>JAMXBD010000706.1:0-717164 GCA_024138025.1 Combretum micranthum
TAATCTGTAAGCATTATCATTGATGCGCTCCAACACTTAGAAGGGTCTATCTCCTCTTGTTGTAAACTTGGACTTTCTTTGAGCAGAAATCTTTCCTTTCCAAATGAACCCAAACCCAATTTCCGGGTTCAAACATGACTTTGATTCGACCCTTGTTAGCTTGCTTGGCATAATACTCATTTTTCTTCTCAACTTAATTTTAACTTTTGCATGCAAATCTCTAATGAAATCTGCATTTTTCTTTCTATCATGATTAACAAATTCATTAGTAGGCAAAAGAAAAATATCTAAGGGAGTCAAAGGATTAAACACATAGACAATCTCAAAATGAAGATAAGATGTAGTGAAATGCACAAATCTATTATATGCAAACTCAACATATGGCAAACATTGCTTCCATTGTTTCAAATTTCTTTGAATTATAGCACGCAACAATGTAGTAAGAGTCCCATTAACTACTTCAGTTTGCTCATCACTTTGTGGTTGTGCAACGGTAGAAAACAACAATTTTGTTCCTAATCTACTCCACAAATTTCGCCAAAAATGATTTAAGAATTTAACATCCCTATCACTCACAATTGTCCTTGGCATTCGATGCAAACGCATTACTTCTTTGAAAAACAAATCGGCAATATGAGTTGCATCATCAGTTTTAGAACAAGTAATGAAATGAGCCATCTTACTAAATCTATCCATAACAACAAATATGCTATCTTTTCCACTTTAAGATCTAGGTAACCCTAAAATAAAATCCATGAAAATATCATTCCAGGGTTGATTAAGCACAAGTAAAGGTATATACGGCCTATGTGACATCACTTTGGATTTAGCACGTTTACATATAATGCACTTTTCACAAAGGGCTTGCACATCATGTTTATGTTAGGCCAATAAAAATGTTCTTGTAATATATCCAAAGTCTTTTTAACACCAAAATGACCCATCAATCCACCTCCATGTGTTTCCCTAACAAGCAATTGTTGCAAATAACATTTGGGAACACAGAGTTTTTTCTCTAAACAAATACCCCTCAAGCTTATAAAAATTAGGAAAGGCATGCTCAGAACAAGCATTCCAAACTTGGCTAAATCAGCATCAGACTCATACAAGTCCTTTACAAGCTCAAATCCAAGCAACTTAGCATGTAAATAAGTCAAACGTGCATACGCTCTTGATAATGCATCAGCTACTCCATTGTCTTTGACTTGCTTATACTTAATCACATAAGGAAAGGTCTCAATGAACTCCAACCACTTTGCATGTCTTTTGTTCAGCTTACTTGGGGACTTCAAATACTTCAAGCCCTCATGGGTCGAACGAACAATGAACTCCTTTGGCAATAGATAGTGTTGCCATGTTTGCAATGTCCTCACCAAGGCATACAATTCTTTATCATATGCCGGATAGTTTAATGATGCACTACTGAGCTTCTCACTAAAGTAAGCAATCAACTTACAGTCCTGCATCAAAACACCACCAATACATTTTCCCGACGCATCACACTCAATCTCGAAAACTTTATCAAAATTGGGCAGAATAAGCAAAGAAGCATTGGTTAACTTATCTTTCAAAATGTTAAAGGCCTTTTCATGCTTTTCAATCCATTTAAATCCAATATTCTTTTTAAGAAGATCATTTAAAGGAGTTGTTATAAAACTAAAACCCCTTACAAACCTCCTATAAAAGCTTGCTAAACCATGACAACTTCTAACCTCATTCATATTTCTAGGTGTTGGCCACTCCCTAATTGCCCTCACCTTCTCTTCATCAATAGAAATTCCATTTGCACTTATAACGAATCCAAGGAAAATAACAGATTCCATGCAAAAAGTACACTTCTTTAAATTAGCATATGATCTATTTTCCCTTAAGATACTATAAACCTCAAACAAGTGTTGAACATGCTCATCTGAATTTTTGCTATAGATTAATACATCATCAAAGTATACAACAATAATTTTTCCAATGAAAACATGTAGAACATGATGCATCAACCTCATAAAGGTGCTAGGTCCATTTGATAACCCAAATGGCATTACCATCCATTCATAAAGACCATATTTAGCTTTAAAAGTAGTTTTCCATTCATCTCCCTCTTTCATGCAAATTTGGTAATATCTATTCTTCATATCAATTTTAGAAAACAAGCATACACCATACAACTCATCAAGCATATCATCAAGTCTAGGTGTAGGATGTCTATACTTTACTGTAATCTTGTTGATTGCTCGACAATCCATTCACATACGCCATGTTCCATCATTCTTGGGCACAAGAATTTTAGGAACTAAACATGGACTAAGGCTCTCTGTTACGAACCCTTTGTATCAACTTGCCTTTATATCTTTTTTTGTTTCCTTAGGATTTACTCGATACGTTGGCTTGTTAGGAATTGAAGCTCTAGGAAGGAAGTCTATTTTATGCTCAATGCCTCTTAAAGGGGGCAACCACTTGGTATCTCTTCAGGAAATAAGTCTTCAAATTCTTGCAACAAAGACACAACCACACTAGGAATAGATTGGTTAAGTTCGTCAATAGATAAGTAAACATCCTTGTACATAAATACAAGTAATTGTTGTTTTGAATTCATAACACTTTTAACCCCACTTGTTTTAGCAATACCACTTACTCGTGTTTCACACTCAATACTCACTAGTGTGTGTTTGTCACTCTTTTTCTCACTCTTCTCTTGATCACTCAAGTGTTTATCTCTCACTTTAAATTCCTTCGCAATTTCCACAAGCCTCCCATGGCTTTAAGGGTGTTAGAATTACAAGCTTCTGGATTAACATGAAAGAATAATGATTCTTATGGCCATCATATCTAACCTTCCTAGCAAATTGCCATGGCCTTCCCAACAAAATATGACAAGCCTACATTGACACCACGTCACATTTAACCTCATCATGGTATTTGCCAATTGAAAATGTAACTAAAACTTGCTTAGTCACCTTAACTTCCCCACAATCGCTCAACCACTACAATTTATAGGGTGTTGCATGCCTTGAAGTTTTCAAATTCAGCCTATCAACTAACAAGATACTTGCCACATTCATACAAATTCCACTATCAATTATCAAACTACAAACCTTGTTGTTAACATGACATCTGGTGTGAAAGATATGCTCATGTTGTACCTCATCACCATCATCCTTAGTCTAAATATTCAGATCACTTAGTAATAAAAAATTCACCCTTCGTTGGCCCTTCATACTTAACATCACTACAGTCTTCTAATGGTAGCATATCATTGTCATTGGAACTGGCACTTTCCACATCACCATTTTCCAAGATCACTATAGTCTTTTGATTTGGACATTTGAAGCAATATGTCCATATTCTTGGCACCTAAAACATCTAATATCATGTGATTTAGAAGATGATTTAGTTTTAGATTTACCTTTTGAAGATGAAACTGATTCTTTATCCTTCTTCTTATCTTCTTCAAACTTTGAAATTGCTTTGTAATCCTTCCACTTTGATTTCCAAGAAGATTTAGAAGATGAACCATAACTTGATTTATCTTAGAATTCAACTGCTTCTCAACTTTAATAGCTTCATGTAATTATCCTTCCATGTTTACATAGTGCAATAAGTCTACAATATCAACAATATCTTTGTTCAATCCACCAATGAATCTAGCCATTGTAGCTTTTGGGTCTTCCTCCACTTTAACCCTAATCATGGCCACTTCCATTTCTTTATAATAGTCATCCACACTCATAGAAACCTGAGTTAGATTTTGCAACTTTCTGCATAAGTCTCTGTGATAAAAACTGGGGAATGTATCTTTTTCTCATTACCACTTTCATTTCCTCCCATGTTCCAAAAGGCTATTCACCATACCTACACCGATTAAACACCAGTTGATCCCACTAACTTGATTTTCTTCTCTTTAGAGTAATTGCGACAATCAAATATGCGCTCTACTTTTCTTTTCCATTCTAGGTATAATTCAGGATCATTCTTTCCCTGGAAAGAAGGAATTTTCATCTTTATGCTGCTCATGTTGCTATCATACTTTGGTACCTTTCCTTTCCTTCTTATGGAACCACCATCTTTAGAATCAGAATCTTCTCTTTCTTCTTCAACAGAGCATTTCTTAAAAAGATCTATTTTTGCTAGGAGATTCTAAGTCATCCAGTCTCATATTCATCTTCCTTACTTCATCTCGCATGGATTTCATAAAGAATTTCATATCCACATTAGAATTTCACCACCCTTACTCATGATTTTAAACTTGTAAGAAAAGACAAACAACTAAGCAAAAAAGTCCTTACACACGTGTGTACCCTCCAAGATATGAAATCTCTCGTATTTCTCTTTAATTGGCCTTTCTCGATATTAATCTCACATACTCTTGCCTTTAACCACTCAATTTTCTATTGTAAGTACTTGGTTATAACTTAATCAAAGATTTCAACACATAAAAGTCAAAGGCAAATTAGATTTTGATAACTCGAATTCCAAAGACAATCAATAAGGTCAAGAATCAAGAATCAAGGGACACAAAACAAGGAACAAAAACACAAGAATTTGAGGTTTCTATTGATATAATTTTCTAAAGAACACCAAGAATCTCAATTAGACAAAAATATCAAAAATCAGAAAAAAAATTTTATACGAATTTCTTCTCTCTTTTTTTTTTTGTTTTCACGGCTTCTTCTTCTTCTTCTTTTTCTTATCTGATTAAGTTCAAAGAAATAAAAAACACAAGAAAGATAGGATCTTGGGAAAAGAAGGATAGATAGAACAAAACAAAGAAATCAACAAGGATAGAATTACTCGTTCAAGGAACCTATGCTCTGATACCAAATGATTCAAATGAGAACCCTAGGTATGTGAAACCTAAGACCCAACGCTCGACAATGGACCCTAGGATCGCCTCGAAACAAGCAATATGAATGAGACCTTGACCAAACTTGTGGATTAGAACCAACGTTATCAAGAAGCGAAACTAGACCCAATCAAACCTGTTGAATGGAACCTAAGTTATCAAAGGTAGATTTCCCTAAGCTTCAATGTTAAAGAAACCCGATATAGTTCTTTCTCAAGAACTAAGAAAAATCCTCACGATGGAAGAAAAACTCATAGAATTATGCATTCAACTATTATCTATCAAGATCCCAAACATAAGGTTCATATAGGCTACAAAACAACCTTGGAATACAAATTGACAAAGAAAAAATAAAAGAAATTTGAAAATCTCCACGAAACTACATAGGTCGGTGGATACACCGGTGGTGTACTAACAAAGGCTGGTGGCATATAAGATATAAGCTGGCGATTTAGGCAATAACTTTAAGAAATTTGATTCTGGTCGTTTCTGGTTACAACGTAAGCCAGCTATATGTCGTCATGCCCCAAAGTGTATCTTAAACATAACAATCTGCCACACTCGATATGAAGGCTTAAGTATGGAACCTTAGTCATCCGAAAAGCTTAGATACCGGGTGTGAGGCGTACCTTCACGATCATAGAGAACCAAACTTTGAAACAAATTGTTTAAGAAAATATTCATAACAACAATTAAGAATGAAAATCATAACAAAAGCATCTTAAATATAAAACATATGGAGGCTTACAAATATCAAAGGGGCATTCCCCTATCAAAAATATATTAAGGCTATCATAGTCTATTCAAAATAATTACATCGGAGTTTTACTTAGAAGTCTAAGTCTACTTCTAGTCCTTGACTTTATCCAAATGCTTCTGAATCCAAAAGGGTAGTACTTAAGAGAAATAGCCTCTGGGCTTCAGCTATAAATACGGCTACTGCAAAAGATATCTAAGACGGGGTAAACTTACTTGCTTCATGAGAATTATTGCCACAATAAAGTACTAGTACAACCAATAATTCAAATAAGTTATTTGGACAAGCATATCAAATGTAACAAACGCGTGAGCATACAATACATATGAATTTTCTAGGAATCATATGTTGGATGGATTTACACCCTCTATTTGGGGTTAGGTATTCTAAGCCTTATAGACTGTTACTCGCAAATAAGATTTTTGTAGT
The DNA here is from genome assembly GCA_024138025.1 of Combretum micranthum. Lineage (NCBI taxonomy): Eukaryota > Viridiplantae > Streptophyta > Magnoliopsida > Myrtales > Combretaceae > Combretum > Combretum micranthum. The sequence goes on from JAMXBD010000706.1 coordinate 6,024, forward strand.
TTTACGCAAGCCACTACTAGCTGCTAAAATGTAGTTCATCTGAGTGTCTACTCATCGTTAAATTAATTCAAGCAACCATTCTCCGTTATGTAGAGTTTCAAGCTCTATGGACCTCACTAGTATGTCCTTGTCTCACTAAGTGTATAGTAATGAATGCAATGTGATTCAATACATGTTATGCATGAATCAATTTAATTAAGTACTCATGACATAATATTAGATGTTTTAAGGGTGATCATAGAATTTATAGATATATCATTTCTATACTAAATCAAATATTAATTATAGACAATTCCCGCCTCGATATACTTAGCATAAATTCAACCATATATGTAAAGCACATGCACTTTCCCATTTTATCCTTTTCTAATTCTAATGCCACACTACAAGCAAAAACATAAGTACGAAATGTAAAAAATAAAGTCACTCGGCCATTGCGGTAGTCTAGTCAAAGTAGTCTTCTGGTAGGAAAAATCACCCTCCATGTCACCTAAACAAAAGAAATACTCAAAATGAGTATTTCTTGAGAGTTCTACTTAAATTTGCCAATTCTATTTTCTAAGTTCGTCAAAATTTGTATGGGGTGAAAATTCAACTTAAAATGGCCACAACTTGCTCATTTTAACTTAGAATTTCGCATGTAATATGTCGTTTTCTACCTACTCGAAGAGATATATCTATTTGTAATGTTATTTTTATCATAAAAGTCATTTAGGTTTCAAAATAGTATGGTACACAATTGTCACGAATTTCCCAATCCTTAAAAATGAATTTCTAAACTTTTCTTTACCCAAAAATCCATAAACAACACATAGATATTTATATAGTTGAAAAATCCTTTTAATACATTTGTAAACTCATATTATATATATGATTCTAATGATGTTGTCTTAACAATGATTTTTCATAAAATAACTTATCTTAAGAGTTTGAAAAAGTGAAACTTGACAAATTTATTTTAAGTTATTGGAAAGAAAACTAAAAACTTTTGAGTTGTTATAATTATTTTTCCTTAGCTCCTAAAAGATAATTTAAATTCCAAAATTCTAGTCCTTTCAAGTTATCTACCAATTTTATCCTTTAAGTAGACTTTTGCTTAGTGAGTCTATTTTAACTTGAGTTGAAAAACTTGTCTTAATCTTAGTGTTTATTAAAATGTTAGTGTGGATCTTCTAAGTAAGTTTTCAAGAAAAAAATTGCATAATAAAGAATTATCAATATTATAGTTTTAAATGATATGGTAGTTTGAAAAGAGTTTAAAAAATCATTGGTTAAATTTTGAAAAATTCTTTCGTAATAACAACACTAAAATTTATGATGAACTTGTGTAAAATTTTTCAAAAGAATTCTTGCTGAAACAAATTTAGGTAGAATCTTTCCTAAGTGATAAAATTACATTTTTATAATGAGCTTAACTTTTTTTTTTTTTTATCAAAAAAAGAACTTCTCTTATTTTTATTAAGACAATAACAACATGATCATGCATGAACATGAATTTTATAATTAAGTACATGACAAAAATAATTAATATGAAAAAGGGAAGATATAAAAATAAAATAAGCACATAATAAATATTAAGTATTAAAAAGTTTTAACTTGTATCAAGGCTTCCCAAACTTAGACATGAACAAGCATAAAAAGAAAAAAAAAAGAAAATAAGAAAATTGTTTTAACTTGATGAGGACAAGTCTAAAACTAGAAAGACTAGCCTTAATATAATATCATGAAATAAATAAATAAAGTGTAAGAAAAAAGAAATAAATTCGATGAGCATAAATAAAAGTTATGTTAGTGAGCTTATATGCTCTAAGAAATATAGAAATGCATACATATATTTAATAACATATAGAAGTTAGATTAGAAGCATGAATAATATAACATAACAAACAATAAAATTTTATATGAACAAGAATAAAACATGAACATATTGTTTCATAATGTAAAGAAATGGGTGGTAGAAAAAATGGGTTGATGTGGTATGGAAATAGTGAGAATATGGAAAGATGGGAAGAAATTTGAGAGAGAAAATTTGATAAGTGTGTGAAAGAAATGGTGGGAGATGGGGTACTTATAGATAAATTTGGACGGACATTAGTTGTAATTAAATAAAATGAAAAAGAAAAAATAGATGTGTGTGTGTGTGTGGCACCGGTTTGGTGTAAGAGAGAGGGAGAGTTGATTTGTTTTGTATTTTTATTAATAAAAAGTAATAATGTGTAAAGTATAATGTGAATAAAGTTTTATGGAAAAGGTAAATTGTAAGAACTAGATACGACAGAGCGTAAGAATAGGTAGTAAGAAAAAATAAAGATAGAGAAATAGTTGTGAATAGTGTAGAATAGTAACATTAATAGTAGATAAGACAAAATAATACCGATAGTAAGGAAAATACACGTAAACAAGCTTTATCTGATATTTTTAGATACCAAAAAATTCTAAAAGTGATATTTTCGAAATCCTTACATTATTATGAGTTTAACAGTCTTATCAAAATATTATTACCATTCGGTACACCAGGGCACGATTTTCAAAATTTGATCCCGTTCTAGTATGAAATGAACTAAATTTTAACGAATTTGATAGTTTTAAGCTTTATTATATTATTATAAACTATAAACTATAATCTATGATTAACTCAATTTTATTGTTCAAGGGTTTAGATCACAAGATTACCATATTTAAATTTACTAGGATTTATTATAGGTTTACTGACTTTAGGGTTTCTAGTTGACTTCCGGTTCTAGCGTTTAAGTAGAAAACGTAGTATACAATCTAGGGGCTTACAATGCCGATGGCCTAAAGGGCCTACGTCGGCGACGTAAACTTCTGCACCTGTGGTGTTGTAGGCAGCGCACAAATCAGAAAAGAAGGCCGATAATCCTGCAATGTAAGCTGGCAGCTTTCATGTTGTAAACTTGATTCCAGCAAAGTAATAAGCTTGCCATCAGTGTTGGAGTCTTGTTGGATGGCTTTCCTCTTTTGTATCTCTATGATTAATCCATGTAAAACTTCATTCAGCTGCTTTGCTCTTGCTCTAGTCATCGTCCTCTAATATCTTGCAATGGATCTTTGAATTTTGTTGTTACCTTTAGAGTTGGTGCTACTTGATCCTTATCAAATCTCATGTCATTCCTCCTGATGGGGCCTTAGGTCTTCCTACCTCTCCGTTGTAGGCAGTGGGCTCTTTTTAGGTTCATTAGTGTCCTCAGGCCATGAGGCCCGAAGAATTGAGTGAATCGATGGCTATATTCCACGGTCAACACTATTGTTGCAAGTGGTTATGTGTAGTCCTTTGGTTTTGGCCATAGCATGAGTTAAAGATTTAAATAGAAATAAAATCTAAATCTAATTTTGTATCTTTAAAAAAAAAAATATATATATATATATAATAAATGTTTTGACAATTTATTAATTAGTATTTTCTAATCATATAATATGTTGTTTTGCATACGTTATAAAAGTTGTGATTTTTCATATTTTATAAATTAAACCCTTTCCAAAAGTACTAGAAATTTACTACAAGCCGTCACAATGAGTTTTAAAGCATGGACATACAGTCCTTTTTCTTAAATAAAGTTTCTTTTATTATATGTTGATATGACAATTCCCAGTTAAACCATACTTTTTTTTTTTTTTTTTACGAAAAAGAGAAGTAATAGGAGATTTGAAAGTTTACAGAAAACTGGGCATTGTTGTTGTTTTCAGAAAACCACCGAAGTTTGTTTTTCTAAAATAATCTCACTTACCTGCACAAAATCTTTCTTCCAGACCTTCACATTTTAGCTTGAAAAACCCCAAGATCGTGTTTGCAAGTTTTATCCCCAGTTTACACAAAACCACCACAATATTTTCGAAGTTTACTTTTCTAAAATAATTTCACTCACTCGCACAAGATCTTTTTTCCAAACCTTCACATGTTAGCTTGAAAAAACCCCAAGATTATGTTTACAAGTTTTATCCCTAGTGTTTTGGAAAGAATAAAGTGAAGTAATTACGAAAAGTATAATAAGTATCTTTGTTTGCCTTATTTTCAAAGATTTCAAAAAGTATCTTTATTAAATACACATAGTACATGTGCACATTTCACCATTCCCATGTGAAATATCATTTTTAGCAGCTATCATATTTTAGAAAATTGAAAAACAAACTTGGTTTGCTGAGAAATGTTAAAAACAGGTAATAGCCTATTTTGCGAGTTTGTTTAGGCTTAACATGAAAATTTTTTTTTTATGTGTTTATCAACAAAAGCTATTTTACCCCATCTAAATAAAGAATAACAAAAGATGCAATATAATAATAGATCTAACCTCTAAGCTTTTGTGTTGGATCTAAGTTAGGGTTTAGAAGATAGAGTTCGTGTTAGATTAGTTTGTTGTTGTTGTTGTTATGTTTTAGATTGTTTTTATGCGCTTTTTGATGCTAGGATCTGTTTTGGAGGAGTTAGTAGTGTTTTAGAGTGAGTTTAGATGTTGTTATGTTTTTTCTTCATGATCACGACCTAGTTTTGCCCTCGAGTTGGATTAGTGGGAAGCCTTGTGTAAGTGTTGAGGGATAAGTTTATACACAATATCTAGTGTGGCCTGAAAGTGAAGCCTTTGACAATGCCAGCAACAAACACCTACACTTGTCGTAGCTAAAAATAAGTTTAAGTATTGGAGCATAGTGCCTGTTATGGCTTAAAGTTGACCCCTCGACTTACCCCATGACTTAACAACACATGATCCTTTGTTTGTTAAAGCGCGACATGGTTTTCTTGAAGCAAAATTCCCCACAACCCTTTTTAAGCTTCCTTCGACTCCCTGTTTGCTTAGGCTTTAGCTTAGCTTTGTGTAGCAATGTGACCCTCGACTTAACCTAGGTAGTAAGCGATAGAGAAGAACACAAGTTAAAAAGTTTTTAACAAGAATATAGGATGCTTAATCTTTGATAATAGTTCTATCTTCTCTGTTATGTGTTAGTGATGTATGCTTGTTGTTTTATAAGAGCTTTCAATAAAGACTTCAAGTTTCTCGAAGATTACTACAATCTCTAAGCAGAATGCATAGGAGAGTGACTTGAATCTTATCACGATGTTGTGCTTGTAATGTAGTTACACTTGTTTCTATGTAAACTCAATTGCTTATGTATAGGGATGGGGATAATGTATGTTGTATGGTGCTTGAATTTGTGGCAAGCGTTGATAACAGAATTGATAACAAATTTCTTAATGCTAAGGTGCAATGAATATTGATGATTGTCTAAACATTGTATGGCTGTCAATAACATGATCTAAGTCTTATTTGACCCTCAATCTAAAATAGACATGCATTGCATGACAATATACTGAATTCGCATGGTACCCATGTCACATATTGACATTCTAATCCAATGGTAATGCCTAGTCACGCAGGGAGAGTCTGGGTGGGGTTATCATAGGGATTGCTGGCCCTAGGGAACTAAGTTGACTTGAGGGACATCACATGAGTTAGGGAGGCTTTAGAGGTCAATGCTTAAGGGGTTTTTTAAGGTTCTAAGGTAGAGTTAAAGATTATATTTACTATACATATAAGTAAGTATATATATATACACACACACACGCTAAGTAAGTTTTGGAAAAGCTTCTCCTTCCTTAGTTCTTCGTCTCTCCTAGACATGGCCTACTTAAGATTGGTCCTTGAACGCCCAAGGAAGGGCGTAAATCCCCATTGGTTTGGATTCCGGTCATCCAAATTGTGCATTATATATGGTTGAGTGTGTCATTGCATATGATTGTGATTAAAACTTGTTTGGTATCTACTGAAGTGTGGTTTGATCATGCTATCTCATTGAGCTGTGGTGTGCTCACACTCCTACAGACTTTATGTGCTTTTAAGATCTCTAGAGTAGATCCAAGCTTGAAGCGAACGGATGAAGTAGACCTTAAGGGGAAAATCCAAGGCTCGAGTGAGAGTGGAGATAGTTCATTTTGTATAGACCAGCTTAAGGTTTCTTTTAAGTTGTAATGTTTTTTTAGGAGCCGATCCTAAGCGGTTATGAGAAAGTTTTTGCTATAAAGATCTTATATGTATGCAAAATTTCTTATCTTGACAACCTCACAATCCTATTCTACAAGCCTATACCATGGAGTGTCCTAATGGTATGATGCCTATAAGTTTGTTTTATTAAAAAGCCTTGGTTGGATTATTTATCTGCTTGATTTACTAATTTGTTTTAAGGAAATATTAATGCTACTAGGATGCCCTATGGGAGTGTGATAGGAGTTGGTATCAGAGTAAGGTTACATAGATGAGGAAATTCGAAAACGTATAAGATCTTTATGGAGATATAGCTTAGTGGACCTTGAATGTTAGATAGACCTATAATATAGAGTGTAAGGTTTGCATGGTGAGAAATGGGTAGTCTAAGGGGACGTGTGTTTCGAGCATTAAGTGTAGTGCTGACCTTTAGGGAAGTTTTGTAGCTTTGTGTGTGGCTTTTGTTATGGTTTATGTGCCATTTGGTTTTTGTATGGTTGGTTTGATGTCAACAAGAGAAATAACAGGGCTGACCCTTTGCTTTGGAAATAAGGGACAAGGAAGAAGAGCAAGGATTGCTTAGTTGTCTATGCCAGAGGTTCTACCCCAAGCTAATGAATGCACAGCACCACCCCCTCAAGGTTTAGAAGCTATCTTGTTATCCATACAACAGTAAAATACTCTGCTTTTTTAGGCTTTGCAAGGAGGGCAATAACCTCAAGTAGCATCTCAAGTTGCTTCAAGAGACGTCTTTGCTGAATCCCATGATGTACCCTTTGTAGTGCTGCAAAGAGCCAGAACCCTAATGCCATTGGCTGTTGTACAAGAAGAGGTAGATTAGCTTGTTAAGTCGACTGTTGAGAGCCCAACATTGCCTTCTATTAGACATTATGTGTAATATCATCGGCCTCCTATCCAGCGACCTCAAAGGAATGTGCTTTCAGAGTTTATCAAGTGCAATAGATATTTCAAAGGGTTTCAAGAAAAGCCCAAAGAAGCAGAAGATTTGTTGGCTCAAGTAGAGAGATCTTTCAATGTGTTTCAAGTGCTTGATGCTCTTAAAGTGTCATACAAGACATATTTGCTAAGGTTAAGAGCCAAGATATGGTGGGACTCAAAGGAACGAGTTTTACCATAGCCAATCATGTGTGAAGACTTCAGGAGAGAGTTCCTAAGGGAGCACTTCGCGAGTAGCTTAAGAGCAAAGTATGGCACATATTTGATGAACTTAGCTTAAGGGAATAAAAGTATTGATGAGTATGAGCATGAGTTTAACAGTTTGCTGTAGTTTGCTCTGAGTGCTTATAGAGATAGTGATGAGCTGAAGAGACAGACGTTCATGGCTGGTTTGGAGCCTCATTATTAGAGAAGGCTTATTGAGTTTGAGATCAAGGATTTCTCTGCTTTGGTGGAAAAAGCATGAGTTATAGAACATGTTGGAAGGTATGAGGCAAAAAGGTACAGAAAGAGAGGCCAAACCTTTTGAAAGAGGCCACATGATAATTTTGGGGCAAATTTAGCCCCTAAAAGGAATAAGTTCTTCAAGACACCTGGGATATCTAAAAGAGGAGTCTTATAAAAGTGTTCTTGTTTGTTGGAAGTGTAAGCATCCCATTATCTAAGGGATTTCCCCTATCTCAAGAATCGATGTTTCATTTGTGAAGAAGGTGGACACATTGTTAGTGGTTGCCTAAAGAGGGTAGGAGCTACTTGTTTTGTTTGTAACCAATAGGGACCCATATCGACTACTTGTCCGTAAAGGACTTAACCGGGAGGAGCTTCACATTCTAAGGGACTGGAACTGGTGGAGTTAAGAACAAGAAAGAAGGAAGCAATCAAGGAAGCAAATCTGCAGGTGCTGCTCGAATGTTTGCTATGCACGAAGCTTCCATAACAGAAGGATCGGAAGGGGAATAAAATGAAGATGAAGTGGAATATTCTAGTCTCATAGTAGGTATGTGCTTAACCATATCTTTTGATGTTTAAGATGTAAGTGCATGCTAAATAGTTAGAATAAAAGCTTTCTAAATCAAGCTAGTAACAAGGAAACCTATGGTAACTCAGAACAATACAAGTGAAAGATGCCTTTGCGTATGTACTCTTTGATACTGATGTTACACATTCTTTTGTTAACTTAGGTTTAGTGAAAAGAACTGGCTTATGAGTTGAAGTGATGGAGAAAGGTTTGGGAATCTTGATTCCTACAGGAGGTATGGTTGATACTCGAAAGATGATAAGGGGATGTCCATTGTGGACAAATGATCAAGAGATAGCTGCTAACCTTATAGTGGTGGATATGCAGAAGTATGATGTCATTCTAGGAATGGCCTAGATGATAGCTGCTAAGGTTAAAGAGGATTGTCGACGTATGACAATTTTGTTTATAAATAAGAAAAAGAAAAGAGTGGAATTCACAGGGGAAGTGCTCAAAGGGAAACAAATGAAAATAAGACCTATTGAAGTGTTAGGAGAAACAATTGATGAGTTGGAAAAGAGTACGATGTATTCCTTAGATGAAGAGATGGAAAAAATTGATATTTAAAGTAATCGTATAGTGTATGATTTTTCTGATGTTTTTCCTGATGATCTACCAGGGTTGCCACCTCAAGAAGAAGTTGAGTTTGCCATAGACTTGATGCCGGGAGCATCACCAATATTAAAACCGCCTTATAGGATGGCACCTATGAGCTAAAAGAGTTAAAAACACAACTGCAAGAGTTGTTAGACAAGGGATTTATTCGCCTCGACGCTTCGCCATGGGGAGCTCCTGCATTGTTTGTCAAAAGGATAGATGGATCTATAAGGCTTTGTATAGATTGCAAAGAGTTAAACAAGATCACGGTTAAAAACAAGTATCTGCTTCCAAGGATAGATGATTTGTTTGATTGGTTGCATGGTGTAAAGTTGTTTCCTTATGTTAATTTAAGGTTTGGATACCATCAAATTTGGATTAAGGCTCATGACATACCTAAGATAGCTTTTCGGATACGGTATGGTCATTATGAGTTTTTGATTTTGTCTTTTGGATTGGTTAATGCACCAGCGATCTTCATGGATTTGATGAACATAAATTTTTTTATCATTGTTGGATGTGTGTGTGATTGTTTTCATTGATGATATCTTAGTGTTCTCTGCTCTTCGAATGAGTCACATGATGAGCATCTACGCGTAGTGTTATAGCTTTTGAGAGGAAATAAGTTATATGCTAAGCTATCAAAATGTGATTTTTGGTTAAGACAAATATCTTTTCTTGGACATGTCATATCTGTAGAAGAAATTTCCATAGACCTGAGAAAGTTAAAGCTGTTATCGAATGTAAAAGGCCTGGAACAATATCTAAAGTGAGAAGTTTCTTGAGTTTGGTAGGGTATACAGAAAGTTTGTTCAAGACTTCTCCAAGATAGCCTTACATTTGACTTGGTCAACCGAGAAAAGTGAAAAGTTTGAATGGAATGAGAAGTGGGAACAGAGTTTTCAAGAGTTAAAGAAAAGGTTGGTATCGACACCAATATTGGTTCTACCTAATAAAGAGGATTCTTTTACCATCTATAATGATGCATCGAAGTGTGGTTTAGGATGCGTGTGATGTAAAATGGAAAAATGATTGCATATGCATCAAGCAAATTAAGGCCACATGAGAAGAATTATCCAATGCATGATTCAGAGTAAGTAGCTATCGGTGAAGATATGGAGGCATCATCTACATGGACAGAAGTGTGATATCTACAAAGATCATAAGATTTTGAAGTATTTTTTCACTCAGAAGGAGTTGGACAGGAGGTAACATAGATGGATAGAGTTGATCAAGGATTATGATTTAAGCATCAGTTATCACCTAGGAAAAGTCAATGTAGTTGCAGATGATTTCAGCCACAAGAATTATGGAGAAGTATCCTCGATGCTAACGAGACAAAAAGATCTTATGAGAGAATTTGAAAGGATGAACTTAGAGTTTTCCTTACAAGATCCAAAAGTTGGGATTGCAAATCTAGTTTTAGGACCAACCTTGTTGCAAAGGATTAAGGAAAACAAAGACAAGATTCAGAATGTCAAAAGATCATTCAAGGTCTTGCACAAGGAAAGTTTAAAGGATTACATGGGATAAAAAAGATTCCTAAGAATAAATAAAAGGTTATGTGTGCCAAATAATACAACTTTAAGGAAAGAGCCTATGCATGAGGCAATTGCTAAGGGTATACAGTTCATTCAGGTGAGACTAAGACCTATCAAGAGCTTTTTTTTTTAGCTTAACCTATCAAGCTTAAAAGTGTGTATTGGTGGAATAGAATGAAAATACATAGCAATTTTTGTTACTCAATGTGAAATCTTTTGAACAATAAATGCTGAACATCAAAGACTAAGTGGCTTGTTACAACCTTTACCAATCTCTGAATGGAAGTGGGATCGGATATCAATGGGCTTTGTAAGTTCTTTACTAGGGATGAGTGCTGGTTGTGATGGAATATGGGTAATTATGGATCGGCTTACCAGGTCTACTTTTTTTCTTTTCATCAATATACATATTCTTTGGAAAATTTGGTTAGAATATGCATAAAAGATATTGTAAGATTGCATGGTGTGCTAGCAGGGATTGTTTCGGATTGAGATTGAAGGTTTGTTTCAAGGTTTTGGAAAAGTTTGCAAAGAGCCATGGGGAGTCAGTTTAAAGATTAACTGCATATCATCCTGACAAACAGAAAGAACGAGACAAACTTTGGAGGATATGCCAAGAAAATGTGTGCTAGAGTTTAAAGGAAGTTTTGATCGACATTTGCTATTAATAGAGTTTGCATATAACAATAGCTACCATTTTAGTATTGATCTTCCACCATATGAGGCTTTGTATGGACGAAAGTGCAGGACACCTCTATTTTGGGATAATAGCTAGTGCAAGAGACAGTGGATAAAGTAGTAGTCATTAAGCAAAGGATAAAAGAGGCACAAGATTGACAAAAGAGTTGGGCTAACATGAAGCAAAGGGAGCTTGAGTTTGATGGAATGGATTTCTCAAAAGGGGTCTTATCATCATACTTTCTTTCTCGGTATCTTTGATTAATTAGTGACTTAGTCTTATGAACTAATGAAATATTTATAGTTTGATACATAATAAATTGCTCGTCATTTTTTATCGACACAAGAGATCATGTGTACCATAAGGTCAGGCCAATCAATAGTTTGCATAAAGGATGTTAACAAGGGAAGCTAAGCCCAAGATACATTAGACCTTTTAAGATTTTAGAAAGAGTTGAAAGTCTGGCATATCGATTGGCTCTTCCATCCAATCTTGCAAACATGCACGATGTCTTCCATGTATCAGTTTTGTGGAAATATATGCCCAAACCTGAGAAGATGGTTAAGTTGGAGCCTATCCCACTTAAGGAAAGTTTGACATATGAAAAGCATCTAGTGTGGATTTTGGATTCTAAAGTGCAGACCTTATGGAACAAAGAGATCATATATGTTAAAGTATTGTGGATCCACAACTGAGAAGATTACTTGGGAATTTGAAGAGGACATTAGAAAAGCTTTTCCATAGCTGTTTGTTGAGTCAGGTATATCTTAAGCTTTGAGGACAAAGCTTGTTTTAAGGAAGGTAGGATGTAATCCCCAGGTTTTGGCCATATAATGAGTTAAAAGATTGAAAAAGAGTTAAAATCTAAATCTAATTTTGTATCTTGAAAAAAAATAAACGTTTTGGCAATATATTAATTAATATTTTCTAGTCTATAATGTGTTGTTTTTGCATACATTATAAAAGTTGTGATTTTTCATATTTTATAATTAAACCTTTTCAAAAAGTACCAGAAATTTATTGGAAGCTATCACAATGAGTTTTAAAGCATGAACATGCTATCATTTCTCTTAAATAAAGTTTCATTAAATGCTAATATGACAATTCCCAATTAAACCATATTTATTTTCTTTTATGAAAAAGAAAAATAATCAAAGATTTAAAAGTTTATATAAAACTAGGCATTGTTCTTGTTTTCAGAAAACCATTAAGATATTTTCAAAGTTTGCTTTTCTAAAATAACTCTGTCCCTCACATCATCTTTCTTCCAAACCTTCACATTTTAGTTTAAAAACCCCCAAGATCGTGTTTGCAAGTTTTACCCCTAATGTTTTGGAAAGAAGAAAGCGAAGTAATCTCAAAAAGTATAACAGGTATCTTCATTTGTCTTGCTTTCAACGATTTCAGAAAGTATCTTTGTTAAATACACCAATACTATTATATGAGCACATTTTACCACTCATGTGTGAAATATCATTTTTAAAAGATATCATGTTTTAGAAAACTAAAAAACGAACTTGGTTTGCTGAGAAATGTTAAAAATAAATAAAAGCTTATTTTGCGAATATGTTTAGGCTTAACATGAATTTTTTTTTTTCTGTTTATCAACAAAAGCTATTTTACCTCATCTAAACAAATAATAATAGAATAGGCAACATAATAGTAGATCTAACATCTAAGCTCTATGTTGGATCTAAGTTAGGGTTTAGAAGATAGAGTTCCTACTAGATTAGTATGTTGTTGTGTTTTAGGTTGTTTTTATGCATGTTTTGATGCTAAGATCTATTCTAGAGGAATTATTAGTGTTTTAGAGTAAGTTTAGATGTTGTTCTATTTGTTCTTTATGATCCCGGCCTAGTTTTGCCCTGGAGGTGGATTAATGGGAAGCCTTATGTAAGTTTCGAGGGGTAAGTTTGTACACAGTATCTACTGCGAACTAAAAGTCAAGCCCTCGACAATGCCAGCAACAGACACTAAAGCTTGTTGTGGCTAAAAATAAGTTTAACTATTGGAGAACAGTACCCATCGCGGCCTAAAGTCAAGGTCCTGACTTACCCCACGACAATGCTCTGAATGATTTTAACAGCATGTGACCCTTTATTTTTCAAGCACGACATAGTTTTCTTGAATCAGTATGCCCTACGACCCTTCCTAAGCTGCCCTTGACTCCCTATTTGCTTAGGCTCGAGCTTAGCTTTGTGTAGTAATGTGATCCTCGACCTAACCTAGGTAGTCAGTGATAGAGAAGAACATAAGTTAAGAAGTTTTAGAATATATGTTGCTTAAGCTCTTATAAGAGTTCTAACTTTTCTGTTATGTTTTAGTGATGTATGTTTGATGTTCTATAGGAGCTTTCAATCAAGACTCTGAGTTTCTCGAAGATTACTACAATCTCTAAGCAAAATGCACATGTGAGTGACTTGAATGTTATCACAATGTTGTGCTTGTAATGTAGTTGCACTTGTTTCTATGTAAACTCAACTGATTATGTATGGGACGAAGATAATGTATGTTGTATAATGCTTGAATGTGAGACAATCATTGATAACAGAAGTGATAACAAACTTCTTGACGTCGAGGTGCAATGATATTGATGATTGTTTTGAACATTGTAATGGCTGCCAATAACATGATCTAAGTCTTATTTGACCCTCAATTTAAAATAGACATGTATTGCATGATATAATGTTGCATTAGTATGGTACCCATGTCATGTATTGACATTCCAATCCTATGGTAATGCCTAGTCACGCAGGGAGAGTCTGGGTAAGGTTATTATAGAGATTGCTGGCCTTAAGGAACTAAGTTGACTCAAGGGACATTGCCTGAGTTGGGAGGCTTTAAGGGTCAATACTTTAAGGGTTTCTGATGATTCTAAGGTGAAGCTGAGATTATATTGACTATGTATATAAGTAAGTTTTGGAAAAGCTTCTCCTTCCTTAGTTCTCTATCTCTCCTAGAGATGGACCACTTAGATTGGTCCTTCAACTCCCAAGAAGCGTGAATCCCCATTGGTTTGGATTTTGGTCATCTGAAATGTGTATTACATATGTTTGTGTGGCATTGCATATGATTATAATTAAAACTTGTTTGGTATCTGCTTGAAGTGTGTTTGATCATTCTATCTCACTGAGCTGTAGTGTACTCACACTTCTACAAAATTTATATGCTTTCAAGATTTCTTGAGTGGATCTAAGCTTGAAATGAGCGAATGTAGTAGATATCAAGGGGAAAATCCAAGGCTCGAGTGAGAGTGGAGATAGTTTATTTGTATAGAACAGCTTAAGTTTGTTTCTTTTAAGTTGTAACGTTTCATTAGGAGTTGATCCTAAGTTGTTGTAAGAAAATTTTTATTGTAAAGATCTTATATGTTTGCAAAATTTCTTATCTCAAAAACCTCATGATCCTATTTGTAAGTCCATGGCACAGAGTGTCCTAACAGTTTCATGCCTAGATGTTTGTTTTATTGAAAAGCCTTGCTTAGTTTATTTATCTACTGTGATTTGCTAAATTGTTTTAAGGAGGCATTAATGTTACCAGGATGCCCCGTGGAGGTGTAATATTATCCACATGCAACCATAGAAAATGGAGTTGTATATTAGGGGTTGTCCAGCATAATCACTATGATACTTCAATTGGCAGCGACTTGAGAGAAATTTAAATTATATTCCGTTCAAATAGTATGTGATTATTCTCCTTTGGCTTTGGTGTGAGGTCTATTTATAGATGATGGCCATAATAGAATGGAGGGCCCACATAATCTTTACATTCCATGTAACGTATCCTTAAATCTATTATCTAACCCTGACCCAAAGTGAGAATGATGTCGAGCATGGAGGGTAAGCAAACTGATTTCATTCTCCCAAGGAATGAGAGTGTAGAACAGGTTGCTGCGAGCCTCTTAGTGCATAGTTATACCTATGGTCACGCTGGACCTTGGTCTTTGTGGGGATCAAGGTCCTCATAAGGCCTGAGAACTAGGCTAGGGTCCTCACATGGTTGAGGCCCTTGTAGAGATCCTGAGATCGAGGTTGATGTTAGGATCCTTCATGGGTCAAGGGCTTGTTAAGGTCGTTAAGTCAAAGTACTAGAGGGATCGTAGGCCTACTAATGTATTGGGTTCATGTTGGGCCTAATAGACTATGACCAAATATTTCATAGCAACGGTTATAATTAATAGATTAAAGCAAACATTATATATATATATATATATATATTCTCAATAATAAAACTTTATTGTTTATTTTGCTCAATAAATAAGGCTGTAATAGAATTGTTATTCATAAATATTGGAATAGAGTTATAATAGGATTTTTATTTGTTAAGTTTTTACTTAAATGAGGATATTTTGGAATAAAAGAAATTATTTCAACATTGAATTACTATTTTTAGATTTAAGTAATGAATGACTATTCAATATTTTTTGTAATAGAATTTCACTACAGTCAACTAAACAACATAATAGCTCTTCATAAAAATAAAACTATAATAAAATTGTAATTTTAGTAAAGTAAACTGTAATTTGTAATTCCATTACAGCCTTATTCCTTACGAATAGCTATTACGCCGTTTAGTTCATTGAATAGCGATTCCACGATAAATTCCTGTTACATAAAACATTGAACAGCCATTCTTTATTCAAACCTATGAATATCAATTCAATGTTGGAACAGTCTTTTTTTTTTTTTTAAATATCATCATTTAAATAAAAAATTAATAAAGAAAAATCCTATTACAGCTCTATTCAATTTCTTCGTAATAGAAATTATATTATAGCCTTATTCATTCAGCGAAGTAAACGAGCCAAATGAAGTAAACGCCATAATATATCATTTCTTCTATATTAATAGAACTATTATTCTCAATATATAATTTTTTTAATACTTGTCTATTCTTTAAATTCAAGTAAACAAGGTAAGTCTTTGTTAAAAAAAATATGAATAAATAAATACATAAGTCAAAGCTAATATTACATCTTTAATTAAAAAGGCTACCGACTAACTCAAATGGCTATCTAGAATTGTATTGTCAGTATCAATAACAACATTATAACTTATGAGAAAGCTTGTCCTTTTTCGAGATAAATTATAATGGCATGTCAACTATCATATGGTTATGCCCGATCTTTAAGATAAAAGCAAAGCATACTTGTTCGTTTCTGAGACGATGATTTTGATTTTCAGGTTCAAAGCACCAAGGGCCTTTTCCATCTTTCTGTCAAACTCACTTTTTTACATCACATGAATGATAACCCCTGCGTAAGCACTAATCAGGGTTCCCCCCCGGCAATCCTCACCATGCTTTGCTTTTTTGAAAATTTACGAAGATTTACATATCCCAGATTGGAACAAACAGGATTGTACACATATTGTTTAAAGTCTAAAGGCAAATGATTACTATAAGAACTACTTTCTATGAAGGGAAGATAATGATCATAATATATATCATTAATTTCATCTCTGTTTTCCAACATTAATTCAACACATGTCTTTCCAATGAATAAAGTTTTTTTGTCTTTCAAAGTATAATATATATGTATTGCTTTGTTTGTTTTTGTTTTATCTTTTGAGCTCTAGAAACTTTTTTTTACCAATTTTTATTTGTGGCTTTTAACTTTTTAATAAAATCCAAACAAATCCTTTTATTTGCATTGTAATAACAATTCCCTTTTAAAAAAAGTGACATTTGTCACTAGTGATATAATAAATCTTTAACAAATATATATATATAATATATCAATAATAATTATAATTTGATATGAGATATATAATAAAAATTCCAACTACATCTACCTAAATTTTGACAAACTATATGAATCATCTCGGTTTTTCTTCTTTCAATTTCTATTAATTTACAAATTAATTGTTGAGATTACCTAATTTCAAATTGTCTATAATATCATTGTGATTTTATATGTGTGTGTAATTCAACTTATAATTATATATTTGAAATCATTTTAAGAGATAAATTGGCAGCAATTGAGAAGAAGCAAATAGAGAATATCTATTTCCTTTGATGTATAGTACTTTGCTCTTACATACATAATATATATATATATTATATATACATTGTCACATAATGGTGAGGGGAGATTGGGGTTATATATATAGAAGTTTATATAGATCATATAATGGTAAGGGAAGTTCGAACCCAGTACCTCTCATTTGAGAGACCAAGGGTGATGCTATTAGCTACAAGGCTATTGACTTGCTTTTACATAGTTAAAAAGCCAAAATATGTTAAAGCTTGAAAATCTAACTTTATTTTACATCCAATCTCAAGTTGGTAATATTTGATATCACATCAAAATTTGTCATATCTTTTAAATATTAGAGATGTTGGGTTTTACAATAATATTCATATTATGATTCAAACATTAGTGAGACTACATGCTCAAATATTAGCACATATTTAAAAGTCTTCTTAACTTAAAAATAATAAAAAATTTAAAATACGTAGAATCAACATAATACCATGTAACCTATAAATTTATAAATTTCAAATGGAACGCTGGATCCCGAACCTTAAAATTATGATGTAAGGTAGTGTGTCTACATCCACTAAACCTAATAAGGCTGGCTTAGGTATATCTTGCTTGATATGAGGAAACGTACGATTACAAATGAGGTACATACCGATATTGAATGATAATGGGGACATATGTATCGCTTTTGGACGTATGCTATATCTTTCTCCAAGTTGCTTCCTAATTACTTTTTCTTCCTTTGTTATTCATTACTATGTCCATATTTCTCGACACCACTGATTGTGGTTGAATATAATAACTACCCAATTGCCATCTATAGGCATGCAATCAAAGATATAGTCATAATAACTTCACGAATCCATCCATTAGTGCTAACTACCAGAATAATTTAATGTGTTGAATAATAATTAAATCCCACGTTCTAGTTAAATGCTTTGACATCCTCACCTTTGTATCTAGAAAAAGGAATTTAGAAAAATTATTAATGTCAGATGAAATTCTCCTAGAATCATAACCACAAAAAGCAGTTCTTTATCTCCAGTTACATGAACCAATGTGTCAATGCCATTTAAGTTTGAGAAAACATAGCTTTGAAAGCCTTGACAAAATTTTTGGGGTTTATGCAAGTGTCTCAAAGACTTTTAACCATAGCAATCAAGTCTTAAAACTTTAATGCATACCACAATTTTCACCCTAACAGATCATATGGTGTTTAGTCAACCTATGTAAATTATATTAGAAAATATTAAAATTTAAAGATAAGTTCATTTAAGGTATCAACATTATGCAAAGCTCATATAAGATATTAACATTTAGATAGTTTTCAGTTAGATTTTTTAAATTTCGTCAATAGTCAATTATTAATATCTTATTTGACTCATTTTGTAAAATATTGATACATTTTTTAACCACTTAGAACATTCATACCTTAAATGAATTTATCAAAAATGCTTATTTCTATTTTTTATCACTAAAAAAATTGATACTTAAATGAATTTACCTCTAAATATATATACCTTTTAATATATCTACTCTATTTTAATATTTTCTTATCAACATGGCATCTATAGTTGTCTACATGGCAAGCAATGCTGGAAAAATCTAGATTTTACATTAGCTAATTCACACACACACATAATAAAAGTTAAATTAGAAGACTCAAGTGAAAACTTATGAATACATA
Organism: Combretum micranthum; assembly: GCA_024138025.1. Classification (NCBI taxonomy): domain Eukaryota; kingdom Viridiplantae; phylum Streptophyta; class Magnoliopsida; order Myrtales; family Combretaceae; genus Combretum; species Combretum micranthum. The sequence goes on from JAMXBD010000706.1 coordinate 24,479, forward strand.
CATATATATAATGAATACACACGAGTGATGTTGTCCATGGTTTAAATGTGTGGCAACTTTCCTTTAAGAATATTGAACCAACCCATTATTCAAATCAAACAAAAATGAAATATGATTTTTTTTTTTTGTTTAGAAAATTTTCAAACCAAACCAATTCATAAATTTTTTGTTGGTTTAGAAGGATAAACCTAATTAACCTACAAAACTAAATCAAACTGTTTTAAATAAATATGGTAATGTTTTACTTGTGTTGGTGCCTTCACTTGCTAGTAGAGTATCTTGGATATAGATCTCTAGATTGATAGCCTGCAAAATAGTGATAGGTTAGCAAGCACCGAAATGTTATCTAATACGACCACTTCGACGATCAAGGTAGCAGAGTATATTAGGGAGTAAACACAATAGCAGAATAATATGCAGAAGTTACCATACTTGTCATGGAAGGAGATCCCCGAAGGGGTACTTATAGATCGTTATAGGTGCGGTTATCGATCCATGGAGGTTACATGCTTGGTAGCTGGGAAGACACTAAGCCACATTCTGTGAACATGGAGACTAAGGTAGCATGCTCCATTTAGGGGATCTAGGCCGAGCGATGAGATACAACTCAGCATAATATTTTGACTAAGTGAGTTAGGTACAATGGAGTGTAACAAAGAGGGTCCACAACAACGTCCCTAGGCCAACTCATACCTTAATTGAATTTTGTCGAGCTTAAGGAGCCCTATGTCCAAATATGATTGTCCACAACTTGTTACTAAGATATTTGTTATATTAAAACATAGTATTTAAAAGATTTTTTATTTACAAATATAAAAATGTATGTTTATTTAGCTTCTGTAATGATAATTATAAATCATAGAAAGAGATTAGCACAAAATATATGATATATATACTAACTTTATAAAAAAAATTAGAAGTTAATTAACATTTGAAAATTTTAGGATGTATAAGTATTAACTTTATAAATGCAAATAGTAAATTTTGGTACTTTTATAGTACAAAATATGGTCTAATTGAATACCAAACCAAAATTTTATGGATTAAGAAAATTCTTGATATGAGACTTATAATTTGGTTAAAAAAATTAAAAACCAAAGTGTATTTTTAGGTTTGGTTTAATTAGAGGAAAACTTGAACTAAACTGAACCGTGCTCACCCGTAATGGCAGATGCCTTAAAGTAACATTGGTTAGTTACCTTGTAGTTTTTGGTTGTTGGTGATGTGATTCAAATATCCTATGGTCTTGTTCCTTGAGTTAAAGCTAGAGATTGCAAATTTAACTTACAAAATTCATTAGTTGTTCTCATCTCGAGATTACTTATTTGCATCTTGACATGTATATTATGATAATCCATGTAAGAAAATTGCACAAAGATTATATGAGAAATCAGTAGTAATATGCAAGGCTATATTAGTAAATTCTAATCCACAGTAATTAAAAAATTTCATTCTAATAGTTGAAAAGCATATTTGCCACACGTTGGCTTGACTATTAATTACTTTTGAGATCATACATCTACATATATGGTTCACACTTGGGAGTCTAGTAGCATGAGCTTGGTGTGTTTTGTATTGGAGTCACTAAAGATGTAGCATTGTTGTAGTTGGAAATATCAAATATTCCATAGAATTTTAAGTTTTCATCTAAATGGTAGGGCCATTAATAAATATGCAAAATCAAAATCACCGCTTAAATAACAAATTCATACATTTTATCATACTTTAATGTGATTTTCGATATATATTTAATGAATTTGTTAGCTTATGGAGATGATGCACACTAATGAGGAACAAACAGTCAAATTTGGTTTATTATTAATTAAGGCCATTACTAAAAATTAAAGGGAGACACCGACTTAACCCATCTGAACTCCTCTTAGAGTAAATTAGAGGCTAGTAAGGTACGACACTCCCATGTAAACACCATTTCTATGCCATTGGGATGCCAACTCCCTATTACCTAGACACAAATTGCCAACCATTGTCTTGTGAGTCTTAAAGAGATGAAAGGACTAAGCCCTCCCATTTGGACATTTGATCCTTGACATCTGAGTAGTTGCCTCAAACTTAGAGTATAATAGCATGGCATTGTTAGCAACTGTTAGGACTCCTCTCACAAGTGTGTACGGGTAGGTTGCTTAGCTAATAATAATTTGATCCTTGACATTTGAGTAGTTGACTTAAACTTAGAACACGACATTGTTAGCAACTGTTAGGACTCCTCTTATAAGTGTGTACACATAGGTTGCTCAGCTAATAATAATAAGTGAATTACTATTCATAGGTTGCTCGGCTAATAATAATAATGAATTACATTCACACTATTTTAATAGGTTGGCAGTGCTTCCCTTCCTCTCAAACCCCCTCCCTCCCCCCGCCCCCCCCCCCCCCCCCCCCCCCACCCAAAAAAAAAAAAATAAAAAATAATATAATAATAATAATGGCATCATTAACCATCCTTTAAAATAAAAATGTCATCCACTATTAGGGAAGCCACCGGTGATTACCACTTAGAGTTAGTGGAGAGCTTCATCCATTTTAACCTTAGTGTTAGCTTTTCCTCTTTCTGATTATCATTATTATTAAATTGTTATGAAATAAACTTTTGAAACATTCAATGCAAATTTTAGCAATACTTGTGAAAGTATCAGTTGTATACAATGGTGAAGAATACTCAAACGAAACATAAGAAGCAACTCGATCATTCTTGAACAAGAAGCAAATGAAAAGGTATATAATCAAGTAGTTCTTTACAAATACCAAAAATACTATTTATAGTACAAAATAACTAACTAACTTTGTATAACAAAACAATTACTAATTTAGCTTAGCAACTAATCTAGCTCAACAACCAATAAATAAAAACTACTTCTACTTTACATGACTTCATAATAATGCTACACCCCCCAAACCATGGTGGAGCCTTACAAAGGCCCTGCTTGGAAGTAACCATGGAAATATGCACTTGCGTGACTAATTTATTAAGGAAATAAGCCAATTAATAAGAAGAGGGAACAAAAATGGAAGAAATGAGTCCTTAAGCTACTAGGTCCCTAACAAAATGGGCATTTATTGCAATGTGTTTAGTACATCCATGTAAATCAGGATGATCAGCAACCATAATTTTAGAACAACTATCATAATGCAAGGAATACATAAAGATAGATCTACTCCGAAGTCTTGCAGTAAATAAGAAATCCACATAATCTCCTTAGAAGCAAAACCTAAACTTTGATACTCGGCCTTTGTTTGTTGGTCTCAAAAACTAACCAAGAGGGGGAGTGAATTGGTTAATTAAAAAATTCTTTAAGTAAACTTTATCAAATTCACCAACTGATTAATCAAACAAAATGAGTTTTCAAATCCAAAAAATAATAATTTTAATAAAATTGTTTTATCTATAATGCGGAAGCAAACAAGTCTAGTTTCTAAAACAATTGTTAAGCTCAATCAAGAATATATGACAAAACATTTAGTTTCTGATTTAGTCTCTGCTTTTTAATTCTTGTAACAATCTCTGAAACAGGTTCTGAAACAATTACGATAACACAAACAAGTAACTATATACAAAATTAAAGAGAGTAAGTAGAAGAATTTGCAAGCTATATAGAGTTCCGCCTTGAGCGTCAATCCTCTCTTCTAGCACCAAGCCAGGATCCGGTTGTCTTTACCGTATGTTCCACTATCCAAGAACAAATCAATGTTACAAGTTATCTTTTGCCAAGCACTTGGCTACAAATGCACTCAGTTTGATCTTCTAGCTTCCTTCAAGCTAACATCAACTTACTGATCTACTTGTAACTTTCAATCTCACAAGGATTAAACAAATCAATTGAGGAAATAATGATGAAATATCCTCTAATATTTCGGTACAAATGAAATTAAAAATGACAGTTTTTTCTTGTAAGCTTTGATTGTATATCTCTTCTTTTTCGTGTTCTCTGTTTCTCAAGTCTTCAACTTCGTTCTGATCATGCTTTTTATCACACATTCTCAACGGTTGGAACGTTCAAAATTGGATAAGCTTGATAATCTCTAACGGCTAAATTATTGGAATAGATAAGCTTGATCCCTTCCTTTTCTGCTTCTAATTCGAATGACTTGCTGATAGAGTCTTCTTTCATTTGAAAATCTTCGAGTTGTTTGTTCCAGACGTCTTCCATCAAGATAAGGATAAGAAAACTTGTTGTTATCTTGGTGCGTGATCTTAATCTGAAAAAAAATCCCACGAAAATAGCAACAAAAACAAAATCGATTTTCTTGAAATAAATCTTATGATATCCTCTGATAATATATTTCCATATTTTCCGTATACTTAGTAGAATCTTTAGACATTATCCTTGAATATCTGATTTTTGTAAGTACTTCATATTATGCACACTAACTTTCTTTTCAAGTGCAATATATATGTTCTTCAATTTGTTCTTGAAGATCATCTTCATTTCGAATTTATTCCCCTTTGGATATTAAACTAACTTTGTGGAACATTATTGAATGTATTTCCCAAATACAATCACTTTGGTGCTAGGTCTTCATATCCATTATATATTGTAATTCTTGTGAAATGCCTTCTGAAAAAGCTTCTGAATTTTCATTCTTGCTTAACACCTTCCTTGAATACTCTCTGAAATATCCTTTGAGTTTGTACTCTTTTGTAAAGTATCCACGAAACACGTTAGTTTGCTCTCTGAAATTGTTTCTGCTTCTTTTCTGCTCTTGAAATACTTTCTGAAATACTTTCTGATTGTATTTTCTTGTAAAACATTTTCATAGAACTTGACAAGCAATACACTTGTTAGTTAACATTAACTCTTTTTGTTATCGTCGAAATCCAAATAATGAGAATACTACTAAACATTGTTGAAGAGGTAGAAACAGTAGGTGCTTTTTGGTTTTCTAAGAGATAAGAGAAGTCCCAAGTAAAAGACAATATCCATAAATTAAGTTACTATCTAGGAGACAAGCTTCCCAATCCAAATCAAAATAAGCAACAAGCTATAACAACTTAGTTACTTGCATAAAACATAGATAGCAACAAATGAAACAAAGCACGCAAATGTATAACACGAGAGTCCCAAGAATCAACTAAGCTTGTATACAACAAAAGAATTAGCCTTGTCATCGTTAGATGAAGAAGCCTGCCAACAAATCTCCTATATAAATAGGATCATCTAATAAGGAACCACTAGTATCATATAAAGACTGGCTACTCAGCAAAGGAATTTGAGTAAGCTTAGCTGTTGTCAAACCAGCAGCAACCAATATGTCCACAATAATTTTGCACTAATTCAACATGATGCCTGTTCATACAGTAGTCTCAAATCCAAGAAAATAACACGCTTCACCCAAGTCCTTAATGGTTAATGCAGTGTTTAACATAAACGATACCATCAACATCATCTCCAGCCAATAACATGTCATCAACATATAATAAGATTATCAAAAGACCAACATTTGACCTTCTTGTGAAAAGAATGATCATGACTGACTGTTCAAGACCTTGCTGAATAAAAAATCGAGATATCTCCAAATTCCATTATCTTAAGCTTGCTTAAGCCATAAAAAACTTTAATATTACAAACTTGACCTAGCTTTGCTTTAGTGTAACTAGGTGTGGTAACATATAGATATCTTCATCAAGTGAACATGAAGAAAAGCATTATTCACATTAACTTGGTGAAGAGACCATTGTCAAACTGATGCCACTAACAATAAAGTCAAATAGTACTAAGATTGGCAATAAGTAAAAAGATGTTATAATAGTCTTCACCCTCAACATGAGTGTATCCTTTAGCCACTAAACACGTCTTATAGCGTCCAACATTTCCACCAGCCTCAAATTTGGTTTTATAAACCTATTTGCATCTAACCACTTGCTTACCATGTGGCAAGTAACACAACTTACATTCAAATGCCTACAATTCATTGTTCATAGCATCTATCCAATGATCATATTGAGAAGCTTCAAAGTAAGAAGTTGGTTCCTTGGTTATTAAAACATTATCAATAGAAGTAGCATAATTGGGTGGATAAGAAGTAAAAGTTGAAGTCATGAACAAGGGATATTTAGTGGTGGAAGGAGCAGGAACAATACTGTGCACACTATTAATAGAATGAACAAAATCAGTTAACCATGTAGGTGTTTTATGAGGAGGAGTAGAACACCTAAGAGGAACATCAGGAGAAACATGTGTATCTAAGGAAGAAGAAGAACTAAGAAGTGTTGAGAAGAATGTGTATCAGATATAAGGGATGAAGAAGCATCAACAGGAACACCAACAAGGTAATGAAAAATGACGTTGTATGTTGTCAATTGACAAAGTTGAAATTGATCCATCCTTAAGTGGAAAAGAATCCTCAACAAACTTAACATCACAACTAACTAGAGACCCCAACATTATCATACACCTTATATCCTTTTTGAGTAGTAGCATACCCTAAAAAAAATACATTTAAGTCTTTTTAGATCCATCTTATCATCATGTGGACCAAGAAAGGGTACATAACACAAGCATCCAAACACTTTCAAGTGATCATAGGAAGGAGCTTGACCAAAAATCATCTCATAGAGTGTCTTCCATTAAAGTAATTCTACTAGCATTCTATTAATCAAATATGTGGCTGTCAAAAGACATTCTCCCCAAAAATCCTTAGTCAGACTAACATGTATCCTTAAGTCACTTGAAGTGTCAATCAAGTGCCAATGCTTCCTTTCTACTCTACCATTTTATTGTGGAGTATAAGGAATAGAACGTTGATGCAAAATTCCAAAATGAGCAAACAACTCTTTACATTCATGGGAAATAAACTCTCCACCATTATTAGTTTGTACAACCTTTGGACATATTCCAAAATGATTTTGTACATAAGCAAAATACCTATTAAAATAGAAGAAACTTGGGACTTGTACTTTAGTAAATAAGTCTAAGTTCCTCTTGAAAAATCATCAACAATCGCCAAACAATAATGCTCTCCCAACCTTGTAGCAATGTGATATGGCCCTCCCAAATCCACATGCTATAAATCAAATAAATAAGTTACATAACTATCACTTCTTATGAAAGGAAAACGATGAATCTTAGCAAGTTGATAGTTTCACAAACAAATTCTTTACAATTGAAATGTTTATAGCAAGGAAAATGTGTAAGCTTGCATAAAGAGCCATGACCAAGCTGAAAATGTAATAAAGGAAAGGAAAACATTACAACAATTGACATTATGAAGAGTTTGACTAGAGGACTTCACAACCCTTTGTATGGAATCTGGCTACAAGATATATAATTTATTGTGTGCACAAGATGTTGCAATGATACTCTTAGTTCTCAGTCTTATAACAAACAAGAAGTTTTATCAAAAGTGATTATTAGAGGCTGATCTCTTAACAATCGTGGAATAGAGAGCAAGTTGTGTTTGAAATCAAGTGTATAAGGTATACAGTATCGAATAAGTTCATCAGATATACAAATTGTACTAGCTTTAAGTACAATTTTGGTTTAGCCATCGGTAGGGAAACTACAATATGTTCTTTTAATGTATAAGTGTTTATGCATAGGAAATAGAAATGCGTCATATGGTCGCTTGCTTCTATATTAATAACCCAAGTTCTAACTTTATTACTTGAAACAACTAAATGAGTAAAGGAAAGAGGAATACTAGCAAAATTGAAATTAGTTTGGGCATTCGAAGTTGTAGCAGCATAATGTCCTGTAGCACTGGTACAATTGGCGGCTGCAACCTATGATTTTTGTCCTTGCATCATTTAGAACATCTATGCAAAGACAGCTTGAACAAGAGAAGAAAGAACATATTCATTGTTCTTATTTTCAAAACCATGATCAAAAGGAGTCTCACAGTTAAAATATGTTATTCCGGCAACAACATTATCATGCTTGAAATTAGCTTAAGCAGAGTTCAATCTAGCATTGACACCTGGTTTCTTATTCTTACGACCCTTATACCACTCTGGATACCCCATTGATTCGAAGCATGATTCAATAGTATGATCCTCTTGTTTGCAATTTCGACATCTCAACCTACTCCTTTTGAAGTCTTTCTCATCAGAGGCTATACCTTTAGTTGTAAATCAAGAAGGAAACCGAGATGTTGCTACGACAACATTAGAACCTCCTTCTACAGCATTTGAAACCTCTTTTTGTTTCTCTATTTGCAATACCTAATAGAAAGCTCTATTAACATAAGGTAGATGATCTACAGGCAAAATCTGATTCCTAACAGCCAGAATCATAGAGTCCCATAAAAAATTGTACCAACTTTGATTGAGAATCATATTCTTCTAAACATTAACAATTACAAAAACTATTTATCACACAAATACATTAGATAAGGATGCATGGCTTGTAATCCATCCCAGAAATATCTCAACTTGTTATAACAAGCTTTGACAGACTGATTGCCTTGCCTTAAGTTTGAAATGTCATGTTGAATTTAGAAACTTAACAAACCATTAGCTTGTCCATATTGATCATTGAGTTCTTTCCACATATCTTTAGCCAATTGTACATAAAGAAAATTCTAAGACATCTCAACAATTTTAAAAGTTAGCAATGCACCATGTAATCACATCATGTCCATTTAACAAAATCATTAGAATTCTCCTCAAGCTTAACAATTGATCCATGGAGAAAACCTAATTTAAATTTAGCTCCTAAAGCCATTCTAATAGACTTACTCCAAGCTAAGAAATTTGAGCCAATAAAGATTATATTTCCTAAGACCATTCCCAAATTATCCTAACTAGCAAGATACAACAGATCGGTTATCATTGCAGCCGCTATATTCCAAATCATGAAAGGAAAAATTCACACTGTAATCAAAGGGAAATAGAAGACAACTGACTTATGAAGAAGAGAAACACTAACCACACTCTCATACCACATGAAAGCATTAGTTGTGTAATAGTTGTGAAGAATACTAAAATGAAACACAAGAAGTAGCTTGATTAGTCTTGAAGAAGAAGTAAATGAAAATGAAGAAAATGTATATAATCAAGCAGTTCTTTCCAAAGACCAAAAATACTATTTATAGTATAGAATAACTAACTAACTTTGTATAACAAAACTATTACCAATCCAGCTCAACAACTAATCTAGCTCATCAACTAATAAATAAGAACTACTTCTACTTTATATGACTTCATAATACTAACATGGACACCACATCATAAAAATATTATTGATAAAGGATTTTGGAAATGGGCTTTCCATACCTAGTTTAACATCATTAAACTAGAGGCCAACCTATTAAATCTAGTGTTCAATCTCCTAGAAAAATATAAGAGAGTCCAGAAATTTTTTTAATAAAGAATAGTTCAACTTGCCTAACCTCTTTCAAGAGGTTGGCAATTTACAGAGGATAAAACTAACTTACTAAGTGTTTCTAGCATACTTTCGATAATTTTAGAACGTGGATCATGAGAAGATGCAACCTCTAACATTCTCCAAATCAGTTGTCTCAATCGAGACATTTTCCTTATTAACCATCAAAGTTTGAGGAAACTACTTGAAGTAATTATCTAGATGTGAGATAATCGTCCTCAATAACTGCTCTAGCCATCCTCCATAAATAGCCCCCAAAAGGATCATGGTAAAGATCACATGTAATTAATCATAAAACTCACTTGTTGTTTATTCATACTCCTGTATCTTTTGTTAACTTAAGCATAAGAGTAACTATACCAGGTAACAGCCCGTTCACCAAAGTTTTCCTCTACTTATAGGTCTGTCAGCGCAAATCTATATTGATATTCTACCGACAAAAAACCTAAGTCAAAAGAATATATTGGTTAGGTGACAAATAGCTACTTATAATAAAATATTAAATATGTCTAACTTGATTAAGTTTACATATATTTTAAAGTTTTAGGATTTGACTATTATTGCAATTAATACTTTTTGTGTCTTAATTAGAGAAACCAAAAGGAAAATAAAAATTTTTAGAACTATTTTCCACTTCACTTTTGGCAACGTTAAGTTTATATTTACTTTTCCAACATGAATTATTATGTTTTCTTGCAACACATTTCTCAGCAGTACATATTATATTCATAAATGAAAAACCGAAATTCTTTCATTCGAAGTTACAGCTAGCTTTAACCCTAAATTTCTTCTCACGCATTTCTTCTTGGTCGTTGGCAAGAGACACATTTGTGCACCCGCTGGCTGCATCATGATTGCCAACACGACAAACTTTTGAAAAATTCAAGATTCTTAGCAAGAAATGAACCACGTTAAAAACCTGAAATTGCGAGCTGATAGTATTCTTTTGGAATCTTTTTTAATTTCATGTCTCCCTATATCACGTCGATAGTAGCCTGACGTATAAAGTAATCGCAAAAGCTGAAAGTCTTGTATATGATATTGCATGATTAAAAAAAAAAAAAAAAGAAAAGAAAGAAGAAGATGAAAAAAATGGAAGTCTCTAATTTCAAATTCAATATGTATTTTATCGAAATGATCTTTTTTTTTTTTAATAAAGGAAATGATCTTTTTTTTTATTCCGAGGAAAGAATGATGAAGATGATGGTGATAATTTAAATTTATCATAAATTTGTATCTATGCCTTTTAATTTGTTTGCAGTTTAGTAAAAGTATACATACTAAATTTTCAACCAAAAATTAAAAGCATAAAAACACACTAAATCGCAAATATATTGAAGGTACAAAAATACCAAAAACACTTTCTCCTTTCTTTTCCAAGGGAAAAAAAAAAAAAAAAAAACCTAAGTCTATCCTAAGTGTTACAAGAACCCAAGGGGCATACCATAACGGCCAAGAATCAAATATGTAATAATTTGTCGTGGTTATGGTATTTTCGTAGAATCGTTTAATTACAAGGTTCAAGAACATTTTTCATTGAAAGGACACATACTACAAAAGATGTTTTACAATTATTCCAGAAATATTTTTATTCACAAAATTAATTCCGGGTATTTTGGCTATTCTGTCTTTTATTAATCCTTAAAAAAACTATAGGAGAATGAGCAAAAATTTGGGCTTAGTAAGTAGCACAGAACTTGTAGTATAGAGTTAGCAAATACAATAAACAAAGTCATTTTTATAGAGCAATGCAACGAATCAAATACCATCCACATGATAAATTAAAGAAAATGCCCCACTTTAATCTAGGTTTTAAAAGACGTATCATAAAAACATCTTCATCAAACTCACCTTATATAGCTTTTAATCTTTATTGCAAACCCTCATACATACATACATATATATATATATATATATATTCACACACACATATATCTCGATGGTCGATATCTAATGGAAGTAAAGATGCGAAATATGAAGAGTGTTATGCTAGGGATGTAAGCAGGTGGGTTTTTATAGGATGCCTGACCCGTCCAACCCAATAAATACCCTATAGGGTTTGGGATGGGTTTTGGGATCAATAATAAAATCCTATAGAGTTTTGGGATGGGTTTTGGGATAAGCAAAAAATCTATTGGAAAACCCAAACCCATTTAAATATATATAAATATATATATTATGTTTAGCCTCAGTCTCTGAAATTAACCAGCTGTGCTCCATTAATTGTACATCTATTTTTTTTTTATTAAATCATTTAGAAAAAGTAAAAAACCCTAGAATAGTAGACTAATATTCTATGGTCTCCACTTTCAGTCTTTATCTTGGCTCACTCTCGTCAGATTCAAGCCTCTCACTCCCGTTGCCGTACTGTTTCATTCAATGATTTTTTTCTCATGAAAATAATTGAGATTTTATAAAGAGGATTGCATGAGTAATGATAAGAGTTTTTTTCTTAGCCTATAAAGTGGGAACGGATAAGAAATAGAAAAAGATGAAAAAAAATTTATAACGACTTTTTTAAATATTTTATTATGTAATATTCTAATTTCATATCGGGTTTCGGGTTCAGGTTCGAGTTCGGGTACCCTATAGGGTTTGTCTAGCGGGTTTTGGATTTATGGACAAAAATTCTATAGGGTTTGGGATGGGTTTTGGGAATCCTATTGAGTATCGGGTTCGGGTTTGGGTTTTAGTATACCTGTCTCAAATCCATCTCGGTTGTATTCCTAGTTATGCATGATTGTTATCAGTTTCCAAGCATTAATTTCTCATGTTATTTAGGTAACCATGCGGAGTCACACCAAAAGCAATTAAAATTAAATATTCCAAAGCACCCACTAGTTCCTTTAAATAATTAAGGAGAATAAAGTCATGCCAATTTACTTAGTAGAGTGAAACTGATCTCGTGTCTTCCTAGAATAAGATATCAAATCCTGCGAGGAGAAGTTCTAAAGTAGTGAATCTTTCATGGAATTGCAAAGTAACTCCGTGTAATGAGAGTAATAGGCTTATTAGTGTAATTATTCCTCATGATGCGAGTCCTTGATAAGATTGGTTAAATAGTAAAACAATAGGGCAACTCATAATTATCAAACTCAAGTAATTTAGTACTCACATAAATCAAATCATATAACAAAATCAATAAAGCAGTCATATTTAAAATAGAGAACAACCACCTTATAATAATTAAATATATATTCAATATAGGAAAATTCTATGGTCCCATTATTAATTTTGACAGGACTGGTCCTGTCACTATCTAAGGACTTACGCCATATCCAACTATGATCAAATCACTAATATAATTAATATTCCAGTTACTCTCATCGACGGAACGTAAAAACTCCCTTCAATGTATAATGAAAGTTGTGATTTTCCTTATCAATGTGATCATCTTATAATTGAGTTATAAAATAATAGTGATTTAAGCTTATTTATATTATGATTAATATCACAAATGGTAACTAAATTTTGGCAAAATATGAAATTAAATATATAAACTTTCAGATTAATCAATATAGTGCTTGAAAGAACTTATGTTGTACAACAACATATATACCTCCATAAAAAATGGACAACACAGTCATACAACGTGACATTTTTAACCAATATATTGGAGCTACCATTGGTGTGTATGGAAAATTTTTTTAGGTATTAAATTGATCAATTTTAAAATTTAGATACCAAATTGATCAATTTTAAAGTTTAAATATCTAATTACATATTTGGTCAAAATTCAGATACCATTCGTCACATCTACCCTTTATCTATATTATTAAATAAATCTTAGTTTATTGATGTAAAAAAAATATACACCAAAGTATGACAGTTACTCCCCTCTCTTTCTCTCTCTATCTTCTTTACTTTCTCTATTTGCATTTTTATTTTCTCAAAAGTTAACTGTTCCCATTTTTTTTTCTACACACACAGCGTGAGTGCATCATACACTAGTATTATATAAATAGTCAAGTATATATATATATATATATATTAAAATAATCAAGATGAACTAAAAACAGAAGATACTAATATATATGGTCGATGCACTGTAATCAAAGAAAATACAAGCGTATTTCATACTATAGTAGTAAAATAAGGGAGTAGGGGCTCTCTTATTGGAGCTAAAATATAAGGACCCTATACCTAGATCACTTATTAGGCTGATGAGCATATAAAATATCAATAATAATCCTGAATTTTCATATGTATTAATACTTTAATGATTTTCAATAAATTCTGAAATTGAAATAGCCATATTTAAGGGAAAATCAGGAAAAATATCAATAAAACAAAACTTTGGCACAGGATATCACAAATAATATATATACTGTATGTACAATAATTGAAAGAATATTTTTAGGCACTATAGACAACATTCCCAATAACTTCTGTCGACCGATCTCCTCTCACTTAGTCACCTTTAGGACCCCTCAACTCGTCAAACAGAATTACAAGAGCGTGTAGATTGTGTGATCTGTGTAAATTAAGAAAGCTCCTGCCTGTATTTATACTGGAATTTTAGGGATTTTTTCGATTTTACTAACTATCACTTTTCAAATAAAAGTTAAGATATTTTACCCATGATGTTGCCACCTAATTACACGTCGCAGGTCAATTTTTTCTTTAAAAAAAATTATTGACAAGTTTTGCTACTTTTCCATACAATTTGACACTCAATTAGGTTATTTTGTTAATTAGTTTGGTAATTCAAGAAAATATCCCTGCCTTTTTTAGATTATTTGTTAATTTTTTAGACTAATTGTATCAGCTGATGCCCCTATTTTATCCCCTGTTCACTAATTTTTAGCGTTAGGGGTAAGTTTAAGGACGTTTAAGTGATTTCACTAGACTTTTAACAATATATTGCAGAAAACCAACCAATATTATATTATAGGGATGCACAATAGATATCTTAGTTTGAGTCTTCATGTTTATCTTGTTTAATTTTATCTTTATTTACTGTTTACCATTGGTATTCATAATTTATTATTCATTATTTACTATTCATTAGTTTTTAACGAAATTATTTTACTTTTTATTCAATATTATTTACTATATAGTAAATCTTGCTAAGAGTGATGAGTTACTCATTAAACCATCTAATATATCTTTAAGTTTTGTCTTAAGGTTGTTGAATTAAATTTATAATCTTATATGTTCTTTTTACTTTTAGTAGCTATAATTTCCAATTCTAACTCTAATAGATTTGCAAAATTGGAGAGTCATGCTCTTTATCTTTTTCAATAACTAAACTACCCAAAATCTTAGGGATGTAATTGGACGGGTCGGTGTCTGATATCCTAAAAACTCTATAAGATCTAAGGCAGAGTTTGAAAAATTGTTTTATGACTCTATATGATTTAAGGTCAGGTTATGGATCATAGTTATGATCCAATAGGAAACCTAATATGCTAAAATATAATAAAATTTAAAAATGAAAAATAAAAAAAATTAAATTCAAATGAAAATCGTGGAAAATAGAATCATTGTGACTCTCTTTTTCATCAATTTATATTAATTATGATATGATCTTTAAAACTTAGCTCATAAAATCATAATTTTTTATTTGTTTAGGTAAAACTAATATTCATAGTGTATAGTACATTATATTTTTTCAGTTATGTCATACGTAAATGTTGATTTTTCACAAATAATATGTTAATTTTTTGTTTAGAAAACGGGGAAATAATTTTTTAATATTATTTGGAGATATTTTCTTTGTTTTAATAATTTGACTTGGATTTCATTATTTATTTTAGGGGTTAGACTAATTTTTTTTATTGATTATATGTTTGTATTATCCTCAATTAAGTCAATCGAGGTAGGGTGGGTTGACTCAATGCCCTTTAGGAGCAAGTTTAGATATAGTTATATAGACTTTATAAGGTATAGGGTTAAATTTGGAAGGCCTTATAGAGAAGCAGGTTGAGTTTGGGTCTTATATGACTCATTACAAATTTGCCTTGATCGTATTTAGGGTGAGCGGGTACTGAGTAGAGTATGAGGTACTATCTATACCCTATCTTGTATGGTACAGGATAGTAGATTTGCTATCCGGACCTTACCCTGTAGTATTATCTACCCATCATGTGCTCGTACCCTATACTACCCACAGGGTACCCTATGGAACCTGTAAAGTATTTCATGAGCTGATAATTTTTTCATGAATCTGTTTGTATATATACTTTATACGACATCAAATAGTATACCTATAGTAAGAAAATAAATAATACTTTTGTTTAATTTAGAATTCAAACACACACATCAAAGCTTATTTTTAAAATAAAAATTTGATCAATACAAGTAAACTAACAATTTCATATTAGAAAAACACAAAAAACAACACCAAAAATCTGATCAATACAAATAAAAAACCAGCCCAGCAAAGTTGTGAAATCTAGTAGCTTCAACAAGAACACAAAAACAGCTTGAGAATCATCTCTAAAACTCCTTCAACTTCTAGAAAGCATAGCTTATGAGGCAGCTTGTTGTAAAACTGAAATGAAAGAAAATTTACAACATGAAGGAGAAAGTTCATGTGATGCACAAAGTCTATGGTGCCTTTGAACATGTCTGCTAAGCACATAAATAACAAGAATTAAAATCTAAGTAAACATTGCAAAAGATAATTAGAAACTAATCATGGTACATATTAAGAAATTCCTACCACAAACATAGCCACTTCATCAGGTGAAAATGCATTTTGTCTTATATTTTAGTCAACATCCAAAATTTCTTCATCAATCTAACTTGTCTCTACATATTAAAAAAAATAGTTAAATAAAAAGTTAGTAACTTGGAATACAAAATAAAGTTACAAAGTTGAATAACTAATACAAGAGGAAAAAAAGAAATAAATATTAATACAAAAAACATACTCATCTCGTATCTTTCAGCATTTTCTAAATATTCTTCCATAGAAATTGGCTTTAGATTGTTTCTCAACCAGTCTTGTGCACAAATCAAGCATTCAATAACCCTTGGTGTCAAAGAGCTACGAAATTGGTCAAGAACTCGACCTGAAGTGTTAAATGCAGACTCTGATGCAACAGTTGACATAGGAATAAGCAAAATGTCCCTTGCCATTTAAGAAAGAACTCTAAATCTTGAACTGTTAGCTCTCCACCAAGCTAAAATGTCAAAGTCATCATCATGCTTTTCATGTGGTTGCTCTAAATATTGATCCAACTCAGATTTATGAATGTCATTTTTCTCGGCTTCCATAAACTTTTCAAAACCTTCTTTGATTTTTCCGGGGGGTTCATCTAAAACATGAATATCATCATCACCAATAATTTGATCCCCTATCTCCATATCAAGTGAGGCCTGAGAACTTTGGTGTATCTTATACTCAAGAACACAATCATAAAACTCAAACAATCTACCAATCACATTCTTCATGTTGCTAAGCATTGCTTCTACCTTCGCATCATCATTACCATAAATTTCTTTGTAGCAATATTTCACAAACTTCAATTTATACCTCGGATCTAACACAACAGCAACCAACACCATCAAATTTGTTTTCTCAACACTTTCATAATATTTGAAAAACTTTTCTCTCATTTTTCTTGTCATTGACTGAAAAGAAGGAGCTGGATCATTCTCCCACTCATTTAAAGATGTCAAAATGCCAACAACTTCATAAAAGTAAGAGTTAGATATAACATACAATGATCTTGATATCTTGTTTGTTGTCTCATAGAATTTTCTCAAAGATCTAGACAAAACACTAGCATTTTCCCAATCTTCACATAGGGAGACATCATTACTAAGCTCAATTGTATATGATAGGTCCTCATCTTCCAATCTTTGGAAGGCTTTCTTGAACTTAAGGGTAGTTTCTAACATAAGATGCATGGAGTTCCGTCTAGTAGAAATGTCTAAACACACATAACCTTTATAAGTGATTCTTTCTTGCTCAATACATGCTTCGAATTGTTGAGCTCTAGAAGGTGAACTTCACACATATCTTATAATACTTTTAATTCGATCTATGGAGTCTTGAATTTCTATTAACCCATACTTTACAATCAAGCTTAAAATATGGGCACCACATCTCATTTGGAAGGATTCCTCATTCAATATAAGCAAACCATCACATTTATATTTCTCTTTCAAGTATTTCAAAGCAGTGTCATTTAAAGATGCATTATCAACAGTAATAGTAGAAATTCTATCTTCTAACCCCTATTCATGTATCCATTTCTCTACCATCTTGCCAATATCCTTACCCTTATGACTAGGCATGATAACAAAATTAAGGATCTTTTTATGCAATGCCCAAGAATCATCAACAAAATGTGTAGCGAGACATAAATAGCTAAGGTTTTGAATGGAAGTCCAAATATCAGTTGTAAAAGCAATCCTAAATTTTAAAGATTTGAATCTTTCCATCAATTGGGACTTTTCTTGAACATAAAGCTTCATGCAATCCTTAGCTATAGTAAAACGTGATACATGCTTAAACATTGATTGCACTGCACTAACAAAATCCCTAAAACATTCACGCTCCACAGTAGAGAATGGTTGCTCACCAATAATGACCATTCGAGCGAGCATACGTCTATAATGATCTTGGTCAAACTTCCATGAGATAAGATAGCCATTGTCACTATCAGTTACATCTTCCTCTACTTTTTTAATGAAGTAAGAATCTTTTGCTTTTTATCCATATTTTGGGAAATGGAGAACAGGATCTCAAATGCTTCAACATAGAAGATGTACCCCAACCAGAATCATATAGTAATTTAATTCCATAATAATTGCACTTTGTCTTAATAGTCTTCTGCTTATGTTATGTGTACTAGTAATCTTAGTAAAATGAGCCCAATCAGGTGAACCTTTGTTTTTCTTGGGACATATCTGGGACGAAGAGTCATTGGCTGATAATGCAAGCACTTTACTTGAACTTAGAGTATTATTCTCCTCTCCTTTACTTTCCACTTTCGCTCTAGAAAAATCACAATATAGCAAGATAAATTAGTCATTAGCTCAAATGTACATGCTTTACATTTATAGTTCATAAAAATGCACATGCTTTATATCTTATGTATGGCATGTTAATTGAAGCCATTAATTAGATCATTTATATAAACGAGGTTAAAGTCCTCAGGAACACATACCCAAAGAAAAATTATGTCGAGAACATATCCAAAGCTATAAGTGTATCCTTAATCACAGACCAAGAGAAGGCAATCAATAGCCAATCCTTCACCACTCCAAGAATTTTCTACCAAAGACCGGCCTATGGACTTCTCTTAAATCTTACGACACATGACATCCATTTTTTTTATCTCACTTCAAGAATGTTTTCACATAAAATAATAAAGAAAAAAATTAGAAATTAAAAAAAACTAAAAATTTAAATGAATAACGCATAATCCAAGAAGCTAGCTTCAGATCATGTTGTGTTAATAAAGTATATACTCATTGCACAACAAGCATTTTGTAGAAACACGTTTAACCATGTCAAATCTTTAATTGATCGCAACAAAATATACAAAATATGCATAATGTAGAATACTCCATATGTTAAAACAAAGAGAGAGAGGAAGGAAATGCTTGCTCTAAAATTAAATCGTTGCAAAATTTTTGTTGGCAAGATATTCCACCGTAGATTGAAAAAAAAAAATTGAAAATGAAAACGACAACAAAATATACAAAATGAACATACCTTTTCATGGAGGATTGAGGAGTGATGAGCAAATGAGTGGCGTGAGAAAGGAGTGTAGGTGGCTGAGATAGAATCACGGAGATTGGCATGAAAATGATAGTAAATTTAGAGGTTTGTTAGGCTGGGCCAAATGTAAAGTATATTATTATTGTTTAACCAGAAAAAATATTATTATCAGTTTTAGTTTCTTTTTTTTTTAGATTTATATTGGGTGGGTACAGGGTATTGAAACTCATACCCGTACAGTACCCTAAAAATATAGGGTCCAAAAAATTCTACTCGTATCCTACCCTATAGCCTTTGATACCCACCCAGACTCTACTCGATCGAGCAGGGTTCGGGTACATATCTAATGCGACAGGGTTACCCGCTCACCCCTAATTGTATCCCTACAAAATCCTTAAAATGTCATATAACTTTAACAAGATATTGACATAAGTCAGGTCTGATCCATAACTTGGCTTAGCCCAACTCTGGTGAACATAATGCATTAATCTGGCCCGATCATATGGGTCATGACTCATCAATGACCCAATGAGTTACTAGGTCTTAATCAATTCAGGCCTTCGACCCATGCAACTCGTTGTGTCGAGCCAAGTCAACCAAATTTGTGTGTGTGTGTGTGTGTGAGAGAGAGAGAGAGAGAGAGAAAGAGAGAAGAAAATTAGAAAAAATTAAATGTAAAAGAGAACAAAATGTTTAAACTATATTCCATGTGAATAGTGAAAATTTATTATTACTATTCACAACATGTGTTGTTATTTTAATAATACAAGTAATAAGTATACTTGCAAAGTTGTCTAATTGAATTTTCATAGATTTCTATCAAAGTGATCTTTTGTCTCTCAACAATGTGAGACTTCTTTTTCTCTTTATGGAAGTTATTTGTACATCGAGTATTTTGTGGTTTGGCTTATTCCACAATTATTAGTAGATGTAATCGTATATAAATCAATGCATACATTGAATAATTCTATTAACAAATGAGTAAAAAGCTATAAATCTTAGCCCAATTGTATATCGAGTTATAATTAGTTTTACTTAATTTTAAATTTATTTTTTAATCTTGTCTTCATTTTATTTTTCTTGGCAATTTTTTATCATGCAAAATTATTTTTAAAATTAAATACAAAATTTATTTGATTCTATAGTCATAAATTGGCCTGTGAATTGATGGGTGACTCAAAACTAGCTCGGCCAGTATATAGTCAGGCGAGATCCAAGCCATAACTCCCAAGACTCGTGAATCAGTAGGTTTAGGCCGTCCCAGGCTGGGTATGGCCCATGTCGACATCTAGCTTCCTAACCCGTGTCGATGTCTTAGCTTCAACCTTGATACTTAGATTAAATGACTAGGCATTACACACACGTTCCCCTCACATTTGCCTCTTTTTTGACATCTTTTTCCATTTTCCTCTTTTCTGTTTTCAATAAATCTAATAAAGCCTAATATATATTGTTGGATTTTTTGTCCGTTTAGCATCATTAATGATATTAATTACTTAAATAATGTTTGATGATTATTAATTACCAAATTCCCTTTTTTTTTTTTTTTTTTTTTTTGCTAAAGAAAGGATAATTCATTCCAAACATCAAGTGTTTAATATATTGTTGAGATGAAAATTACTCTTAATTCTTGGAATAAATTAGATTAATTTGTTATTAATTTTATAGAAATTATATGGAATTGGTACTTAATCGTGATTTATATGAATATCAGGTCTTTGAAGCCAAAAGAAGTGAAAAATACAAGATTGGAGCAAAATTGAATCAAAGGAGAAAAATTACATTGAAGGCCGCTGTGCATATGCTTAGGCTGTCGGCCTTTATCATTCTGGACATCACGCACACAATAAAGGCCGCCAGCTTATCTATCAACGCCGCGGCCATTACTACGCTGGACGCACGAAAGGAGATCAAAGCCGTCGGCGTATCTGGGCTTCTTGCCGGCCATCCTGGGAATTTCGCTAGCCTTCTTGTAACGGCTGGGTAAATGAAAAGCTGTAACGGCCGAGTAAATGAAAAGTTGTAATGGCTGGGTAAATGAAAATCCATGAAGCATTTAGGCAGGTCAATTCATGATCTAAACGGATCCAGCCTTTGTCCCTACGAATTCCATAACTTCCAAACTTGTATTTATATATTATTTAGGGTTTCTTTCAGGAGGATTCATTCATTCCCTATTCATTCCATATTTTAGATACAATTTTGTAAGAAAAACCTAGAGAGATTTTCTGAGGTCATGAAGGGCTAAACTCCAAATCTAGCCAAAGGATTATTGCAAATCAATTCAAGATGGATTGTGAGACCAAAGTGGTTTGATTTCATTGTTCTCTATTTTGAATATTTATATTTCATCAGATTTATTTGTGATTGTTTGTCTATTATTGATATAACTTTGGATCCGGTTGTATTAGATAACAAACAATAATCAATCAATTAGGACTCAAATCCGTAATTGTATGAATCTCCTAATATAAAGTGATGAAACAACACAATAGTCGTAAATAGATGATTATTTGTTGTTGTTGATGAAATATAATCTATTCTAAATAATCCATGCTCTATGAGATTGTTGATTAGGGTTAGGTCTCTCTAATTTCTAATGCAATTGATAGATTAAACCTTAAGAGCGTGTTTAGGGTTGTCTATTCGATTAGGAATAATCAAAGATCTTATCTTGGTTATTTAATATATAAAAAGAGATTGATTTTCAGAGCTTGTTAAAAATTATAACTAATCTATTCAAAATAGGAATAATAATTATTGAGTCAAGGATCAATCCCGGGAATTGAATTATAATAAGACCTAGGCTAGATAATCTTTTTAATATAGAAATTTTTGTTAATTAGATATAGGTTTATTTTAATCGTGTGATTTCAAAAACCCCTTATTTTATTTTCTTTTTTCTCTTCTTAATCTCGATAGAAACTTGGGAATTTTACCAGTCCCTGTGGAGACGATCCTGCTCACTCTATTTACAAATATTTAAAGCAGGTTGATTATAAATTATTATTTTTGTTGGATTCGACACCCACCATATACCAAATAGAACAACAAAAGAAGAAATAGAAAAACTATCTAAAGAGTCATTGCTTAAAATAGAGAACAAAGAAATGGGGGTTTATGAACCCAATCCAGATGGCACATCTTCATTCTACTGTGAATTGCTATCCAATTAACAGCTGAGTTAGCTTTTCTAGAATTAAATTGAATTTCACTTTATCAAAAAAAGGTAAGAGAGAAACATCTATCAGGATAGATTGCAAGCACCATGGAGCTTCTATATCCTGTATTAAAGCTCGGTACACTATGGCTGAATCTATTTTAACCGTAAGCCTTAGCCATCCTCTACTCTTAGCATAAATAATGGAGCCTCTTACTGCATATGCCTTGGCTTCCAAAACAGAATCGACCGTTATGGACCTGCTATTGCCCCCTAAAACCACACCGCTATAGTCTCTTGCAATTGGCCCTACTGCTGCTTCACCTTTTAGTGGATCAACAGAAGCATCACAATTGACTTTGATGACATTTTCAGCATGGGGCACCACCTTATGTCGGTTTTGTGCATCATAGCCAAGGTAGCATGTGTGTGACCAAGCTGCTTCCGAGAAGAGAAACTTAAAAGAACCAACATGTTCCCATTGAGATGCCGACCCTGTGAAGGAGTATTAGAGTAGTATAGAACCTGTGCTAAAGTCTTCTCTGATATAGACTTTCCATCATACGATTATTGCTAGCGCTGGCCGGAATCTCTTGATGAGACTGACCGCTACTACCCATATTCATTATATCTTCTTGCTATTGAGTGTTAGTTTCTGAGATGCTCAAGTTGGTTTCTGTTCGGCAAGACACAATTCTTGGTTAGCGCCATTCATTTAAAAGGTGGGTGCTATTCATGCATTGTCATAATGGTTAGACACTTGATTAAGATGGTCATCATGATAAGATTTTTACACTGCCTTCCAAAATTATATCAAGTTCCAGCAAAGTTTTTTCTACCATAGCTATTGTTGAATACACCTCTGAGGCCTTTTTTCCAAAAACTGTTGAGCATCTCACCTTCCATATAGACCACATAACAATACTTAGCTTGGCAAAATAAAGAAATTTAGTCTTTTTGTCTAGGAAAACCTGAAGGCAAGAAGTCATCCAATCATCTAGAGTAGTAACCTGTGTTGGGGTAATACGGAACCCTAAGGTGGCAAACCAAACCAAATGTGTCCATGAACAGCACAGAATTAAATATTCCACAGATTTAACTTCCAAACAAAATCGACAAACAGGTGATTGGATTGCATTTCTTCTTGCTAAATTCTTTTGTGTAGGTAGAGCATCATTTAAAAGCGCGCAAATGAAATGTTTGATTTTGCGAATACTCGGGTTGTGCCATACTAGCTTCCAAACTTCCTTTCCTATGCTATGAGAGCTTCAAGCTTGCAGATTCTGTTGATGAGTATTACATCTAAGGAAGTTATAGACTGATCTGACTGAGCATTTACCATTTTTCTCATGATGCCATACCAATCTGTCTTCATTCTAGCATGAGGGAGAGGTATCTTGAGTATAGCTTGGATAGTATATTCATCAAACCGCTTTTTCAATTCATGCAAATTCCAAGACCTTAACTATTGATGAATCAAATCAGCTACCCTTAAATCTTGGCTTCCTCGTTGGTCCTTATGGGTGGTCGTGGTTTTCAAGGCTAGGTACCCATCTATCCGTCATGACGTTGATAGATTGTCCATCTCCCACCTGCCAACTCCCCATGCAACAGAATATCCTTACCATGTAAGATGCTGGCCCACCCCCATGAGTCTCTAAACCCTCTCTTAGCCTGCAAAAAGGAAGAATGGGGATAATAGATGCCCTTAAGAACACAAACCCACAAGGCATTGGGGTTAGAATGCATCCTTCATGCTAGTTTGGTAAGCATGGCTAAATTGAAATCAATAAGGTCCTTAAATCCTAAACCCCCTTATGGATTTCGAAAACATGATCTTATCCCATCTTTGCCAATGAGTTTTGTGCTCCTCTTGATTTTGTCTCCACCAAAATCAAAGAATTGACTTCTTTGCACCATTTGGCTGGAAATTTAAAACAACTCATGGAGTATGTTGGAATGGCTCTTGCTGCTGTCTTGATAAGAGTCTCCCTACCTGCATTTGAAAGCAGGCATCTCTTCCAGTTCTTAAGCTTCAAACGGATTCTATCCTTGACAAACCCTAACGCTTCAATCTTGTTCTGCCCCCACATTGTGGGCAATCCCAAATATTTACATATTTGATTTTTACCGTAAATAAAGTGGCAAATCCTTTTTAATAATTTTAAAAATCACATTTTCATCCTATGTATTAAATTTGGAAAGGCACAAATGTTAAATGTGACTTTTTAATATCTTTTGAAAATCTTTTTCCTCTCACAATTTTAGATTGGCTTTTGGTAATTTTTTTATAATATGTATTTTAATATTTTTTTTTTTTTTTCCCTGAGAAACGATAGAAGCGTGCTTAGCCTTATGTTATTGCTACCCTCAACCCTCATCTACGGCTTCCCCTCCCTTATACATCAAGCTCATGAGGGCCTTGTGTCACCCTCGCTGCCTCTGGAGTACACGTTTTTGTCGTGTTTCCTTTTTCATTTTCACGCCTTTTTATGGGATTTATCAATGATCGGAGAAACCGGTTGTTCATTCTTATTGGAGGTATATTGTTCTAAAAGGGATCTCATAATCCTTATTTTTCAAAACAGATGTGCTCATGGGGCCTTGAACCCCATCCCTTAGTTTGAATATTAGTTTCTCATTATATTGAATTGTCGTGGTATAAATAATCTTTTTTTTTTTTTTAAAGAGAGAATAAATTACATCAAAACATATTAATGTTTTGAGTTAAATATATTTAAAATATCAACATTTTGAATAGTTAAAATGAAGAATTAACATTTTTTTAAATAAATTAAATAAGATATCAACATTTTATAAAATTTATTTAATATATCCATATTTAGATTAGTTTTTAATTGATTTTATTTAACAGCCAATTATAGATAAATTATTTAACCTACTTTATAAAACTTTATTCTTTTTTTAACCACTTACAGCATTAATATCTTAAATAAATTTATCTATGAATATTAAAATATCTTTTTAATCATTCATAACATTGATAGATTAGATGAAATCATACCAAACATTAATATCTTTCCATCTAATTTAGAAATAAATAAGGGGAGCGGGGGGACGAAGACAAAAGATACGATTGAATTACAAAACAAAATCGGTCAAAAGTTGAAAAAGTAGATATGCACTTATTGTATCATATAGTGATCCCATGAGTGTATGACTCTGAGTAAAATAACTTTATTTCTTGAGAAGAACTGTCGGTACAATGATTCCGGGAGATATTTTTTCTCTACTAATCTCGAAATCTAAAATCCTTCTTAATTGTCCCCGAAAGTGATAATACATACAATATGATGAATAAACTTCTCTATTAGTTACAAACTCAATACCTACACGTATACGCTTTCTTGTTAATATTACATATATTTGCCAATTATTGATTGCAAACTTTTGACTTTATTTGCTGATCATGGAGTGTTCGTACTTTGCATATCATCTCTCTGGCAAAAAATTTACTCTCACTATTTGTCTACAACTTATAGTCTATTTTATGATTATATGCTGAGGAAAAAGGGATATAGAGCTGCCTAATCAAAACTAAAATTGAAGTTATTAACAAAAGGGAACGAGGATGTAACATCTTTCATCATCTCTTCCAAGTCCCATTCTCCCAATTTCAGCTCTTCTTCACCTTCAATATTCGCCAAACCTTCTACATATTTTTCTCCTATAACATTATTATTGCTATTCTTAGCATCGATTGTTCCATCGTTCATGATGCTAGCGGGGTTGCTGCTGCTGCTGCTGTTGTAAAAACATCCATCAATAGGAATATTAATGCCTCCTTGATACGATGATGAGTATCCATGTGTCGTCGTTGTCCTAAAGTTATTTTCATCTCCAAGTCCGATGTTGTTCTTGCCTACGGCATGATGGTGATCTGCCCCGAAATCGAAATTCTCATAACCCTCGCTGAATATTATATTCCCACCACTATCATCACGGGATAAACCATCCTGGGTAACGCGTGAAGCTACGGTAGTGTTGAAATTTAGTCCACCATCTAGTGTGGCATTAATCAAATTGTTGTCGAGCATCTGTGGACTGAAATTTCCAAGGAATTGAGTGGATGGAAGTGCTGATGAGGTGAAAATTGGTGAATCATCCATCTTATCCACGAAGAGAGGAAATGCGGTGATATCCGGTTGCATGGGGAAGAACCCTTGTTGTGCCATGATCATTATCATGTTGTCATCCTTAATATTTGTCGTCTCCGATGATGATGAGCCGTTGCTTGTGTTGGGAGAGGGCGTGGATGATGCAGAAACATTACTTGCGTTAATGTTTGTGTTTGTGTTCATGTTCTTGAATCTTTTTTTGATGGTTGAATTCCAGAAGTTTTTAATTTCGTTATCCGTGCGTCCAGGCAATCGAGCCGCAATTTGAGACCACCTACAAGACAGAGAAGAGGAAGAAAAATTATGGGATTAGGGTGTCAATATCGTCGATGGAATCTACATTAGTGCACGTTTTATTGCATGGATGCATCAATAATTGTTGAAACCTAGATGTCCGGCGAAATTGTTGCAAAGCTAGGGCAACATAGTAAAAGGGGTCTAAAAGGTGTAATATGTCACCATACATGACTAGCGATAAATATAATAAATAGTTTATTTTTCTAAACACTACCCATTCCTACTTTTACATATTCAAATATAACTAGTATCTCCACATCAAATGGAATAGATACCAATCTCTAATAAAATTTACTTTGGCTTGGTTTTCTCATCTCATAGAAGTTATAGTAAATAATAATTGGTGAATAAAAAGATAAAATTTATATTTATCTATTACTTGTATATACACGTGCAATATAAAACCTAAATCTTTTTCTTCCTTGGAAAAAGATAGAAATAATGGAATGCTTCACGTGTATAATACATTCTTTAATTTATATAATGTTTAATATATACGGTGTTTCCTTGATACGTCTGTCTAATTTTGGAAGATATATGGAGTGACTTTTAAGTTTTATTCTTGTAAGTCACTGTTTGCATGACATGCCGTCTTATACGGCAAACACCAAAGACCAGTTCTTGTATACTTTAGAAAGAAGAAAAACCAAACTTTTTCCTCTTTTTTTTTTTTTTTTTTCCAAAGAAAAATTAAAGATTTGGAACTATAACAAATTTACACAATCATTGTCAAATAGAAAGTCAAATGTTGGTTCCAACCGTTATTTAATGTTGGTTAATTGAACAAGTTTTAAACAAAATTCTACTTTATGTATCCCACAGCACATTTAAAATTTTTAATTATTTAAAATGCTCTTTATAACAAATTTGAGAAACTTTGGCCAATAAAAATAAAATTTGAGAAACAAGTTTAAAAAAAAAAAAGTTCTTTTGGAAGATTAAGAAAATAAAAACTATAATTGTTTAAAAGAGAAGATATAGGGTCATTCTTCAATTTTTTTTAAAAGGCGCATTTAATTTCTAAGTGCATTTAATCTGTCTTTTCCTCTAAATATATTCTTATTTTGATCAATATAGAATCCTATGGTATGAGGAATAGTCTTATAGTCTAGTAATATCTTTTTGGTCTATCAATTAAAGGTACTAGGTTCGATTTTTTTCTTTCTCGTGGAAAAAAGAAAAAAAAATCCTATGGTCTGTCTAATATAGTGTATTCAACGTATTCTAAAAGTTAATTAATACGTTTCGATATTTCGTGCCACGTCTTTCTTTTTAGGGTGAAATATCCTTTTCATCTATTGTCAATTCCTCAAATATGTGGTTCATCGACTTAATTGCTCTCTAGTATATATAGCTGATATCAATGGAAATAATAATTCTTCTTCATGGAAATTAAATTAATATAGTTTTAGTGGCTTTCACGATCCAGTAACATAATTGTTGCTTTATCATCAAGATGGAACCATTTGACAATGATTTTTCATCCGTAAAATGTACATATCTATCATATACAGATGATTTAATTAATCTTCGTATCACATGTTGCGACAATTTTAAGTGGCAAGATATGAAAGTTTCAACAAAATAAATAATATTTTTCCCCTATAATCAGTAAATTATATAACCTATCAATTTTGAAATTTTGTTATATTTTTTTTGGAAGAATATACAAGTAAAGTTATCTCTATTTTTTTTTAAGATTTATGTTTTCAAAAATTTCATTTTAAAATCTGGTTTTCAAAATCTTGTCAAAGTAGTATCATTATCTCTCTCTATTACAAGACCATTAAAGTTAGGTCCTAAAACTGAAAAGAAAAATGAAATAAAATTGAAGGTTCTAGAATTTTTTTTTTTTTGAAAAAAAAGGAAAACTAAAAAATAATGTAACACCCTATATATTTTTCACATTTTTCCATTTTAAGATTTTTTTTTTAATCTTTTATCTTCGATTTAAGAACTTATGCTATATGTGTTGTGTGTGTGTGTTTAAGGTGATAACTTTTAATCTCACTTGTAATGAAAATACAACGACATTCTATAACATAGGTTCTAAAATAAAAAAGTTTTAAAATTTTAAATCATTCTGGTATATTTTACACTTTTTTTTTCTCTTTTTGAGTGGAAAAATTTCAATGACCAGCTAATTAGGAAGAAGGAAACAAAGTAGGTTAACAACTGTGGTAAAAAGAACCGACCGTCTGTCCAATTTTTTACTCCAAACGCTGAGTCCAAATTTACATAATTAGTCATTTTTTGTTGTTACTAAGTAAAGACAAATGCATTTCCAATGACGTAACAAGAAGAAAGCATGGCCATGTATTTCGGAGTGGAAGTTTCCAAAGCATTACTTCGAAAGAAAAAGGCATTTTCCCTATGGTGGTAAAAGTAGGTAGATAATATGTCTATTAAGTTAGGAAATTCCCTCTCTATGTTTATATCTTTATTTCATCTTAGTTAATAAATAGTTAAATATCGCAAATAGTATCTAAACTTTACTAAAATATGTAATTAGATACTTGAACTTTGAATTTAATATTTAAAAAAAAAACTTCTTATATACATTAATAGTGTTTTCGTCATATTAATTAAAAACGCCACACAATAGTATCAATTAATTTGATGAATGTAATATTATCATGTTCAAAATGTTCTTTTAGGTAATAAATTAATTAATTTCAAAATTTAGATACTAATTGCATGTTTTGTTAAAATTCAAGTACCACTTATAATATTTACTCTCAACAAATCACAAATAATTAGTTTATTATATATATAATTTTGTTTATTAATATTATATTCATATCTTTTAATATTGTATTTAGTATCATTTTCGAGTTTTCCCTCTATAATCTAATTTCTACTCATGTTATGATTAAATTGTGCGACTGAATCCAATCACACACATAGATCGATAGATGTATAGATAGAGAGAGAGAGAGAGAGAGAGGGAGGGAGAGGGAGAGGGAGTGGGAGGACCTGTTGCCAAGAAGAGAATGCAAGTGGATGATGAGTTCTTCTCTTGGGGAGAAAATGCTCCTCTCTTGAGGTCAGGTCTGAGGTAATTGATCCAACGAAGCCGACAGCTTTTGCCACACCTAAGCAAACCAGCATTTCGGGCCACATCACTCCAACAACCACCTTGTCCGTTGTTCAGCATGTACCGCATCAGCTTCTCATCTTCTTCAGGAGACCACAACCCTTTCCTCAGCTTCACATTGTTGCTATTATTATTATTATTCTTACTTATGTTCTTGTTGTTGTTTGCATCACCAACGTTGTTGTTGCTGCTGTTGCTGTTGTTGATGTTGTTGATGCTAGTGTTGTTGTTATTCTTCCCATACAGATCTGGTTTTCTCATCTTGATGTTGATTCTCACTCTTTTTTCTCACTCTTTTTCTCTTCAATGGTTTCCCTAGAAAAGCATTGGCTTTGTGATGTCACTATATGGTGAAGACTGAAGATGGTACGTCTTATATATATATAATATATATAATATTATAGTAAATGTTTAATAATATACTTGTGATATGTATGGTTACAAGTATATATGCAGATATTGGATAATAATATTACAAATATGGTTGTATATAGAAGGCTAGAAGAGGGGAGACTTGTGAAGTGGGATTGTTGATAATGATGATTGTGATGGTTGTGGGGTTTGCTTAAAACATAGGAAATAGTTAGAAAGATAAGAGAGAGAGAGAGATTATGTGAAGTGGAAGCAAATATCTTGTTCAGGTCGGAAAAGAAAAAAATTTGTGAAGATTGTGAGATTGGTCTAAAATGTGATATGTACTTTTGGCAAGTTTATTAATTAGGTTGCCAAAGTTTAAATAAAGATTTATTTAAAATAAAACCATGATGATTACACGTTTGAGAAAGCTTGAGTATTTTTAGGAGGAGCTTGTCATAATAACACTCATTTCTATAAAACATAACAAATATCACAACTTGCTGCATGTGTATACATTAAATAATTTGAAATAAAATCAAACCGAAGGTAAAAAAGTTAAGATTCAAAAAGAATAATGCAAGCAAATAAAAAATTAAAACCAATATATGTTGATAAAAAATAAGCGATTAAATAAATAAAAGAACCAAGTCGAAAGATATGGATTTTGGGGTTGCTCCAACAAGAAAGACTTTAGGGATATTACACGTCACATGTATTATATAAGTAGCGAGTAATTACCAATCATTTTCTATCATATAGATGAATGAGTGATAATTACTTTAGAAATTATCCCCTATCTCACCTATGTGTTAAAATATATACACACGGTGTATACTATTCATTAAATATTTTTTCTACTCGAATACGTGATTACCTGAATTATAGTTTCAAAACATAATAACGTGGGTTTTTGTTGAGTACAAAATAAGACTTTCTATTCTACACAGCTGTATGGCTTGTATACACTAACCTCCAAAATGATAAAATCTTTTTGATATAAATATATGAAATATTTGATAATTTGATGAGGGGACTAAGATAATAGAATTTATAACCCATGATCGGTGACACGATATGGATAAGCAATTATTAATATAAGACATGTTTTAACTTATTACATTTAATATATATATATATACATACCATTTTCTATTATATAATTGGTAAAGCCCCATCTTAGTTTATCTCTTCCGACACAAATATGTAAGGCGTTCTTAGGGATGAAGTGGTTATAAAATATAATTACCTTGTGAGTGAAGAAAATTGCAATGGGGAAAAAAAGACAACAAAGAAATATGTTGTAGATGTATGGAGTCAAAGACAAGACGACGTCAAGTCGCTTTCTACTTTCAGGTCCCTCTCCAAACCGTTAACATATTCAGACCCATCAACTAACACAAACACCTACCTCCCCTCTCCCTGGCTTTGTCTTCTCTCTCTCTCTCTCTCTCTCTCTCTCTCTCTCTCTCTCTCTGTGCCACCCACACGTGCATTTGAAGAAACATAAGCCTCCATTAAATGAACAATATTAAACTTACACTATGATAGTACAACAAGGATGAGACTATAACTAACTATACATCAGTAACAAACCTTGGATAATGGGTTATTTCTTGTCATACAATAAACCCTTTTCCTTTTTCTTGTCCCACTTACGGTAAAGACTACCCTCTTTTATGAAAGAATTTTATTGGAATTTCGCTACAATGTGTTGTTTTCATGTAAAGAACCTTTTTTTTGCCCCCTTATAAATAGCAATCAAGGATTATGTAAAAAATTATAATGAAATAAAAAGTTATGATTGTCTTATGTATAATTCATAATCCTCACTATCAATAACAATTTTCTTTTCTATTTAATCTTTATGTAATAATACAATTCACAACAATACGTGTGTATGACTATTAGCCAATATTGGATTATATATGATTTTGATCATTAAATCTTATGCATTGTTTCGGTTAGACATAATGGCTTCTTAATGAAATAATATAATACATTTAGTATATTTTTTATTTAATAAATATTTTTATGATATAAATTATAATAATACAGTTGTGTATTTCTTCTTTTCTTTATTTATTATAATACCTTTTGTGCATAATTATTTTATCAAATCTTGGTTGTGTGTATATTGTAGGTATATGAGTTTTTCAAGAGATGATGTGCGTGTTGTGTATGTGTGATAATATACATGGTCAAAATGATGTGTAATGGTGCACAAGGGATAACTAAGAGAGAAATGCACAAGGGAGAAATGATAATCTCAACCAACTATGCAATTATGATAGGTGAGGGAGTCACAAGGCATCTAACCCTACTAGACTTAGTGAAACATGGTATTCAATATTTTGAGAGAGAGATTTGGAATTAATGGTGCATGATCAAAATTTTCAAATGATCTAAATGAAGAGAGACTAAGGTATTTATAAGGTTTAGTAGTCAATGTTGTCCATCATCACAATGGCAATCGGGACTGTGGATTCCCTTATGAATGTTGCCCATTAAGAGCTCCCCTTTAGTGCAAAATCTTGTTGAGAAAAATGTGAGTTGATAAGCTAATCTCATGGGCCTAATGGGCACCTCATTCCAAAGAGTGAATCCAAGTTTAAGTGCTCAAGGTCCATAAATATATTTAGCCGTATATAATCTTATAATTCAATAATTATTTTATATTATGAATTTGTTGTTATATTAATTTTGGCACATGCATCACAGGTCAATCCTACAGTAAATAACATAATGATAAAAAAGGGGGAAACAAAAGAAAAGGTGAAGAAATGTTTCAATGTGGAAAGCCTTAGAAAAACAAGCAAAAAATGTGAAACACCATGTGAGTAAAGTATTAGATGGACCAGAAAAGAATTGGTATTAGGTCTTAAAACTATACTAGTAAGTTAGCTTTATATGGTGAAAAGATTCGGATCTTGTCAATTTTTCTTCTCTTAATTTTTCTTGATTTACAAATCAATAGTTGAGATTGTTTAGATATTAAAATTCTAGTAACATCGTTGTGACATAATTTTATTCCTTACAATTCAACCATTGGTTACAAATGATAAGATTTTAAGGGAATAAATTGAGGAAAAACTAATAAAAGGAAAATTAAGAGGATCCATTTTTCAGTTAAGAACTTTTATCCAATTGATTGAAAAGATCCATTAATTATTTGTTGGCTTATCTATTGACTAGTTTTGACCTTTTTAACTTCGGTATGTTTTTAAGGATTTGGTTTGATTTTGTCAATTTAAGTATACTTTCATTTGATACCATCTCTTTAGCATAAACACATCATTTGTCACTTATTCGTTAGTAGTACAAAGAAATTATCTTGGAAATTCTATTCGGCCTGAGAACAATCCTTAGAGCAACGCATATAATCCAAGAATGTTACAAATCACTACAAAAATAAGTACTACTCTGGATAAAGAGGAAAAAAAAGGGGTTAAAATAGGCTTTCATTTTGCCAATGAGGAATGCACTATCAATTTAAAATCACCAGGAAAATGTTGCTGATGAAGCTTTGCCACAAAGCAAGTATAGATGACTTTTATTTGTTAGAAAAATTGGTCTCTAACAAGTTTGGACACATATCAAAACCTACTAAGCAGCTAAATATTTAATATTGAATATAATATAGAAATAGCAAGACTAATAAAGTTAAACAAATTTTTATACAAGATATTTGATACATAAGATATTACACAAATGAAAGATATTGACGCAAGTGTCTTATGTTTTCTTCCACATGAAAGACTTCTCATAGATCTACATCAAACATA
This sequence comes from Combretum micranthum, assembly GCA_024138025.1. Lineage (NCBI taxonomy): Eukaryota > Viridiplantae > Streptophyta > Magnoliopsida > Myrtales > Combretaceae > Combretum > Combretum micranthum. The sequence goes on from JAMXBD010000706.1 coordinate 58,331, forward strand.
ACCTTGATGAAGATTTTTCTTTTCGTTCGATTAGGATGGCCTTCTTTTCTTTTGCTAGTGTGTTTTTTATGTATTCCTTCACATTTTCTATTATCATTCCGTTATTCATTTAAAAAAAAACACTTAATCCTTCAATTTGATTTGAGGATAATGACATCTAATCAATAAAATAAAATAAAAAAAATACTATAAATCATAATTAGTTAGTGTTTAATTAACCATTAGAACCAACTTTATGATTATGTCCAATTATTTTGTATTTAGTCATTGGATGCCTGCAAAAAGAAGAACAAACCAAAGAAAAAGCGCTTTCAAATGCAAATGAACAATAGGTCATGCATGGAGACAATGACATGTAGCTAATGTAAATGACCAAGACATAATGGAATAAGATGTCGAGAAAGAAACAAACAGGGCAAACCATAGGAATAGGACGTGTAAAATTAATGTATATAGTAGTTACTTAGTCATGCTTACATTATATATTCTCCTTATATCCATTTATTAACCAACTAAGATCTTTTTCATGTACTCTCAAGAGATGAAGTTGGGACTATAAGATCCATCGAATCTAACATAGCAAAGGTCACGTGGATCATGGCTCCCCACAACTGTTTTGGTAAGGTGATAATGAATGATAGGCCACTAGCATGCGAATAACGAGTAAATTGGGACATAATGCACCACCTTACTCATGTGGTACATGTGATATCCCTTGAATATAAAGTGATAGAATTCTAATTACTGAGGTATCTTTTAGTATAATGACTTAAAGTTGATCAAAACTCTAAAAATAAGTGTGCTCAAATGAGAGTATTTATAATAGGAGAGCACTCCCAAGATGGGTGACCTCTAGGAGTGCTCTCCTAAGAAGCAACTGACACTAAGGACAAAACCATGCAACATTTCACCAAAATGGACAATACCTTGATGAGCAAAGTTTCGAATTACTACAAATAATATCAAAGTAGTTCATTGAAGCCAAGTGCTATGAGAAGCAAACATGGCTCAGAATGGAGGTGGCTCTCAAGCTTGTGTGGGAGCACCTCTAGAGTCATCCTTATCTAGTGTGGTTTCAGATCAATTTGAGGAAACTAACAAGGATATCAAATCTTTAAGTAGGGGAACATATGATAACCTCAAATATAAGGTGGTATAACTCTAATAATCGAGACACTTTTTGATTTAATGGTTTAGAGTCTTTAAAACTTTAAAGTTAAGCATTCTCACTAGAGAGCACTTCTAAGAAGGGTGACTTCCTAGGAATCAGCTGATATCAAAGATAAAACTATGTGGCATTTGCCAAAGCAGATAGTATCTCGATGGGTGAAGTTTCAAGTTACTACATGTTATGCCACGAGGGTAGCTTAGATAAGACAGTTCCACCATACATAATACACAATCCTAAGATTGGCTCTTATGTCACTCAAATGTTTCGAATATCATGTTGAAGCATCCTTATTCAAACCACTAGGGCTTAACGTCATTGGATTTAAATCTAAAGAAGGATAGGTAACAATTAAGTATTTTTGAAAAGGTGCTAAAGCAGTAAAGATTACTAAAATAGTACTATTAAGTTATAGGTATCAATCAGGGTCTAAGCCCTACAAAAGCTATAACATCAATGAGTCTACATGATCAAAGATACTACAAAAGTCTTCACAAAAGAAAAGTAGCTCTTAATCCTTGTCTTCCCATAAGTCCTAGCTTGCAATACAAAACTTAACCTGAGGTTGTCTATGTCCAAGATATACCATAAGTAAATCTAGCAAAAGACTATTTGGGTGTAAGCACCACATGCTTAGTCACGTATAATCCACATTCTATATTGTTTCAAACAAAAATAAACTAGCTATTAATCAATTATATGCAATATAAGCAAGCAAGTAGCACATACATATGGCCAACCACTAGCCATATGGTACAATAAATAAACGTTCTTTATGACAAGTGTTAGAAATATCTACTACTGTTAACTTCCAGGAAACTTATCACTTTGGTGTTAAACCTACTAATCAAAATGTATATCCTTTATATTTGATAAGATAACACATATAACATATATTCTCGAAGGAATGTATAACTCCCTAACATTGAACCTAAAAGTTTGCATGTGTTTTTTATGGACAAAACTATAAATCTACTTAAAACTGAGTTAATCTAAATAAACTTGCTTTTGAGTAACACAATTGACCATATAAAGCTATTAAGCAAGTAAGCTTTGTGGAATGCAATGGTAGAAAGTTGTCTTAAGAAAAACAAGTATTTGTTCAAAGTAGTACAAACCATTTGAGAAAGGTCTAGACATGTATACATGTTTTATTTGCATCAAGGATAATTCAATGCAACAAGTCCAGACCATTTGAGAAAGGTTTGGACTACTCGAAGCTTTTAAAGTAAAGAAGCTCCAAAGGTCCAGACCATTTGCGAATAGATCCGAACCAATTACGAGCAGAATGGTCAGCTAACCAAATAGTCTGGACCTTTTGATGATTAGAATATCTAACTATTCTAAAGTGTCCAAAAGGTTAGAACCTCTTGCAAATTTACTAGTCATTGGAGTACATTTAATGCAAGATTGAGGTTAAGGATTTGGAGTCCAACATCCACAATTTTGCTACTATAAATTTAAAAGCTTATGGGCAGATCAAATTATCAACTTAAGTTCTTTCACTTGCTATTTAACAAGGAAATCAAGTGTTCCTTCAATTTATCACTTTGTAAATCATTACAAGCCCTAATTAGTGTTTAAAGAAAAATGTAATGCCATGTTTATCTTCTTGCAATTTTTGTAAAGAGCACTACACTCATATTTGTATAGGGAAACACCTTTTGTCGCTCATTTGAGCATTGTTTCTATGATTGATTAATATAGTGGTGTGAAGTCCTTATTGGAGGCATTGGTATGACCGTGGAGGGCTAGCAGGTGGAACGAACTCTACATTAAATTTTGGGTGATCTTCTTAACCCTATTTTCTTTATTTTTTTTTAACTTTATATTGTTGTTATAATCACATGTGCATTTCAAATTGTTAACAAAGTTGCAAATTAAGGCAAAATTGCATACATACTCATTTAACCCCCTTCTTGAGTATTTTACTTAGTCTACTTAGCTGTTTTCACCTAAGCGATGATGCCAACAAGTTTCTAGATAATGGGCCACACTTTATGGTACAACTTGGTTCCTATTGTTAGAGCAATGCTTAAGGCTCATGATACACAATAGCCCTCCATGATCATGACCAATCCAGTTCAATACATAATCATTATTTAATAATTAAAGTCAAATATAAGTTATTTAATTATTTTTTAATGACCAAACAATTTATTAGACACTTGCATGTAACTACATTATGTCAAAAATTATTCAAGACAATTACTATTCAAGTATTTTAAAGTATTTTAACCCTTTAATATCAACTAAGGAAAATTTACATGCAAATTTCCCAACCCCATACATCAATCCATTTAATTATGTCATTAATCAAAATATAAGTTCTCTAAACTACAAACACAAACAAGTAAACGCACTTGTCTATAGTTTCCATGGTCATAATAGTCTATTGCCAGCTTTAAGTTGGAGTCTATGTCACCTAAATGTAATAAAAATTATGAAAATACTATAAGTGATGGTTATAATAACTAATTCACCGCCTATACTATAGAAACTTTACGTTTTTTGAAGTTTTTAACGTCAAATTTTTAATCGCGTAAAATTTGTTCATTTTAACTTTAATTTTAATATATGTGTAGTTGATCTTATCCATGTACAAATGTAACGAATATCTCTAGTAATTCACATGTTACTTCATATTAAATTCTATCTATAAATATATCATTTTCAACCTTGTAAATAATCAAATTTAATAAAAATCAACCTTTGAAACCTATTACATCTCTCGATCATCACCATGAATGCAATGTCCATACATCCTTTCATCAATTCATTGGTTTGGTTTGAGTTATCATTACTAACACACCAACAATACACTTGAACCACACTCTTATCACTCAATTCTTTTAATTCTTTATTTGAACATCTCCTATCACTACAAGCCGCTATGGTCAATCGCATATTTTGAAGAAAATTTACTAGGTTTCACTCCCTTGCCATATTCACTTAAGTGAATTCTGGAGTTGCATAAGTTTATTACTTAATTCACTTGCATATTTTTGCTTATATTGTTAGAATAATGTCAAGAACTTTTTAGATCATCACATTCACTACTTAAATATCTAAATTGATCATTTCATCACTTTCATCCAACAAGAACTAAAAGACATCATCCCTTTAAAGTAGTGTAATCCTCGACCATGAAAAAAGTAATAGGGAAATACCATTTTTCATTAATTGATTCTATTCTAAGTTTGTGTTGCATCTATTCTCTCATTTCAAAACATCAAGTCCCTTTATCTATGTGTGTATAAAGTTCTTGATACACTAGGAGGAAAAAAAGAAGAAAAATTATGCTGTTTCCTTTTAATGCGAAGAATATTTCCAATGGTGAAATTTCTATGTCTTACCTCATTACAAAGTACTAATCACTATACACTTTCATATCTACTTATTCATATAAATATAGGCATGTGTAAATCTACATTTCTCGTCAAGGAGTTTAGAGCGAAGTGTTAATTACTTGAAGTTGTTATCGCTCTTTAGTCCCTTCTTGTTCCTAATTTAGTGGTGGGTGAGAGGCAGAGATAAAGAGTCGAGAGATTGGGAAAGATATTTAGCTAGTTTTTGAGAGAACTAGTTGGAGATTTTTATGCATGTCATGGTAAAAGGAAGAGGAAAAGAGAAGATGTCATGTGGTGGTTGAGTTTATAGAAGTGTGTAGGAGTTTTCTTCTTGTCAAACACATGGGTGAACACTGGTCAAGGATCCTTTCTTTTCCCTTGTGTTGTGGCATCAAAGATGGAAAATTATTCAAAAAAAGGTTGAAGAGTGAGAAAATAAAATTTTAATTTTTTGATGTTGTGGGACCAGTAGTTTCAAAGAAAAATGGAAGTGAATTATCAATTGGTTTTTAACTAATCTAGTTTCAAATTAATGGAGTAGGACTTGCTTTGATGATGGAATTATGTTGGAGCCAATTGATGTTTTTGGTGTTCAAGTGACATTTTATTTGTTTCCCTTATTTAAGTTAATGTTTGAAGTCCATTTGAGATAATTGTAGTCATATCATTAGTTGAATAATTCACACATAATTAATTTTATTTTATGTGATTAAGATTTTTTGGATATGTTATGTATGTTTTAGTCATCCATTTAAGAATTAAAGTGATTGTTAATTACTTTATAGAATCAAGTAGTTTTTAGATTTATTAAGTTACTATAGAGTTTATTGAGTTATCATACAAGGTTTAGGGTACAAGTTTGATTATCTCATGCTTGGGTTTTCATTTTGTCCCTAGAGTTTCTAGTGCATCTTAAGGTTTTGGAGCTTCTCGATTAAGTTGGTATCAACGATTGAAGTTTAAAGGTTCACAATGCAAGCTTATCAAGATACTTTTGAATGACAAACAACATGTTAGCAAGCAAATCTAGAGTACAAGAGTGTTGTCTATCTACTTATAGCTAATAGATTTGTATTTCCCTAGGTAAGGGATGAGCCAATTTGATGGATTCCAATGCATCCCAAAGAATGTTAATACAATAGAAAATCTTCACTAGATCAATTTACAAAGGAGAATCAACATTAATTGGGTCTGGTATTACAGTTGGTTAATTATAATATGGAAAGAGTGTTATCAGAGAGTATTGCTCATAGAGCCTAGTAGGGAGGGGTCCATCCGGACTATAGAGGGTGGTACAGGTGTATTACTTGATGATATATTAGGCACATAAGGTCTTTACTTAGACAGTTGGTACATAATGGCTTGACACTCATCAAGTAAGTTGATAACATACATGATACTATTCTTTGTATAAGCTAACACATTTTGTTTGATACGCTTGGCTCTTGATTGATAGTCAGCCATCAAACTTGTCTATGGATGAATGCAACTTGACAAAGATCATAGCAAAGTGGTGTTATTCCAGATCTAAGCACCAAGGACTACAGCAAGATCCAATAGAGCCTTGAGCATAAGTTAAGCTAATACACCAACATGAGGTGAATGTAGCTTGTATAAGGGGTAAAGTAGGCCAAGAGTTAAAGGTGGACATTAGAGCACGTCTATCCCAAATAAGTTCATAAAGCCTACTCTATCCTTTGGTGTAGATCTTACATAGCCCACTACATTAACCTTCTGCCAACTCATATGCCCCTTATAAAGGGTGACCTGAACTGTCAAACATTGATATGGATATGATGAAGGATGTGATACAACTCCATCATCTTAGTTAGATGAGTCCAATGGTACCTTGTCGGTTTAACAAGACAAAGGGAGCAAGAGAGCATGATGATTCACCTATTGATGACCATCCATAAGCACAAGAGTATGGCAATCCATCAATGTTATCTTTAATCACCCGCTTCTTCATTACAAAGAGTAGGGAAAAAAGGATAAGATATGAAATTTTGTATCAAATGTAGTTTTAGCTAGTGGTTTATAGTGAAACATTTTATGTTAAACTCGTTTTCCCAACTTCTACGTAAATCTGTATATCCATTTGATTTAGCTAGACTATAGATTATCTTTAATTTTGTTTTTTACTAATTTTTTTAAGATAAGTTTCTAGAGTACTAACTTCCACTAGTTGTGGGGATAACTATGTTTGAATATTTCAAGTGCTTTGGAAGATTTTTTTTTTCTTTGTTCAAACTAGTGAAGTAGTTTGGTATCAGGTGATGGGAAAGGTTGTGAAGAGTGAATTTTTAGCTTATATCTGCTTTTGAGTCTATTTCCACATACTATTGCACTTGAGTAGGAGTTATAAAGAAGGCATAGGTCGTGTAAACTATAACATGAGCCTTTTTACTTTAAATGTAAGATAACACATTTTTCTCCAGTAATTTACTACTGTGAAGATGCATGCGTCTTTATTTGCTTATTTCCATAAAAAAATTTAATCAGAGCATATTTCTAGATTAATTAAGAGAAAAAACTATATCTATACAAAACTAAGGAAAGAACTGGTATTAGTTAGTAATTTGTTGGCAAAGTGATGCTGGCTAGAACCTTCTCTTGAGTAGGTTTAATTTTACGATTTGTATTATAATCACTTTATCTTAGCAAATGAAATTATGTTATTATGATTAGGAAAAAAAATGTGAAGTATAAATTCAAATGAGAGCTAAACTTAGTTGGCAATTCCCATAAATGTTTTAGAGAATGGCATTTCATTTTTAGAATTTAGATTGCCTCTTAACTTTAAAATAATTTCTAAAGATGTCAACTAGGGTTACAAACGAATCAAGCTACTCAAGCTTAGCTCACTTTAAGTTCGCTCAACTTGAGCTTTATTAGTGTATGAGTCAAGCATGAGTTTAAAATAAAGTTTATTTATCTAAATAAACTGAGCTAAGGCTTTGCTTTAGGCTCGCGAGTTGTCTCTTTAGGGTTTTGAATAAGCTCGCGAGTAGGCTCGTGAACAAGCTTATTAGCAAGCTTGTTCGTAGATTTGTAAGTTTTATATGCATGATATATTATTATATATAACCATATAATTTAAACAACAAAAACTATTTAGTGGCTCTTACATAGTATTTTAAGGCTTAGGAAAAAAAATGAAACCAAGCTATCGAAAAAAGTTAAGCACAAAATTGAATTTTAAACTCAATAAAAACTCAACTCAAGCTCAATTTGTAAATGAATTGAGCTTAAGCTTAAAATAAAGCTCGTCTAACTAAATGAGTTGAGTCTAAGCTTAACTTTCAAGTTCGATGAAAAACTTACTTAAGTTCAAGCTCAAGTTTGATAATTTTTAACGAGTCAAGCTCGAACCTTTAAAAGCTTAACTCAACTCAACTCTCTTACAATTCTAGTGTCAACATCCTCTAATATATATAAGCCCCCTATATCATATAAATATATGTCATTAAAATCAATATTTTATTTATATATATAATTAAAATGCTATAGTGTATTTAAGGAGTAAATGAGTAGCTCTATCATATAGAGCATCCATCTGTACCCTACTTAACTAGATAAGATTTAAGTGGATATTGAAGGTCCTCAGGTAGTGTTTAAGTATAGATTTTTTAAACTTTTTCTCACATAATAGGTTATAGGTATGAGGTCATCATAGGTTGTATCTATTTTGATACTCTAATGTATATAGGATATAAGTTATAAGGTACCTAATACTTACCCTATAAAAAATTATTATAATTAATATTAAAAATAATAAGTAATACTATTATTTTCATACTAAAAATATTTTTAAAGGAAAAAAAATAACAGTCCAAGCCCTTATATTAAAAACCCTGAAATGCTACCTTTTGCTCGACTCGAGCTTAATTTGTAAATGAATTGAACTCAAGCTTAAAATAAAACTTGTTTAACTAAATAAGTTGAGTTCAAGCTTAAATTTTAAGTTCGATAACAAATTTTGGCTCAAGTTTGAGTTCGATAATTTTTAAATGAGTCAAGCCCAAGCCTTCAAAAGTTTGACTTAACTCAACTCTTTTATAATTCTAGTGTCACCATCCTTTAATATATAAGCCCCTATATCATATAAATATATGTCATTAAAATCAATATTTTGTTTATATATATAATTAAATGCTATAGTGTATTTGAGGAGTAAGCAAATAACTCTATCATATAAAGTATCCATCTATACCCTGCTCAACTAGATAACGTTTAAGTGGATATTGAAGATCGTCAGGTAGTGTTTAAGTATAGTTTTTTGAAACTTTTTCTCATAGAATAGGTTATAGGTATGAGGTCTTTACAGGTTGTATCTATTTTGAAACTTATACTTGCATATAGGATATAAGTTTAGGGTAACCCTTACTTACCACATAAAAAATTATTATAATTAATATGAAAAATAATAAGTAAGACTATTATTTGCTAAAAATATTTTTAAAGGAAAAAAATAAGAGTCTAAGCCCATATATTGAAACCCTAAAATGCTACCTTGTTCCTTAAAGGACCTCTCACATCACCATTATTTTTCCCATCCTCTACCCTTTTGCTTCGTTTTCTAAACATTAACCTAATCTACCATGATTTTTTAATTGCAACAACGCATCATCATTTTTTTAAGGATGATTATTATGGTAGTTTACAATTTATCATATGTTCTATATGTGCTTAATCTTCTAAGTTATATAAAATTGTTAGTTATCTTTAGATACCAATGTGTCTCAAAAGTCTTTATTTATTGGAATTTGTTATAGCTCATTCACTTTTGATTGATACTTGATACATTAATCCCACAAATATTTGCTACAAGTTTCAATATTCATCATGTTTCAAGTAAATTTCCACCAATAAAAATTAGTAATCTATTGGAGCAATTATCCAATCTTTTTAGGCCTAACAAACCTTGAATCCATTGAACTTAGGCTTACAAGTCGAGATACTGTTAGTAAGCACCGAGATCTTATCTAGAGCGACCACCCCGATGCTTAAGTTAGTGATTGACTTAACAGTGAGATAATCAAAAAGTAGTAAGATGGATATTAGAGCTACAAAGGAATCGAGCTACTCACAAGCTACCTTAGCTTCATTAATAAACGAGCTAAGCTCCTGCAAGCTACTCGAGCTCGATTAATAAATGAGTCAAGCTATTCACAAGTTACTTTAGCTCGATTAGTAAATGATCGAGCTCTAGCCTAAAATAAAGCTCGTTTATCTAAAAGTTGAGCTCAAGATTTACTTTGGGTTAATGGGCTAACTCGTGAAGAAGCTTGTTTAAGCTCATGAACAAGCTTATAAGTAAGTTCGTTAATAAGCTTATTAGCAAATTTATGATTTTTTTATGCATGATATATTATATATAACTATATAATTAAAGAATGAGAACTAATATCTATTTAATATTTATGTATATATATTTATAACAACAATTATATATAGTATTTTAGGTTTAAAAAAATGAAAAATGAGCTATTTATAAGAATTAAGCTCAAGCTTAAATTTTAGGCTCAAGCTCGTTTCATAAACAAGCCACGCTCAAGGTCAAACTAAAATTTGTTCAGCTAAACGAGCTAAGCTCGAGCCTAAATGTCATGTCCAATAAAAAGCCCAACTCAAGATCGAGTTTGATAAATTTTAAACGAATCTAACCTAAGCTCTAAAAACTCAGCTCGGCTCAAGTCGTTTGCAGCTCTAATGGTATATGTGAGTTTAGATTTATTTATTTTTTTTTTTTATTTTTTTTTTTTTTGCTATTACAGCCAAGAATGAGAGATTCGAACCTAGTACTCTCACTCTAGAGACCAATGGTGATGCTATTAAGTTAAAGAGCCATTAGAGAGCTTGGATGTTACGTGGATGTAGCATGGACTTTTTATAATAGTGGTTCAATCATTAATTGGGAAAGTATAAGAACTCCATTAAAGAAACTTCCTCTTGAGATATAGTTTAGGAAAGTGAATATAAGACAATTTAGTGAGTACATCATCTCATATTAGGAATCGTTCAAAAAATAATGATGTTTCTTAAATATAGTTGGTAAGTTTGGTCTATTTTGTAAAAGGAATTATGGAGACCCAAACAGACAAAAGTGACATTAACGAAAGGCTATCGAGCTGCAATCGAGTTACTACCGAGCAAGGTAGCTCAACATTTCCTTATAAACCTTATTTGGGTCGTTTCTAAGTCGTTGTAAGCTTCTGTTAGGCCAAACCACTAGCTAAACAAATTGGTCCTTGGGCTAATAGGTCATATATAAGGCTTAGGGGCCATGGTTAAAATTGTCCAGTAATACACACATATATATATATATTGTTCTTCTAAATGAAATAAATAAATTCTAATGTAAATAAGTTCTGCATAAAAAAAAAAAAGAGCTTTTGATATTAGAAATTTAATTTTTAAATTTCTTTGTACAATTTATTTATAGTAGTGAATATAGAAAGTAAGGCAATCTTTCATATTAAATAAAACCATATATATTACTTATAATGCCAAATGAATTTGTTATTGGGTATAGGATACCTGATTGTTCCAAGGTAAAACTAGGTAAATGCTCGACTAAAAGATTTAGTATTTTATACCTACAAGACAAGATAAGGGTAGGGTTTTATAATCTATCTATTCTATAACTGTTCACTCCTAGTGTATTTACTATTTAGCAATTATATGATATAAGAATAATGTTATATTTGAAATATATCCATGCAATTATTTGGTCTCATAAATGACGTAAGCAAACCAACTTTTTATACCGATATTTATCTTATAAATGCCCTATATCATATATTTTCTCAAGCTGTAATCATTACGAGCTTAAATAATAATTTTTATACGGATATAGGTTAATGGGTGTCATCAACGGTTCAGAGACCTAAAACCATATAAATCATAAACAGGTTCCTGCCAAGATATTTACACCTAAATCTCGAATCCATGTAATTGGGTTATGTTAAGAATTGACAGGACTTCTGTAATTAGACTTTTGCGTTTATGAGTCCGTTTTAAGTTTCCTTGAATAATTTGACATGGAGCGAATAGAAAAGCATATTTTCTAAGTAGTAGGCAAAGAGAAGGATCAGGGCAGCCTCTTTCCATGAATTTCATGTGTAAACATGTCTAACTTTTGTAAAATACAATTGATATGTCCATTCGAGGTGGAAATTTGATACAAATATAGAGTAAACAGCAAGAATAAGATCGTTTTCTTTTTTTGAATTATATCTGGCGGTGTCTACTTTGGAGACATGTGAAACAACACGCCAATATATGATGCCTAGCTTGGTTCGTCATCAAGGAGGTATTTATGAGAGGGAAAAATAGATAAATAAAAATTTATTTAAAAAAAGGAGAAGAAAATATTACATAATATATGGGTAACATTGAACATATAAGGTACTTTAAAATTGTTATATTCATATTTGCACATATTACATATATCAAAATTTTATTTATATTTGCTCATCCAGTATTATAACATGTAATATCCATTACTTAATGAATCATTTTTCTCTTTTTCTACCTCAATTTCTCAATTTTTAATGATTTATCGTTTAGAAATGGGATTCAATCATTACCTGTCACTAAAACTCAGAGTCCCATTCTTTTATATATTTTTATTACCTCAACTTTTATCTTGTTGCTTCTACCACTACTTGATGTTGGGTTTTCAGTAGCAATATGAAAGCAGAATTTTTTTAAATTTCTGGTTTAACTTCCGAAAGTCTCATCAGGTGCATGAGAGACATGATCCCACCTGAGTCACAAATAAGATTTGAAATGATTAACATAGGCTTTTGGCACTTGCATTCTAAACGGAATCAATGTGATTCACCAAGAAGAATATTGACCTTAACACAAGCGACGGCAGCCCAACCTGGACTAAGAAGTCATATCAGTTGAACCACCACGCAACCCGGATGCATCCTCTATGCAATTAACAGATCACAAAACCACTTATTTACATTCGGTACGCAAAAATCGTCCAAAATAAAATGGATTGAAATCAAATAAATGAAATGGAATTAATAAGGGAATGATAAATTCATTTCTTTATTTGGATATGAACATGAAATGGAATGGAAATGAATTAGTTTATATCAGAATTTACCAAAAAAAACCCTTTATAAAAAATAAGATAATAAATACATATAAGATGAAAAGGTAAATTAAATAAAAATTTTTAATGGAGGGGGAAAGAAATCACGATTCCACCTTTTCAAAGTTGAGATAAAATTCCACTTTAAGCTAGAATCGTCAATTCTAAGAAATCGCAATTCTAGCTTTTCATAATGCTTCCAAACATAAAAAAAGGAATGAAAGCCAGAATCACGATTCTATTCTGATATATTCCTGCATAGCAAACATGCCATTACATGATTTAGAATATAGTTGCATCCAAAACAAACCCTTCATGTTACCGAGGCAACTAGACTAAATACCATACCTTAAGTCTCGCCACATCCAAACTCAAAGGTATGGATAATGAAATATCCTATAAAACAAATTAGATTAATGTCACGAATGATATATAAACTTTGACAAAATATGCAGTAAGTGCTTAAACTTTGAAATTGATTAATTTAGTACCTAAAAAGACTTTTTGTGCCCACTAGTAGTACTTTCGTTAAGTTCTTTCAGATAATAAATTAATCATTTTCAAAATTTTTGAACTAATCCAGATACGAATCATAAGAAATCAAAATCAAATGAAGGCGATAGAAGCGAATTGAAGTCACGTACGGATTTAAATGGCTAAAATTTTACAAATTCCCATATTAAGCCAAACCGAAAACCTAAATGTAGAAAATTCAAAAACAATGTAAATCTCAAAATAAAATAAATTAGAATTTAATAGTAGTTCATTAAATGAAAGGTTTTATAAGAAAAATCAAAACAATGTAGTTAGAAGCTTTAATTTTGCAAAATTTTGATTTTATCCCAAACCAAGAACTTACATAAATTAGAAAATTCAAAATTTAGTTATTGCAAAGAAAATTAGACTTGTTTGAGATATTTAAATCATTATTAGCCTAAGAAGTTAATTAAAAACCTCAAACTATTAAAAAGCTAACTAAGGTTCTTACATGCATAAGATTTAGACACATAAGATTATGCCGCATGGTAAAATACTAAATGGAGATTTTTTTTCCCTTGTTTAAAACCATAATTTTACCATTCTGCCTAATCCTATATAAGTATTCTCTTCTTTTCTGCCTCCTTTCTTTTTAGGAAACCCTCCAAAACCTAAGGTAAGGTTTTTTAAAACTCTAACTCCTTCTTAGTGGTAAATAAATGGGACTAGCAAAAGTGTAGTACTAATTAGCTAATATAGTGCCTTTACATGAGGAAAATAGAGAGGATGAAGTAGTATTAGAAGAGGAAGGAGACCCCCATCACAACAAAATTCATGTCAAAATAAGCATGAGATTTTAAGACTTGTAATGTGAGTATTTTAGTATTTTAAGCATAAATACTAACTTGGATGAGTTAATATATGTTTGAGGTGTCAAGAAATCAAGTTTTGAGCGATTTTGAAGTCTTAAATCCCCCTCCTAGCTAATGCAAGTGAAAACTACCATTTGGAATAAGGTAAGACATCAAAACAAACTTATTTTCATGAGATTGCGATGGGTTTGGAGTTGGGTCTATAATGGTAGTGTTAAATGGTGTTTTAGGTTTGACTTAAAGGTTAGGTTTTGTTGGAATGAGTTGTGAAGGATGGATTTTGGTATAGTTGATGTTAGAGTTGTAAAGTGATGGATTCATGCTTAGCTATTTATGAAACTTATAATTAGACATATTTTCAAGAGATGGTGAGTCACAATAAATGAAAATTACGTTCAAGTATGATCTTTTAGCTCTTTTGAAACCCCTAAAAATCATTCAAAAACATTTTTCATCAAAAAACCCGAGTTTAAGCTCAAAAAGTGAAAACCTAGAAGAACACAAACGGAACATAAGGTCCTGTATCATCTCGTGTTCCTCTTTAATCTTAAAAATGTCAAGGAAATCAAGTTTCTCAAAAGAATACGACTGATACATGGGGGTAGTGTATCTACCGGTGTTCTTCTCTGACTTCAAAACTCAAAAAATCAAGTTTTCCAGAGGAACACAGCCAAGATCAGGATAACATATCTGCCCATGTACCTCTCCAGTCTGAAAACTTAATTAATCCTAAAAGAGTACGGGGGAAATACTTGCGCTTGTGTAACTCCTAGTGTACTTTTTCAGCCCCTTCATAACTTCATCAATTCTCACTCAAATTGCATGAAACTTGACCTAGTTCTTCCTTTAACCCAAAGTAACCTTTCAAGACCTTCAAAACATAAATTTAGCACAAACTAATGCCACATTCATGAAGTAAATCATCTAAACACTTAAGTCCGAAAATACCTTACACAAACTAAAGTAATTTAAACTTAAAAAACTAGAATAGGATATTAAGGACTATACGAGATTAATGGACTTTACGAATCTATTGTTGAAAGTTCAAGAATGGAGACCCACAAAAGTATAGCCCACTAAGGATTGGTTAACCAAAGGCCCAAAACTAACCTTAAGCCACGTAATTAACTAGGTAACTTGGCTAAAATGAAGCAATGGGCCCTTTCAAAATTATCTTTGAGTAGATATGGTTAAACTAAAGTGCCTATATGTAACAAACAACATAAATGAAATAAAGGTAGTAAATCCCAAAGTAATTTCCAACTTCAATTTATGAACAGTTTATGAACATCAAGCCTCACAAAGGGATTTGAAAATTCAAGCCAATTACAGATATGCAGTAATTGCGTGTTGCTTGGTAGGTTAGTATTAATAATTGGGCAAAAAATTTAAACTTGGCCTAATCAAGTATTGGTTGCTACTTGAATGCTTCCTTCAGGAGTGGTACCCTCGAACTAGGTTGCAACCCCGATTGCAACTTTAGGATGGTGTGGTAGTTTAGGTGCTTAGAAGAATGCGTGGTTGGGTACAGCGGATAGTTGATAAGGAAATTTCCAATATCAGGTGGCTGATTAGGAGCAGATATGAAGTTGTGACGAGTTATATAATATCATCAGACCATACATAAAGCATTATAATAGACCATGCTCGTTGGTAACAGCCTATGAGGAGATGACCCAAACGATATTATTTCCTTTTTTTCTTTATGGTAAATTATAGGGACTAACCAAACTCCCCCTCTTCGATGCATGATCTGCTAAGGGAATCCTACCCCTTCATTTTGGTAAGAGTCATAAGTACTCTTATGCATTTTGGTATTTTTGGAACATTGGGGATACCTTGTGTATGGACTTTAAATTAAATGTCCTAAACTATAGTTGCTACATTAGATTATGAGCATATGACATACTTGTGTGTGCTTGTTTTATAGTACTGGGCGTCGTAGCTCATTCTTTGACATTTCAGGTTCCATTGGAGGTACAACGGGACGAATGCAGTGTAGGATGACCCAATTAAATAGTGATGTGCAAAATGTGAGTATTATGAGTTTTCCATAAAAGAATTTCGTTGTAATCTTATTTTATTTTATTATGAACTTGGATGATTATAATTAATCATTTAGTAAATACATTTGCTTCTATTTTCTTATGGACCTTCAAGTCCAAAAGTTTTCTAATTGAAGTGCACTCATTCGATGGGCCATGTGGGTGATGTTTATAAATAATTATTTAAAGGAATTTATTTTCCAAAACAAGTCTAATATTATATGTTTGACAAACCATAATCATTGACAAATAAATGGCACTCTACCCAAATTTTTATATAAATTAATAACGATTTCTCAAATTAAGACTTAATTAGAAACCTACCTAATAATGGAATGCCTTGCACATATTGCTTAGAGGCGATATGTGCAGCGTAACTGTCGAGAGGCATATTATGGTTTTTTATGTACCAAATTGATTGACTTCAAAGTTCAAATACTAAATTAATCAAGTTCACATTATAGTTATCTAATTACGTATTTTGTTAAAATCCTTCATTTGTGTTATTATCCCAAATAAATTCAACATTGCAACAAAATAAGTAATTTGCACCATTCTTCTTAACCTATACATTCAAAAATTTTGGTTTTTTTCTTTCTTTTATCCTCTTCATAAACCGAATATGAATAAACCTAACCTCCTTGATCTCTCTCTGACTCTTCTAGATCAGCAAACCCAAACCTCATAGCATCATTACTGCTTCTTCTCTAACCAATTTAAGGTAAATCTAATCTCTTCTATTCTATGATTTCAATCTACTTTACCAATTTTGAAAAAAAAAATTGATAAAACTAAAAATCAATATAAACTTTGGTTAATGTCATGAATGGTACCCAAACTTTGATAAAATATACAAGTAGGTACTTGACCTGTAAAATTTATCAATTTAGTATCTAAAATTTGAAATTGATCAATTTAATGCCTAAAAGATTTTTTCATGCACGCCAATAATACCTCCATAATTTTGATTAGTGTACACAAAATATATTTTTAGATAGTAAATTGATCATTTTCAAAATTTAGATACTAAATTAATCAATTTTTAACATTAAAGTATCTAACTATATATTTTGTCAACGTTCAAATATCATTCACGACATTTACCCAAATTTTTATGTATTTGATAAGAAGAATGCTATTTAGTCAAAGACTAAAGAAGAAAGAATCTACACAAATGATAAGCAAGATTTTGAATACATACGATAAAGGTATCATCAAGGTTTGTTAATATATATTAGGGATAAATCACAAATGGTACTCGAATTTTAACAAAACATGTAATTAGGTATATGAACTTGAAAATGATCAATTTGGTATCTGAACTTTAAAATTGACCAAATTAGTACCTAAAAGGCTTTGAAATTAACAATTTAGTACCTAAAAAAACTTGATGGAGGTATTATTAGTGTGCACAAAAAGTTTTTTTAGGTACTAAATTTGTCAATTTCAAAGTTTAGGAATCAAATTGGTCAATTTCTTTGTATACTAAATTTGTCAATTTCAAAGTTTATGTATCAAATTAATTAATTTCAAACTTCATATACCTAATTGTATATTTTGTTAAAGTTGTAAGTGACATTTGTGATATTAACCTTATTAACAAAGTGCATTTTGGTCGAAGGACAAGAATCTTAGGATGATGTGTTGAATCTCCTGATTTAGAGTTTTCTACCTTTTAATGTTAAGGTTGATTTCTTTTTGTAAGAAATATGTTATAGTTGCCATCCTTTTAAACCATCCCATGGTTTTAGTTTCGATTAAAGATATCAAATTCAACTTTGCATTTTAATCATAATATATATATAGGGATAATGTCATAAATATATGGTATCTAAACTTTGCTAAAATATATAATTAGGTATCTAAACGTTAAAAGTGATCAATTTAATACCTGAACTTTGAAATTGATCAATTTAGTACCTAAAATATGAATGTATTGTTAGCTTGCACCAAAAGTTCTTTAAGGTATTAAATTTATCAATTTTAAAGTTTTGATACTAAATTGATCAATTTCAAGATTTAGTTACCTAACCTAATCATATATTTTATTAAAGTTTAGGTGTCATTTATGATATTAACCCATATATATATATATATATATATATATAGATAAGATTGGATCTTTGTACATGAAAGTTAAGATAATTTGAAGTTTGATATAATATTGATTGGATATTTAAACCAAAATTATGAAATTTAAATTTAAAAAATGATTTTACATACATACATACTCTAAAACATACCTAATTAGCTCAATTGGGTTCTAAAGAACATACATAGTTAACCTAGTTAGAATTCAGTCAATTGCCTCCAATTGCCTAGTTGACCACTTGGTCAACCACCAATTGATCACTTGACCAAATAATTTGATTCAATTATATAAGGTCTTGGAATCTTAGAACTAAACATTATATGAGACATTGAAATCTTTAAATTCAATGTTAACCTTCTGATTCAATGTTATATGGGATTTTGAAGTCTATGTTCAACTTTATGTGATATTAGGATTTGTGGACACGACTTAATATTGAAATGAGATTTTTAAAGTAAAATAAAATATTTTTATGAACCATGTATTTTGTAAAAAGTTGAAAGGTTTTGTTGTGCAATGGTTATTTCGTTCGATGTTATGGCTGATGCACTAGCATATCTATTTAAGCTAGTGTCTAATGTGACATGCATTGGTTCTAAACTCAAGCATGTTTAGTCTCTAACCACGTATAATGCTAGAGTATCATACGTAAGGTTGTCGGAAAAGATAGTGTTCATATAGACTGCTTGTTTAAACTTGCTTTAATACAAAACTTCACCAAAACTACTCACTTGGAGTAGATTGACTTTACATTTATAGATACATCATTAATACCACCCATTAGCACTTCCTTTTACTACAAAACATAGATATTTAATAAGCATAGAGGAAAGAGTGAAATACTTTATGTTACAAACCATAAACTTATATATAAGCTCTTAACAAAAAGATATACAATTCTTTCAAAAACTCTTAACAAGTCTTTTTCAAAAACAATAAAGCCAACAACCTAAGGTCTTGATTCCTATTCATCCCATTTGTCGAGAAACACCTCTTAGTCCATACCATAACCCAAAGCATCATAAAATTCATCTTCATGAATACCTGGAAAAGAAAAAGTGAGCCCAGGGCCTACTACACAGCAAACAAACAAATACAAAGTGGTGTATATTCCTAAACTAATGCAATGCAACAATTGTTAAATTATTATATAAAATTTAGTATAATAAATCAACATTGAAATATTAAAACTCCAATAACAATTCATTGGGAACTTGGGGGTCCTAAGTAACGGCAGCTACTCAGGGGTTTGATATAGGCTATCCAAATACCTATATCTCCTATATCTAACTGAAAATGAAAAGTAGCATCCTCTAGGGCATATAGTCGTTTCTCATCTTCACTTAACTTAATCTATAATATCGCTTAGTTCAATCAATCTCATAAACATGAACTAAATCATATTTCTTCCTTTTAAGAATAAGCAAATATTATACAAATATCGTTACCCCTATTGATTACCTACTGAGCCACTTATAAAGCATCATTGCATTATAACATAGGGGTGGCCTAAGCATCTAAACTACCATACTAGACTTTAAGTAGGGTTGTCGCTTCTTAGATCAGATTAAAAGACACAAGCACAATCAATCCAAACATTTTAAAATAATATTTGTTTAAAATCGATTTTGAGATGTCTATCATATCAATCAACAATCAAGTTACTGCGTACCTAAACGAACTGATATTCCTAGCAAAGGGTCAATAGACAAATGTAATTGGGTAAGAGAATCTGTTAAAAGAAATCAATTCATATGAATTTTGATATCACAAATAATTTCTAGATCCTTTATCAATTATTAAACTTAAATAGAACTTATATCAAAACACAATTTAGCATTTATACATATATTTATACAATAGATTCATTATTTTAAATTTTGAAAATAAAAATTATTTATTTATATATAAATATATATATATATATATTTAAGGAGCATGGGGCAAGTAAACGGCTGTGCTTTTCCTTATGTTTCCCTTATATGAGAAACACGACCAGATACAAGTCGCGTGTTTTGTTTGAAAACTCAACTCAAAGAGAAGCATGGCGTGATAGGGTGTGATGTGTTTCAGTCGTGCTTCTCCTTATGTTGGAAACCAATGAGAAACACGACATAACATGACAAGCCATGTTTGTCTCGCGTTTTGTTGATATTTTAAGTGTTTTGAATGTCAGAGTGGCATATCCTTAACTATTTGTGTTTAATTAAATTGCATGTATATATGTTTTGCTTGTTTGAAATATGAAAATTTTATGAATATATTTAGTTGATAATTGTGCATATTAAAATAAAAAATTTAATGTGTTAGCATGATTTGGTAATTATTTTGCGTAATATCATTTGTTTGGTATAAGATAAGCGCATAATTTTCTATAGAAACAAGCCTAAGCCCAAGCAGCTTTTTGGAGCCCAAATATTATGCCCAAAATCAAAAGAAACCTAAGCCTAAATCTACTTCCTTTTTCCTTTAGCTACCACAAAAGTCAATATAAGTTAGATAATTACAAAACCTTTTTTTTTTTTTCAAATTTCACAAACTGAAATAGACCCTAAAACTGACGGTTCTTTTAGCCCTCCATATCCCCTCCTTTTGGTTCAAATTTTTTTCATCAATTCACCAAGAACTCCTATCCATTCATCATCTACAAGCTAAAGTCACTCAAGGTAAGTATATGTGCTTCCATGATTATTTATTTCTTTATTTTCATCATAAGAATGACTCTTGTTCTAGTAGGTTCTTAATGGTTTGGATATGATTTTGATGACTTGTATTGATCAGTGGAACTAAATAAGTTCTTCAAGTATAGTAATGAATATGGGGAAGTGTTGAAGTTGTTTTGGAGAGGAATAAGTTAGTGAGGTTTATGTAATGTTCAATTATAGATATGAAGTCTTAGAAGTTGTTTGATATTGTGGATGTGGAGTTTTTGTGTATTTTTTGTTGTTAAGTGTATGTAAGGAGTTGTATGTGA
The DNA here is from genome assembly GCA_024138025.1 of Combretum micranthum. Taxonomy (NCBI): domain Eukaryota; kingdom Viridiplantae; phylum Streptophyta; class Magnoliopsida; order Myrtales; family Combretaceae; genus Combretum; species Combretum micranthum. Next base: position 79,422 of record JAMXBD010000706.1, read on the forward strand.
TTTTTATGTTGATTTAATTAAAGTAAAATGTGTTAAAGCTGAAAAAAATGTGTAAAGAAAATAGGGTATTTTGCAAAAGTTGCTGCCTAAATTTTGCCAGTCAACACGGGCTTCAACACTAGCATACACAAGCCCATGTAGACAAACGTTTGGCTACTGGGCACTTTTTTCACCTCAGCACAGCCATGTGAATAGCCGTGCACAAGCGTGTGCTAAGCATGTTGTAGGTGAACTTAGGTTATGGGCACTTTTTTCTACACAACACAGCCTCGAGCACTACCATGCAAAAAGCCGTGTACCCTTGTTTCGCCATATATATTTAAAAAAAAAAAAAAAAATATTAATAATTTTCAAAATTAAAATAAAGGAATGTGTTTTTTATATGTACACATGTATGTTTGAATGCTAAAGTTATGATTTAATATGAGTTTTATTTAAGTTTTACTTTGAATGAAGAACTTAAGAATTGTTTATAAATAACATTTAAATTTCTATGAATTGAATTATTTTCTTACAGATACTTCTTCTCAGTTGAGATTATCTATTGATCATTCTTCATATCTCTTAAGTACGCAGTAACATGGATATTGTTTGCCTAAGATAGACATATTCTAAATTGATCTTGATTAAAGAAGACTTAAAAAGTGGTTGTATTGGTTATGCTTGTGCCATTGATTTCAACTTGGGAGGCGACAACCCTATTAACAAGATTAACATGATAGTTTAGGCGCTTAGGCCACCCTTGCGATGATGCAATAACAATTTTATAACTAGCTCAGTGGGTAGTCGATCGAGGTCACGGTATCGATATAACGTTTACTTACTCTTAAAATGAAATAATATGATTTAGTTCATATTTATGGGATCGGTTGAATTAAGTGATATTATGGATTAAGTAAAGTAATGATGAGGTACGGTTGCAAACCCTAGATGAAGTTACTATTCTTTTTCGGTTATATCATATAGGAGATATAGATATTTGGGTTGCCTATATCAACCCTTTGAACGTCTGTTGTTACTTAGGACCCCTCAGCTTCCCAATGGCTTGTTCTGGAGTTTGAATACTCCTATGTTACTTGATGAACTTAATTAATAATTAACAAAATAATGGTTGTTCCATTACATATAGTCTAAGGGTGCTTGACACTTCATATTTGCCTGTGTTACTTATGTACTGGGCCTCTGGCTCATAATTCTGCTTTGTAGGTATTGATGAGGATGAGTTCTATAATCAGTTGGGTTATGGAACCGATTTTGAGGATTTTCTAAATAAGTGATAGGATTAGGGATCCCGATCTTGTTGATGGATGCTTACGTAATAGATTAGGGAAAATGTTTTATGGATAATATTATAATATTTAAAGGTTTTGTCAAACTTGTATGTATTTGTTATAAGCTTGATCTCAAGCCTATGTTCTGTAATACTTATTTATATATGTATTAAGTCATTTATCTTGTTGAGGAAAGGATAACAAGGCTTTGTAATTTTATGTATGGAGTTTCTCTTAATGAGATGTTTTTGAAATGGTTCTTAATTTCTTATAACAGGTTTAGATAAACAATTGATACAAACTCTTTCTTTATAGACAATTTTACATGTAATACAACATGTAATATGTGGTCGGGGACTGGGTACACCTATTTTCAAAAATATATGAAGTTCTGGTCCTTACACAAAGAGAAGCACAACGAGATAAAATTTGAAATAGCCCAAGTCCTAACTTAGTTAAATTAAGATGGTTTAATTTAATAATCTAATAGATAATTAATTGTAAAAATAGTTTAAATAAATAAAAAGAGTAGACAATAGAAAAAGGAATAAACAATTTGTTATAATAAAATTAGTAAATAGAATTGAGGTGAAATTGAGATTTGAAATATTTTCCAAAATCATCTATATTCCTCAATAACTTTTCTTTCAATTCTAAAATCAAACTATCCAATTTTAATACAATCATTCATTTTAAACTCTTTTTATTTCAAATTCAAGTTCCTAAACATTTTAAATGTTTTACAAACTCTCAAACCCTTGAGTTTTAGTTAACCTTCAATGCCTCAAATCCCTATAAATCTTCGAAATCGACTGCTTACTTAAAAACATCAGATTTAAGCTCGAAACCCAATTTAAATATCAGCATCTTGTAAATTGAGTTTCTAAATTATGTTTATAAACCAAGTTATTTATTTCTGTTAAATAGATTCTCAAATTTATTTCTGTTAAATGATTCTCAAATCATTTTCTAATTAGGTTTGATATTTAATATAATTACCAGAAATATTTAAATCTAATACCCTATTTAGAAAATATCTTTAATTTTCTTTTTTTTTTCTCTATCCTTATCTTCTTTCTCTCTTCTTCTTTTCTAATTTTTTTTTTGGCTCTCTTTTCCCTCTCTCTGTATCTCTTTCTTCTCTTTCCTCTCCTTCTTCTTCTCTCTTTTCTTCTTCAATTCAACTCTTAAATCTCAACCTTAACGAGGTTAAATAAGAAATTAAGCTAGAAGATGAAATAGAAGAAGGAAATTAAGTTAGAACAAGAAGAAGAAGAAGAATCAATTGCATGTTCTTACAAAAGCTAAGTATATTTGTTTTATATTGCTTTGATTCTTGTTTTTATTTATATATGATGAAATAGAACTAGGATGATGTTGGGTTTGTGATGAAATGTGTGTTGGAGGAGGAATTGAGTATGAAGGATGAAAACCTAAGTAGTTTTTGTACATATATGAAGTTGGGTTTGATGAAGTTTTAATGAAGTGGAGTGAGATTGGATGTCTTAAAAGTTGTTTTTATGTGTCATGTTGATTTTATGATGTTTTAATGGATTAGGATTTGTAAAAATAGAAAAATTTGTGTAAGAAAATTAGAAGAAATGCATGTTGGTTGCTACACAAATTTTTCCAGTCAGCATAGGCTCCAACACAGGCGTATACGTGCCTGTGCAAACAAGATTTTTACTACCGGGCATTTTTTCTAACCTTAACATAGCCTTATTCACGGGCGTGCATGAGCCCATGCTAAACATAATGAAGTTTACTTACCATTTTTTCAACCCAGCATGGCTTCGAGCACAGTCGTGCGACAGCCTATGCAGCCTTCCCCTGTTTCGTAGCTTTACTATAATTTGATCGTAAACTTTTTTATCCGATCTCGGATTGAGATGATTCAAAATGCTTTGGAAAGCTTAAAAAGAGATCTACAACTTTCTTTCTTTTTTTTTTATGTTTTTGCAAATTCAAAAATATCAAGGCTGAAATTTTACTTCTTTCTAGCTGCAACATTTTCTAAACAAAATTGACAACTTGTTTTACTAGTTAAGTGTATGTAGTTAAGTATAAAACTAATCTTTTTGAGCTAAAATGAATTAATTAATGTGTTAATTTAGTTAATTGATGTAATAAAACATGAATTGAATAGATTTATAGATTTAATAAATAATTAGATTACATCTAGAAGTTAGATATGAAATGAGCTTAGTTAATAATCCTAAGTTCAACATGGCTTAAGGAACTTGAATGAGTTAAAATAAATTAGATTGATTAAGTTTAATCACCTTTGCTTAGTAATTGGATTAAATGATTAATTCTAATCAATTGGACTAAGTTAAGTTAAAATAGATATATGATGACAACTCAAGGAGATAATTAAATATGATATAGCAATTTGATTAACTGATTAGATCTAATCAACTTGGTGAAAATTAAGCTAACATAGACTTAACTTGTAATTAACTTAGACTAATATATTAAGTTAAACCTTAAATAATAAGGAGTACATAATTTCTAAAATATAATAGACCAAAGCTAGGTTAATTAAAATAATTTGACAGACAACGGAGAACTGTCCGTATCTTGGCAGGGCGATTTTTGTAGCCATGGCAAGGTTCCTATTTTATGTTTAATCAAATAAAAACATGAAGTGAAAGTTTAATATGGAATTTAATATGAGTTAATAAATGCTTAGATTGCTTATATAATTTAATCTTTCGAACAAATGTTTGGATATGGTTTTGTTTCTTGGATTATTATCTAATCTTCGTCTGATTTAAATAAGGTACGCAGTGACATGTTTGTTGGTTGATTAGGATAGGCATGTATCCAAATGGACTAAAACTTAAAGAATTCTTAAATAACGAGTGTTGCTTATGTTTGTGTCGTTGAATCCAGTCTAAAGAGCAGAAACCTTGTTCGAGCGGACATGGTAGTTTAGGCACTTAGGCCACTCTCTTCATGATGCAATGACATTTATAGATGGCTCGACGAGTAGCCGATGGGGTAAATAGTATCGGTATAACGTCTATCTTGATCGGTGAGAAATAGTATATTGGGGTTCATGTTTATGGGATCAGTTGAACCCTTTTATATTACGAACTGAGATGGGCAGAGTGTGTGTAACGGCTGTTTGTTCTTTATCAGTTATATCATCTAGGAGATATAAGTATTCGAGTTGCCTATATTAATCCCTTGAGCATCGCGTGGTTACTTAGGACCCCCAAATTCCCAGTTACTTGTTCTAGAATGTGAGTGCTCATATATTTCTTGTTTCATTATAATAAAAGATAATAAATTGTTACTTGTTGCATTGCATTTAGCTAGGTTTGTATGCAATTCCATGTGTGTCTATGTTATTGTATACTAAGCTTCGGCTCATTATCGTTGTTGTTGTTCTTTATCCAGGTTTTGATGAAAATTATGTTGTTGTTGATGATGATGATTGATGGTGATGATGATGTTGATGACTTGCATGATGATGATGTTGGCTCGGGTTTTGGGCGACATTGGAGGAGTGAAATAAAGTAGGACCGTGGATTTTCATTATTTGTATTGGTTTTCTGTATTTGTTTAAGTACTGGATTTGTATTATAAGTTGTAATATTCTTTTAAGAAGCTTGATGAAGCCCATGTTTTGTAAAAGAAGCTTTTAAAGTTTTGTATACCATCATAAGAGGATATATGAGATACCCGATGGTTTATTTTGTTTTATGGATGTAAGTCTACTTATAAGAGTAGAATATAAAATGTTTTATAAAGTTTATTTTGTGAATTATAAATCTAGTGATTTCTAGAACTTAATTTAATGATTTCATAATTTAAGAAGTGAGTAATAAATGCTCACAATAGACATATCATTCTAGAAAACTTGAGCGTATAATACACTTAAGTATTATATGTGGCAGTAATGCCTTAATTAAATTTAGGACATTAAAGAGTGGCACCAGAGCAAATGACATTTGCTATTGCATAATGAATTAAGTTGCATTTAGAATCGATGAGAAGTGCAGGGAAAAGCTGGAAATTCGGTTTGTGTTTGTTTGTTGCTTTATGTTAATTGATAAGCCAATAGATAATAGTTGATAAAATTAATTGAATACACTAAATTAATCAACATGGCTTAAATTTACCCTCTGTTAATAATTGAAATGAAATTAATTAGAATAATACATAAATTGTTGTCTATACTATGTTGTACCATATATATATGTTTGTATTTTATTATATGTTTCCTTGCAATATATTATGAGTGTTACATGTGTGTGTGTATGTTTTATCATGTGCTTTATTTTATTACATATTAGTGAGTGTTTATGTAGTGTTGTTTGTTTAAATTAAATTTAACTAGGATATAGTATGATTTTATATATTATTTGCATATATGTATATATATACATGTTTCCTTTTAAATTGATTTGTATTATAGTGTATTTGTAAATGTTATGTGATATGTGTGTTTTATGTGATATATGTGTATGTTTGATATATGTTTTGCTTGTAATTGTTTGTTAGTGTTACATGTTATATGTTTTTTATTATATTTTGTTTAATAATGTGAAAATATAAAATTTCTTGTGAAATGTTTTGTTTTGTAATATGTTTATGAGTGTTGTTATATGTTGTTGTTTATTTGGAATTAGATTTAATTGGGATAATTGTATGATTTTGTATTTGTATACATATATGCATGTCTTGGTATGTGTTTAATTTTGTTATATGAATGTAATTTGTTTTAATGTTTGTTTGAAAATAAACTTAACTCAAATTTGATAAAGTAAATAGAGCACAAATAATTTAGAACAATAGGATTTGCCCCCTTAAATCCTTTAAAATTGGAAATAGACTTTAGATGTTTATGTTATGTTATGTTTTGATATGTGTTTGCTTTAGTTTAAAATTTGATAGATTATAATAGGATCTTTCCCTCTTATCTATACTTGTTGGTATATTGACAAGAATAAAGAATCAAATGAAAAAAAAATTTAAAGTTCTGAATCAACATCAACATCCCAAAAAATTTATTAAATTGCTAAACAAATATCCACAGAATCTAAAGAATTGACAACATATAAGTTCTAAACAAAAATATTTAGTTTTGATTAAAAATTTTTCTTAAAATTGAAAGATAACTTAATAATAATAATAATAATAATAATAATAATAATAATAATAAAATGATTTAAATCAATTGTCAAAATAAGATTTTAATGATGAGTAGACATATAAAATGAAACCAAATTAACAAAATTGATACATATAAAAAAATGAAATATCTTAATTATGTTTTGTTAAGGTAACAATGTTAATAAAAATTTCAAAATACAATGTTTTTGAAATTAAAAAAATGTAATTACTCTATATTTGATATGTGTATTGTCATATATATTCAGATGAGGGTGGAATAGCAAATTCACAACCTTCTCTTGTTATGTTGTTTAGTTGTGTCAGTTTGTGTCGTGTCATGTCGTCGTGTGTCATCTCAAGGCGAGAAACACATCGGGTCAGAGTCGAAGCCGTTTATCGTTTTGTTAAGTTCAAGTTTGAGTCTTGTTTTATCGAGCAATGAAGGTTGAATAATTGTTAAATTAGTTCCTGTTGTTTTATATGTGCTATATTGTATTAAGTAGTAGTATAGTAAAATTAAAGAAGTTTTGCAAAAGATTCAAATTAAGAAAATTAAGAACAAATGATTATGTGAATGATTACAAGAAAAATATCAAAGTTAGATAAACATTTTGAAATCTAGAATTAAGAAATAGAAGATATATGTAATGAACAATATAACTTAGTTTTGATAGATTAATGTCAACTAATGAAGGTTGAACAACTTCATTCATCAATTCTTGCAAGCTTGTAGGATTCATCTAGACCTAAGAATTAACTTAGTTTTACCAAAACTACTTATAACTTGCTAAAACTCAATTAAACAAAACTTGCACTCATCAAAGAAACAAATAAGTAAATGATTAGAAGAGTATATAAAGCATTACCTTATATGACCTTAGCTTATAGATGAAACTAGAAGAAATTCTCGTCGAATTTTGTAAGAGAATTTGATTAAAAAGATAGAGTATGAAGGGTAGGGAGATATATGTATGTTAGGGTCTATTTGAGAAGAGTTTTTTTTTAAATTGCAAAATTCCACTTTTAATTATCCTATATCTGTCTTTTTTTTTTTTTACTTTTAATGCAATCGAAGAGCTTGGAAGGTTTCCATGGGCTGATTTAAGGATATGGGGCTAGGCTTTTCTTTGTGCAAATGTTGGGTTTGGTTTTGACAATAAAAGAAAATGAATTTAGACTTTACAAATTACAAAAAATAATTGGGCTTGGTTTTGGTTCACAACATCAAAAAATTGAAATCACATTAACATATATGCTAATTAATTGAATTAACTTATTTAGGACACTTCATTCTTACTCTAGAAAAAAAAAAAAAAAAAACAATGCAATACATTACAATATAATCCGATTCAACATATTTCACTACAATTGCCTAATTACACCAATGCCTAAAATTTTCATCAACTAAATTATCAAAATTAATTTATGCACTTACAAAAAATACATATATGCAAATTAATTTAGTATAACTAGTTTAGGATATTTCAACGCAACATCTTTGTATTGGATTTTATAGCTTACGTATGGAGGAGATTTTCATTTTAAGTAACACTGACACTATAGATAGAAATTGGAAATATTGCATAGGCTATGGTTGATACTAATAAAAGTTAGTCATGTGGTTGCTATTTTTAAGACTAGGAAAATTGTAAAACTAATCACACACACAGTTTTTAGCTTGATTTGTTTTAGTCTTGGAGGCTATAGCTGTTAATGTAATCATCATTTTTTTTTTTATGTTATTACCTGGATATATAATCAAAGTTCATTGATTAAGACTTAAGAGGTTGGAATAATTAGTTGATATGTTCAAGCTTAGAGAATATAGTTAGTGTTTTCAAGCCTTGAATGCTTTCTTGTGATAAAAGTTTGTGACAGAATTATTGCACTTTTTGTCTCAAGGTGTAATAGTCAAATTGCATTCCTTTTTTTAATAAGACCATAGAAGGCCCAAACCCATGGCTGTCAAAATCAAGATTCTATCTAAAATCACTAGGAGTTCATAAAATCAAAACGTAAAATAGTAAGACTCTACAACAAATATAATTTACTTGTAAAAACTATAGATTTACTTACTATACTAATAAAAGTTTAAATAAATAATAAAAATACAAAATTTAGTATTAGTTTTAGTTGCATATAACCAAAATGAAGACACGAGACTGATCATTTTATGCCTTCAAATCTTTCTCGTGTCTACTACAATTCAAATCTTGTTTTTAAGTTTTACCAATCATAATTCACATGCCCTCATTAATATGTGTTATTACAATCTTGATAATTACAACAATTATTTACATTTAGTGATTATCCACAATCTACAATTATTAAGATGTATTACAAATTTTATTCAAATTATCATTTGTGAGCAAATATTTTGTCAATAATGAGTATTTTATCTTCATTGAATATTTGTGTAAAAAATCATTAAAATTATAACAAATAAATCACATATAGAAAATTAAGAAAAAAGGAAAATAAAGCACTCTATATATTTAATAATTTTCATTTCAATCATTTAAAATATATTGGAGTATATAATCTAAAAAAAATAACCCTCTGAAAAAAGGAAATAAAAGGAAAAAAACCTAAAATTAGGGTAGATCAAAATAAACATTAAGAACCAACCCAAAAGTTTATAAATTTAAACATATTAAAATACTTGCTTTTTCAAAGTTAAGATAGAACAAAAATGTGTAAAAGTGCTACACTTTTGATTCTACTCTAATTCTACCACAAATTCTATTGTTGATTCTACCGATTTTACTATGTAGAATTATAAGTTTACTATGAGTTTGTTTCAATAATGATTTTATACATGAGTTGAATCAAAATCGTGTTATTAACTCGTAAAGACATACGAATAGACCTGTGAGTTTGATAACCATGTCCAAACCTACACTTTCTAATCTTTAATCTCATTTACTATAATTACATGGCAAACATTTTATTGAAATGCGGTAAGGAAAAAATAAACATGCCCATTGAGAAATGTACAATGTGAACAATCACGAGCAAATGTCATACTATAGTTTACATAACAAAGCTTATTATATTATATGCATGAATAACAATTTATTATTTTGTAACTTAAGTGCATAACAATTGCAATCTTAGTGTTCAGAGATTTAGAGCAACTTAGACTCCACAAATGCACATATATAATATAAATTATAGAGCACTACGCACAGATATCTAGATTTTTGGATCCCCAATATCGATATTAACAATCATTCAATTAGCCCATTGCACTTAAAAGGCATCTATATCATTATAGCAAGGTGTTCTAATTATATTTTCACAGATACTTTTAGATCTCTTAGAGCTGTGATCAACTCCACTACAAAATCAAATGGGTCTACAGATTGGTGTTCCAAGACTTGTGAGACAAAAATCAATTAGTGAGTGTGGGGGGATTTTTAAGTCAATAAGCAAGTGATAATGGGCGATATCAAGATGAGAGAGAGCAAAGAGAGTGGACCTGGCTCTTGACTTGGCTAAGTAAAACTTATATAGTTGGATATATTTTTTCTTTTTTGGAAAGTGAATTTATTCATAATAGGAAATTGCCTCTCAATTATTGGGGAAAGAACTCTCATGAGTTTTAGGTAAGTGTAATATGGTTATTCAAGAATCCTTCTAAAAGTATCCATTTCTTTAAAAAAACTATTAAGTTTAATTATCATTGTTTAAAATAGTAAAGAGACTAGACTATGCAACTTCTTCTTTAAGGGAAAGCCATTGAGACGAGTCTTATAGGTTTTAGGTGGGGCTAAGTATAACGTTAGACTGACTGATCCTAAGTTAGACAGATCAATCCAAATGAAGAAAAGGTTCGATTGGGTCCAGAATGTCTATAATGAAAATTGGCTATTGACACAAGGTAATCAACAACCTACTTACCCACAAATGGGAAGTTCCAGGACCTAAACTACAATCACATTAACTCTAAATTATCATCCCTACAATAAGTTGATCGGAAGGATATGCTAAGATTGTAACAGGAAGGTTGTTGCAGGGTTTTCGAAGAGAATCAGAAGGGCATCCCCTCTTAAAGCTAAGTTGACAAGCGTTCTTGATGCCTTAACTATGAGCACTAGCAAAGGATTTAGAAAATTAATCATTGAAACCAACACCTTATGGCAGTAAAGGCAATTAATGAATATAATGAGATTGATTTCAGTTTATCTATGTTTGCTTCCATGAGCAGACATAAAATAGCAAACTTTGAAGTGGTCAGAATCCGACGAATATGGTAGCAAAGAAAGGCTTGGAAGGAAACTCGTGGGATAATTGTGTTAAGGAATATTATTCTTCATGTGATAATTGTGTTAAGGAATATTTAAGAGACATTTTAAATTTAAGATATTTTATACTTTTTGATATGAAGACCTAATATTATATATTTTTTACCAATCTAATTTTCATTTAAATCACCTAGATTTATGTTATATTTTTATCTGCGTATACGCGTTTTCTAGTATTTAATAAATGAAAAATTGATTTGAATTTGTAAAGGGCCTTTTCAAATTATACCACTATGATCCTATCTTTTTTCCCACTCCCAGACATGTAAACAGTGTTCAGGTTCATCGTAGCATGCCCCTGACACTGAGGTTTCTTCATTGTACATCCCTAACCCCGAAACAACTTGCCCAAATCCATGCCCATTTCATAAAATCTCCTCGACCCCATATCCTAAACCCACTTCTGAAATCATTCACCAACTCACACTCCCACACCATGCTTTATACCTCTACAACCAAATGCTCCAACACCCATTTGCATACAACCACTACACTTTCACTCTTGCCATTAAAGTTTGCTCCTTCCTTCTTGCACACCACAAAGGGCGGGAAATCCATGCCCATGTGTTGAAAACGGGTCAGTTTAAGGATGTTTTTGTGCAGAACTCTTTGGTTCATTTCTATCTAGTTCATAAAGATGTTGTTTCGGCTAACTGGGTTTTCGAGTCTATTGATTTTCCTGATGTTGTTTCCTGGACTTCGATGATTTCGGGTTTAGCTAAATGTGGGTATGAGAAAGATGCCATTTTTAAGTTTTTAAGCATGGATGTTGAGCCTAATTGCAATACGTTGGTGAGTGTTGTGTCAGCTTGTTGTGGTCTGAGGGCATTTAGATTCGGTAAAGCTGTCCATGGGTATGTTTTGAGGAACTTAAAAAATGAGACTAACATCATTTTAGATAATGCATTGTTGGAATTTTATGTGAAATGTGGGGTTTTAGATTGTGCGAAGTACCTGTTTGTGAAAATGCCTGAGAAGGATGTGTTTTCTTGGACCAGTATTATCGGAGGGTATGCATCATTGGGATTATCTAAAGAGGCGATTGGTTTGTTTCAGGAAATGTTGGAACGAGGCAATGTCAAGCCGAATGAGGCTACAATTATTACTGTGTTATCGGCTTGCTCCTCGAGTTGTGCCTTGGGTTTTGGTGAATGGATGTATGGTTATATAAGGTCTGTGCCGGGTTTTGAGCTGAATGGCCATCTTGGTAATGCGGTGATTAACATGTTTGCCAAGTGTGGTGATACGGGTATGGCTGTTCGGGTTTTTAGTTTGCTTTCCTGTAAGGATGTGATATCTTGGAGCACCATTGTCAGTGGGTTGGCTATGAATGGATATGGTAAGCAGGCAGTGAACCTTTTTTCCCTCATGTTGGTTCATGGGGTTCCTCCTGATGAAGTAACTTTCATTGGTGTTTTATCCGCATGCAGCCACATAGGTCTCATTCAATACGGGGTAATGCTTTACAAAGCAATGTGTGATGTTTATGGAATTGTTCCTAAAATGCCGCATTACACTTGCATGGTTGACATGTACGGGCGGGCAGGGCTCCTGGAGGAAGCTGAGGCATTCATCAGAGAAATGCCAGTGGAAGCTGATGGACAAATTTGGGGTGCTCTGTTAAGTGCTTGCAGGATTCATGGGAGTGAGGAGATGTTTGAAAGGATCAAGAAAAGGATCATTAGTGCTAGAGGCACGAAAACTGGGACTTCTGCTCTGTTATCAAAAACGTATGATCCTGAAATTGATGGAAAGGGAATGCTGATACTATACAAGGGGATGAAAAAATTGGCAGGGTCTAGTTGGATAGAGATTGATCCATCATTGAACATTCACAATACTAAATTGAATGCTGCCCTGGTGTAGAGATATGTTCAACAGGATTTCAGGCTTCTTTGGTTTTAGCCTAAACCATATACTTGGGTTTATTCAATCCATACATGCCATGACAGCTTCAGACAACCATATACTATATAAGACCTGTAATTTTTCTGTTTGGAGCGTAAGCTTCAACATAAACATTGTATATAGACAAACAGACTATAAAAGCCAAATTCTGTCGTTGGCCTACATGCATTTTCCTCGCACGTGGAGTAGGAAAATGGTAATGGGTATCTAAAATTACTTTTTCTTTCTTTTTCTTTTTGGGTTACTTTTTCTATTCTTTTATAGAATTAACATGTTAAATAGTTAAGATGTATAATTAATGATCAACATTGTAAAAAATAAGATGACATTTATAATGTTATATGATATTTTAAAATTTTAGATAATCTTAATTACTGATTTGTAAAATGAGGACAATAAATCCAATACATGACATAGTAATATTTGTTGATCTTAAACTTCGGTTCCCAAAATGTTCTAATTGAATATAGAGTTAATAAAAAAAAAAAAAACTATCTATGCTTTAGGCTATTGCAAACATATAACCTATGTTATTTGTTTATTTATTGTTATATATACAAATAAGTGACCCAAGTTTGATATAAAAGTATGATATTATTCATACTATTAGAGGGACAAATGTTAGTACTTTATTAGTTTCAAAAAATTAATTTAATAAAAAATGCTATTAAATAAAATGTATAAAATTTATTTTTAAAAAGATAGAAATAAAAAGAAAAAGAAAAAAATGTAAAAAAAAAATTCTAAAATTGTTTGTCTTAGACTGGTAAAGTATCGACATGTGTCCTTTTAAAATTATTAAATAATATTAATACTTTTAAATCAAGTTTAGTTTGTCTATTTATCAAATAAATTAATATTGGTCATGTGTTTTACAAATAAGTTAAAATACTAGTAAGGTTTTTATAATTAATCCTTGATCTCGCATTTGAGACTTGAACTTTGGCTAATTATTCAATTAACTATTTGCGCTTTCATATTATCGATTTTTGGACCTAAATAAACTTTTTACAGGAAATAAATATACGTCATGTGTTTTATAAATAAGTTAAAATACATGTGAAATTTTTATAATTAATTCTTAAGGTAATATTGCATTTGGTACTTGAACTTTGGCTAATCATTCGATCAACTACCCATACTTTCCTATTATTAATTTTAGTACCTAATTAAACTTTGCAAGATTAATTATATTATCTTTATATACTCTATACTGAGCTATTTATATAATCGATTGTTTTAACCAATTATAAATAGTCGTGTGTTTCAAATAATTATTTTATGAAGATATATACCTAAAATAGCTTATTTTTTAACAAATACAAAATGTTGCTTGTGTTAACTACGTCTTTCAATATATCGTTTTTACCATTTACATGTATCATGATAACTAGAATTTACTTTATTCAAATCAAAGGGACCTGTGCTTGTTTTATTGATTTAATTGTTGAAATCATCATAAAATGGGCATTTATTACTTCTTCTTTTTTTTTTTGCCATGCATAGGTATTTATTGCTTAAATTGTTTTTTTAGTTCAATTAATCTTAAAAGAAGGATGGAAGATGATTTGATCAAAAATTGAAACTAAAACAACAAAACAGGGAATCCCAAGTTGAGTCGCACCCACAGTCATCTATGCACATTGGAACTATGCTTCGTGATTAAATGAAGGAAAGAAGATCAAGTTAAGGTAACAAAGTTAATCGTGGCTAGAATAGCGCCTGCGATTGACAATGTCTCAAGATGTGACTAGGGATGAAATGCAAGTCGGATTTGATCGCGATTGGAACCACACCCACGATTAGTGCTATATAAATGAGTTATGAGAGCTAACCCACCTAGCCTCGGTTCAGCTCGTTGGTATGTGAGCCAAAATTTTTTGCCAACCCAGCCTACACTATAGGTTTAATTTGGCCCAGTAACTTATTAATATTTTTTTTTATTGAAAAATTTTATAAGAATTTAAATTTAAATTTTTAATAATTTAAATGTAGAATATATTTCTTTGTATCTCACCAATTATCTACATACTAATCCTAGATGGTAATCGTGTATGGAAAAATTACAGACTTTTATTTTGAAAATTTTTATCTCGATATAAAAAGATTTATATAATTAATAGAAATTAAAATCTATTCCAATTTTTTTCTTTAGCAGCAAGGAAAAATATATCATGAAATTATCAATTAACATTATGTTGCTTATTTTAAATAGAAGTATCTATATATCTAATAGATACAAAACAGAAAGTATTAATAAAAGGATTAAAAATATAATGAACATGATGTTAGAAGTTTGAAGTTTGAAACATAACACTCATAGCCTGCTTAGATTGTCAAATTTTTATTGGTTCGGTTTTGTTAGTTTATGAGTAAAATTGTCAATTTTCATCAGTATCATATCTATATTGGTTCGATTTAAAAATGAAACCAAACTGACTATCTAAACAGGCCCTAAAATTACATAATTTACATTTAACAATTAAATAATAGAAAAGTTAAGTGAAAAGAAAAGAAAAAGGGTGTCTTATTACGGTTTTTTTTTCTTACAAGATTTATATTTCTTTCCTTGTTTTATATTTTTCAAGTGTGGATTTATGGTCAACCTGGCTGGCAGCGATTAGCCCAATTCAATCGGCAAGTTATGCAGGGGCTAGCCATTTTGGCCCGCACATTATATGGGCTAAAAGTTTTAGCTAAACTTGCATCCTGCATAATCTGCCCCGTATGCACAGTTTTGCCCACGATTGCACCTGTGAATGGACCCCTGATACATGCACAAGATTCTATTTTAAAGTTTGTAATACAGTTTTACCACATCAGCAATGTAATCATTATTTAAAGCTAGTTTGTTAATAATAAAAAAAGATGTATTTGTAGAATGTACAAAATATTGTGACATATTGTGAAAATTCCATACATACTTTTTGTTCCATAACTAACTGATAGAGAGAATTCTAGTGAGAGAAACTTCTCTACTCTAGTAGGGTTCAACGATTTTGGATCAATTCAAGACCTAATTTGTTTTCACTTTGCAAGTACTCCGATGCTCATAGGATTTTCTATCATAATTTCTCATTATTTCTCTAAATTCGTGCCTGATTTGATTAATCTTATCGAGAAATAATTGATTTCAGCTTAGCTTTTATGGAACTAAAGTCTGATTCATTTGATTTCACTTGTCCATTTATTGAAATACTGTTAAATTCTTGTAATTAATAGCTTAAGCTGTATTTCTTGAATTTTTGTGTGTGTACCATGTGAATTCATGCCTAGTTTCAACTGAATAGATTGAGAAATCATTATTTTGAAAAAATCAAAGCTATGAAAGAGGATTGCTTATAACATTTAGAGATAGAGTGGTGAAATCCTTTTGTCACTTGGTTGATTTTTTGTGAAATGTGATCATTAATTAAAAGATTATTAATCTTAATGCAAATATAATGTGCTAATAGCTAGGAAAATATTCCAGTTGTTTAACTTAGGTTTAGTGTAAGCCCCAAGATTTTTCGATAATATAAGTAAACCCTAAGAACCGGAAGTCAAACCAGAAGTCAAACCGGAACCCTAAAGTTAACCTAGTTCTATGTTTAGTCTAGTGAATCTAAATCCGGTAATCCCGTGTTCGTAAACCCTAGAAAACGAAATTGAGATAATTGTGGAATATGATTCGTAATAATATAGGAAAGCTTAAAAATATCAAATTAATAATTTTCTAGTGTCTTTCAGATCCGAACGCGATCAGTTTTAAAAAATCGTGCCCTAGTGCACTAGATAGTGAAAATGTTCCGACAACACCAATAGACTCATAAAAATATAAGGATTTCAAAAATATCAATTTTTAGAATTTTTTTTTATAACTAAAAATATCAGATATAGGCCGTTTACGCGTATTTTCTTTACTATCGATATTTTAATTATCTAGTCTACTATTCATAGTACTTTTCTACTATTCATCTATCTCTACTTTTTCTTACACTCTATTTTTACACACTACCATACCTATACCTTATAATTTATCTTCCCCATACAACTTTAATCACATCACACTTTACATATTACTTCTTTTCATTACAAAACAACAAATTTAATCAATTTTTCTCTCCCTTCACCATGCTTGCCGTCCACTACCTCTCTCTCATCACTCTCAATTTCTTTTCTTTTTCAATTTATTTAATTACATCTAATTTACACTCCAAAACTCTATAAATGCCCCATTCCTCCTTTATTCTTTCACACAACTCATTTCCTACTAAAACTCTACCAAAAATCACTCAATAAAATCTCTCTCAAGTTCTCTCTTCCTCCATAAAGCCAATTCCTACATAATACTACAATCCATTTTTTCCTCTTCAACAAACACATAAACCTTAGGTAAAAATTTATCTTATTCACTCATCATGTTCATTTAACTTAACATGAGCTTAGTGTATGTTTCTTAAAGAAGCAACAATATGTTCATGTTTTTTTTTTTTTTTGTTCATGTCTTCTATTATGTTGTTGTTATTATTATTATTTGTTCTAATCTAACTTCTATATAGTATGTATATTATATATATATATATATATATTTCTTTAGAGCATATAAGCTCACTTGTTATTTATTTATTTCTATGCTTTGCAATTTATTTATTTACTTGTTTTATGCAAATTATTAAGACTAGTCTTTCTAGTCTTAGACTTATCCATATCAAGTCAAAACAATTTTCTTTCTTTTCTTTTCTTTTCTTTTGGGACTAGTCTATTTTAGTCTCGGGATACCTTGATGAAGCTAAGGTTCCCAATACTTGACTTTACTTTTATGCTCTTATTATATTTATCTTATTATGTTGTTTTATTATATTTTCATAGTTACATATTCTCATTCATGCATGAACATGTTGATATTGTCTCAACCATAATGAAAAGGAGTTTTCTTAAGTAATAAATATAGGAACTCTCTTTAAAAATAAATTTTATCACATAAGGAATTATTTTTCCATAAAGACTTAAAGTTTTATCTTAACAAGTATTTCTAAAATTAGATAAGTTTAGCTCAAGTTTTAGTAATAATACTATATGAGATTTTATCAATGAATGCATAAAATAAAGTTATCACAAACTCTCTTTTCAAACCAATGAAATAAGAAAGTTTCTTTAAACTTAATTCTTTGTTTAAACAAAAATTTTCTTAAACTCATATGTAAAGCTTTCATCAAACATACTAAGGTTTAGATAAGTTTTACAAAATTATCAAAGAATAATCTTTCTAAGGATAAGCTTTACTTAGGAAGTAAAAATAATAAATGACTTATAAGATCATTGATATTATTTAAAGTGGATCTAACTTTTAGAAAAAACTTTAGAACACATAACCAAGAAATATCTAGAAAAACTACATTTTTCAACCACAAGAAATAAAGTTGTAGGAATCATAAAAAGACTAAAATTACTTTTTGAAAATTTAGTTATTCTTAACATTAAGAAATGGAGTTAAAAGAAAGAAATACTCACTTATAAAATTTTCCCAACAAAACTAAAAAGGAGATTTTCAAGTCTTAGCTTTTCTCACTTTTAAGACATATTTTTTGCAAAATCATTATTGAGACAACACCACTAAATTCATCAATATAGTTTGAGTCCACATTCAAAGGATTTTTCAACCATACAAAATATCTATATTTTAGTACAAGAGCCCTTGAATGAAGAAAAGTTTGAAAACTCTAGTTTTGAAATCTTAAATTTTCGTAACAAATCTATACAACACTATTCCAAGACCCAAATGACTTCTTTTCACAAAAATAACCTTAGAAATAGATAGATCTTTTCAAGTAGGTAGAAATCGGTATATAATATTCGAAATTCCGAGTCAAAATGAGCAAGTTATGCCCATTTTAAGTTGAGATTTCCATTCATACGATTTTTGACAAACTCAATAAGATAAAATTATAGAGTTTGAATAGATCTTGGATGAAATACTCATTTCGGGTATTTCTTTTGTTTAGGTGTTGAGGACCAAGATCTTCTCTTCCCCGAGGATTACTTCGACTCATAGAAGATCGCTATGGACAAGTGAGTTTCCTTTACGTTTATGTATTCGCACATGTGCTTGTAAAATAGAGCACTAGATGTTAGGAAAGATAAAATTGATATGCATGTGGGATATCATGGGAATTATGTATGTGAATTGTTATATGCGATCAATGAACGATAAGTATATCGAAACCCGATCTGTGATTGATATAATTGTTCCTATGTATGTATTATTATGTGTGCAGTTATTGCTTGATCGCTTTAAATGATTTAATGTCATATTGGAATCCCCATATAATAAATTGCTCATGCATATCACTTAGAATATCATTTCTAAATTTTGCTACTATTCCTCAACGTAGGACCAGAAAGGTAAGCTGTCTAGCTACAACTTAAGGGTTAGGACGTTCGGGGAATACGGCCTCAAGTTGTAGTCGAGTCGGATATATTACTTTGGGTAAGGAAAGCCCGGAGACCAGTAGTACGGTTCGTTGGAACCCCAAGACATGCGCAAACTTTTAAGGAGGTCGTTTGGGGCCCAGTTCAAATCATTCCCTAACCACCGATGGAGGGGTAAATCCATCACACATACAAAACCGGATAATCGTATGTACTGTTTGATCATATGGTTGTTGCATTTCATATGCTTGATTAAAGAACTTGGTTGATTGTCTGTTATGAGTACTTTTGCGTAAAGAATATTTCACTAAGCTAGTTATGCTTATACCGCTATAGACTTTTGATATTGCAGGATTATCATTTTACACCTGAGACCATCTTGATCGCTCGGGTAGAATCTTTATTTTAGAAAGCTTTTAGAGGAACTCTGTTTTGAAGTCTTAGAGTAGATTTCTTCTAAAATCTTCTAGCTTTAGTTATTTATCTTAGTAAGACCATGTTGTTATGGAAATTATCAGGGGAATGCCCCTTATAAGTTGTAAGACTTTTTATTTCAATAAAATATATTTAAGTGTTATTTTGTATATTCCGCTGCCAATATCTTAAAATGCATTACTTCACCAGTCTCCCTTTAATGTGAATGTACGCCTTGTACCGATATGGAAGCTTTTGAATGACTGGGATAGTCATTCTTAAGTTTTAATATTGTGTACGGCGAGTTGTCACGTTTAGGGTACCCGTTGAGGCGTGACATTTAGACCTTAATAACACTCAAGAGACACGTTAATATATTTTTGTAAATTTGACGGTACATGAAGTTTAGCAAAGATCTCGTTGTAATTGCTTTTGTGAAATGACATGATAAGGAATTGATAAAATACAATCTAAGCTATTCTTTGCAACTTGAACTTATCTTTTTGTGGATTGATATGAAACTCGTATATAAGTAGCTAGTTTGTTAATATCATGTATATAATGCATATGTCAATTTATAGGCTAGGTATATAATAGATGAAAGTGAGTATAGTAGGCGCTAACAATACACTGGGATACAACCTAATTGTTTCTATACTAGTTCAATATGTGTCCTTGCCTATAATGGTTGAGACCGAAGTTGATTGGAACTCTTAGCATTTCTTTATAAATCTTTTTAAAATAGCTTCGCATTTCGTACAACATGACCACCGTATCATAAATAAAACATTTTCATTAATATAATCATTTGTGACATACAATAGTTTGTAATTGTTAAAAAAAAAAAAAAAAGTCAAGTATGCAGGCTTTCATAAATAAAGAAAACAATAGGTAGTGCTGCTAATTTTAAAAAGTTTAATTGGTACAAAAATTATTAATTTCAAAAAAATCAATTAATCAAATAATTCATCAAAATTTAAATACCAAATACAATATTATCCCCTCATTCTTCAATATATCGGTTTATCGACGGTGACAGACACGAAACATAGACTCGATTACGTTGATGAAAAATGGCGATCATGTGGGCTTTTTTTCCAAGATATGGAGCTTGGTAGGTCAGAATACACGGTTTCATCTATTATATGGAAATAATTTGAAGGGTTCAAAATATGGTGACCCAAATACATGATACTTTACTTTTAATCCCATAATAAAGCAACGCTTCAACTATGTGCTTATGCGAATTTTATATTTTACACTTCGTGAAAAAAGCTTTTTCATGTGCTGATTAATTTTAAATCTATTGAATATTGGCAAATATGCACTTCGATTTGGTATGATGATGTTCGATGACTTTAAGGCTAAAAATCAATATATGTTGCTAAGGTTTGGTGGAAATGCCAATTACACCACTCACCTCTTATGTTGGTCGTAATTATTACGAAATTGGAATATCTGGCAGTGGTTTGGCAAATCAATTATCTCTGGTGTTTCAAATTTAAGATTAATATTACAAACCATACGTGAATATTGACAAAATATATAATTAGATACTTAAAATTTAAAATCGATTAATTTAGTACTTAAACTTTAAAATTGATCAATTTAATACCTGAAATAACTTTTCGTGCACATTAACAGTATCTCTATAAAGTTTTTTCAGATACTAAATCGATCAATTTTAAAGTTTTTTAGGTACCAAATTGATCAATTTTAAAGTTCGGATACTAAATTATTTAATTTCAAAGTTCAAATACCCAATTATATATTTTACAAAAGATCAAGTACAATTTGTGACATAATCCCTAAGTTTATTATAATATATAATTTAAAAAAAAAAATTCTACCTTGCGGTGTGATTTTGTAGAAATACTTCCCATAATACTTTTTGACGATTTAAAGTCCTTTAACTTTCACCACTAATATCTTTTTATCACTAGCATCTTTTTAATCTTGAATGATTCATTTTCTTCCATCTGTAATCAAGAGATATGTCTTTACGTTAAGAATGGTGAAAGTTGAAATTTTGTGTAACACCTCGAGCAAAACACCACGAGTTTCACCATACGCATGTGTTGAAACATGCTATTACAAAGCTACTAAGAACTTGTAAACCACTAAATAACATATGAAGCTAAAAAAATACTTGTGCTATCTCAATTTTCAATTCTCGGTACATGGTTTTTCAAATATGAAATTTCATTATACTAAATAGTCTCATAATCCTCATAATTCTCAACATCGACTAGGTAGAAAATTAAACTTTATTCTACAAACTGTTTAATGAATCATCTCACTCATTACGAGTCGATCATCAAACACATATTAGGATAGTCAATTTAACCAATATAGTTAAGTTGTTACCATTTCTAATATTAAAAATAAAATCATCAAAATGCATTGGGAACCAAGTCTCATAACTATTTTTCAAATTCAAAAACCAAGAATGAAATTAAAACTAAAACTAATACGCGTCAAAGCCTCAAAATAAATATGGACCTAAGGCCTCCACATATTTTGGGACAAACCTAGATCAAATGTAGGTACAAAAGCCACATCAATTATACGGATGAAACCAAAATCAAATACAGGGACCAACCCGCATCAAATACAAGGACGAACCCCATCAAATATAGGGACAAACCTGCATCAAATGCAGGCGTAAAGCCACATTAAACATGTTTATTACTAGGTCACATATCCATGACATATCACATAAAAACATTGTTAACTACATTTACGTACCCTAACAATTCTGAAAATACAAATCAACCACACGCCCAACATGTATCATAAAAAATCAACTAAGGATGAACAACTAAAGAAAGGGCCAACTAAGAACAATCAATCAAGGTTGGTTAACTTGTCAACCAAACCTAATTTGACGATCTTCTCTAGCCGACTCATTTGGATTGCGTTAATGTGATATTGGGGTGTTTTTAAATTCTTTCCATGGATTTTGTTTAGTGTATTGATTTTTATCCATTTTATTGACATGCATATTCAGATAAAGGGCTTCTCAAACCCGACTTATTTCAGTTTAGGTAACTATTGACCGATTAGTTTATTGATGACCTTTGTAGGGACACTTGGCTTTCCTTAAGTCTTTCGATTGAACTCATCATGCTTAGATAGACAAATGGCACTTAGTCGTTTTATCGCTCAGCCTAATATCTCAAACTTATACCATAACACCCCAATCTCCCACATCATTGCCATAACTAGGCTTAGTGGCCCCTCAACCACTAAGCATGCGACTTCCATGGTCTCTACTACCTTCACAAATGGATAATTATTATTCAAAGCAATCTATAAGTACTCCATTTGATGTATTCCAACGATAATTCTAGTAACATCTATACATTAGTCTATCATTCTATTTATTTTCTTATACATTCTTTTAACTTGATCATCAGAGTGGCCACATCGGATAACTCCTTGATGTGCACTAAGTAGTTGTTGTTTCATAGGCCTATTAAAATCAAAGGTTTAAATCCAACATATTTTATGAGCAAGTTAAAAACACCAACACATTTCAAGTCATCAACTTACATATCGAATATGGTTTCTTCCAAATCTATTATTAACCACAAGTTAGATCTTTAACATTCAAGATCCATCTTTAGATTGATTAGCGAATTCTAGTTTCTTCGGTTTACATGAACAAGTTTATTTTGAGCAATCAGTTATCAATTATCTTACCTTAATTCAAGAACTAAGTCCACCATCATGATTGTCTACCAAATACTACCTCAAAATCCATGTCTAAAGACTTCTACAATATTGCTCATACATTGTAAGAAATTTATCTATAATATTATTGAAATCGTTATAACACGATATTACTTTCAATAATCTCTTAATCTTCTTCTTTAATTACCTATCAAAATATATCTTCAATCTACAGTATCATCTAATTGCCTATTGAAATCTAGAAAAGATGTTTCTTGTAAATCTTGCCTTTCCATTGATTTGTCGTTCTCCTTAGGTTTCAAAGTGATCCACTAGTTTCTCTATCCCTAAAAGGAAGCACTTAAAAGTGTAAGAATTTCTTTCAAAAAAAAAGTGGATACATGATCAATAAAGAAAAATAGAGGCAAAATAAATAAAGAACATAAAATTTTCACAATTTACCATTTTACCATTATTTGTAAGATAATTTTTTGGGATATTTCACCTTGTATGACTTAATTTAAAATAATATAACCATCTTGTGATGCTTCTAAATCAAATAACATTTTATATGTAAATATGATAAACAACACATATAGCCTTATAAAACCAATAATTCAAATTAATTTTATAATAGCTATACTATAAGAAGCAATTTATGAACATACAAGTTAATACGTTAAATATGATAAACATAACATTTTATTTTTTCTTACCAAGAGGAATTAAATTTTACTTCACTCATGAGAACAATTACAACAAATGTGAACTAAAATAGTTTTCTTTTGATTTAATATAAATCATTAAAATAATTGCAAAAAAGACTACTTAAATGATCTAGATTTGTTTGTTTATTAATATCAGTATTGCCTAAATTATGTAAAATAATTTTTAATATATTAGCATACACCTCTAACTAGTAAACTAACCCCATAAAATCAACTTGTATGTCCACTTTGTTAATTCTTGATTCTATCTTCTATATATAACTAAAGACCATTGCAAAAAAAAAAAAAAAAAAAAAAAAAAAAAAAAAAAAAAAACATAACTAAAGACCATGTTGAATTGATTTAAGTTTCAATTATATCAATGTTTTTACTTCAAAGGTATAGCCAAATTGAAAAATTAAAGCCTTCATTTTCATCACCTCATGCAATCTTGCAATCTTTGAGTAATATTTGACTAAGTATCGTGTTAAAGCAACACAATTTGACATAAATATAGCTGTGTAATCTATGTGTCATTCTAACCTATCACTTGGCAATTTGTAGTGATGAATTATATGCATTGGATTTTGAATGTGCTTAACCTACATGAGCCCCATGTCGTTGCTAGAAACTACCGGTCGTCTCTTCTATGGAGTTTGGGGAGTTTGAATGTAATTGTTAAAGCTGTCTCTTAGTGGTATCCAGGTAATAACACTTATCTCTGATAGTAATGTGAGCATGTGTATGACTTTAGTCTCTACCTTATCCATCCCATGTTTCGTATGATGTTCACTCTAAGTTGACTGGAGCAGTGATGAGCCGTCTTGTTTGTTGATGGTCAATTTTTTTTTTTTTTTTACTAAGCCGGACACACTTATAAAAAGGATGAGAACCACTATCCATTTTAGAGAAGTGGCAAATGTAATCGAACTTAGCAAAAGAACAAGGCAGCACACATCTCTCCAAGACAAGTAATCCTGCTAGAATAAGCAAAGCTAACGAGATAAAAAAAACCCCCAATTCCAATGATTCCGAGGGCTCTCTCTTAACCTTGAGAATACATCTTAGAGAATTTTCCTTCAACATGCTCTATTCTCTTACTCTCTATTAGTCACAACCAAGACTCTCCTTTGGTCCAACCACTAAGACCATTTACTTCCCTTTAGAGCTACGTAAATGGGTTTTAGCCCGTGAGTCGACCTGTTTAATCCATTTTAAAAATAGGTTAGGGTCAACATTTTTCTGTCCGTTTAACCCAGAAGCCAAAGTGAACTGACTCGCAAATTAAGTGGGTTGGCTCACTAGTCTACTTGTATAAAGAAATAAAATAAAATTGTAGGAGAAGGAAGCTTCTATGGTCCTATTGACGGGACTATCCGATCAATAATCTAATTGTTAAAATAAATATAGTAAATAGAATATTAACTATTTTAAGGATTCAATCACGGTTGGGTATGGTGTGAGCTGTTGGATGGTGACAAGATCTGTTCCGTCAAAAGTAATGATGGGACCTTAGAATTTTCCGTAGCATAAATAACTATTAGTGTAGCATTATTGCTATAACTTTTTATACTTGAGCTTAAACTTATATGATAATTGTAATAGAGAATGACAAATTGATTCGCATCAATCATAACATTATTTCAAGTATGATTCATTGTTTTAAACGAAATATAATATCTAATAAATTATTTTTAAAAACTTATTCTTATATATAGGTAGTTAAAATAATAATGAAATTAATCATTAGTGTACATAAAACCTTATAAAATTTCATATTTTTTATCATCTATATCTTGGTCAATAAGTATTAATAAATTAAAAAGATCAAAAAGTGGGCTGATCTGTTTAACTTTAAGTTAAAGTGAGTTAGGTTGAAGTCAAGAAATTTTGACCCCCTTAACCTATGAGTCAAAGTGGGCAGACTGAAGTAGGTTAGGTCGGATTGGCCCATTTAACCCACTCGCACAACTTTAATTCCCTAGTATATTTTATAGGGCTAGTGATATTTGGAAAAGGAAAAAATGGTTCATTGTAGCTAAAAGGAACTTAAAAAAAGTATAATAATTAAAATATAATTTAGCAGTAACAACACACACAAATAATTTCAACATACTAAATAAGTGAAAAAAGGAAAATAAAAGAGTATCTTTTTCTTTTCCAAAAAATTTGTAGGAGAGAAAAAGCAACTCAACAATTAATCAAATTGATCGAATAGACTAAAGAAGTAAAAGTTCAATGATGCATAAAATCTGTCTAATCATATTTTTAAAATATGATTTTATCATTAATAAAATTTTGCATAATATTATATGTTTGAAGATAGGATTTTAACTAATAAATTCTTTGAACTACTATGAAAATTATTGTATTTTTTTTTTTTTTAGAAAGTATCATCTTTTCCTTTTCCCAATAAAAGGTGAAGCTTGAAATAAAAAGTAAAATGTAGCCAAACTTGCATACCCTACAGGAAAAAAAATGTGATTATAATCTTTTGAAATTTCTTTTGTGTTAGTACAAGGCGATCTTTGACAATAAAAAATAATAAGAGAAAAAATGAATTAAAAGTAGGAAAAAAAGAAAACGAGAAACAATTGACATGACTCTTCGTTCCTTTTATTATGATAACAATTTCAATATAGTTGCATTTAGTTTGTCATAGTAATAATTATTCTTAACTCAATGGGCTTGTATTTTTTCTAAAGTTTAAAAAATTAATACATAAAAATTATTCAATTTATCAATAATAACAATTTCATCATAACATTATCCATTCAAGGAAGTGAATTATTACGCTTCTACTTGAAAATTATTGAATGAATCCGCAATAAGCTAATGTCCATTCTTTATATTCAACTTTCTAGTAAATATTAACAAATATGCAAACTTTAAAAAGAAAAAAATCTGGCTGATTTTAAAAACACTATCAACTAAATTATTTCTAGAAAAATGATATCTTATTTTATTTTAAATTTTTTTTATTTATGTGTATTGGATCTATACTTTTTCTAATTCTTTTAAATTACAAATCAATATTGAAATTTTTTATACTCTTACAATTTGAATCTAATTATATATTTTAATATTCTAAAAGAATAAATTAATAAAAATTCACATACCTCCAACAGCAATAAGGGAAAAGGAAATTAATATTTAAGGCAACATGATCCCATCTCTTTAAGATGTGAGGTCATAAGTGGCTAACTTCCTCTCTTCAAAAGACGAAGTCAATTGTTGATGATATCGTCTCTTGAAGAGACAAAGTTGGCACAATCATCACCCCACCCCCTCATACAGTTTGTATTTCACTCCTAATTACGTTAGCCAGTCTAAACAATTATAACCTGTCAGGTATATGTACAATCAATTGGTATAAATCATTAGCCATCCACCACAAATAAACAACTTCTAAACTACAATAATCTAATCATAATAATTATTTCAAAACCAATCCATCCAACTACAACAATATTCACAAACCTAATCCATCTAACACCCAAACACATTCGTTTACCGCCAATAGAATGAAAAACTCATAAAACATAAATATAAAAAGGTTGAAGTATTGCTCAACTCATTACATTAGATGTATATACAACATTACATACAATCATTATAAAACATAAGCATAGATAAAATGTACTCTACTCTTGAGTGCCCTGCCTCCTTCGTCTTCGCTTGACAAAAATGCAATGGAATGTCTTAGACTGATCTGGAGCTTGCTAGGGATGCTCCATAGATGAATCAACCTGTGTGAGTATAGCATCCTTATCTCCATTACTAACATTGCACTAGCGAAATAGGACAAGGTTTGTATCCATCTAAGGGAGGCATTCCCCTATATCATCTAGTGGTGATGGTCGCCTCTTTTATGGAGTCGGGGGGTATGGACCTCTGCATATGAGATGTCTGGCATGGAGGGTCCGGCAGATGAACATACAATGATGATGGAGGACGAGACTCATCATGCTGAACATATGAAGTGCTATACTCATTATGATGTACATGTGGGGATGAAGGCTCGTCTCTAATATCTGCAGCTCTGTATTAGCCTTGCATTTGCTCCTGACGCCATCCCTGCTCACCCCTCTCTCTATGTGGTGTGCATCTCTGCACTAGTTGAGGCTAAGAGTGTAGGTTATCCTCACCACCAATGATATCAAATGCTGGTTCTTGTGGTAGAGATGTTGCTTCTAGGTGCTTAATATTAAGTCCTATGAACTCATACACTACACAAATAACATCTCAAGTAGTGGTAGGAGTATCCTTAGATGGTATGTCAAGGACATGGTAAATGAAATCTACCTGCAATTAACAGTAAACATCCAGATTAGGAACTAACGAACACAACATACATTCATATATACCATATATAACCATTGAACTTACCATATATCATATAATAGCACCCATACGACTGATCAAACGCCTATTAATTGCATTATACTAATCAAAATAATCTTCACATGTATTGGTACGGATGTCTAGCATGTCTACAATGCAATTGCGCCTGTCATTCCACTTTTTGACCTTTCTAGCATGCTTCAACACTTAGTTTCACTCCAAATGCCTTTGTAAGTCCAACTCATGTAAAGCTCTCATATCAGATGAGGGGCGTGGGATCCCCTATAAACCACCCAACTGTCTAATCACCATGTTAGATAGTAGTGCTCGTGGAGTCCAACTAAGAATGATCATGTCCAGTAATTTTATCTAACCATTTGTCAGACCCTTCATATCTAGTGATGTGAAACCACCCATCATGTTTTTTATAGCTGCATTTGAGTCCTTACTTACAATTTCTATTATGGGTATCAGTGCACTTAATTGCCCATGACCTTGGATCCAAGTCCACTATCTTAAAATTATGATAGTTCGATATATACCACATTTTAACTGTCCTTATAAGATGATCTTTACTTTCAAACTGCATCCTAACTTTGAATTCATCACGGAAACTCCAATTTCTAGAGCTGATTTCCTGCTCATTATCAAATGCAACATATGCACTTCCTACATTTGTAGTGAAAAAAGGTATTAACACTAAGCTCTCTACTGCATTAACAACTGTAAAAGCCACGAAATAATGTTACTCATCACCTTTATGTTATATATTGGTAGCAATAACTGCTGGGACAAACCTATCGAATCATTTCTATCTTCATCATAGACATCACTAGATTCACTTACTTATGAGTTTTGCATCACATTAGTACATGACCATAACTCCAGTTAGGTGCACCCATTTCAAAGTTACTCATATCTACCTACGTGCTAACTGTTGTCTGAGTAGGATTGGAGTTCTCATCTGCCAACACTCGGTTGCCAATATTTCCATTAATGCCCATCGCTTGTAGGTGTCCATAGCATTTCCTTTTCAAATATCTGGACATATATAGCCACTAACCCTTTTGTGTACATCAACATCTTTTGTATAACATCATCATCGGTTACTAGAATAACATCATAACGTAACGTCTTATCTCTAATAGCTACCCTATGATACAGCTTAACCCGATGTATAGACCTATTTATCTTAAGTCTACTGCAAATAGTGTTTACTATTTGCTCATATGTAAAGTTCCTACTAATACTGACCACAACAACTAACCACCTATCATAACCAAAACATGCATTCCCTTCCACAATATTGCTATGAGCATATAATATAAACTTGGCCTTATCTATTTCCACACCTAATTTGCCAGCTCATAAAACACGAGTTAAATGCATGAAATGTGATCATGAGTTATGAATTGCACTCCCTTAATATCAAATATGTTTACTTATGTTAATTTATCCATCTCATTCTTATCAGAATATTTTATTAATGTGGGTTCTAATATCATCAAACATGATCAAGGCATAAGACATATAATAATATATGATTCCATAATTTGATTCCTAAAGTCTAAAAGTATACCGTAATATTAAAATTATAGCATACAATATCCACATTGCAGCATCAATAAAACACACCATAAACATCAAAATCGCATTACCATTTCATAATACTACTCATGAGAAAAATAACATACAATGTTGCTTTAACAATTGAAAAAGGAAAATACACAACATTAAAAAATCTATATTGCAACATCAATAATCATGAAAAATTGATGTGACGACATTAAGCTACTTACTTGTTATAATTTGATTCCTAAATTCTTAAAGTATAAGGTAATATTAAAATTATAGCATACAATATCCACATTACAGCATCAATAAAACACACCATAAGCATCAAGATCACATTACCATTCCATAATAATACTCATGTAACAAATGACATATAATGTTGCTTTAACAATTGAAAAAGAAAAATACACAACATTAAAAAATCTACATTGCAACATCAATAATCATGAAAAATTGATGTGATGACATTAAGCTACGTACTTGTAGATTTCGGCATGTCCTTAACGATTGAAGGGTTAATTGGTTGAAATTTGCTCGAATTGATGTTTGTATGACATCTAAGGATCGAAATTAACCAAGAACTCAAAACCAATTAGATAAAAATTAATGTTGGAATGGAGTAAAATCAGGGTTAAGGTTTTTGTGCGGCAAGAATTTGGGGATTTTTCACGAATGAAATGAGAAATAAAAAAGAAGCAGATAAAATATTGATCCTGTTAATCCCGTCTTTTAAAGAAATTAGGTCATACTCATCTCTTCGTCTTTTCAAGAGATGGGATTACTTCGTTATTTAAGATCCCATCTGTTGAAGAGACGAGATAAATTATTTATGATCTTTTTTTTTTCAAAAAACAAGTTCATATTACCTAAAATTTGGGATTATTTCCATCCAAATAACATTTTTATGGTTTTTTTAATATAAATATCTATTTCCTTTTGCCAAGCAAATAAGGAAGAGGATAAACCCCAAAGCCGTAACTTTATACGGCCAAAACCCAAAACCTCCACTCCCCAGACAATCTCGAACCATATCGTGATGAAGCTAAACTCGGCCTTCTTCAACTTATCTACTTCCTCTTCATCTTCCATTTCTCCATTCCTTTTTCCTAATCTCCCTCCTTCCTCTTTCCGTCCTCTTCTTCTTCTTCCTCCTCCTCCTTCTTCCTTCTCCATCTATCTCCGATCTGCTGCTTCGACATCTCTCTCTCCTGCGCGGAACTCGTTCCCTCGCTTCAACGTATCCTATAGTAACCATTCCAACCTCCAATTGCACAAAATCCAGCACGATGATGACGAAGGAGAAGAAGATGGAGAAGAAATCGAATTAAGTGAATATGAAGAAGCTGGAGATGAAGGAGAAAGTGTACATAAGGGGGAGGATTACGATTCGGTTGATATCGAGTCTCTTGAACTCGAAGCACAAGAAGCCGTCGTAAAGTATTCGAGCTCACTCTTTCGCCAACTCGTTATTGGTACGTACTGCACTTCCTTTTTCATGCATTGTAACTTTCTGTTAGTTCAAATCTAGTTGATGTTTTACTACAACAATGCAATGGCGGTGTTTCGAAGCATAAATAATATCCTAGACACCAATTTACGAATATGTAGTATGATTAACCTTGTTCGTCTGCTTCATTCTTCAAGAAATAGCTCTTTATCGCTTTTTTATTTTTTTGGTGCTTTCCTCCAATTGTGAAGAGTTTTTTAGCTTTAGTGACCATGCCTGTATCTTGAAACCGGAATTATTGGAATTGACGATTCCTGTTGGCAGGAAGTTTATGTACATAAAAATAGTCTATGTAGTTTTTAATTGCTCTGATTTTTTATCATGTTTAGGTGACATTTTAATTGGACATGCTATGTTATGTGAGTTTTAGGTTCAGATTCAAATGTGCTGTCATTTTATGTTGATTAAGTCAAAGTCAACATGTAATCAACTAAGGTGCAAGTTCTTTACTTTTTGTTGTAAAATTTATTTGGAATTGGTTTCTTTTGGTAAAGAATAACTAGAATTAGATTTCTTTATTAGAAAGTAATTCCAAATACAGATGTAGATTCGATATTTTAAAACAATTGACGTTTGAAATCTCCACTTGTAATGCGATTATGATTTGTGGCAGATTGCAGATTCCAATTGAGCTTTCTGCTGTAGCAAATTTTCTACCATCCTATGTGTGTATCCCATGATTAGATTTCAGGTTGTATCGCCAGTTACATAATAGAAAGCATGTCAGAATTTCTGATTCTGCTTAGAGATCAGCATCTCTTGGACATATATCTTTGCCAATATTATTGCTAGTTTTTACTTCAAGGGACTTATAATGCAATAATTTTGACTTATTACCTATCACTTCCAGAAGATGAGCCAAATGACAAAAAGGAAACCAGTCAAAAGCAGAAAAGGCGCAAGGATACTACAAGAAGTGTTGTAAGAATCTTGCCTTTTTATGGCTAGGATAATAAGTTTCCTTTGTGGTCACACAATTCCAAGTTGATTGATATTCTCATAGTGATTCCTCATGGTATCTGTGAAGGCATATGATGGTCTTTCTTGACAAAAAGACCTTGATGGATGATGCCTAGTGGGTTGAAATGTATACATGAAATGCTATTCAGAATAGATGGATGAGATTCATTAAGCTCACAAATTAGTAGATTCCCAAAAAGAAACATGGATTTCAGGAAGCTGAGGTTAGATAATTTCTAGCTATTGGTAGCAATCATAATATGCAGAATGCAATGGAAGAGCTTGATTTATTATGTCAGATGATATCTGGATCTTAGTTTTCATCACATATTAAGATGATGAAATTTTCCACCGTACTAATTTATCTGTCTCAAGTGGCCATGGAGGTCCTACAGAAAAATATATGTGACATTTTCTTCATTACGTAGTTGTCCTTTCTATTAGATTCATTATTTTGAAATTGACCATTTGGAGATGTAATTTGAATCTAGAAAATGCTTTTAACAAAAACACAGATTCGTTCAGGAATTCTTTGGTAATTTGACCTTTAATAGGAACCTCGAAATGGATTTATGGTGTTCCAATCTGAATACTGAAAGCCTGTGCTCATGAATATTGTTTCATAAACTTGTCCCTACATAATAAGTCAGGTTGACGAGTGCCATTTTGCATTTCTACATTGTGCTAAAAATGAAGGAAGAATACTAAAATATATGAGAAGAGAGAATTATATTCTTTTGTTAAAAAAGAGTACAAGAAATATCAAATATATATATACATAATGTGTTTGTGGTCGGTGCACCAACACACATCATTAATTACCCGCTCTAAAAATAAAAGAAAAAATATTTTACAAAGAGTTCCATCTCATATATCTCAACATTCCCTCTCAAGCTGAGGAATAGATGTCTTCCATTCCCAACTTGAGCACAAAATTTTGAAAGCTTGAACTTCTTAGCCCCTTTGTTAGAACATCTTCTAATTGTTGTCCCGTTAAAACATAGGATATACATACTAACCCTTCCTTCAATTTTTCTTTGATGAAATGTCTATTAATTTTAATATACTTTGTCCTATTGTATTGTATAGGATTATGAGCAATATTGATGGTTGACTTATTGTCACAACAGAGTTTTGTAGGACCATCCCCATTGATTCTCAAATCACCTAGAATAATCTTTAACCAAAACAATTCACACAGTCCTTGGGCAATTGCCCTAAACTCTTATTCGACTGACGATCTTGCCACCACATTTTGCTTTTTCCTCTTTCATATTACTCAGTTTCCTCCAACAAAAATACAATATCCAATGGTTGATCTTCGTTCTACTAAAGAACTTGCATAGCCAGCGTCGGTATAAGCTTTTAGAGTAAGCTTGGATTTCCTTTTGAGCAAAATTCCTTTTCTTGGATTGTCCTTGAAGTAGTGAAGCACCCTATAAGTAGCTTGGAGTTAAGGTTCTCTTGGATCATGCATGAATTGGCTTATTACGCTCACTGAGCATGCTATGTTTGGTCGAGTGTGGGCTAGATATATAAGCTTACCAACCAATCTCTGGTACATTCTCTTATGAACTATTGGTTCTTCTTTTGCTTCTCCTAACTCATGATCTAGATCTATTGGAGTAGAAGCTAGGTTACTTCAAATTTTTGCTTTTTTGGTCAATAAGTCATTCACGTATTTCTACTGTGAAATGAAAATTCCTTATGTGGAACAGCTACCTCAATACCGAGGAAGTACTTCAGTTTTCCTAATTCCTTTATCTTAAAATTCTTTGGTTAACCTTTTCTTCAACTCGCACTTTTCTATCTCATTATTTCTAATTACTATGACGTTGTCCACATACGCTAAAAGCATGGTTACTCCTCCTGCAGCTGAGTGTTTAATAAAGAGGATGTGATCCTCTTGACTTTGTTTATATCCAGATTTCTTCATGACCTTTGCAAATTTTCCAAACCAAGCTCTAGGAGATTGTTTTGACCCCTAAAGAGTTTTTCTCAGCTTGCACACCTTAATACCCGTGTCTCTCTCAAATCCTAGTGGAATATTCTTGTAGATTTCTTCATCTAATTCCCATTAAGAAATACATTTTTAACGTCGTATTGTGGAAGTGGCTAGTCGAAGTGGCCAGTCAATGACAATAGAATTCTCACAATATTCGTTTTTGCAACTAGAGAAACAATCTCTTGATAGACAACTCTGTACATTTAAGTATACCCCTTGCCCACTAATCTAGCTTTATATCTCTCAAGGGATCCATTAGCTTTGTATTTTATTGTGAAAATCCACTTATAGTCAACAATATCTTTCCCTTTCAGTTTATCGACAACCTCCCAAGTTTTATTTCTTTCCAAGGCACTCATCTCTTCTCTTGTAGCATCCTTTCATTTGTGACCATGCCTCAAAAAACCGTGTTGGGAATAGCAAATGGTGTTTAGACTCACAATGAACCTTTTGTGGGCTAGTGACAGATGCTTAAGGGAGATATAGTGAGACAGTGGACAAAGTGATTGTTTAGTACATTCTCTGGTACCTTTTCTAACAGCAAGGAGAGGTTCTAGGTCGTCTGTTGGGTTAATGGATGGTTTAATAGATTGTGTATTTAAAGGCAAACCAAATCTTACCATGAGTTCATTACCATTATCTGAGTTGGATTCTTGAACTTGTGTCAGTTTAGGACCACCCTTCTACCTTGAATACACTTGAGAAATCTTGGGTTACTTCAGTGGCAGACTTGAATACACTAAGAAAAAACAAATCACTTATAGGTTTCTGAGACGATTCAAGGCAATAAAGGCTGCTATTTTCCTTAGCAAGTCCAATCTTCCTTCTTGTGCCTCCATCCTGAAAAACACAATAAGAAGGGTAAAAAACAGTATACATTTAAGGTCATGAGTGAGTTTTTGAATGGAGGCCAAGTTGGCTAATAACTTGGTCCATGGAGGACATGTATGTCTCTAAGGTATATGTATAGAACAGTTGAGAAGCGTGGGTCATATGGTCCATGGCACTTGAGTCTATTATCCATGCATTAATATATAAGTTTTCTGAGGCATTAATGTAAAGAGGGAATAGCGTTTACTTGAAAGAGCCAGAGAGCATGGTCCAAATGCCTTTTTCGGAGATGCCAACAAATTTCTCAACTTCTTAACCTCTTCATTGTTGAACCCCTTAATTGTTGGGCTTTCTTCAGGTTTGTATTGCACTACCATGTGTATGTGAGTTTTCTCCACTCTCGGCTTGGTGGCTTACCATTCAACCTCCAACACCTCTCTCTTGTGTGCCTCGGTTTCCTGCAATAGATGCACCGGATATTATCTTTGTTCTCTTTAATCTGATTTTTTTTATTTGGATATTTGGACTGATCCCTTTTGCCTTTCTCTAGCTGTTCGATCTTTACTGCTAGGGTTGACTTGTCTATTGTTTGCAATTCAAGCATAATAGCATGTGAGCTCACTTCTGCTCATATCAGTGACATGGTCTCCTCTAGAGAGGGTGTTTCCTCTTTTCCAAAGAATCTGAATCCGAACCTGATCAAATTCTGAATCCAATGCCAAAAAATCGTAAACACGATCTTTTTCAACTAAGTTCTTCAAGATTGCAACATCCTCAAGGTGTTTTATCTCAAAAACTCAATAATGATTGAGTTTTTGCTATAGATTTTGCAATAGATTTACATACTTTATGACTTATTTGTCTCCTTGCTTAGTGATTCCAGTTTTGACTTTGATCTCATATACTTGAGCGACGTAGGAAGTCCCAAATCTCCTACATGTGTCGCTAATTGTAGTATCATTGAATCCTACAACCAAGACATTATCATGGAATCCTTCTCATCTCGTGCTTCAAATGTGGGGTCATCCTTAGCTGGTCTAGTCCCGAGAAGGTGCTTAAGTCTTCCTTTACCTTTGAAAGAAGTGCAGACAAATTGAGACCATTTAAGATAATTCTTCGTATTGAATTTGTAGGAAGCTCGAAGATTCTGAAAGTCCCCAATTTTCTGGGAAGCATTGGAGCCTTT
This sequence comes from Combretum micranthum, assembly GCA_024138025.1. NCBI lineage: Eukaryota > Viridiplantae > Streptophyta > Magnoliopsida > Myrtales > Combretaceae > Combretum > Combretum micranthum. Next base: position 115,647 of record JAMXBD010000706.1, read on the forward strand.
GGATGGTTTAGGGTTGCTGGTGATGTTAATTACAAAGGACATGGTGGGATGTTTAGCAATTTAAGGCTGTTTGACACAAGAGGAAAAAAGGGAACTGAGGAAGAATGACACCTATGAAGGTTGAAAAACATAGAAAAAACAGCTTTTGCAGCAATGAAGGCTTGCTCTGGAAAAGTGACAAGAGAATCCTAGGAAAGATGCCTAGAGCTCCGATACCAACCTAAAAATAAAAGAAGAATAGTAAAAAATATAAGAAGAGAGAATTTTATCCTTTTGTTTAAAAATAGAGTACAAGAAACATCCAATATGTATACACAATGTGTCTGTGGTTGGTGTATCAACCCACATCATTAATTACCCTCTAAAAATAAAAGAAAATATATTTTACAAAGAGTTACAGCTCATATATCTCGACACATTGTGACATTAAATAAGCTGTGAGACGCCTAGCTAAAGATGTGATATGCTGTTGTACATTTTGAATTTGCAAAAGTTAATGTTAGCATAAACTGCTTTTCCTCTAAAGTTACAAGATCCCTGCAGATTCCTGACCATCTTCTCCCAAGAGTTGCAATTATTGGCAGACCAAATGTTGGTAAATCAGCATTATTCAATCGTCTTGTTGGGGTAAGTTATTGTTTATGTTTCTTACTTTCCTGTGTTAATGTCTACTCTCTCACTGACAGTAGAATGATTTATGTATTCTTTTAGGGTAGTAAGGCAATTGTAGTGAATGAGCCTGGAGTTACGAGGGATCGCTTATATGGAAGATCCTTCTGGGGTGACTTTGAGTTCATGGTGGTGGATACTGGGGGTGTTCTCACCATTGCAAAGTCACAGGCTGATGTTATGGAAGACTTGGCTATAACAACCACTATCGGTATGGATGGGATACCACTTGTGACAAGGGAGGCTGCTGTTGCTAGGATGCCCTCAATGATAGAGAGACAGGCTGCAACAGCAGTGGAAGAGTCCTCTGTCATCATATTCCTTGTTGATGGTCAGGTATTATTGCTGATACCACTTGCTTTTTTCTAATTTTTCTTGTTTCACTTCATGTCTTTCTAATTTTGCCATCTTGTCACCTGAAACTACTCCTGGAACGATAATATTGGGGGAAAAAAATCTACTTCTGATGGGAAAATGACAACACGGTTGCTTTGAGTATATGTGCTATTGCCTAGTTATAGAATGAATTTGCAGAATCTTTAAATTGGTGGAGTCTCCTTTCCTTAAGGAAAATTTTGTTGTTTTAATGGATGAAACACCGTTCTACTGCCATTTAGTAGGTAAAGTTTGTTATACCAAACCATTGTGTCAGTGCTTGTAAACAGTCTAACTTCTCTAAAATCTTTGCAGTTGTTAAGAAGTTAATAAAGTTTTGTTTTCATATGTTCTGTACATCATTACCCTATATTCATTATGTGCTTTCATCAAAATATATTAGACTTCCTATTGATTATGGTTTTCTCTATTAAAACCTCTTTGGTCAGCTGGTTATGTATTGGTTCAAATGGTTGTTTGGCTTTGGCTCTGTGAAGTTCTAATGTTTTAAAAAAATGGACAGGCTGGCTTAACAGCTGCTGATACAGAGATAGCTGATTGGCTGCGAAAAAACTACTCCCATAAGTATATTATACTGGCAGTGAATAAGTGTGAGTCTCCACGTAGAGGAATCTTGCAGGCAGCTGAGTTTTGGTCTTTGGGGTGAGTTGTGCATTCTTACCCTTGCAATATTCTCTTTCAAGTTCCTAAACTGATGGTAAATGAGGCTCTTCGTATTACCCTAGCAAGGCCGGTAAGTAAGTTTTTCAAGCAATGATACAATGCTGGAATTAGAACTGTTGAATTTGCGATCATATTTGTCGATTCTTTTAGTTGGTTTTCATGTGAAATATATATGTTAGGATGCATCATAGTCAACTATTAAGACCCTATGTGCACTGTTGGTATAGTCTGGTACATATAGGCTCTGTTATTCTTCAAGATGACTCTGCAGCTGGTGTATGGGAGTAGTTTTCTGGGAAGTGCAGCAGCAATTTTTCCCCCCTTCCTGTCTGATTGTCAATGGCAAAGTAAAAAGATAAGGGGCGGAGGTTTTTTTTTATTTTAAATTGAAAAAGACAAGCAGAACAATGTACAATCCACATCTAACATGTGATATTATAATTTTGGGGGTTGATCATGGTTGTATTTTTGAATTTCTGATATATGTAATGTATACTTATAATACTATTATGGGTATAAGGTGATGATAATTACAGTAGAAGTGCCTGATCTTTGACATCTTTTTATTAGTGTCCAAAATTTAAAATATTTTTGCTTTAGTGCTTCATTTTATCAAACTAAGACAAACGAGTATCTCTGTTTTTTTTTTTTTGGGCAAACGAGTTTCTCTGTTATAATGACTATTATCATAGATGGGAGAATGATAGTAGTAAATGTATCAACATTTACCTTTTAGTGTCCAAACTTGAACCTGTCTGTTTTGGTACTTCATCTTTTTAAAATTTAACACAAATAAGTGATTCCTTTATAAACTTTTCAATGGCGATTTCTTTATAATAATTATTATCAAATAGTCAAAACAATCGATAAAATACTGATAAGAACAAATTGAAAAAGTAGAGAACAAAAGGCTACTTGTCTAGAATTTTTAGCCATGAATGACTTTTTGCATCCTATATTTGATTTTTGCGAGCTTTATAGTACCAAAAATTATTTATTTTACTTTTATGGATAAGTAATACTAGATAGGCATTACCAAATTGATTGCTCTAGATGAAACTTTAAATCAAAACTGTACTTGGTTTAATAGTTATTCTTTTTTTGAAACATTTACTAGATTGACCTAGTTCATCATACATCTCTAATATCATTTTCAAATCACAGTACACTCCATGACTCTTTCAGTGACATGTCATCAGCAAAAATATAATACCGGTATGCAAAAGTTACTATGGTTAAAGTTTGCACTTACCTAATTATACATTCCCTTTTCTTTTCCTTAATTTTGTTCTTACTAATAATCCCTCTTTTCCTCAATTTTTCACTTATCATTTTTTTTCTCCTCCTCATTTTTTACTTCAAAAAGCTAGGTACCAATAAAAAATAAATAAATAAATTTTGGGAAGAAGAAAAGGAAAAAAAAATGAAGAAAGTTTTGATACCTCCAATTTCTTATGTCATTCTGTAATGATTACTAAAAAGACTTCACGTTTTTTTTTCTCTTATTGAAAATTTGAAGCATCAAAATGGAAATCCATAGTTTGGCCATCCACAACAAAATGAAAGGGAAAAGAAAAGCTCAAGGCCCTTTCATTTCCAGTATCTTGTACAAAGTCTACTATTTTTCGGTAACACGTACAAGTTCTAGGTCTTAGAGTGGGTCTAGTATTTAAATTTATGTTTATTATTGTCAATATATATCATATTTTTCGACCACAGAACCAGGCATATTTATGTTTGTGAATATTTTTTTTAACTCACTGTCTCATGGTTGATAATCCTGAGCCTTTAAACCCTATTAGGTTTTCGCCACTTCCAATTTCAGCAATTTCTGGGACTGGGACTGGAGAGCTTCTTGATCTTATTTGCTCTGGGATAAAGAAGATGGTAGTTGGTATTTCTTATAAATTGCATAGTTGATTTTGCAGTGGTATTATTTGTTTTTGGTCAATTCCTTGCTGCAAAGTAGTGTTCCTTGAAGTTTATACGTTCCAATGATGAATGAAAAGTTGAGAGTCCTTTGTAAATTTTGGTGAGAGGGAGAGAAGGTAAAACTGAAAATCTGTAATTTTTCTTTTCTTCTTCTTTTTGTCTCTGAAAACGGTTTTGGGTTTTGTTTTGGTTTTGGTTTGGTGCAGGACCTTTTAAAATATATGAAATACTCAAGAAAAGGAAAACTACAGTGAACTTCTTAAGAACTATTAAAATTTTAGCAGCACCTTAAATTTTCAAAATAGCTCATTTTAATCCTTTGAAAAGGTCAACACCACAACATTTCTTTTCTGATTCAATATCAAGTCAGTCTTTTGTATTAATATGCAATTTTATTAATTTCGTTATACCAATTTATCACCACATTTTATCTGTATTAACTGCTAAAATGCTAAACTATGAGGTCATGGATCCACCCCTGAAGTAGATTATATTGAAAAGTATATATTGATACAAGGACTGACTTAGTATTATATTGGTGGAGAAATCGGTGTTGAAATTTTTATAAAGGTGTAAATCTGCTATTAAGGAAACTAGGGTATCAATATTATTTTAATAATGTCAGGATTGTGGTATTCTTTAAAAAAAGTACTTAGGATTCTTCATCATGATTTGATTTAGCACTCAAAAGTTGGAACAAGATGGACGTTGCTCACCCTACTTGTTTGAACTCTTGGACATTGATGCAACGATTGAAAAATGCTCCAAATTACCTATATATATATGTATATATTTCTATTTATTGAGTTTGTAAGTCTCCTTATATGATTACTAGATCCTTCTGTTTCATTTTAGGTATTGTGAATTGCTAGTTTAACAGAGGATATGATTTTGTCTTTAGTAAAAGGATGGGTTTTGTATGGAACTACTACTCCTTTTAAACGTAATCCAAAAATACGTTACAATTTAAACATATTCCCCATGTAATTTGTCGAAAATGCATTCATTGAGTGCACTAAAAAATTAATACTAATAGTGCACTCACTGGATGTGTTCGAGGACGAAGTTTTTTTTTTTTTTTTTTTTTAAATTAAGATTGGACGCTTTTCAGTGAATGAGTCCGATCTTATTTTATTTTTTTTAAATTTTCTCGGACACATTCACTGAATTGATCAAAGGTGGTCGGAGCTATTAATGGATGTCGTGACTTGGTTATGGCGATAGTGGGTTTTAGGGGTAGATGATGGTGGATCATGATTGATGTTGGCTGAGCAGGTGGTAGATGGCGGTGTGGGTTTGGGTCGCACAAGTAGTAGTATTGGTGTGGTTTTTTGGCTTGTGATGTTGGATTACAAATTCGGCGGTGGGTCTGGCGTTTGGTTTAGAAGTTGTTGAAGTGATGGCTGGTACACTTGGTTATGGTGGTTGGCTGCCATGATGTTTTTTGTCTTGTTTTTATTCCAAGTTCAAGAGAGGGAAAGACGCACTAAATTTGCCATTAAGTGGCAATTACAAGAAATGAAGACACAAAATTGGTTATGAAAAAAATTTGAACTTTGTATTTCAAGGAAGGTAGAAGGCTTTGTTTTAGAAGATTTCATTTGACTTTTGAGTTCTCTTCGTACAAAATGAGATCGAAACGAACTTTAAAGCTCAAAAGCAAGCTTCAATGACATTTTGTGCAACGAAGAAGATGGGGCGTGTGGATTCATGCACCTGCCATGAGTTCAAGAAAAGTTAAAAAAAAAATAATAATAATAAGATCGGACGCATTAGTGAATGCGTTCAAGAAAATTTAAAAAAAATAAAAATAACTATAGATGCATTCAGTGAATGCGTCCAATCTTTTTTTTTTTTTTTTAATTTTGTCCTCGAACGCATTCAATGAGTGCGCTATTAGTATTAATTTTCGACCGCATTCACTAAATGCATTTTCGACAAATTATGTGGGGAATATGTTAAAAAAGTATTGTATTTTTGGATTAAGTTTAAAAAAGAGCAGTAGTTCCATATAAAACCCATAAAAGGACATCAATATAGTTAAAGTAATTACTGAATGATTCTTTTAATGTTCTCTGGAAGATATTTGATGTGTGGGGAGTTTGTAGTACTATGGATGAAAAGACAGGCATCTGAGTGGGTTATTGACAATTTGCTGGAATAATTATTGATGGCATATGCTAAAATATATTTGGCAAAAGCTTTACACATTTTTTCAAGTGGATTGGACTAGATTCACAGATGCTGAGTTTGCAGCAAATGGAGGTAGCTAAGTAGAATTGTTATGATTGGTATACTCATTGAAAGGTTTAAAAGGTTCCTATATATTGGCAAAGGTTGATTTAGCCTTTTTCTAAAAGCAACTGTGTTAATTTTCTGTGGGTTTTGAGATGGCCCCAAAAACTCAGGTGTTGTTCATGTCACTGTACACACCTTGTCCCTCCTATGTGCATTTATTGTTTTCATTTGCACTTTGTTTAGGAGACCAAGTAAACTTAAATTAAGGGACGAGGTGACAATTATTTGCAGTCCTTCTTTTCATGGATATTAGCATACACCAGGATCATTTAGTAGAACATAAGGAAATATATAGATGTGCTAGCCATCCCAACAGCCCCACAAGCCAAGAACCATGTTGTAGTGTGGCTCAAAGTTGTGGGTCATCCTGGTAGTATTCAAGCATCAGCAGAGAATCCGTTTTATACACATGCTGTGTCTGTGCCTATGATTACTTGTTCATGTTATGATATGGAAGTATGAGTCCTTGCAATGCGAAGTATTAATATACAGTTATTTATTTATTTATTTATTCTTTTCAATCGAAAGCTGATCTATCTAATATGAGCATGCTGAACATATTCCTGAACGTGTAGGGTCCAGAGAACATTGAAGAAGAAGATGGTTATGTTCCTGCAATTGCCATTGTTGGCCGTCCTAATGTTGGTAAAAGTAGTATTTTGAATGCACTAGTTGGAGAGGAGAGGACAATTGTTAGTCCAATCAGTGGAACTACACGTGATGCAATAGACACTGAATTTGCAGGACCAGATGGCCAGGTATAGCCAGATGCCATGCAATGATCTTTTATCTCCTGTGCCAACTTTATAGTGTTCTGTAGCCAATTTTAAGTTCTTTATTGCCTGAAGCATTACTTATAGCTTCTGACAAATGCATGTGAAGAACAAAAAATCAGAATTAGCGAGGATTTCCATCATCAATTTAGTTCACTTGCATAATCCCAAAAACTCAACTAATTACCTCACATCTATGTTTTCCTTAGCTCTCTCTTTTTTTCGTATGCTTTCAGAAGTTCCGGCTTATTGATACGGCTGGAATTAGAAGAAGGGCATCTGTAGCTTCATCAGGTAGTACAACAGAGGCATTGTCAGTGAATCGTGCATTCCGTGCTATACGACGTTCTGACGTGGTTGCTCTTGTCATCGAGGCAATGGCTTGTATCACAGAACAGGTGCTCTTTTTACGTGCATGTCTAAATTTTCCGTTATATCTGAAGTAATTTGGTATCCAGCTGTGCGAAATTTCTGGTTGATATGCGGAGAACTCTATCGACACATTTACTTCATAATTGAGATTCATCAAGCATATTTGTGGTCAAGAAATTATGTCACTCTTCGATTACTCAGTAAGACATCTTCTTTCAAAATACAGTGTAACAGCTATCAACAATCGATGCAGCTTTCCTTGTCAATGTAACTGGTACCCACAATAGGAGATCTATAATACAATTCGACGCATGGTCATTTGGTTCTCCATTTATTTTTTTTCATGTGATGGTCCTTAGTCGATGTCTTTGGTCACATTTGTGATTTGACAGGTGGATTAAAGTATGAAATACAAGTTGAAGCCTTAAGATCGACTAGCTATGAATCTAATCTCATTATTGTTACTAAACAGGAGATCAAGAGTTTGAATCCTTGTGCCTTCATTCATCTATATTTAAATTAAGTGGTCTACTTGATGGACTTTTGTCGAAGTCCCGGCCTACCAACATGTAGGATTGTCAGATAATTGTTTACAAAATGACATCATATTATCAAGCATGGGGAAATATCTCAAGGTTGATGCTCCTAATGCAAAGGAGTTTGTCAAAGACCAGGGTAAAACTGCATGGAATGGACAGTACCTGTTTGCATCTTGATAGGTTTGATCAAGTTAGCCCAGCATTTCAAAGTGGTTCAAAGTCCTATTTCATGCTAGCATCTTGTGCAGTAGTGGTACCAAATGATTCATTTAATCATCCTTTCATTTTCATCCTCCCCCATTTCTTTGACAACAGTGCATGCAGGTTGTAGAACTGAAATGCATGTCCTCTTAGTAATTAGTTTGTAACAAATCTGACATCAAATTAATTTAACATTGACATAATGTAATTCTCAACCATGTGATATAATAAAAATGAAGAGAACTTTAACTACACTTTGGTGCAAACTCAAATATAGGAAATGGTGTCATCTAACCCTAAGTATTAAAGCTCCAGTACTGTGATTTCCATTAATACAATCTTGTTGCTTGTGATTGGATATTTGTAAATATTTGTCAAACATTTTGGCAAAAGTTCATGAAGGCAAAGTGACACCAGCAATCAATTATCAATTTCTGATGGAATAAAGTGATTGTGCAGCAAGATACTATCTTGAGAACTTTAGGTAGTAAAAAGTCATATCCACTTATGAAAAAATATAAGGGATGAAAGTAAAATAGAAACTTCACTAATCTGCCTTCAAGTATGTGGTTATTTTGAAGATTATTGTTCCACGGGCGTTATTTCATTATGGAATAATGCTATCCAATTGCTTTTTGCATTTGTGTAAATAAATTATTACAACATGGTTATCTTTCTCTTATGAGACCTTCTTGACCTTAATTCTTATTATACTTTCCTCAGTCTCATATGCCACATTGTTTCAGCTATGTGGATGAAACTTCCTGTAGGCAACAGTATGGACAGACAACTATCAAACATCTAACTTTTGCTGGCAAATATATTTTTCACTCAACTACTATCCTAGATGATTGTCCTTTGGGAACCCAGGGATTCATTGACATGTCTTTCATTTGTAATCAATTTGTGTAGGATTGCAGGATTGCAGAGAGAATAGAAAAAGAAGGGAAAGGTTGCTTGATTGTCGTTAACAAGTGGGATACAATACCAAATAAAAACCAGCAAACTGCAACATACTATGAGCAAGATGTTCGAGAGAAGCTTCGTGGGCTTGATTGGGCCCCTATTGTTTATTCAACTGCAATAGCCGGTCATAGTGTTGATAAGTATGCTCTTCTCTGATAACATGATCTTATCTATATAAGTAGAGCTACAGTTGCATCTGCTGTAGTTTTATACTCTTGTTACATCTCTGTAGGTACACATATGTGTGCATAAAAGTATTCGTTTGTTGCTTTTATATCGGGTCAGACAACTTGAAAATTTCGTCATAGCAAGTCACCAAGAATAATGTTTCATTTTGTCTGCTCAAGCAGTACATTTTCTTATATTTTGTATTGTGTTTTCTTCCATCTGGAAAAGGTAACTTTTTGTAGTTTCATGAATGATGTCTAACCTTTTAAGCAAATTAGACTTGGCGATAAGGTTTAACCATCTAGAAGTTTTGACCCACAATGTCCAGAGAGCAAATCTTTTGGAAAGAAAATTTTTATGTAAGCTCAAAGCTTTGAAAATCTTTGAGGAACATCTGTATTGGTTGGCTATGGTAGAGATGATTCAAAATTTGAAACATGTGATGCTTTGACGTAAGTTTGTTCACTTGTGTTCTTGATTGATTTGTTGAGAATTTCATCAAGAAGCTTGGTAGGAGTTTGTTATCAATGCATTTGGGATCTTCATGAAGTTTCCATGGATAATCATTTAAGTAATTTTATCAAGCTGCATCATTTTCTTTAATTAGGATTTCTATAGAGCATAGTTATGCTTTTGCAGGATATGCAACTTGGTTGCTCTGTGTTCTATGACAATATGGATGGAAAATTGTTGAATCTCCTCCATTTTTTGTTGGTTATTTTCAAATCCTTTAAAGATGACTCGCCTTACCCAGCATGGATCCTCTCTAGTTTTTGGGTACTACCATTAGTCTTTTGTTGTTGTTCATAATTGATTGGTTAAGATGTTTAGAGGTGAAGTGCAATCTTGTGTTTCGCAAGGTCTAGGAAAAAATCCTTGAAACACTCACTTTAAATTATACTACCCTGCAAACAAATAAATGCATAAAAAATTGATTTTCAATGATATATTAGTGATCATCTGTTGGAATTGTTTTGTGGCCTGGGACAGGCATTCATGCCAACCTCATTCTAGGTCCACACTAATTCCTCATGTCTGGAAATGTGTTGAAATGAAATGATTCCACTCTTTTATCTTCGTTTCATTCCAGATTTAGAATCAAAACCTAGGAATCAATTTCATTCTGGTCATGAAACATTTTAACAAATATTCTTTTATTAAATTTTGTGCTGCAGTTTCTGTTCATTTCTACTTTTATGTTGATTTTTTCAATATATAACACTTCCTTTAATGTTCATTTTCTGCACATTGTGAAAATGCATCCTCTCTTCCTTGTAGCCTGGATAGTATAAATGCTATATAAACAATATGTTAGAGATATATATGTATATATTTTTAAATTTATTTCATTCCATTTCTTGAAGATTGCCAAACAAAGAATCCACTGGATTTCATTCTTCTAGGCTTTACTGAACACTAAAAAACTAATGCTTATTCCATTCTAAACAATTCTGCCCTACTAAGCATCTCATCAGTGTAGCCTTTGTGAGAATGCTCCCATTTTGTTTTATTGCTGCAGGTTCTTTCATGAATGTGCCTTTTTCTTTTTATGTTTATTTTGTTTGGTATAGAATCATTGTGGCCGCTAGTGCTGTGGAAAAAGAGAGATCAAGAAGGCTAACAACTGCTACATTGAATCAAGTGGTGCAGGAAGCAGTGGCTTTCAAAGCACCTCCACGTACCCGAGGTGGAAAAAGAGGACGTGTTTACTACTGCACTCAGGTGTTTCTCTGTGGCCTTTGAATTGCACTCAGACGCTCTTTAGCACTATATATTGTTTTATGTCTGCTGTTTTTTCGCTTCAAAAACACACACTATAGTCCTGATCGTGGCCGTCTAGTTATTATATCCTATGCAGCTGGGTTTCCACTTTCCTTTGATTTAATCATTGTAATATTTGCTGTACAGGCTGCAATCAGACCACCTACTTTTGTTTTCTTTGTGAATGATGCAAAGCTCTTTCCGGATACATATAGACGGTACATGGAAAAGCAACTGCGAGCAGATGCAGGATTTTCTGGCACCCCTATTCGACTTCTATGGCGTAGTAGAAGGAAATTGGAAAAAGATGGTCAGTACAATTACTTAATATGGTTATTGGTCTCAGAAGTATTAAGATACACTAGAAGTGAAATTTCAATTAACACAATATCAATATTCCATACGATGGCTAATTCATTTTTTATGATAATAATTCCTCCTTATTAAAGAAAACACTGAGCTATACAAGGGAAATGTGGTTTGTGGGACACGGAATTCTGAATCATGTTGTACTAAGTCACTGCATGATTGTTGGAGTAGTGAAATCTTGATTAATCAATGTTCCATATGATGAATCGGATACCCATTTAATGCATTTCAGATGAATAATGTTTCCTACTTGAGCTGTACAAGGGAAATATGCTTTTTAGCGCCCTAAATCTGAATTCATAAGTTCTTAGTTGCTACATAATTATTCAATGAGTAAAATATTGATTTTAATTCATTCTAGATGGAGTGTTGTGGAAATGGTTCCAACTAATTCCCTTTCCTGGATGTTGAAGCTGTTATCAAGCCAGGAAGTGATACTAAAAGAAAATAATTGATTGAAGTATATTTGGACTTTTCTGATCCATATCAAAATTATCCTTTTCTGAGAGGATAGGGAGAGAAGTCTTGCTTGTTTTCTGATGATTTGATCCCATGGAATAGGAGACGTAGTAAGTTTGGAAAGTTAGAGAGTTTATTTGATGGCTATTTCTGATTCGTTTTTCAGGCAAGACATCAAGAAATGCACTAGAACATGGTGAGAAGATGTTGACGGCAGCTGCATAATATATATTTTTGGTTCCTAAGAAAGAAGCTATTTTCAGATGCCTAACAAGGATAAGATACTTAGGATAAGGTAATACTGAACATCACGTATGAGAAGAAAAACTACATGATGGGGCTGCTGGTGGCTTATCGTAGATCGACCCTCGCCCGTCAAGCTTGAATGAGCAATGTTGCTTCAATCCGGGGGCCATTGGGCTTCTATCTACTCATTGATGGAGCTAAGGCGAGGACATGGAAACAGATGAAAAGAAACATGGAACTTGTTTTGTATATTATCCTAGTTCTGCTAGTTATAGTATCAATATCATACGATGTCTCTGTAATATGGTAAACATGGGTATAATTACGGAGGTGTATTTGACCTCTATAGTCATTATACGGCTGTTCTGAACACATCCACTCTAGCGGCATATTATATTTTATTAATTGGTCTCGTACACTAGATTGTAGTTGAAGTCGCTGGATGATGAAAGCAATCGATCGTTTCTGCAAATCCTTAAAAGTGTATTTCTTTTACGATATTGATTTTTCTATTTCTTTCTTTCTTTTTTTTTAATAATCATTTTTCAAGTCTTTTCAATTGTTAATATGTTGCTATCACGATCCACGGCTGGATGGCTGCTGTTGCGACCTTTGTCTTCCACATGGTTCTATTAGTAATTGCAACAAGATTGGTTGTCAATGTTTGTTGACGGTAGGGATCAGATTTTAAGAAGACCTGATGAAAGTAATAGAAAGTTAGTTGTTTATGATTAACAACTGGGCTTCCACACCTTATAGATAAGCTCGTAAAATTAAAGGTGAAATATTTAACTTGAAGAGAAGAAGCAACTACAAAATAAGGATTTATCCTTTTTCTTCTCTTCCATTAATCTTATAAGAGAATCAATTATGATTTGTTTTAGTTTTGTATTTAATCAAGATGATTTATATTGTAAGATAATTTAAGGGAAATGTTATACTTGATACTTGAATTTTGTTAATTTTTACAATTAAATATTTAAAGTGTATTAATTTATTGTCTGTGAACTTTTTAAGTCCATTTGTACTACTTTTAAGAAGTAGTTAATTGTGAAATGGGTAAGGTTTAGATAGCTGATTGTATTTTTTACATAAGTCCAAGCTTTTAATTGCAAAAAAGGATAAAGTTTAAGGAATACTTTTAATGCTAGGAAATCAATTATAAAACAATTACCCTATACTTTATATTGGTACTGTTGCTTAAAAATTAGTTTCAAATATTAGCATAATAATGTAGATTGATTATTTGCTAAGTAAGATTAAATTTGTTGGTAGAGGATTGCTAAGATCAACATGAAAGCCTATAGATAGGCCTCCAGGTAAAAGAAAATTTAAGTATTTTGGCTATTATCTTGGTTGAGGATTTGAGAGTATAAATGAATAGTATAAGACAGTTTTATTAGATCTTTTTCATCTTTGGTATGCATGAATGATTTAAAAATAGAATGGAACGAATTATGAAATTCATTCTTATATTTTGGAAGTGTACACAGAAATAAAATAGAATTGAATGGTCCTAAAATGTACTTACTGAAAATGTCCTTAACAATAAATGCAATTTATATATGCATGATATGGTGAAAAAAAATAATTAAATTGCAAGTAATTTATGAAGTCAAAATGGAATCATAATTCCATATTCTTAAAAGTGGAATCGAATTCTCCTTCAAAATCATAATCATCAATTACTGATTCTAAAAGTCTATCCAAACATGAAAAATGGAAAAAAAAAATCGCAATTTAGTTCTAGATCCCACGTGTTAGATATGATATTAAGAGCTATTTGTAGTGAAGAAGAAAGCTGCTGAAATTAAAAATTTTCCGTTTGCAAGAAGATGAACTAATGCCTTTGTATTTATAAAAGCAGAAAACAGTATTTGGCTTTAGCTTAAATTAGAAATTTGCAGTTTGCATGGAGGATGAATTAACGACTTTAAATTTATAAAAGCAGAAAGCAGTATTTGACCTTTTGGAAGGAAAAGGAACTAATATTGCCATTGTACATATCGAGTGGTCGTATGATGAAATTCATTAGGGTGGATGTGATATTTGGTAATTGGATTTTAAACATTTTTATAATTAATTTATAAAAAATATAAAAGTATTAATTTATTATTTGAATTTTATTGGGTTCTATAATTCATTATTGAAGCTTACCAAATGGTTGATCCAATGTAACATCAATGTTTACTTTTTAGGTCGAGTTATCCACTTCTGAAAACACGAAACTTTCCAATAGGACGAAACTGGCATCGTATTGTTTAAATCATAAAAAACTTCGTATGCGAATAAGACGAGACATTGGGCCAAAAAAAGAATAAGACGGGGAATTGTGCCGAGCAATACCCATCGAAAGGGGCGCACCACCAACTCGGGAATAAATTTGGTTTCATATCCCAACTGTTGAATATATGTTCCTTTCGATTTATATTTAATTTATTTGATTTGTATATAAATAAATAAATTTATTTTTATTTATATTTTTAAATAAATAATTCATCTAAATATAATAAATATAAAATATCAAAACGATCAAAATAAACTGAAAAAAAGCCTACATAGCATAGCTCAAAGGACAACACGATTAAGCACCTACCGTAGGTGCAGTCGTTTTATCTTTTTTATGTTAATGTCAATGTCCCGGCATGTGAAAACATTAATTATGATGAATAAGTTTGTCGCCCGGAAACTGAGTCGACCAAGGATTAAGAACTCCTTTTAGGAATTTTAGATACTAATAATGCTGCAAGAACCTCCTTCATAAAAAATTTGGTATTTTTTTTTTAATGAGAGGTCTTTCATTCTAATGCTTAGGTGTTACGTAAAATTATCCTGTATTTACTAATTTAAAAAACAAACAAAATAGATATATAATATTGTATATTTTTCCAGACCATTGACATTTTACAAAAATTAGAAATACAACACAATATTTTGGGGTCATTTAAAGAATTAAAAAGAGTTAAAGGTTCTTACTACAATGGTGAAAAACCTTTAAAAGGTATGTTTTTAATATGTGAAATTGTATTGAGGATCTTTATTAAATATACACTTAAAATTTGATGAAATATTTATTGTATCTCTATTATAATATTCCTGCAAACATAGAAAAAGCAATTAGAGGGGATGCTGAGAGGTTGCCTGATACAGCCACTCCAATGTTTAAATCAATTCGTGAGTAAGAGTAATATGTCTGTAAAAAACGATGGGCTTTTTTTTTTTTTTGTATCTGACCTAGTACCTGAGGTGATGGAGGTACCCAAGCTATGAAGCTTTGCTTCTATGAGTATGGTCGAGATGATTGTGTCTCCCCCAATCACAGGGTGTGACTAGAGCACTTTTTTGTCCAGAGATCATGAGATCGTAAGATCAAGCTTGCTAGTTAGCCGAGCTGATGAGCTTGACTAGCCTTCTTGAGGTGAGGATTCTTGGGAAGACCTTATGCCATATCCCTTAGTGAGCTATCGATTTCATTACCTTTCTAGGAGATCGAGACATTGCTAATAGTAGGTCCTTTTTTGGCCCACCGGTATTATAGGGTTTCAAGGCTCAGGTGACCGAGTGGACTAATGGCTATATTTTACTACCAACATTTATCTCCCCCACTCTCATTGCAGGAGAACAAAGAGAGTGTGTAGTCCATGAGATCATTGGCTCGAGGTGGCTGTTACTCGTGTTGGGCAAGCTACGTTTCTCATTTGAGTTGTATTACCCATATCACAAATATTTTGTGGTGGTAACCATTCAACTTCCCGTCGACCTTCCTGGCATATCTTAGCACGTTTCGCCGTGATTGAAATAATATGGTTTTCCCAAGAGGCCTTGATGATTTAAAAGGTTTCAGTAATAATTAATCCCTAAGATATGATGGTTGCGGTTGTTGGTCATGATGTCAAAGTCTTGAGTTTTACTCATACGTCCTAAGGGATTCGATCCTTCCCATCTCCCTCCACTCCTTTATAAATACCTGTGCTTCGTAGGGGTTTCTTTATAGTACTTTTATGCTTTGTTAGAGAATTGTCATCTTAGATCCTTATCGCCTTCGTAATACTTCTACCTACTTAAGATTTTAGTGAAGTCAAGCTCAAGTAATACTCCATCTTTTTCTCATGATTCCAACAGTAGGATCCAAAGAATTGCTAACCAAGTGATGAGGGGGGAAAGGGAGGCAAGCACTAGCCCAAGAAGGTCGAGCTCACAGGGTGACGTGAGTACTTCGGTTGATAGTGAAGGCTCATCGACCCAAAGTGAGAGGGAGTACTTGACGGGTGTTGACCTATACGTAGGTTGGTACATTAGGCTTACGGAGGTAGCGTACCAAATTCTCTTGGATAAAAATACAGACGATGGTGAAGGGAAAGGCCCCTGGTACCTCTACACAGCAAGGCGATTGCTGGTGATGGCCCTTAGGATTTTGTAGCATGCTTACAAGGGTGGAGCTCGAGAAGTGTCACAAGAATGAGATGTGGGGCTGCTCTGAGCATTAGGAAGTTATTATCCTTCTTCCTCAGCCCAAGTCTGTTTGTTGGAAGAACAGGCTTTTGCCCTTTATGGTAAGGCTTTTGATTTCGATTTACAAATGCCATTTTCTCCTTTACAAAGAATTCTTCAGCCACCAACGACTTTCTCTAGCACAGTTGCTACTGAACACTTGGTGGTTGTTTGTGGCTTTTGAAACCCTGTGTCTTGACCTCGGTGTTAAGCCCAATCTAATTTTGTTCCGAAGGTACTACCGCTTTAAGGCATCCAATGAAGGGTGATGGTACCTTGCAAGGCGACCTAAGAGCTCATTTATGCTTTTGACGGACTCACAAGCTCTAATGGTCCTCATTCGAAGAAGAAGTTTTAGATCGTTCGAGCTAAGGAAGGCACCCAACAACAATTTGATTTTTGGGTAGACTGATGTAAGCCTATTCATAATATAATGCTGCTGAGGTCAGGGCCTCATGATGCTAACGCCAATAGGCTATTAATGAATTTATGAGCTCTTGAGTGGGAGGCAACTGGATGCCAAGCTCGTAGTGAAGAACTTCTTGAATGGGAAGCAATCGCTAATGGAGGTATGGTTTGGTTCTTTATGTGATTGTAGCTTCTCTCTCTCTCCCATCATCTATCGAGTTGAGCTCTAAAGGGGGAACAATATTGGAAGGGTTCAAGATTTCTGAGCTTTTGAGCTTGATTGGGCAAGTGTTTTGTTTTTTGTTATTGGCCTTTTGCTTTCTTTTTTCAAAGCTTGAGATACTTGTGATGGACGTGGGTACCATTCTTGCTAGTTTGTCGAAGAAGAGGAAGTGGACTTCAACCAAGAAGAGGGTAGCTAGTGAGAAGCATCTTATTGAGGTTGAGCCTCGAGTTGCTAAGGTCAACGTGCCAACTATTGATCTGGATAGACAATAACTAGGGGGTACTGTTGCAAGGGTCGGAGGTGCTGCTGTAGAGAAAAGAGGTGTTATTGCTAAGGTTAAAGGTACCGACCCCAATCTTAGCATGGCAGGGCCTCCCCATTATGCTCAGTTTCGTGAGGAATGAAGTTTGGCTCAATATTCGCCTACGCCTGTTTGAGCTCGAAGTGTGTCATCTCCTATAATGGAGGATGTTGGGAGCAACGATAGCGCTTTCGGGTGATTAGGCTGTAGTTAAGGGTCGTAATAGCTAGCCCAGGAAAGGAATTCCTAGCAGGCCAATTGATTTTATGGAAGGGAGGGCTTTAAAGTGAAGTGATATATCTATGGAATGGCCTTCCTTCAAGGAGGTAGCCCACTTAAGGATAAAAAGAGGTTGAAGGCCTTTTGTGGTGGCTGTCATCAACGGACTTGGCCGTGGACTTTTCACTGTGGAAGATGTATAACGTGAGGTTGCTATTTTCCTCGCAAAATTTGTTTGTGTTGCTGGTTATTTCTTGGCTATTTAAACTCTTTTGTTATTTGTTTTCAGGATTTAGTGATGATTGCCAAAGCTTTAGAATGCTAAGGGGAAACTGTGAAGTGGTACGTTATGTTTCTTTTTTTTTTTTTAACTTCCGGTTGTTGTCGTTTGGGCATTATTTCTTTTGTTTAGGGTTTGAAGGAGCTTAGGGCACTAAAGACAAGCTTAGAGTGGGAGCTTGTCGAGGTTAGGTAAAGCGAGCTGCTTGCAGCAACGGATGAGGACGAGAGATTATGCAAGGAGAAAGAGGACAAGGTCTCGTGGTGTCAGGACGATGTCCTTGAGGTGAAGAAACAACTATTGCATGTCAAGGCCAAGGCCATAGGGTATGAGGACAAGTGGAAGAGCATAAGACAAGAGCAGGATACCTTGCTACGATAGTTGAGTGATGCCCTGTTAGGGCATGTAAGGCAGAAGCGGGAGCTTGAGATTGCCACTTCAAAGATCAATAAGCTGCGAGAGAGCATCTAATCATCCAAATTGGAGCATGAGAAGTTGAAGGTAGGGTATTCTACATCTATTGTCATGCGATTAGTCTTTTTTGTTGAAGTTTTGTTCTCATTGTTTCCTTATTGTTGTTGCAGGCCTACATGAAGGACTAGGAGAGAACATAGTGCTTTAATAAAAATTCAAGGAATATTAATATATATAAATTATATACATAATATGTATATATAAATGTTGAAATAGTTAACCATTAACTGTCAGTTTATCGTGGCTATAAACAAACTGAAACTAAAAACTGAAAAAAAATAAAAATCATAATCCTAAACCAAAACTAACGGACCGGTTAACTATAATTTTTTTATTGGTTTTACGGTTTCAGTTCAGTTTTTTGGTTTCATATGTTTTTTTACACACCCTAGTCAAAGTGTGACAACAATTAGTAATGCAATTCTATGCAATGCATACTAAGTTTTAATTATAGTTCAATAGTTATTAATAAAATCAGGGTGACCAAACAAGTATAATTCAAGTAGTTCATGTAAGACATAAGAATGCACATTATAACATTGGAGACCAATTTCATGGAAAAGCAAGTTCAAGATGAGTAAAAAATCACAAATATTTATCAGACTTACATTCTCAACATAATCACAAATCTTGATGTTGTTGCCTATAAGCCATCAAGCAATACATATAATAAACCATTAATTATGTTTTAAGTTTTCTCTCTCTCTCTTTAATATATATATATATATATATATATATATATGGCGAGAGAGAGAGAGAGAGAGAGTAAATGAACATTTATTTGCTTACATGTCGAATGAGTTTCTTGTATGAAACCCCTAGACATAATAAATATTTATTTAAAACTTGTCTTGAAGAAATATATTAGAACTATCTAGTATAGCCCACTTACATGGGCCCTATAGTTCAACTTCTTAGTCACGAAGGTCTAGCATGTTGAGAGTGAATCAACGATTAATATAATTATCCGGAGTAATGTAAAAAGAATCTTTGGAAAGCAATTAAATTTAATATAATTTGATAAAGCGCAGGCAATGGTGTGCTAGGAGTTAGACCAACTAGATAACTTGCTATTGTTTGTTTAGGAGTTATAGTAATATTACATAAAATTTAGACCTTAACCATTGAGAATTTGTTAAAACTCAAAAGATGAAAATAGTAGAGTTCTTTCGAAGCTTCATGTATTATCTTGAATTGCCTCAATTGGAGTCTATATGAGGGAGATGTACTCAAAATATAATGTGTTGGGCAATCAAGTTTGTGGGCTGACGGTACCGGCTCATCAATGCAAGCCATATTAGTACCAACTCGTCGATCATCATCTCTTACCTTTGGTCTTTTAAATTTTTACGTTTTGTACCATCATTATATCATTTATATATGTATTTCTCAGCCTTAAACATCATAAAAAGCATCATGCGATATTAAACATGTAACATTACTCAAAATATCATTGTAACACCAATCAAGCAATCACAGTAGTAAATCATAGAATTTCCCACTCATCATGATCTTCCTTTCGACTTAGTCGATGTAACTCGATGTTTAGCTTAAAAAGTCAAAGTTTTCACCTATACACGTAATAAACATTCATTTAAGCTTAAGAATACAAATTTGCAAGTATAAACTAAAGGTTTATGTAAAAATCTGAAAAACGGATCGAATCAGTATAATTGTCGATGAACTTGACATTTGAAATTTGCCAAGAACTAAATATCAATGAAACTATATAAAGCTTACTCTAGTTTTGAAGAGCGCCAAGTCATAATGACAATGTAGGTTGCAGAATTAGAAACAAAGATCGATTGTGAGAGTTATGAATTTTGAAAGTTTTGAAGTTTATGAATGATCATCGATTTTGAAACTTTCGGTAGAAGTTTAAGAAAGTAAAAGAGAAAAGTAAGCAAGAAAGCAAAAGGGAAAAGAAAAGGAGGTTGGCGTTAAGGAGGTATTATCTATATATATATATATATAAGAATAAATTACATCGAAATATCATAACGTTTAAAGGTAAGTTCATTTGAGATCATAATACTTAGAATGTTTTATTTGAGGTCACAACGCTTGGGGAAGTAGGTCATTTAAAGTCACAATTGACATGTGTCACAACATGACTAATCTTTTGACTTTTAAGTAAACGTTTTTCCGGTTGACACTTGTCAATGGTAATCTTAATTGACCTACTTCCCTAAATGTTGTAATTTCAAATAAATGACTTGAAATGTTGTGACCTCACATAAACTTACCCTCAAACGTTGTAACCTTTTGATGTAATTTATCCATATATATATATATATATATGATGAGGCAGTTAAGGAAACGCATTTGATAAATTTCAATATAGGTCTGATTTATACACGATGAAATATTCTATCACAACTACATATTCCATGGTGTATGAAGACAAAAACTTATGTGTCTACTAATTTGGATGTCCTAATCACAACCATATACTCAAGATTTCCAATTAAAGCTCCTAAAATTTTGACCTTATTATATGCTAGGGTTTTATGTAAGTTTAGAGTTTTAGGTTACCGAATTAGGGTTTATTGGTTCATTTATTAGGGTTTTGGGTATTTTGAGGTTTTATCACCATTTGAGTTCCTAATCAACTCTTAAACCCTATATTTAGATAAGGCAAAATTACGGGGCGTTAAATACAATTATAAATCTCAATATTAAATTAACATCACCATTCTAATGTCATATTAAATCAAACATTATACATATATATTATTATCTCAACACATATTATATATAATTATTAATTACTAATTTCAACATGAAATCCTCAATCAAAATCATCTTTATATTATATATATGTACCTAACACATGCATGTATAATATTCATCAAATTGAAAAATCAATTATTGTCCATATATATATGTATGGTGTGTATGTATACATATTATATTCATTATGAAAAAATCAAATTAAAATTTAGATCTAATGTTAAATTATTAATCAACACATAATTGATCATCAAGTTTTCAATATGCAAACATATCCATCCATGGAATTGAATATACTTACTATCAATGCAAAAACTCGATCAAAATCTCTTGATCCATACTACTACGACTTGATTTAGTTGATGATGCTTCAAATCACCACCCTTCCCTTGTTATTTAAGTTTTCCTAAAGAATTAGGGATGAAAATACAAATTGATATAGAAAAATAGGAAGAATTAAATTGGATAGTTAATTAGGTAATATGTTACCTGATTGTTTTGTTGAATTTGTTGAAGAATGTAGAGAGATTTGTGATTTTTTTAGGGTGTGTTTATAAGAATGAGTTTTTAGGAGTGGGTTGGCTTGTATAACAATCTAATGGCTTGTTCACTTCACTGAATGGAATAAGGGAGGAATTGAATTATAATTCAAAGGGAATGTAATAAAGTTGTAATGACTATTATAATGTTCACTTGGTGTTAAAAGTAAAACAAGTAATTATTAAAGTAAAAGGTAGAATATCTATAATGCCCCATGTATTTATTATAGAAAAATGATAATTGTGTAGATGTTATTTTCAAGACAAGGGGTGTTTATGAGAACGTTAAAAAATAGACTATTAAATGGCAATTCATGAGTTATGGATATGAATTGATATTCATCATTTTACGTAATTACAATTCATTATGAATCGACATTCCTTTAAAGTGAACACTGTAATATCATCTTTACGCGAACGAGGAAAAATGAATAGTTATTCCATGTCAAGTGAACGTATCTTAAAGAGTATTTTGTGAAGGTTATGTCACCTGGTGATGTAATTAAGGAGAGGGCAAGTTTAAGTAGTGTTGGTTAGAGGGGTTTAGGTTAAAAGTTATTTTTGGAAAGTAAAGAATATAGAATCAGCGCAAATTAAGTAGTATAATTACAATTCGTTAGAGTGGTGACATTTAGTTTGTTGCTTAGATATTTAATAAGTGTAGTTTATCATTAATTATAACAATGCCATCAAGTTAACATGTGAAAGGTAATTGGTGGACTTTTATTACTTTTTAAATTATTTCTAGTGGATTCTCATTTAGTTAAATTTAAGTATTTAATATTTAGTAAATTATGTCGGAAGTTTGCCAATAGGTAATAGCATTTAGTCTGATGACATCTTCCTGACCTTTTAAGTAAGAGGTCTTAAGTTCGAATTCTTTTTCCCCATTGTAATGGCAAAAAAAAAAAAAAAAAAAAAAAGACACCAAAAAGTTATAAAGTTTTGGAGTAGGTTTATTCTCAAATATTGTGATCTAAAATGAACTCACTCACTAAATGCCATGGACTCTTTTAAACTTTTCCAAACGTTGTAACCTAAAATGAACTTATCCTTAAAAGTTATAACTTTTTTGTATAATTTACCCATTTAATATTAGAACCTTAGGAATTAATTATTTAAAATTGGGTTAATTACAGAAACCTTATCTATATTTTGACCCATATACAAATTAAGCGACATGAGTTTAATTCAAAAATGACAATATTATTTAATATTAGAATAACATGTGTCGATATCTTACTAATGTTAAAAATCAAGTATGCATTTTTTTGTTGCTGGAGAATGGAGATTGTCTTCCTTAATGCAATAATATACTATTGTTAAAGAAAATCATCTCTAAATTATGAAGAAAAACACTGCAGGACAACCTATAAGTCAACCCCACAATCAAAGTTCATCCTCCATTCTCAAATACTCTCCAATATCTGCCTGGTTCAGAGCCACGATTCCATTAGGATCCAACTTTCTACGATCTTGCATAGACTTAGTTGTAATTCCGAATCGCAGAGGAACATCTGACATCGAAAATACTACAACTCCACATCTTGGATTAATATTTTTCGCAATCCTTCCCAACCCACCTTTGGAAACATGATTCCAATACAAAAACGACATCTCCGAGGTCGGTTTAAGCCAAATCTTATGTTTCGCATTGGAAGCCAAAATCCCCAAACACTGTATGGTCAGATGAAAGTTTCCACCTTTGGTGAATTTCCCAATACACGTACCCAAAGAAACAAGATTGGTCCTCCCTATGTTGGTGGCTCGCCTTACCCAGTGACTCGTTCACGTAGTAGACTCGGTTTTTGTTGAGACAGAAACAGTGTCAACCTGGGTTTGATTTGGGTCCTCCGTGGGATGGGTTTTCAACTATGTTTTTGAGGTTGTTGCCGGCGACTTTGAAGAGTGTTTTGATTTTGAATACTTGAGTTGTTTTGTTATCGTCTAGGATTCTCATTTGTAGACTAATGCTGTGTTTGGCAATCTACTGCTACATGAAAATCGTTGGAAAGAAAGAGAAGTCAAATGAAAAGAAAGAAATGAAATGAAGAGAAAGAAAAGTTATATTTTTTATTTGGGATGTTAGTAAGGAAATGGGGGATAAAATGAAATATTAATGTGTATAGACTAAAATATTCTTGCTTTTTTAACTTTACATATGCTCTTAGGGATATTTTGGTAATTTTATAACGTTTTCTCTTCGTTTCATACCATTTTCGCCTAAAAATGAAGAGAGAGGATTAGGGATTATATTTCCTTCCATTTTCTATAATTTCTCTTCTTTTCTTTTTGATTTTACGAATTCAAACACTTTGATTTCACTAACTTTCTCTTCATTCCAGCGTTACCAAACATAGCGTAAGGGAGTTACTGAAATAATTTTTAATATTTTAATTATTTAATTTTATTTACTAATATTTTTTTATTAAATTAATTTTTTATAGTAATAAGATATTAACACGTATTTCTCAAATAGTATTTAATAATATTAATGCTTTTATATAAAAACTCATGTAATCTATGTGACAAAAAAATCAATAGAAGTCATATATTTATAAATAAGCAAAAACATATGTAAGATTTTTGTAATGAACACTTTAAAATTTAGGATTTTGAGTAAATTTGATAATTTGAGATAAACTAAATATTTGACAAAAATAGCATAGGAGTTTGGTTCAGTTGAATCTCTCAAATCAGTGCTATACAAATTCTATTTAATTAATCCGTTTAATTTATCTAAACTAAAGTTTACTTTATAATTTAAAATTTATTTAGGTAACTGAAATATCAAACTTGGAATTTATTACTCAAATGTATTTCAACCTAACCATAAACGTACTCGACGAAGGAATTACCTTGGCCGTTAATCAATTTGGAAAAACTTTACATGATTTTGTTGAATTCCAAGCTCTACACTCGTCAAGGTTAGTAAGGTTTGTTGCCGCTATTCTCTGGAATAAACTTTTAGGCATTAATCTATATTGTGGTTTAAAGCATGAACTTTGACCATTATGTTATTTAGGATTTAATGTAATGTGGCACAATTTCATTTTGAGGGAGTATCGCATAAAGAATTAAACCAACTTTTACAATTGTGAAATTATGGCGTATAAATGGATAGCTAACTCAAGAATCTTCAAGATTTATATGTAAATTGAAGTTGTTAGAACTCATCATTAGAGAACTTGATTTAAAGAGAGACATAACCTATAGAGAAGTTGCATTAGATGAATAATTGAGAAATTATGAAAAGATTAATTTCAACATTAAAAGGATGTGTAAGTCAACCAAATGGCTAACCTAATTAGAGGTTCAATCAACTGTTTACCTAAACTAAAAACTACCCTATTGGAGAAAGAGTTGGTCAAGCTAAGCACTTAGGGCGATTGTCCACTTGACTAGCCCGAACAATTGGCCTATATCATGGTGACGCAGCATACAAGCAAATGCATATTGCAAATCATTGAATCGTGCACGATCACCAGTTGGAGGTCTTTAATAGCCTATTGATTTAAAGAATACTGAGGCAATTATCATCAAATATCAAGATCTAAATCAAAAGATTTGAAATTTAAGATAAAGAGCAAAGTGGCTCTGTGAAAATTTCATTTAAAAGATCGATTACTAAAACTGTACTTTCATATGCCCTAGAGCTTACACTATAAAGAAGTAAACAAAACAAAAAAATATATAAAATTCGTAAAAAATTAAACAAGAAACAATGATACTAAGCTAGCAGCTTATAACTCAAAGCTAGCAGCCTTTATTACAAAAACTGGTGGCCTTGGCAATGACTTTAAATTTCTTAAATTTGTACATGTTAAATGTGATTGAAGGCCAACGACTTTTATTCTTACGCCGTAGCGTACATTGTCAAAGCTGGCAGCTACAGAAGATGCCAGTGTTGTTTCAACACATGTTCTTCCACCTATCCTATGCGATTTCTCCAATTAGTTATATCCCATCTCTTCACTGCATCATACTCTCTCGATTGGACAAAATTCGCCCTTGAATTTTAATTGTCTCGTAAGATCCATTTGAATTTAACAGAATAAATTACTTGGAAGGGGCAAGATCCATTATTGAGGATGATAGCATGGTCGCATGTAAATTCAACTAGATTCACCTTTTGATTCCATCTTTTCACATGTTCACTTACGAAGCTCCTTAACTCTTCCATAACACGAACCCTACTATGCTTACATGGAAATTTTGCATAAGAATCTTCTTCACCCATTGAAGCAAAGACAATATTAGAATCATAAATCTCCTCCTTGATTATCCTAGAAGTCATACATGAATTCCTAGCCAGCAATTCACTCTGTCATCTCCTAGCACTATTTCCTATTCATCAACATAGAAATCAAAAATTGGTTCACTGATACTAACATGCTCAAAAATTTCATTCTTTTCATCATCAACATAAGCATCGAAGATTGGCTTTTCATCAGCTTTAAATGCATTTTCTTCTTCACCATGTTTAAATTGGTTCATCATTACTTCCCGTTTCAAAGACAACATCGTAATCTTCCTTCTCGGTTTCATAAAAAATAAGTTTCACATTCCCTCCAACCTCAAAGACATTATCAAATTATGGATCTCTAGTTTCATCCCTATTTCCCAATGACTGCTATTTCCTCAACATGCGGCCTATCCTACTTGCATGGTAATTCATCATAATAGCCATCCTCAACAGAAGAGGAATGATCATCTGATTCTTTAAAACCTACATCAGGCATCAAATTAAGATTAAGGTTCTTACCTCTATTCTGATTCACCATAAATATCTCCATCCTCTCCAGCATAGGACTAGGGTTTTTTTTTTCCCTTTGGGTCCCCATCAATGTACCCATTCTTTTTGTAAATCGATCCACAATCCCACTCATTTAACGTTCCATTGAGCCCATTCGTTCATCAACAGTCTATCCAATCCATCAATCTAGGTCATCACGACCGTAAGATTCATCTATTGTAACACGACATTGATTTCCTTGTCGTTTAGGAGGCATCTTCTCCAAGAAGGAACGCAACTGATACCAACTGATGTAGTGTACAAGTGAATGGATATCATAAACCATTAAATCTCACACGATTATTAGCTTGGGATCTTCAAAAGCTTATTTATTCAAAGAATACTTAAGCAATTGACATCAAATATCGAGATGTAAATCAAAACATATGAAATTTGGAATAAAGAGTAAAGCAGCTCTGTGAAAATTTCATTCAAAATATCAATTACTAAAACAGTCCTTTCATATGCCCTAGGACTTGCATTATAAAGGAGCAAACAAAACAAAACAAAACATATATATATATATATATATATATAATTCATAAAAAATTAAACAAGATACACTGGCACTAAGTTGGCAGCTTATAACTTAAAGCTAATGGCCTTTATTACATAAGCTAGCCTTAGCGACGGCTTTAAATTTCTTTAATTTGTACACATTGAACGTTGGCTGAAGGCCAGCGCATACATCGTCAAAGCTAGCGGCACATAGAAGCTGCCGGCATATAGAAGCTGCCAATGTTGTTTCAACACATGTTCTTCCACACATCCTATGTCATTTTTCCAATCAGTTATATTCCATCTCTTCCACTGCATCACATGTTTAACTGCTTCCATTTAGACCCACCAAGGTTGATCATGCACCACCTTAGGTTGATTAGATGAATGTGAAAAATGTACAACACAAATTAAATAAGTTAGTAACCAACTGCATAAGTGAAAATCAAGTTTTAGCTTCAGAATTTGCAATGTTGTAGTACACATGTATTTCGATCAATTATATGTCATAAAACTTAGTTGTTGAGTATTCCGTATTTGTTAAGGGTATTAGTGGAATTTAAATACATGACTATTGTTATTTTCGTATGTATACTTATAATATAGTGGACAATGATTAGCAAGTGACCTTATTAAATGTATGTGTTGATTGTGATTATCCTTGATGTTTAGATTCGCTAACAAGCAATATAGACTCGAGGTTGTTCGTATAAAGACACTAACCCCTAAAGTGATGGCATGTAGTTAGGTGCTTATGCTATTGTATGTGGCTCAATAGATAGTCCATATGAGGAAACTGCAATATATATGGGTCAAAGTAGAAGAAAAGCTATAACTTCACCCTATTGATGGGAATGCAAATTTGTTGTTCCATAAACTATGTCTCCACTCTGTCCCAACAAATATATGATTGACACGTATATATAAAATGATAATAATTGTTTATTTTAATATAGGATGGTTTGGTTTTTAAATTTATTAACACTTGTCAAGTTTTTATTAGTCGAGATAGGATGAAAACAACATCTACGGAACAACAAACATTTTCCTATTGATGGTATGGCATGTTGACACAATCGTTACAATGGTTTGTGCTTATGATAGCATGACGGATGCAGTGAACTTAGTACGAGACACTCTTTATAATGTCAATGAAAGGACCCATGTCATGCTCCACAAATTTGGTGTTAGTGTTAGGATCGGTTGTGTTTGCATGTATTACGTTGTATATATATATATATATATATATTTGTTGAATAAAGTTTAAGTTACTTCAAATCCTAAAATAGTAAAATCGTGTTATTTGCCATATAATTTAGTGAATTTTGTTTGATGCATCTCGTTATTATTGACTCACTTATGGTATGGCATATGCATGTTTGATACAGTAAACTTACTAGGCTTTACAGCTCACTCAATCTGCAATTTGTATTTTTAAGTAATAAATACCATCCACTAAAGGAACGGGAAATGGAACATCCAATATTTATTACCTCAGAGTTATATTTATTCATATCTTTTCGAATAATACTTACTTTTGGAGATGTTGAATAGAAGATATTGCTATAACTAGAACATGAATCATAACGATAGTTGGAAGCAATATTCAAATGTGTAATTAAAGATTCTGTATTAGTTTCAAACCTATCATATATTGCATCATATATTGAAAGAATTAATGATGAAAATATTATCTAAACTTTCGCAGGAAGAATAACTAGGTATTTGAAGTTTGGTTTTGAACAATTTGGTACCTCAACAAAGTTTGCGTTAACTTTTTTCATACTTGAAGTAAGTGAAATAAGATATGAAAAAAAATTGTTCGAGTATCAAAATTGTCAACACAAACTTCAGATATGAAAAAAAATCAATAAAAAAATTATTTATGCGTCAAATTATTCATAATCAAATTTTAAATACCTATTTATTTTTTTTACCAAAATTCAGATACCATTTTTATCATTATCCCTATATTGAAATATACAGTGAATTGATGTAGTATGCCTGAAAATCACTTACTTGAAAAGAGGCACCAAATATGAAATGTTGAACGCTATAATTGATTCAAAATTCAGGTGACATTTGAATATGTTTGGTCCCCGACAAGATGAACATCTAATGAAGTGTGGTACGGTGTTTAGCTAAATATGAAAACAGTCGAACGTTATAAATGATTTCGAGATGTAGGTGAGGCTTAAATATGTTTGGTCCATGATGGAAACGTCTCCAATTATTAACCCAGTACTTTAAAGTAATATTTATATTCCTGCGTATACATACACACGTGCATGTATATTATATATATATATATACACTTGTTTACGGATTATTACGTTTCTTGACGATATACATATTTATAAAAACAAGATCTTATATAAAAGATTTCGGATTGTGGGTTTAATTTCTTTGGTGTTGCTTTTAAGGTTTATGTTCATGATTAAAATTTAGGTAGTTTATTGAAAAGAACAATCGATCGGAAGTAGATACAAGTTCAACTAACCAATGGTCAGAATTCTGACAACGACGGCACGTTGTGGTAGCAGCAGCAATAATTAGTTTAGTTTAATTCAAGAATAGCGGATGCACGGTTCCCCAAATCAATAAAAAATGTTTTCGCACTTACCAAACATATAAGCTTTGATAGCTAATTTCATGTACTTGAAGGGTTCACTACAAAATTTCTTAGTTGTTAATTTTGAATTTAAGGTGTACGAATAAAATTGATATATTTGTGATTTTTAGGTTTTCATGAATTAAAAAATTATGTAATATAGATAAAATCACTTTTTTTATTCAATCGCGTTGTGTGTGCAAAATTAATGATATACATGAAAAATCTTTAAAAAATTTATTGCAAAATATTAATTTTCAATTGTAATTTTTTTTAGATTATAAATTTAATGTTATTAATTTTCTTACTTCACAACTAAATGCAAATTTTTAAAAGTAAAAAGATAAGGAAAGTAGTTATATATATATAAGTTTTATTATTAATAAAAATATATCACAAAAAATATTAATACAAAGAAAAGGAATAACATATTACAAAATATAATGATTCTATAGTTTTAAATTATTGATACATTAATTTATACTTATTTTATGTGTTAAGCTTCTTATTTTTGAAATGAGCACTTTAATCCTTTTTTTTCTTTTTAATTATGCTTTCAGACAGCATTTCACTGTTTTGCTATTGATACAAATACAACAAGCACCTTTTTAATTATTTTTTAAGGGTAAAATGGCCAAGTAAGAAGTCAAGGAGTACCCTTTTTTTTTTTTTTCCTAAGATTAGGGGTGCACATAAAGGAAATGTAAGCATGTCTATTAGCAATTCACCCTCTTTATTTATAATAACTTAGTAGAGTTATTCCATTAGTGTTGCACAAAATAATATTATTTTCAATACAAGTGATTAAATAATATGTTCTTTAATATGTTCATTTTATTCATAATATTAATTTGTTAAAATTATATACATATATTAGTACATGAGGTAAAGTGACTATTATTATTTACCAAAACTTTGTGTGATAATATTAAAATATATGTATTATTAATAATGTAATTATTATGTTTTATAACAATAATTAGATAAATAGTAAAAGAAGAAAAACAAATTTCACAATAAAAGAGAATAAAAGTTATTAATTAAGAGATAAGCAATAACTATTATATGAAAAAAGTAAAGTGAAAATAATCAATATTGAACTCATCACCTCTTGAATGGCAAAACTCATATTTAACAGCTCAACTATTTAATTTCACATCAAGGTATACTCTTTAAAATATGGATAATATGTTTTTTTTTTTTGGCCGAATCTAGATAATATGTATAGTTTCTATTTTTTTTAGTTAATTATTGATGATAAATTTTTCTTCGTGCTTGTGAGCTGTGATCACTGTTACATCAACTTGGTTGAGAGCTATAAGCACCTTAAGAGCTACAAATCCGACCCACTTCCTAGCCACAATGATCAATGGACGAGCTCTAATGACCGCCCCCTCCTTTGTCGGCATCGTGATAAAGGTATCTGACCGTGAGCAAACTTAATTAATCCCAGAAGCTGCCGTATATTGTAGGTTCAGCTAGTTTTCATATAGCTGTTGAATTTTAATAAGGCAGGATCTGGTTTTAATTTTTCCAAAACATGCCATTTACTACGAAGAAAGGTTGATTAAATAATACACGCCATTGGGATTTTGCCTGGTTGCATATAACTATAAATAACTTCTTAACACATTTTGGCACGTAAATTTTAGTAAAATGTATAATTAGGTATTTAGACTTTCAACAAGAACAATTTCATACCTCGTTAGACTTTTCGTGTCTCTTTCTCATTATCTCACTCTTTTATTGTCTCTTAAAGTAATGAACACGTGTGTCAAGCAATGATTTGATGAGAGAGTGAAAATAGGTATGAAAAGTTTGACTAAGTATAAAATTGATATTTTTAAAAGTTTATGTACCTAATTATCCACTTAATCAAAGTTCAAGTATCAAAAGGGGCTTTATCCTTTCTTCGGATCTAGAGTTAACCCGTTAACTTTCCAAGTAGATTTAAATTTCAAAATGAAAATAAAAAAATCTCTTCTACCAATAAATTGAGTAAATGAAGGTAACTTTTCAAATTCTTTTTACTTTTATTTCCACATTCTCTTTCCTATTCTTTCTTCATTCAATCAAATAAAATAAATCTCTTGAATTTTTGTTGATTCACCCATAAAAAGCATTGAATTTAGCTTTTTTTATTTATTTTTCGTTTTAAGGTATGTTTGCTTAATAATGAGTTTATAGTATCAGTTTTTTATTTCTTACTAATAGGAAGAAGAACGGGTTTGAATTTTATGTGCCTTTTTTTCTTTGTTTTTGAAAAACACTAAGCACAATAGGTAAAATGCTCAAGAGAGAGGCGAATTGAGTATTTATGTAATTTTGTGTCCTAATTTGCAGCTTTGTTGATAATTAGAAATGCATAAGCAATTATATCAACAATGTAAAGTGTAGAAAATTAAGAGAATATGGCTAAGAAGTCAAGCCCGAAATTTAACGTGAAGTTCAGTCTGCCTCATAATTTCATGGTCACACCAATATCTCTAATGAGGAATTCACACTACCATATTAATCACCAACCAAACAACGCTCAAATGAGCTACACAATGTGTTCACTAAGTAAATATAAGTGTAGTGCACTTTACAATAATTGCAAAAAGATAAATAAGGCTCTACACTTTTCTTTAAACACTAACTAGGGCTTGAATTGAATTACAAAGAGACAAAAATGACAGAACACTTGAATTATTTTTTTGACAGCAAATGAAGGCTCTTAAAGTTTTTTGGAGTCTATCCATAAGCTTCTTAAATATGGAGATACAAAATATGGACGCTTGACAACAAGTTCCTATGCAAAGGCTTTGCATTAAATGCACTCTAATCTAATGCTAACGTCCAAACTCCACACTTTGGTGTCCGGATGCCACTAACATCTCCTACAAAACACAAAGGAGAAAAAAGGCTACCATCCTGACACTAAGTGTATGCTACCACAACATAGTCCAGCATCTAGATGCCATCAAGCCTAACGTCTAGAGGCTAACAATCTTTATGCCAAGCATAGTCTTGGAGTCTGGACATCACCAAGGATAACATTAAGACACTTGGTTTTTCCCATCATATTGCTTTCTCATAATTAAAAACATATTGTGTATTGCTTGTATTAAAAAGTTTTTTCCTCATCCAAATACGATATGAACCAATACGGTTCAACAATCTTCCTCTTTTTGATTTGGACAAAACATGCTCCCCCTTAACCTTTTACTCCCCCTTAATTTAAGCATCGAATTTTTAAAATAGAAAAGCAAGTGAGTGCTTAAAAGTTGAAGCTCGATATTGAGAGTACTGAGTTGAGCATATAAAGTGATATGTGCTAAGTTTTCAAGATATGAGTACTTACAAGTGTTGCTCATGTAATGTTCAAAGCGTGTTTTCAAGCTTCAATGAATTGACCAATTTATGTTCTTGGCGCATTTTCAATATAATCTCAATTAACAAAAACCACATTCATTTAATACATATATCAATTTTAGCTAATATACTTCCGTCATTCAACATGCTTAATTTTCTCCCCCTTCGGCTTTATCAAAAATGAAGTTTGAGTAAACATGCATAGGAAAAGCAATGGAGGAAACAAGCAAAGTGCTCATACATAGAAAGAGGATCACAAGGATCATTACAACTGCAGTTCAAAAGATCATAAAAATGACATTTCAAAAGTGGCCAAAGGCCAAGGTCCTGAAATATACAAGAAAAATAGAGAAGACAATAGTAAAGAAAAAACTAATGATCAATAGGAGGTGAAGGACAAGGATAAATGTTGTAGAAGTGTTGAAATAAGTCATTCATGTTAAAGTGAATTTTGTTCTAATTTTCAAGAATTGTGTCGATGAACTGATTAACATCGGTTCTAAATTTAGTAAAGTAGAGGCGAGCTAATCAACAAACTGAGAATGCTGTGTAGAAGTCTCATTAGCAGGTGCATTAGTACCCCCATTGCCTTCATCATCATACTCCTTATCACTACTTGCATAAGCCCCATATAAATGGTCAGGTGCAATATCCTCATAGATGCCTAGAAGAGCATTAAGAGAATTACAACAAATAAATCTATTGGTCCCAAAAGAATAACCAAGAGGGGGGTGATTGGTTATTTAATAAAAATTTCACTTTTTCTAAAACTCAACCAAATCTACACCACTTAGTTAATCAAATTATAATGGATCTTAAACTCACTTGAAAACAAAAAACTTAACCACCAAGTAACTTTAATCAAAATTCGGATAAAACAAGTTTACTCAAGTTGAGCAAATGTTTAAAGTTGAGCTTCCCAATTACTCTCTGATTTAGTCTCTGATTAGAAAATAAACTTCTAATTACTCTCCGATTTAGTCTCTAAGTATAGGATACAGCAAAAGCAAACAACTAAATATGCATGAAATTAAAAGTTAAGGTAGAGAAGAGTTTAAAGTCGATTTATACAGGTTCCATCTTGAGCATGAGTCCTCTCTTCCAGCTCCAAGCCAGGAATCCAGTATTCCACACAGATATGTTCCACTATCCAATCAAGAAATGAGAGTACAAACTTGTTCAACTACAATGAACTTCAATCACTCTGCTTAACCTATCTAGCTTCACCCAAGCTATTTACTGATCTACAAAAAAAAATATCACTCTCACTCTTCTACAATCTCACAAAATCAAATGAGGAAAGAAGAATATGAAGTCTTCTCAAATTTTCATGCTAGAAAATTAAATTTTGAAATGTCAAAATAAGCTCAATTGAATGTTGAAGGAGTTGCTGTAAATTGAATGCTTCTGTTTTCACGCTTGTATATTTTCTTGTTTTTTCTTCTGATATTTATTGATTTTCGTCAATGGCTAGAAAACAAAGGTTTTCCTTTGCTCCTGATATCTCTCGTCTGTTGAACTGAGTAATTTGAAATCTTCCAAATGATAATGATCAAACTTGATCGTGATCTGTTTTCAACTGAAAAAGATAAAAGTTAAATGTTAAATATTAATCCTATTTTTGTGTCTTGTTGGAGATATCAACTTGCTATGGATGGGTCTTAAAAATTTGAACTTTATCGATCATATCATCCTTCAAAAATATTGTATTAATATCCCTTGAAGATTGGACAATATCTTACTGTTCATTACCCTCTTCGAATTAAATTTTCTAGCTTTATAAAGATAAACTTAATTATTGATGTAGATCCCATAAAATGCGTCTTTATTGTCGGATCTGGGTTGAAACTTGTTCATGTCTTAACATTGTTCTTGCATACGTGAGCTTCAACTTGCTATCAAAACATTAAATCTTTTAATCTAATATAAACTTGAATCCCCTGGATATTAAATCAACTTTGTGGAACATATTTGCATGTATTACCCAAATACATTCAACTTTGGAGCTGGGTCTTCAAATCCATAAAGAATCAAAGAAAATCTAAATTCTTGAAATCTGTTCGTGAAACTTGTTTATTATGTTCACAGGAAATTTTTACTCTCTGATCTACCTTATAATCGTTGTAAGTGTCTTATCAACCAGTAAATTAACTTTTTGAGTTACCTTCTGACTATTCATTTATTCTTGAAAAAACTTTCTGAATATTTTCTGAATTACTTTTTAAGTTGAATCACTTTTGAAAAATATCTTCATAAAACTTTGATCATTCTTAAATTTACTGCACACTTAATAAATTTGTTAGTGATCACTTAATTCTTTTTGTTATCATCAAAACTCATATTGAGAGAAACCAACAAAATCCTTCATTGAGATCATGAATTTATTCACTTCCAAGAATATTGAAAATATGATAGGACCTTAGTGTGCTTGTATGGAGGGGCTTTTAAAGCGATCCCTCTTACGCTTCAAAAGTTCAGTGATGAAATGACAATGGCGAAGGATGTTGGGACTAGGGCCATTGGTTACTCTCTTGAAGTTATGGACATAATATCCAAAAAATTGATAAACACTTCAAACAAAAGTCAATAGAGGATCCATAAATCACATTTGGTGACTTTCTTATGATTGCTAGCTTGGGGGACATAGTTGTAACAAAGATAAAGATGATGAACTCTATGAATAAGAGACATTCTCTTAGCCTACATAGCCTTCTTAGTGTCCCAACTAGGACTATAGACATATGCCACATCAAAAATGCGCTCATAGAAGTCGGCTCTATCATAATTGGACAGATGGGCAAGTCCTCGAGGCACAAGACCAACTAAGTGACGGACATCCGTAGGGATGATTTTGATTCTACGGCCATACACACATGTTCACAAACAAGAGCGCACAAAATCATGAGATTTTGTTGTTACACATAAATGATCATCTTGACTTTTCCTATCAGTCGAATTGCAATAAAAGTATTTCATAGATAAGACATTAATTTCAATGGGAAGGTTCCGTAGAGAAAAAATTCTATCTAGTTGTAAGCTCCTAAGATCATGAAAACCGTAATAGTTGGTTACCGCGCTTGGATAGTAGTGACTGATGTCTGTGCCAAGCTCATTGAATGCGAAGAAGCAATTAGAATGAGCCTTGGATGCAAATTGGTGTGCATCACATTTAGTGATATCGAAGTTTTCATTATAGGCATGCTTGCTCCGTACACCATGGGGGTGAGAACCGGAAGCCTCTGGAGAGTGAATTAGAAGGAAAAGGTGGTAAGTTGGAAATAATTGAAATAGTGGGAAGTTAAGGCTTAGGGTTTGATCTTTCGAAAAAAGGGATTTGGGTGAATAGGAGGAACTTGATGGAAGGGAAATGTGTTTAGAAGTAGCAGTGATGGATGTAAGGGAGAAATAGTGAATGTTAGTAGTTGGGTGGTAGTAGAGATTGGCGACAGTGGGGATGTAGTGGCGATTAGAGGAGAGGATTGGGATGCAGATGGCATGGGTTGGAAGAGAGATCGGGGATGAGGTTGCCTAATATTGGTTTTTGGGTGTTTTTAAGTCCCATTTTGAGAAAAAAAAAAGTATGGAAATAGGACAACTTGGAAACATATTCTAGATATAGGCTTGTGAAGGCATTGTCAGAGATAGTGCCTTAAAATTTACCTAGCGCCTTCAATGTAATTATATACATACAAAAGGCACCGTCTCGGACGATGCCTTCACTATAGGAACATAAAAACCCAAATTTTCCATCCGAGAGCCATTATCACTCATCTTCCTCTCACACAAACACTCTCAAAGACAAAACAATATGCCCTCTCCATCCCCATCAATCTCCAGTAACTTTTTCGCGTGTAATCTACTCTCCAAACTTAGAAATGGAGTATGTAGTGAAGGCACCTTCTGTGTGTATACCCTTCCATAAAAGGAATAGAAGGCTATCAAGGATAGCTCTTATAGGCTACATTTGAAGGTGTTGTAGCCTATTTCTTGAATAAGTTTTCAAGGTCTTTTTTCTATACTGTTCAAAAAATAACCTACAAACACCCAAAAACCCCTAATATTCATGTATATCCCCTTCTTGCATTGGGATAAAATCCAATTGGTACTTGCGTTAGTGTTCCTATTTATTAAATAATATTTATGAATATCAAAGCTAGACTCCATTATATAGACACGATAGAGAGGAATGGGAAAATTGGTGTGCATGCAATGAAAATAGGTACAAATCCACATCACATTGATTAAGTACAATTGCCTTAATATATAAGAACATCGATGTTTAAATAATTACATTAGGTGTCCTAAGCCAATTCATTTACGTTTCTTTTCGAAAGATAAGTTTCCAAGAAAGCAAGTAATACGGAAAAATCCTTACTCATCAAGATTTTGACTTTGCCGCTAGATTTCTTTTTCCTTTTTACTTCATCTAACTTTGCATGACTCTGCTAATATAATTTCCATCTAGATTTAATGCAATGTCCTAAACTGAAGACGTTATCAACCCACCACATGTCCTCACTAGATATAGACATGCTAAGGTTATTATTCCACTAATCCCCAAAGATAAACCAAATAACATCAATCTTCATCTATAAGGTACCTGTTTAAAAATATCTCATAATAAAAAAAAAAACTTCTTAACAACTTGATTGGCATAAACCAAAAGCCAACCTAGATTAAACTTAAAACAGCATAAGAAAATTCTCATAAAATATTTCAGAATCATAAACCATTTAAAATACGAATACAGTCTTCAACTCTAATTTCCTCAAATCTAAAACATCTATAAATCAGCAGGAAAGTCAGCTATACTATTGTCCCCCCATAGTCCACATAAAACGTTATATCCAGATAGATCAAACACTACGGGATCCTCACTTGTTCTTGAAAAATAAAAGAGTGAACACAAAAGGCCATTACACTATACCACAAACAAATGCGAATGAACAGGCATCATATAAATTTCACATGCAACCTCATAATCTAGGCAACAACCACATGTTATTATTTTGATTAGCCAAGTAAACAACACAGTTTATAACCATTTGTAACTAATCCTAAACCTATAGTAACTCATGACTCCATGAAAGCAAGTTTATATACAAAATACTTTTATACGTATATGTTGGTGTTTTGTACTCCCCACACACCCTAGGTACCATACATGGACCACTCCTAAACTACTGGAATGATCTTTGCATAGGACACTACTCAGGATAACAATACACACAGATCATCAGGGTACCATCTTAGTATTAACGGTACTCCCGATCTACTAAACCCAACTAAAGACAAGCAGCAAATTCAATTAAGTAGTATGATGTCGATCTATAATTACTAAGCCTACAATCACAAATAACAAGCAATATAAGGTCATACTGGAAACAACTTTTGGAACAGAAACCCTAATCTTCACCAAAAACACCTTATCACATAAAGAAAGCCATCTCAAACATGTTTTCATAAGATAAACATACTCCTATCATCATCTAAACCCTAAGTTGAAAAGAAGTAAAAGCCCGAGGTTTATACACACCTTTCTTCTTTTGATTGTAAAACCACAAAATCTCCAAGAAAAAAAAAGGGGTTCTTCACAAATTCCTCTTATAACTACGATTCCCTTCAACATCAATAAGAAATTAAAAAAAGATCACACATTTAGATCACCAAAAGGATTAAAAAGGATCAACTTACCTATTTCTTGATTCTTCTTCCTCCTTGATTGCAGAATACAAATTCTCCAACAAGAAACTTAAGGTTTTCTCTAAAACTCCTCCAGGACTAACTCCCTTCGAAACCAATAAGAAGACTTTAGGAAGGGATCATTCTTTTAGATAGTTAAAGAATTGAAAAGGATCAATCTTACCTAGTTCTTGAATCTTGGTCATCCTTGAAGCAAGATTATAGATTAGAAAAGGTTTATATAAAGAACTTGGAAATCTTTACAAATTTCATGTATAAAGGCTGGCAGTGTAGGAACATAGGCTGGCGGCCAATAATTTATGCTAGCGGCTTAAAACTCAACAGATGAAACTAATGCATTGTAGGCCGGCACCAAAGTAGGTGGTGTACAAGTCCAAGGCCAATGGCATAAATGCCAATGCCAATGGCCTACAAGGCGATGTGCAGCTGTGTTTTTTTTTCCCTCAATCACGTGTCTGCCATTTAACATAACATATATAAATCTTATGATGGACCATAAAACTCTATCATTTATCAACAAATGATACTTTTATCCTTCATTATACATTGTTTATCTGTATATTACATTTAACATTTATAAAAGTTTGATGTCACATTTCAAAATTAGTATATCATTTTATTATACATCGAACCTTAATTTTTCTACTTTCAAAATAATTAAAGTTTAAACCGATAAACGTTAATTTATGAATAGTATAAGCTGTGATTTAGTCATTTTAAAAGTCTAATTTTACATAGGTGTTTGTTTTACTTCAATGGTGACCTGTTATTATTTTATATCATTCAAAGAATATTTTTTAAATAATCCTAAATTTCATAACAAAAATTCTAAATGTGGCTTCATGATTGTTTATATTTAATAACAAATATATTGAGAATATTAAATTTTATATATTTTCCTTGCCTCACTTTTATCTATTTCTTAATATTATATTTATTGCCTCCATCCATAGGATGTTACATGATACAAACTAAACTATTAAAAATTCAACTCGGCCCAGCTCGTTTGCAGCCCTAATTATATAGTTTGACATTGATTGAATGGTGATTCTCTCATAATCTTAAAGTATTGGGAACTTCTATTGGACATCTCAACAACTTGGGCCATGTCCACTTCACCAAAATAAAGACCTAGAACCTCCCTTTGTAGGTGACAGGATGAGTCCAACTCATGGATGCACTGGGTCAGGATGGTTTGAATTTGTACCCTTTTATAGAAAAAAAGATAAACAAATGATATTATTTTTAATTTAAAGTAAAACTTAAGATATAAATTTAGCCTGTGAATGTAGTATTCTTTAGTCTATTTTCATTTAAAACTATCAAGAATACACAATTATTTTATACACAAGCACATCATTTTTAGTTGATATTTTAGTAATGTGGACTAGAGTAACACTCTAAAATATTAGAGTTTACAAAAGAAAAGAAAGTCTCGCATTATTCAAAAGTGAGATTGCTTTCTTAGAAAAGCATAAAGTATGAGATACACATTAAATACTAGGGAAAAAATAATAATTTTTACACGTAGAAAGTAGTCTAAACATTAAATTTTTTTTCAAATTTTCTTCAATTTATATTTTCATTTTATTTAATTTCTTATATTTATCATAAAAATATTTTAGTATTTTTTTTAAATGTGACCAAGTGGACCAACCAAGTCTATAAGTCTAGCGAGTAGACTTGGCCAGCTTCCATGGACCATGGCGGGTCTGGTAGTCAAACCAAATCCACCAAGTAGGTCTAATGGCAGAAGCGGTGTGGCTGGGTCAGGTCCTGATGCAATAGACTATCAATTGATCATGGTTGGACATGAATTTGAGTCACTTCTCTAACAAGTTCTCAGCTATCTTCACTGTCATTTATTATGTCCAATACATACAAGTTCCTAGGTATTTTCACTCTTAGTTTTTAATGTCCAATACATATAATAATATATCTAAAGAGAGAGTCATGTGAAATTGTACTCTCATAAACGTGATAAATTATAACTTAGATATTGTGAAAATATAAAAGCGGAAAGGGATAATATCAAAAATGATATTTGCGCTTTTATAAAAAGTTCAATCAGGTACTTAAAATTTGATTTTGAACAGTTAAGTATTTGAAGCAAGTTCAGGCAGGAAAAATATACACGATAATTTGTTTTAGTTACTAAATTATTCAAAACTAAACTTTAAATACCTTATTGAACATTTTGCGAAAGTTCAAATACCAAATTGTTCAAAATCAAACTTTAGATAACTTACTGAACTTTTTACAAAAATTTGGTACTATTTTTAACATTAACCCAATTGAAAAGGCCCTAAGGACTCTAATTTAGTCCCTCGACTATTTTCTATCCTATATTAAGAGTTTTGTGCTCCGCACTATTAACATTATTTATAATTACTTAAGTGTCCTTCGTTCTTTTATCAAGATTTACAACTAATTAATCAAAATTTTATTAAAAGATTATTTTAGCATTCAACGAAAAATAATATAGTTTTTACAAATAAAATCCATTCCTCTCTGTAAATAGGATTGAAAGATAATAAGTGATTATAGTAACTATGAACTTATGATTATCTTTAATTAATTTATGTAATATTATGGTCTCCATGATGTGTGTGCATGTCTATTAAGGCTATACTCAAAAGTTTTATATTATTATTGCATACAAATTCAATGATTAAATCTTATTTATAATTTTATGCTATTACAGTTGTATATCTACTCTTCTCTTTAAACATTTTAATAACATTTGTCCATGATTTTTTTTAAAGTCAAATAATCGATTGCCTATTTAAAGTTTGATTAAATAATATTTATATTTTAAATTATATTATATCATTATATCTAAGGGAAAAATGAAAAAACACCCATAAACTGTAAGGGTGGCGCGAATTGAATCTCCAAACTTCGAAAGTATGATTTTTGACCCCATGACTACAATCAATTTGTAAATAAGTCCATTTTGCACTGTTTGGTAAAAAAAATATAGAAATTCATTATGAAAATTATACGGCTTTATACGGATAAAATAGAAATAGAACGAAATGAACATAGTTATAAATTTTTAATAATCATAAGGGTTTAAAACTATACCTTTAAAGTTAAGAGTAAATCCCCACTATCCCCAAATTAGGTGGTGTGTTTGCATTTTACCTCATATTTAAAAGTACCGTCTAAATTTGGTCTCCGTCAAGCAATAATGTCTCTTCAATTTCAGATATTAATAATGTCTTATAAAAATATAACTCTTGTACATAATTTTAAGTAGCAACATGCAGAGAAAGCGACACACCGACAGTAGCCGCCGAGTAAGGGCAATTTATTGGAGTGTGTAATTTTGTCTTAAATAAGGATAGTGCAGGTAGATTGAATTATATATTTGCTATTTGAATTTAATTAATTTTTATAATAATTAATTATCCGAATTGTTTTTTAGTCAAAATATTATTGAAATTTAATGGTGTTAATTTGATATTTAACTTTTTTTTCCTTTTTGTGATCAATATGCTAAAATTTACTTATTTTTGCAACTAATAACTTAAATTTTATTTATTTCTCACAATTAAAATTATAAATAATCTTAAAAAGATATTATATAAATAATAAATCTTGTATTTTTGAATTTTATGTGATTAATTATAAAAATAGATAAAATAAATATACTAAGTGTTATAACCACCTAGTATTAATTCACATGCTTTGGATGCGATTGAAGCTACACTTCTGTAATGCCCTAATCTAAAGATATTACAACTCACCACGTGTTCTCACTTGGAAAGAACACTTTAAGGCTATTAAAAACTCTAAACCACCAATTATTAAAAACATATATATTCAAAACTCTCAAAATAAGAATACTTTTAAGAAAAATAAACGATGTCATAAAACTAAAACCATCTTCATAACTATCTAGTTGGCAAAAACCAAGCCAACCTACTACAACTAAACTAAAAAAAAAGAGTCTTTTCAAAATCTCAAGAATCAAACAAAGGTTTCAAAAACAACTTTCATAGTTCATCTATTCTCAATCATCCAAGATAAACCTAGAGATCTGCAAGATAATCAAGTCTGCTAACGTTCTCCCCGTAGTCTACATATAGATAAAATCCAGATAAATCATAAACTATCTGATCATCACTTGTACCTAAAAAAGATAAAAGGGTGAGTGAAAACGCCTAGTATACCAAATCGAAAACACGTGCATATGAACAGGCAATAAGCAGTACCACATACAACTTAGAAACTAATGCAATAAACACAAATTATTATCTTTAAATTAGCCAAGCAAACAACACAGTCTAGGGCCATTAGCGCCTAACCCCAAACCTGGAGTATCTCAAGACTCCCTAAAAGCAACCAATATAGGAAAATAGATAATTATATACATATATGGTGCTGAGAATCTCCAATACACTTGGGTGTCGTACTTGCACTGCTTCTAAACTACCAGAATCATCTCTAAGTGAAACTCTACTAGGAACAACGACACACAAGATCATCAAGGTATCTCATTAGTATCACATTTTGTGTGATTTTTACCAACCAAAGCCAAACATAAACAACACACATTCAATTATATACCAGGTATAATTAGGTCAATTTATTATTCTAATCCTACAAGCACAAAGA
The DNA here is from genome assembly GCA_024138025.1 of Combretum micranthum. Taxonomy (NCBI): domain Eukaryota; kingdom Viridiplantae; phylum Streptophyta; class Magnoliopsida; order Myrtales; family Combretaceae; genus Combretum; species Combretum micranthum. Next base: position 158,714 of record JAMXBD010000706.1, read on the forward strand.
ACAAGCATGGTAAGGTCGTATCTAGATTCACTTTCAAGACTTGAAGATCAATAAATCCTTTTCTAAAGTTTAGAAACCCTAATCACCAGACTCCTGATCATTAACATATACCAAATCAACATTTGTTTTCATGTTGATAATTAAACCCTAAACCTAAAAATCCACAATCTAAAGCATAACATTTATAATATTAGATCTACACACTTGTCTTCTAAGATCATCAAACAACGAAACCCTAAAACGCGAATTTCTCCAAATTCCTCAAAAACCCTAAATCCTCAATAAAAAATAGTACAACTATAAGAAAAGATTCCATATTTTAACATATCAAAGATTGAAAGATTTCAAAACTTACCAAAAACTTTAGATTTCACACTTCTTTGACTGTAGAACCAAGATCTCCAATTCACAACTTTGGGTTTTGGTCTCCATGGAAATCGTCTTCACCAACTTTGATTCCTCAAATCAAAGAAACAATCTTTAAAAACCAAGATTTAATCAAAGCTTGACCAAAAAGAGATTTGAGAGGAATTCTTACCTAAATCTTGCCTTAGGTTGAGTTATGAAGAGAGAACTAAAGACCTTGATCTATATATATGAATTAGGGAACCCTAACACTAAGGAAAACATTTTATTTCATGTGAAATACAGGCTGGAACCAAGCTAGCGGCTCAAGGGCGGCTTTGATTTGAAACAAGAAACAAAACCATATAGGCATGCCGTACGCCGACGGACTTCATCTGTAAGCCGCCGGCCTTTGGCCATCTTTCGCCCATATGCTGTCATCTTTCAGACTTTTTGTTCGTAGATCATCCGAAACTCCAAAGTTGATATAAAGTCAGCAGCCTTATATTCAAAGCTGGTAGCTTAAAGCCAATCTAAATCCTCCCTTTCTTATTCTTCGCGAACAACATCCTCGAGTCCCCTCGAGTCTAAATCCGTCTGTTAAGTGACAAAATTAACCTCTTAAATAATCTTATATTACAATACTATCCTTTATTATAGATTAATTATTTGCATATTACAACTTCAGTAACTAAGTACAATTGCAAATGGGTTGGCACGAAGGATCTAAATGTAAAAAGAAGAAATGTTCTTCAATGTTCTATCCATGTATTTGTTATGTTTAGTGGACGTTCTAAGTATTTTTTTATGGATTTTAAAATGTCATATCAATATTTTAAGACTTCTTTTTTATGGATCTTATTATTTTATTTATAGGATTCTTTGCATAACGTTATTTATATTTTTAAGTTTTGTGGATCTCATATTTTTTTACATAATGCATTTAATAAAGTGAAAAAAAAAAGATTGAAAAGATGTGAAGACCTTTGTATATTAGAATCATAACTGATGACCTCAAAAAGTTTAAGGAGTCATCATCATCTCATAGGACATCAAAAAGTAAGATCCTTAAAATATGCATTTCATTTCTCTGAGCATACGCAAAACAACCACACCTAGCCATAATAATTAGAGATAACCAAACCATACCTCTTGAGGGTTCTTAAAAGCAACTACAATATATTCACTAAATAATAAGCACTATTAATTAGCTAAGCCCAAAATCGCTTTTAAAGACTATCATTAAGTCACATGTGTCAAGCATGCTACAAACATGTTTTTGGTTCGTATGTTTTGCGATTCCATTTTCTTGTGGTGAATGTCATACAATGTGGCGCTCATTGCAAACTATAACTACTAAACCCGATTTGAATGTTAATTATAAGTGTTCAAATGTGCTTAATTCAATATAAATTTAATAGCTAAAATTATGAAAATTTGAAAATGATTGTATTGATAAAAGAAGGCATTTTGTGGTAGATACGACATTTACACAACCATGTCCTTTGACCATGTCGTAGGCAAATTAAATAATCCAAGCCAAATTGACCAAAATACAAAGCCAAAAGTGACAAAGGTAGGGATAGGCCCATGTCCATGTAGGTGTCTATCCTAGTTTTCAAAATTAATTCGAACTGAGAGTAACATGGGGGCAAAACAACCATGTCTAGCTTGTGTCAAGCTAAAATTTGGTTCTTAAAAAAAAAGAAACTTAATTTGAAGAAAAAAGAAGGTATTTTTTTGTCAAATTAAGAAAGTTCCAAGAAGTCTAACCTTTCCATTCATGAAGATCACCCATTATCCTAACTTGAAGATTTTCTTTCCTGTTTTGAAAAAATCACTTATTAGATCAAGAGAAGATCACTTGCCTATTTAAAAGGAAGCAACTGTCCTATTTTAGAGAGAGGAAACTTCTATTTTCAATAAGAGAGTAGCTTTATATGAGGAAATATAGGTCTACGGCTATTACAACTGAGATTTAGAGACTATACTCCATCTTTAGCGAAAAATTTGTGCAAGTCAAGAACTAAGGTTTAGCTAAAGTGGGGAAATTCTTTGTAACATGGGGTTTAATGTTTTCTTTCAAGACTATTCTTACTAAATGTGTTGTTATTGTTAAATTTATGGAGGGGTAAATAATTTAATCTAGATTTCAATGAACCCTAAGTTATTTTATGCAATTTTTTTTTTTTCCATTGGATTGATTTTCTTTAATCTAATTATGTTGTTTTTATTACTTATCTTGAATTGATAATTCAAAAAATTGATTCTTAATTAGATTTTACAATAGGTAATCATCAAATTTCTTTTTTGAATAAATCTATGCAATTAGAGAGAGTTGCACACAATTCTAAATATAGGATAACATATTCTTCATGAATGAAGTCATGTATAATAAGAGAATTCTATATCAATAACGATATCTTAGTCAAGATTATCAAATTATATTAGGAATTTTTACTGTTCAATAATATCAACCGTAAATTTTGAATCATCTTTAGTGTGATCGCATAAATACCTAGTGGAGATTTATGATCTAGTTGTTCCTGCACTTTGGTATGCCTTTTACAAATTCTTGAGCCATGATTATTATTTAGTAAATTAAATATTCATTTTGACTTGCACAATTTTTATAGCTAAACAATAAGAGAAAGGTGATTATTAGTACTCATTGATCCATATGGGACATGTTCCAACTTATTATCTTTTTGGAGTTAAGTTTCATATTTTAACTTATTGTTGATTTTTTATCGGATATGTCATCATACACTGACTAATTGTCTTATCTAAGTGTTTTTACTTATTTTCTAGTCTATTTTTCAACCAAACTCTTTCACTCCTTGAACAACTCAAAACACCTTATTCTTTAATTTTAGAAAATACACTCAAACTTTCATAAAGTGGTCATCAATAAAAGTAACAAAACACTTGTGCCTACCATGAGACTCAATTGAAAAGGGACCCTATAATCTAAATGAATATACTCATGAATACTAGTAGAGGTGTGTTTACCACAACTGAACTTCACCCTACACACTCATAACACAAGTCTCACAAAATTTCAATTTCTCTATATCTACACCACCTAACAATCCCTAATTGCTTAATTTTGTTAACCATTTCTCACTCGTATGGCTCAATCTACGATGTAAAACTCTATACAATCATCATGTCATTATAAAGATTGCAAGACCTCCACCGTTCCCATCACTTAATTACCCATCAAGATGTAAATTTCATGTTGCAATTTACCCTTCGTTATAGATAGAGCACCTTTGGATACTCTAATCTATCCATTTTCACCAAAATAGTTATATCTTTGTGTACCTATAGCAGCTATAGAAATAAGATTTTTTTATAGGTTAGGAACATACCAAACATCTAATATTTTGACAATTCCATCCCACATCTTAATCTACACAAAACCATCACTCTTAATACTAAGCTCCTCATCATCATCTAAGTTCACACTACCATTCCACTCCTTGAAAGAAGTAAACATATTCTCTGAAAAAGTCATGTGATATGAGGCACTCATGTCTATGACCAAAGTATTTGTAGAACCTGATGTACTAACAATCAACACATCACTGCTTTCTCCTTCATTAGAATTACCGCGAACTACCTTAAAGTTGTCTTGAACCACAAATGCACTACTATAATTTGATTCCTTGCACTCATTTTCCTTTTTCCACTAAAGGCAATCTTTCCTAGTGTGCCCCCTTTCTTTACAGCAATAACACTAAACTATACTAGCTTTAATTTGGAACGTGACTTGCTTTGGCTACCTCTATCTGTTTCCTTGTTTTTGCTCTCACTAACAACTAAACCTACATCTGACCCCTCTTCATTGAAACCATATCCTCTCTCTTTAATTCCTTAAAATGCATAACATCCTTCACATCGTTGATAGATACTATCTCTACCATACGACATGGTATCAACAAAATTCTCATATGAATTGGGCAGAGAACATAAAAGGATGATATTCTAATCCTCATCATCAACTTTAACTCTAACCCATTGCTAGTCTAATATGATATGGTTAAAGTTATCAAGATGATTTACTTGCATGTTTTGTCAAATGCAAATTATTGCTTATAATATAACTGATTCGTTTGGGATTTTTTTATGGAACTTGCTCTCCTACTTCTTCCACAACCCCACAATAGTTATTTTTATCAATTACCTTTCTCAAGAGTTCGTTAGTCAAACTCAATAGAATCTCACCATGTGTCTTCGCAAAAATCTTTGTGTTCTCCTTCACTTTCAATCCCTTAAGGAGTTTATCTTCTCCTTCTAATGTTGCTATACATCCTTGCTGAACCAAAAGATCCTTCATCCTTATGTTCCATGATCCGAATTTTTTTTTAATGAGCAATTTTTTAGCAAGTATATTGATCGATCAAGTAATATTAGAGTGAATAGAGTTGTCATTCACATGAAGATTATTTCAAGTACTAGACCGATATTAATTCTAATGTTATCAAAGCAATCGATGTTTATATAAAACTACTCTAAAACCAATTAAACTACCAAATACTATCAATCAATCACAAAGAGAAATCTTTTTAAATCCAATCAAATAAGATGAGGGAAAAACTGAATCCATAATAATTACCAATCATATTGTTAACTAAATTATAGTTATATTTAGCTAATTGGTTATTCTTGTGAATTTGCTAAAGCCTTTATTTCCCTTTTGAGTTCTAAAGTCTTTTTTATCAAACTACATTAATTTCTTAGTTTCCTCTAATCAAATCGATTCAAATTTACATTTATCAATCTTCCAATTAATAATTGCCTAGTATCTTAATTAATTTTTCCTAAATTCCTTTAATAAAAAATTAGCAAGAACAGTGCATTAAGTCCTATACGCAAATTCAGCTTAATTAAAATTGGCAAATCTTCCAATTTTACCAATTCAATAAAATAAAAATCTTGAAAAACCCCATATCCCCTTATAATTCATTAAGATATCCTATAACATAATGTCTTGAAAACCAAGAACACAAAATCATAGTATCAAGATTCAAACAAAAATAATCCAATCATCTAAATATATTATAATAAAGAAACAATAATCAATTTAGTAATTAGGTTTCATCAATTTGTCCACATAAAAAAAAAAAAAATGGGCACATGACTGAATTAAAAAGATACAAACACATATAGAAATAATTCATAGCATAATCCATTGATATCAAAAGTTTTAAAAGAACAATTAAAGATTCGATTGTTTCTAAAGTGTTGCGAAAAAAAAATCACCAAAGGAAAAGTTTAAAGAAACAAATTTCCAAACACAATTTATTGCTCAATCTCAAATTAACTGTTCGTGGGATTTCCTTCTTGCGTGCGTATTGACTCCGTTCTCTGTTGATCTCCAATTCCGTATATATCATGAATACCTGTGCGCATGGCGGCTTTGGCTTTTTATTTTTGAGGTCCCTTCGTATCTTCCGTAAATGGAATATTATATTCGAGTCTGTATCTTCCGAAAATACTTGATGTGAATGATTTAAGTAGACATCTCGCTAGGTTCGAGCTGGTTCGACCCAATCTAAGGACTCAATCTGTCAATTCCTCTAATGGAGAGGCGGGTTAGTTGGGCTCAACGTAGGGACTCAACCTGTCAATTCCTCTAATGAGGAGGTGGATAAATCCTATGAGTCTAATATCTTAAAAGAAAAAAACAATAAATTTTGGCCTTTGGTTTGAATTTTTTTTCTTTTTAAATTGAGGAAACCTTTCTCGAGGATAGATTCAGATTAGATCCGCCAATCCGATGGGTCCTAAACTGCCCTACTGGTGTGGGTCCAAGCAAGGATCCACCACAACAGGTTTTCTTTGGGTCTCAATTCAGACCTAACTCGAAGAGATGCCTACTTTTAAAGGTGAATCTCCGTTTTTTATTTAATTATTTGTTGTTGCTCCATGGTGAAGGTGTAGATGAGCTTCTATACGAGGACATGAGTTTCACGTGATGGTGAAATTGGCCGCACATGGACTTGTCAAATTTAATGGAATAATCACCAAATTCAATTCATGAGTTTCCGTCCGCAAATCCAAATAAATATGTATGCAATTTTTGCTCTATAATAATTTAAGTGCATGTTTTAAGTTAACACAATTTATATATTAAAAACATAAAAATATATACATTATAAAGTTGGGCAAATATATATAAAATTATAATTTATCATTCCATGAAGTGAATTCATATGATCAATGCGAGTGGACATATCCAGTCAACAAACAAAATCACGTAAGATCAGATGCCCTAATTCGAATAGAATTCCAAGGTACCAAGCTCCGATACAACTTGTTGCGGAATAACAAATAAACAGAGAATCGAAAATTAAGAAAAAACATAAACACAGGTATTTACATAGCTCGATAAGAGTGACCTACGTTCACGAGTAGGGAAAGCTTTTCTTATTTCTATGGGAATGTAATGAGGAAATACCTGCTCAATACGAACCTTAGACCAAATTACACCCGCACACACATACATCAACCTACGTAGATCAACTACCCCAGGTTGCAACATTAACCAGCACACTTCAACCATCTTAGGTTGAAGTGTCAACTCGCGTAGGTCAGCCACCTTAAACCAAAACACATATGAATCTCTATATAATTTGGGTTGTGCCATGCAAGATTCAAGATAACTAACAATAATCTTAAAATTTGAGATAAAGTTAAAATCATAATGGCAAATATATAGATAGAATAAATATATAAATATAAAGATGGATGATGTACAATAATTAAGAAAGGAAAATTTTACTTAAATTTTACATATCTTGATTTTTATCAATCTGACGGCTTTGTTTACTAGGCAGTTAGTGAGCCTGCTATTGAACCTACTAGCAAACACAAATGATTTGACTCCCAGCAAGCTCCCGAGTTTAAATCAAAACTTAAATTCAGGTTGTTTAGATAAATGAGTTCTATTTTGAGTTTAAGCTGAGCTCAAGCTCAGCAAAGCTTGAAGCGAGCAAAGTTAAAGTAGTTACTAGTAGCTCAGCTTGTTTTTAGTCTTATTTAGCAGGAAGATAATGTTCGAAAAAGAAGAAGAAGAAGTATTTTTTTCTTTTTTATGTATTTGTTAAGCTTGTTAGAATAAGACTTGATGAATTATAGTTCTTCATTGTTTACCCAAAAAGAAAAAGAAAAAAAAAATCTGATAAGGTAAATTTTATATTTAATACCTTGAGTATTTCTAATTGTGCAAATAATTACCTCAAATATAAACTTACCAATTTTTATAAACTTTTTGAGATTATATATAGTATCCAATAAAAGTAAATCAAGTTTAGATAGTCAATTGTAAGAATTGACAAGTTTAGTTGATTAATTATAAAAAATTTGATAAAATTTATATATCAAATTAATAATTTTAAACTTTGAATAAAGAAAAAAAAAGGAAAACTTAAAATAATTCATCATAGAAATATGTAAATTCGGGTACCCAATCCTTGTGTAATTGTTGTTCTAGCACTTTCCTGGATAGTTTAGAAAATAAGCTTCAAAATCCACTTGTCTTGTTCAGAGCATGGATTTATATACAAAATTATTATCTTCCAATCGATAAAGAAATGAGATAAAATATACATACATTAAAAAGTTTTGGAGTTAACTGGGCGCGGGCCGCAACTCGAGCATACCCATCCATTTCTTCGTTCTCTGAACCTACATTGGGAAACTTAAAAATCATTATAAAATAGTCGCAAAAATATAACTACTCTAGATGTCCAAGATTGCAAAGATTTAGAGGTGGGGCGGGCGGAGAGAGAGAGAGAGAGGAGAATTATTGATTAGAAGTGCATTAATCTTTCAAAGAATAAATTCAACATCTCATAAACGATATATATGTGAATGAAATACACAAAAGTTAATTAAATAAATAGATAAGTGTGAGGAAGTAATTGCCTGGTTTAACAGAGACAATGAGGGAATTTCAATTAAATTTAAAAAGGTATGTTGAAGGAACCAACGTATAAACCACTGAGCAATAACCGCTATGTCTCTTATTCATACATTTCCAACTTGCAAAACTCTTTCCTTTCCCTCTTGTTATTGCTATGGACGATTCTTGAAGGGTTCTTAAAATATCATCATGGTAAGCAAATATTCCTTTTGCCTTCATCTTTTCCAATTAGGGCAACTCCCAATTAGCCTTGGCCTTAACAGCAATTCCTAAAAGAAATTCTCGAACTTTGCAAGAAAGTGGTTTATAGAGAATTTACCGATTAGGATTTTAGGGTTGGAGAAAGGAAGAATATGAGAGCCAAAACGTAAAACCCTTTGAGTTTTGTTGTATTAATTCTAGTAGAGAATGCATTTGATGATTCAATTGTAACGTTGGAATGATGGTAGCAAGTGTAAGGTTTTGAAACAATTTTTGAGTTATAAGAACTCCTATAGAAGGATTTTAAAAAATTTTGGATTGAAAACATGTTAGATCTAGAGAAATTTGATGAAAATGATGTTTTCCAGAAGTACACGATAGGAACACGACTCTGTGTTTTAAGTCGTGTACCTCTTTGAATGTGGAATTCGTGTTTTTCCAAAAGAACATTGTTGGACCACAACTACATGTATCTAGTTTTTTTTTCTCTCTCTCTGAGTTTTCACAAGGGGAGTCTATCAAAAGAGCACGACATAAACACAACACCGTGTTCTTGACCGTGCTTCTCTCATTATATTTTCGAAAATTTGCCTGGAAAAAAACATGAAGAGATATATCAAGTAATGTCTTCCTCGTGTACCCCCTGTGCTTCATCCTGTGGACTCTATTATGACCTATTTTCTTCGCCTAAGTGATATCTAACTCTATACCCACTTATATGCTAGTTTATGCATAATATAAACACCTCGAAAATCTCTCTTTTCTAGCTTAAAAATGATTAGATTCATTAAACTCTTTGCTTCACAATCTAATTATACTTTAACACTTTAGGATCTAAGTTACATTGGAATAGGACCAAGAGTAATAGGAATATAATGTGAGTCTACATGAGACAAATAGAAGATTCTGAAATTTTTTAATTATTTATACTTCAAGTAGTCAATACCGATTTGGAATGAAACTACTTCCAAGTACGTATATACTTTGCTTGTTGCTTGTACTTGTTTATGATAGAAACTTAAATGGACTAATTAATTATCCGGCTTTAATAATGTGTTTGATGCTTGTGTGTGGCTACTTGTTATAGGTAAGGAGTACCCATGCTACTATCACGATATCCCGATGATCCATATGTAACAGTATCTCAAGTGGAGTCGTGCATGGAAATGATCTAAGTAGATCTAGGTATTTTAGTTTCGGGAATATTGGAAAGTATCCAATATTCATGTTTTAGACTCTTAGATATTGGGGAGTACCCAATATCATATATATGTATATTATTATATTTGCGTACAGTAGGATACTGGGTTATCCCTATGTTATTTGCTTGGCTTAAATCAAAGATAATAAAACATTGGTGATTGTATTTATGTTAGGTCTGTATGTAAATGTGTGTTGTAAATTATGTGTGTGTTTGTGGTATACAGTATTAGGCTCCGCTCACTCTTTTCTTTTCAGGTGCAGGTGACAAGCATGTAGACCATTCATTGCTCGGTGCTTATGGTTAAGGGGATGGGAATATTGGTAGAAATGAAAACCCTCCAAATGAAGAGTAGAGATAGTAAAATACTAAGTGGTTAGAGTGAAGGATAGTAGGTGTTTATTGTTTTACTTTATAATAACTTGTAGAGATAACTTATAATTCTTGTAAATTAGTATGGTAAAGCTTAGTTGAACTTTTAAGGAATATAAGTAGATACTTATGTGGCTGATTATGGTTATAAGTATGTAAACTTATAAATTTTCGAGTTATTGATTCATGAGTGACTTTGGAGTATTTGTTATGTTTACTGTAATTATAACCGATTTTGAATCTTTTTGTGTCTATATATGATATGGACACATAACATGTTGTAAATGACTCTAAATTTAGGGCTTTACAATATATTTATATATGTACATATATTTCAAATCACGGCTAAAAGTTTTGAACTTTTGTTGTAAGTGAATCTTTTAACAACACTTTCAAACTCTAACAACAGTTTAGAATCATTTACATAAATTTAAAATTATAAAATATGTAGGCTTTGTATAACATGATGGAATGAATTAAGAAGGATTGATCCTAAAATGAAAGAAAGTGGAAGGAATGAATTAGTAGAGAATTTGAATCATTTTATGTGTTTGGATAATAAAAGGAAGAAAAATGAATGATTCTTAATTATTATAAAAAACAAAATAAGATATAACGGTAAATTACTTATATATTCCTAAAAGGTAATATGTATTCAAAAAGAAGGGTATAAAGGTAATTTGAAAAAAAAATCCTCTTTTCCTCTTTATTCTCTCTAGTGTAACCTAGGGAAAATATTTCGTATATCTTCCTTCCTTCATTTTTCCCTTTCAAAACAAAAGGAAATAAAATTTAATCTCTCACATTTCGTTCCCATCTTAATAATTCCTTCCTAATTCTCTTATACCAAACACAATGTTAGTTAAGTTTCATAGTTTGTAAGTTTATGGGCCCTATATGTCTTATAAATAGTTTGAGGTTGTCTTTGTAAATATTATATATATATATATTGGTGAATGTGAAAAATTGGTAGAGAAATTGCATGATTACTGACTTGTCCAAATAAAATTAATTAAATACATATTACACAAAAATAATTACAAAATGTTGATACAAAATCAAATATAGGACACATGACTCATGTATTTGTACATGAATCGCATACAAGATATTCGATTCATGTATTTGTACATGAATCATATATAGTACATGCAACTCATGCTTGTACATGAATTGCATGTAAAATGTGATTCATACATAAATAGACAAAGTTAGGCATTTGTACATGAGTTGCATGTACTACATATGATTTATGTTTATACATGAGTCACATTTAGTATATGCGATTCACGTACAAATACATGAATCACGTCTATTACACGAGATTTAGTGTTGTTATTTTGGTATTTATTTTTTTGTAATTTGTATTTAGGTAAGTTTTTTCTTAAAGTTTGTAGACATGCATTTCATCAAAAAAATTGGTACATTGACTTTGTATGAAAACTCAATTTAGTACTTTAACTTTGAAGTGGTTAATTTAATATTCAATCAAACTTTTTTTTTTTACTATTTTTATTGCCTCCTTAATATCGTTTGCTTTGTTTGCAGACATGAAAAATACTATTTTTACTATTTTTTTTACCTCCTCAACATCATTTGCATTGTTTACAAACATGAAAAATACTAACATATTATTGAATTTTTACTAATACACTAAACACTATATAATACTAGGAAACATATTAAATGATATTAATGAGGAAGTAAAAATAACAACGAAAACTTTGATTGGACACTGAATTGACTATTATAAAGTTCAAGTACTAAATTAATTTTTTTTTAAATTGAGGTACCAAATTAGATATTTTTCCTTTTTTAGGGGAAAAAAAACATAGAAACACACCTTCCAAACTATTAGTTAGGTACATATACAATCTTTAAACTTAGTGATAATCCCAAATCGTCACTCAATTTTCAATCAGTTTATTTGAAATACCCCAAACTCGTACCTAGTTAATTAGAAATGATTTAATTGAATAATAGAAAAGAAATAGAAAATTTAAGATAATTAAATTAGTAAATAGGTTAAATGGAGATTGATGATTTTAAATATTCTTTTTCTTTATATTTATTCCTTCTTTAAATTGATTTGATAAATCAATCTATTTTAATTTATTTTATAAAATTCTTTTTCTGAATAAACTCTCTAATTCAAATTCTTAAATTCCCAAACAAATATTTTTAAATGTTTAGTAAAGTTCTAAACCTTCAAATTTTAGTTAACTTTCATATTACTAAATCTTTATAATTTTTGAAATCAAGTACTTGTTTAAAAATATCAGTTTTAAACTTGAATCCAAATTAAATATCAAATTTTCATTTTTAAGCTTTTGAAATGTGTTTTTATAACAAGTCATAAATTTCTAATATATATGTTCTCAAATTATTTTCTAATTATTTATCGTACTAAAAATAATTATTAGAAAGATTTAAACTTAATACCTTATTTTATAAATATCCTTTAATCTTATCCTTTTATCCTTATCTCTCTCTCTCTCTCTCTCTCTCTCTCTCTCTCTCTCTCTCTCTCTCTCTCTCTACAGTTATGTGCTACCCCTTTTTCTCTTTTGTTTTCCATCGGTTTCTTCTTCTTCTTTTTCTTTCACTTTATCTCCAAATTCAAGCCCACAAATCTCTATTAAAACAAGAATTGACAAGGAATTAAGCTAGGAAAGAAGAGTAGAGAAGAAAAACAAGCTTGAAGTGTAAAGAGAACTCAAGAGCGCATGTGTTCCTAAAGGAGATAAGTGTTATTTCTTTGTTATCTTTGTTGTGCTTTTTGTAATTGGTAAATTGATGTTGAAATAAGTTAAAATTGCTATTTATATAGGTATTTATTGGATTTATGGTTGATAAGAGTTGGGATTGTGATGAAGAAAATGATGAATAGTGAAGTTGGGGTTTGTTGGAATGATTTGAAAGGGAAATTGTGCTCTTGATGTTGTTTGAAGTGTATAATATGTTATATGAAGTTTTTATAATGTTTAAGTTGTATTAGAACATGTAAAAGTTGATATATTATGTAAAGGAAACATGAAAAATGTGTGGATTGCTTTTAAAAAATTTCCTAGATCAGCCCTACCTAGTGCACGAGCGTGCATGAGCTTATACTGATCAAAATAAGCTCTCGGATCACTTTTTTAACCTCTGCCCCACCTTGTACACGGGTGTGTATGTGGTTGTGTAGGTTATAAAACCTTGAAAAACTCCTCCTAGGTCACTTTTTAGTGCCCTATACGGCCCCAAACACAATCATGTACTAGGTTGTGTACTTTCCCTTGTTTCACAGTTTGTTAGTAATTTGTCCATAACTTTTCATTCGACCTTTGATCGAGGTGATTCAAGTTGCATTGGAAAGCTTAAAAAGATATATAACTTTTATATTTTAAGTTTTTACAAATTGTAAAGTTATCAATGATTAAATTTTAGTTTTCCAGCTATTGTGTTTTTCAAACTAAGTCAAAAACTTATGTTTTGCTTGTTAAATGTGTTTTTGCTTAGGAAATGGATCTTTTTGAGCTAAAATGAGATAAATGAGTGACATTTGATGTGTTATGTGAGTTAATTGATGTAATTAAACATGGGTTAAGTATATTTATAGATTTAACAAATAATTAGATTAAATCTAGAAGTTAGTTATAAAATGAACTTAGTTAACAAACATAAGTCCAACTTGACTAAATGAACTTAAATGAATTAAAATGGATTATATTGTTTAACTTTGATGAATTTGGCTCGGTTTAAGCTAACTTAGGATTTAGTAACATGAATCTTAGATATACAATGAATTAGTAATTAATCTAAGTCCAACTTGGCTTAATGAACCTCACTAAGCTAAAATGAGTTAGATTGTCTAAGTTTAATCAACTTAACTTAGTAAATGACTTAAATGAATAATCTAATCAATTTGGCTAGGACTTAATTAAAAGGAGCTAATGGTTACTAATTGGTTGTATTTGAGATAAGATGACCTTAGATTAACATGGTGAATATGTTGTTTCAAATGTGTGTTTACTTGCAAAAATGAATTTTTTTGGTTTATGAATTCTTTGTTGATGCTTTTGTAATAAAACACTATAAACAAAGAGAAAAGGAAATACTTTGACAGATAAAGAAGAACTGTCCATATTTTGGCAGGGCAATATTCATAGCCATAGCAGGGTTCCTATTTAGTGTATGCTCAAATAGGATTTTAATAAAAGTTGATATAAGTAGATAATTTATTATAGCTTGAGTTCTTATAAGAATTCAATTTCTTAGAACAAATGTTTTGAATCTGATTTGTGAATTCTCCTGGGCTATTTTCTGATTCTTCTAAGTCGTGGGCGTCATCTAAACGTACGTAGTAACTTGCGTGGTGATTATTAGGATAGACATCTTAAATGGATTAAGAACTTAAACTCGGCCTGATAATTGTTTGAATTGGTTATCTATTCCGCTGTTGAAATCCGTTTCTGACCTATGATGGCAGTTCAACATCCAGTCTAGGGAGCGGCATCTTGCTCAGATTGGGGACACGGTAGTTTTAGGCGCTTAAGCCACTCCTGTCATTGAGATATGACTTTCATAAGTGGTATGATGAATAGTCGATAGGGTTATTGGTATTGGCATAACATTTGCTTAAACTTGGAGGGAAATCCCATGGTCTAGTTCAACGTTTATGGGGACGATGAACTATATTCATGTTGTGAACTAAGTTTAAGTAAAGTCGGGTAACGGCTGAGAACCCTAGATGAGACTATTATTTCTCGTTTTCGAATATATCATCTAGGAGATATAAAGTACCTGAACTACTTATATCAACCCCCTGAGCATAGTGATCGTTACTGAGGTTCCCTCGCGATCTCTGTTGTTTGGAGTTTCAATACTCCTGTGCTGTTTATTTACTTTAAAGAAAAGATAATAACTTATTGTTTGTCGCATTGCATTTAGCTAAGTTTATGTGCCATGTCACTTGTGAGTGCGTTACTATGTACTGGGCTTCGGCTCATTATTGTTGTTGTTGTTCTTTTTACAGGTGTTATTGTTGATGTTGTTGTTGATGGTGTTGATGATGATGGATGATGTTGATATGCTTGGCTCGAGTTTTGGGCACTTGTGATGATTTAGAGAGGATTTGTGGATGAGTGAAGTGAGTAGGAGCGTGAATGTAGTTTAGTTATTTTATTTCTTTTATATTATTTAGTAAGAACTGGATTTATTTACAAATTTGTAATTCTTTTAATGGGGCTTGTAATGTCCATATGTTTTGTAAATGATAATCTACCCCTAATAGTAGATTATAAAGTATTTTTCTAAAGTTTCGTTTCTTGAAAAATTTGTCTGCTCGGTAAGGATTGGCGTTTTATAAATGATTTTATTAAATTGTTTTCCGCTGCTAAATCCAGTTGTTGCCAGAATCTAACTGAATAAATCAATAACCTAAAAATGAGTAGCAATGTTCAACATAAACAAAATTTTTTAAAGAAAGCCTTAGCGTATAATACTTTAGACTATTATACGTAGCGGTAGCCGTAAGTTATTTAATTAATCGAATTAAATTTTTGGGGTGTTACATTATTCATTTAAGATGTTAGCATGTAATTAAGGGAAAAATGCGACACCTAAATTTGTATGCATCTTGTAAAATAAGGCCCTAATTTGTAAAACTATGTTTGTTAATTCTATGCATTCAAGGGTTTCCATAATGTGTTAGCAGAATCTAACATGGCACTTTAAAATGTCAAAGTAAATGACGTCACCATATGACTCAGTATGCCTATAATGATTTATCTCTTTCTTTTTCTTCTTTTGAAATTATACCATAGAAATTTTTAAAAATATTCAATTATTTTATTAAAATATATGTTTTTCTATCTCTCTATCTCTACTTTATGAACATAAACACAAAAAACACAATTCAACTGGTCCACTTCTTCTAAATTATTATACCAAATAATAATAATACTATATTTTTTTCTTATATTACTTGATTCTTCCACTTCAAATAATTGTAGCAAAACTACTAAAATGATTGTCATCTATATCTTCAAACCAAAAACTAAACTAAACCTTATAATACACACTTTCCTTTCTAATTGAGCCCAAAAATATTCCTTTCACTCCACTTTCTAATCACTATTTCTCTCATTACTCTCATCTTCCTCGCTTTGCTTGATCAACCAAACAAAAGTGAAAAATTAAGGAGGAGACATGAAATCAAATTTCAATAAAGCTATTTCACTATCAAAGTTTCATGAAAATGGAAAATTTTATTCTTAATTATAAAATCAAAAATATAAATGAAAAAAAAAAAGTATGCCATTCAAGCTATAAATAAATTTTTACATACATTTTTTTTTACTATTATAATGAGGGAAGAGAAATTCGAACTTAGTAATTTTACTTGAAAAAACAGAAAAGATGTCATTAGGCTACAAACCTATAACGCTATTGGCTTTTACATACAAATTAAAAGATAATAATTGAGTAAATTCACTTTTTAACCATAAACCTTTCATTCCAATTATAAATTTCTCATCAGAAACCAGAAATCATAGCTCATATAACACCTGCTAAACATGGTATCTGTGATCATAAGATCACAAAGACAAGTCTTGCTAAACATATCACATGTTAAGTGTAGCCTTTGTGATCACAAAATACGGGTCTTGCTAAACATATCACCCTACTAAGTATTCATAAAGCTAGTAGTAAGATAACAAAGCTTTTTCTTTAAGTAAAACAATTGAATATTTTAAAATTTCTGTAATAAAATTTCAAAACAAGGAAAGAGAGAGAGAGAGACATCAATTATTACATGGCTAAGTCATATTACCACGTTATTTACTTTAATATTATAAACTTCCATTTCAGACTTGTTAACGATACCTTAACCAAAACTCATAATTGCATGAAATTAAATAATATAAGTCCTTAAATGCATATTTCATAAATTAGGGCTCTATTTTACAAAAAAAAAAAATGCAAATTAGACCCTTGTGTTGTATTTTTCTCATTTAATTAATAGTGAAGATTATAAAAAATAAAATAATATGCTCCAAGTATTTTAATAATTTAAGCAATTTAAAAGCTGATAAGACCAATTTAAATGCCTGAAGATATACTTTGACTAAAACTTTAGAGAGTGTAAGCTCATTAATTTTTTACTTGCATTCATGTACATTTTGAAAATAAATTATGCCACTTTCTCCCGTTGAAGAGCGCTTTTGTTTTTCAGCATGGTATTGTACACTATATGAAATGATTAATAGCGTATAAATATAGATAAAATAGAAAAATATTGTACATCATATATAATGATTAATAGCGTATAAATATAAATAAATTTTTTTATTTGAATAATTTTATAAAAATTATATACTATTAATACTGATTGTTTAAAACACATTAATACTTATACGCGATTTTGCTCATCACTTAACGTGTAACGCCGGTTAAATCTTTTCTTCGTCTTTGATGGAAGCGTCCGTACATGGTGGCGTTATGATCCATATTCTCGTCGCCCAGCTGGCCGGTGCTTTTATATTTCATTATGACCACTGGCCCTGGCAACAGCACATTGCAATTAAGATGGTAGTTCGCATGAGAACATGATCTACCAAAAAAGGCATTGAATGCGCTAACTTTGTTATATAAAAAGCCATGCAACCCCAAGTCATATGGTACGGCTCAAACCATAAGGAAATAACTACAGTAGTTGTAATTCACATGGATCATAGTTTGGTGGATTTAGAGGGAGATTTAGTAGAGCTAAGAGAGTACCATGGGAGTGGTAAAACAAAGGAAGCCAGCTGGAGGAAGTCACAGCTTAAAGGGTTGCTTCGTTTTCTTAAGGAAAAGGAGCAAGATATACTAGATGCATTGCACCAGGATTTGGGCAAACATCCTGTTGAGGCTTACAAGGATGAGGTAATATGCTTTCTAGCTCCATGGCATCTGTTTACAGGACCCCGTATCGTGTAGATGCTTGTTAAGATCTTAAAAATGAATCCTTATTGTATTTTTTAAGATTGGTTATACACTTTACGAGAAAATTAGTGCATAGATAAATGAAATCTTTAATTACATTGTTAAGCAGTATTCAAAGCCCGTTAATATTTTTCTCTGCATCGAGAAATAATAGAACATGGAGCAAATCCAGAGCATTAACATTTTTTCCTCTGCACTGGGGAAATATAGGACTTGGAGTGAAACCTTAATCCCATGAGACAAGTATTAGTTGTCCTATGATCAAAATAAGAATACACAAATCTGGACCCTTTTGTTTGTTTTCTAGTAGCTCTCTAGTTTTTTTGGTATACTTCATGTGAGCTTGCTTTCTTGTTGAACAGATAGGTACGGTGACCAAATCAGTAAATTATGCCCTGGATAATTTGAAAAAATGGATGTCAAAGAAAAAGGTATGTCTCTCTTCCTAGTTCTATGTTAAATCCATGAAGGACACCAAGGTTGCCAAGAGTTCCCTAGATGTGTTTACTTGTAACATCTAGATAGAAGCCTATTCACGCCTAGAGTAGAGATTTTGAAATCAGGAGATACGTCAGAATAAGGTAATACAGTAAATTCCTGATTCTGATGGTTGTGGCTATACAATTGATTTGATGATAGGCTAGGCTGCCAAAACTTGCGGTACTGACGATCCCTGAACTCCTCCCCGAACCTCTTGGCCTTGTCCTTGTAATATCTTGTTGGAATTTTCCGTTCGGTGAGTATGCCTTTGCCCTCTTCTTCCTGTTTTCTTGGAATGATCGATAACAATTGTGCTCGAGTCATGACAATACATGAAACCCTGTTACCAACAAATAGGATTGTCCCTGGAGCCACTGATAGGAGCATTTTCAGCTGGAAATACCGTTGTACTAAAACCATCAGAGTTGGCTCCAAGAAGTTCTTTTCTTCTAGCGGATGCTCTCCCCAATTACCTGGACAATAAAGCTTTCAAAGTTGTCGAAGGTGGTTCTGATATTGCTGAACAGCTTTTAAAGCAAAAATGGGATAAGATCTTCTTCACAGGTGACGACAGATTTCTCTTCAGCCCTTGCTTAGTTGAAGTTTGCTATTTGTTAGTGAAAAATTTTTACAGATTGCATTTTTTCTTTTCGTTTGCAGGAAATCCTAGAGTCGGACGCATGGTAATGGCTGCAGCAGCAAAGCATCTAACACCGGTTACTTTGGAGTTGGGTGGAAAATGTCCTGCTGTTATTGATTCCCTTTCATTCTCAATGGAACAAAAGGTTGATAAGAGTCCTGTACTTTATTTTTATACTTTCAGCAAAGTTTCAAGTCACTTGATTTTTCCTTTGTTATTGAATGATAAGATTGCTGTTCAACGAGTTCTTGGGGCAAAGTTCATCTGCGGTGGACAAGCATGCATAGCAGTTGATTACATCCTTGTGGAAAAGAAATTATGTTCAATATATGTAAGGATTCCACTGAGGGTTTGGATTTTCTTTCTTTTCAATTCTGAAATCCTTTGTTTGCTAATATGGGTACGATGTTGCCTTTTTATAGGTTGAGTTGCTGAAGGCCAATATTAAAAAGTTGTTTGGAGAAAATCTAAGAGAATCAGGAAATATTGCAAGGATTGTGAACAGACGTCATTTCCTTAGATTGAAGAACCTTTTGGAAGACCCAGCGGTTAAGGCTTCAATTGTTTATGGTGGTTCAGTAGATGAAGAGAATTTGTAAAAGCACTTCACCTGTCCTGATCTCTTTCCTATTTTATCAGTTTTAATTTTTAGGGAAATTTTCAAATTTTGTAATTGAACTTTGCACAAAAATTAAATTTGAAACCTGAATTTTGAAGTAGTCAATTTAATACCAAATCAAACTTTTCATGACTAATTTTACTATTCACTAACGCCATTTACTCTGATTCCTGATATGAAAAAAGCAATCTATCAAAACTAGATGGTCTTAGAAGAAGTAATAAAGATTCAATAATATGATTCATTTTCCAAGTTAGCAAATAGAGTAAATAATGCTAATGAAGTAATAAAAATAGCCGCAAAAGGTTTGATTGAGTTTTAACTTGACCACTTCAAAATTTAGGTGTCAAATTGAATTTTTTTGCAAAGTTCAAATGCCAAATTTAACAATTACCATAATTTCTATTAGTATCTACTAATCTCAGTTGCAAGTTCATCATGAAGAGCACATATTTTTCAATTAACTTTGCTAGATATGGTTTCAATTAGCAGTTTATATAGTCGTTGCTTTTAATAGCTTATTCCTAACATTGCTCTGTTTCATGCAGATTCATTGAACCTACCATTTTAGTGGATCCCCCTCTTGATGCACCGATAATGGTGGAAGAAATATTTGGTCCTTTACTCCCTATTATCACAGTAAGAGAAACCTTTCATCCGCTCACAGTGTTTTCGGAAATCTTGTGATGACCGAATCATTGGTTGATCAACAGTAGCTTTGCAATTTCTGTCCATATATCACAATTGTTTTCTCCTTTTCATTGGTCAGTTGAAGAACATCGAAGATAGTGTGGAGTTCATAAGATCAAGGCCTAAGCCTCTTGCAATCTATGCATTCACCAAAAACAAGTCACTCAAAAGCAGGCTGCTGTCGGAGACATCATCGGGGAGTGTAGTATTCAATGATGCTCTCATTCAGGTACAGCAACCAGCTTTTCATCCTATTCTTGCCAGTGCTTTCTTGAAAGGCAATCAAATGTTCTAGACATGCTCAATTAGATCACTATTCCATTACTCATTGTATGCATGTGTATTCTTTTGCCATATATAACTTTCTGACTACCTATTTCTCTGTTTGATGCTGCAACCTTATCTTTGCCAACATACACAGTACTTGGGAGACACGGTCCCATTTGGAGGAATAGGTGAAAGCGGGATAGGTAATTATCATGGCAAGTTCTCATTTGATACGTTCAGCCACTACAAGGCGGTAGTAAGAAGAAGCTACTTAGTGGACTTCTGGTTTCGGCTTCCTCCTTGGAATGGTTACAAGTTGCAGCTCATTAAATCAGCATACCGATACGACTATCTTGGTGTTGTTCTCACTGTCCTAGGATTGAAGAAGGTAAACCAAAAGTATCAAACCATGCAGTAGCTTTTGGAAAGTTCTTGGATTGTTCTCGATACTCTTGCAGGGGTGGAGAAAGTCTATACGCATTCTTTTACCTAAAGGGTGTTTGGCCCTTACTTGCACAAGTAGATCAATTTACAGAAGCTGTTGTTGCGTTTATGCATATATGGCATACTGATATCTTGTGATAGGAATAAGTGGTGTGATTGATGTGTGCGGATTTGCAAGTTTTTGGGACCAAGATTTATCAGAAAACGATGTCATGTTCCTAGAACTAGTCCTGAGAAAAAGGGTCTGTGCTAATTAAATTTAGCTACAAGCATGCATGAAATCACCTATGAGTTGTTTGGATGGTCTGTTTTTCACCTGTATTTGTATCAAAACGATATATGTAAATATGTTCAATTTGTATCTATATTTTATCTATATTCAATCTATTTGACCTCTTCATGAGAACTGTCAACTTTTTTTTATCTGTATCTATTTCTTGATAAACAATTTGTTAGAAAAAATTTTTGAAAAAAGTGTCCATATCTACTAAAAAGCACTAACCAAACAAACCATATATCTCTATATTAGAAACCATGGCCATACAAATTATGAAATGCCCAATCCCTTTAAGATGGAAATGGGTTGTGAAAAAGCTTTTGGCAAAGTCGATAAAAAAAAATGGGCCAATTAACCATGTATTTACTTACTATTGAGTATTATTAGGCTAGAATATCATAAATGTTTTCAGAAGCAACCATCTTCCATGTGAAGCTTATACTATCTTTGGTGGTTCTTAGTTAATTAAAAGTAGTTAAATCTGGAAAACTTTTACAGTCCCATCACAAATCATCTCGCTTGTAATATTGTCATTAAATAAATTGCTAAAAAGTATTAAAGGTTTCAATCATAGTTATAATGGATTTAAACCATCAAATGATGTAACGAGGTCGGTCCCATTATAACTAACATGGATGGCCATTCTTTTATACACATGCAGCACTAAAGGTTTGACACCCATCACTAGGTGTATTCTCATCATGGTTGTTCAGTTATCAATTTAGAGCCTTTGGCTAATGTTTTACATTGCTATATGAAAAAAATTTACTTTTGCTTGTCTAATTAAGCTTCATCAATGGCAAGAACTTTGATTAACTTATCCCTTTTTCACATGGCATCAAAGTTAGATTAGTGTTAATC
Organism: Combretum micranthum; assembly: GCA_024138025.1. NCBI lineage: Eukaryota > Viridiplantae > Streptophyta > Magnoliopsida > Myrtales > Combretaceae > Combretum > Combretum micranthum. The sequence continues at coordinate 181,015 of JAMXBD010000706.1, forward strand.
CAAAATTACCTTGCATCTTTTTCATCACAATTTTCAATTTGTTTGATTGCAGAGTGGGTTGGCGAGTGGATATAATTCAAAATACTTTGGGAGAACAATCTAGCCTGTTGGGATTAAATAGTCCTAAAATGTCAATTGAAAAATTGATTTTTTAACAGCTGGAGTAGATCAATCAAGATGAAATTAGGGGCAAAGTGAAAAGTTAGGTTTTATAGGTGCAAGTTTCAAGAAACTCCTTAAAACTCAAGAGGTCCAATTAAATGAATGTGATATAATTATATGGTGTTTCTTTCATGATAAACTTAGAAGCTAATGTTTTGTCATATAAATTTTTGTATACTTGGTCCTTTCATGTTTCAATCACAACATAGAAATTTGTATTTGAAGCAAAATAATTAAACTATTGGAGCATATTTCAAACAAACTCAAAAGATGTTGGGATGAATTGCAAGCTTTACATAGATATCTAACATATAGTTGTAGTAGGATGACCTATTAACTTAAGGATCAAAAGAGGCGATTGCAGATTTTGAGCCTTGTAGCAAACTAATGCAAGCTCTAGTAAGATTAAAAGGAGCATATAATGATGTAAGAAATCAAATTCTTTGTATGGAGCCCTTGTCACCCTCAATAGGACTTTTTACTTGGCTCAACAAGTCGAAAAACAAAGACAAGTGACTACTACATTTTTATCTAATATGGAAGTATCAATACTTTATACAAATAACATAGAAAATTGTAAGAATCAAGGAAATAGGAAGAAATAAAAGGAACAAATTGTTTTCCAAAAACAATTGCAATGAAGGTCATGCAGTTAACATTACTTCCAAATCATAGGCTACCCTGATTGGATAAGGGGAAGAGTGTAATTAAAGGAAGGAATAGTGGAGCGACTTCATTTTCCTATTCATCCCAAAATGAACGAGCATTAAGCATGTCATTTGATCATGCAACTAGTATGTTAAAGAATAATCAAGATGCAACGCGTGTTGTTGGAACCAATTCTAATGCAACCAATACATAAACATCAGGTAAATTACACCATAATATATTAATGTTTAGAGGTAAATTTATTTAAAGTATCGATATTTTGAGCGGTTAAAAGATGAATCAATGTTTCATAAAAGTTAATCAAATAAAATATCAACTTTTTGCAATGTTCATTTAAGATATTAATGTTTCATTTAGTTTTTAATTAAGTTTCCTAAATTTTAATTTAAGATAATGTTAATACCTGTATAATTGGGTGAGTTAGATAGGCATCCTTAGGCTAAAGAAGAAATAGGTTGCCTGTTGCCTTTTTAAGTACTGAACAATGAAAAACATTGTCTATTTTAGCCCCTTTAGGTAATTCTGGTTCTAAGTGGATGGTCAAATGGCCCTTAGAAGTCAAGAAGGACCGTACTAATGCTTTGAAAGCTTAGAAATCAACCTGGCGATAGGGACATTTGTTTGTAAGGTTGAATTCGAACCAATGTTAAATCGCTTAGGCTAAAGTGAATATTAGATTTGTGTTGATTAGCATAAGCCTTCATATGAGCTTGTGTACGAGTTAAATGATCCTTAGCAATTGTAGTGCTTAATCCCTAAGATATGGATTAATGAATCCACATGTTTATAGATCTAGCAGCATAAATCAATCTAGGGATTCACAATATGTTTTGAATTTTATGATTTATGTGAAGTTGAAAATTAAAAATATGAACGATCTTTCTTGGATATGACACATAAAGAAAAAGAATCAAATTAGTTATTTTACTCAATCAATATGATGTACGATCAAAAGAAATAATAAAAAATAATCCTGAGAAAGAAAACTAATGTTACTCAATAGAGTTTGAAAACAATTGTAAGAAAATCAAGAGGCAATTCATCTATATCAGAAGATAACAAAAGAATTTTCTAAGATTCTATTGACATAACCTTAATAACCCGTGTATACCCCTATAAGTCAAGTAAGGGCAATCTTGAGAAACATAAAAGCCCAAACAAATATAAAAAGGAAACTCATAAATAGGCAACTGAAACAAGGAACATAGACACGCTGAAAGGCACCAATTATGCATCAGGGAGTGAAACTTACGGTGATGCTCAAATCAAGTGTTGTTTCAAATGTTGTCACAACCGTGTAACATTGGTCATGGTCTTTGTGTGTAGGTTGTGATCTCATTAACTACTCACTTCTTGTAATCTCTATGCTCATGGTTCATTCATGGGCATGGCCTGGTTCGTGCATGCCTCTAAAACTGTCTTTTTCTTGCCTAGATTCACTCATGGTCTTTGGCACGAGCTTGAGCTTCAATACTTGTGAGTTTTGCTTCAAATCTTGCCTTTTCTCCACACTTAGACACACTTACTCATGTCTAATAGAAAAGTGCATTAGATATCCCTGCAAATAGTCCATCTCTTCTTCATTCAACTCATCAATAATGATATGTTGAGCTAAGTTCACCAATCCTCTAGATCTAAATGGAGTCATCGATCCAAGTGAACCATGATTCCTATCACCCTATCACTAGATTAGTGTCGCTAACATCCAATTTAATGGAGTGCCTTATATAATTTGAAATAGTAGGAGGTTTCCTACCATAAACCACTTCAAATAGAGTGGTGTTAGCTCCCTCATGAAATGAAGTGTTGTTGGAGAACCCTGCCTTATGGTAAAAATTTCTTCCAATTCAATAGTTTGTCCACGACAAAACATCTGAGGTATTGTTGAATTACACTATTTGGTACCTTTATTTGACCATCCATCAAAATTTGATAAGCATTACTATATTCAAATGTTTCCCACTCAATCTCATTAGTCCTTTCTAGAAATGACTAAGAAAATGGGTCTCGATGCAACACTGTTGATATAGGAAAGCATGTAAACATACTACCACGTGAACAAATAGTTGTGAGACTTTAATGGCTTTTAAATTCACATGTAGTGTATCCAAATTATAGTACTTATATAGTCTCTCAACTACCATCGAAAAAACTGAGAATCCTTATGAAAGTGGTAGACATGTAATAAATCTATCGAAATATCCTCCTATATCCTCTCTAGTATTGGCAAAGGTGCCAATAAACCTTATGGGGCCCGAGTGAGATACTTCACTCGTTGGCATACACTACCCTAAGATGGATAATCTCTAATCATTTGCTTCATTGCTTCACAGTATAATTGAGATTAAATCCTCTTATATGTTTTAAGGGTACCAGAACGACCACGTACTGGTGAGTCGTGGAATTCTCTTAAAATGAGATGTCAATGGTGAATTAGGTACCAAAAACAACTACTATTGATTGCACAACAGTCCATTAAGCCATTGTTAACTTCTTGTGAGAATGTCCCAGTTTCCTCTATCCCATAATATCTTGAAATTCCTTTAAGAAACCATACTCCTGCCTTCACTGAGACACCAAATCCATATTAGGAATTGAAAAATTCAAAAGCTATGAATCTGCTACAGTGTTCTCCTATCCAAATTTGTAAAAAGATAAATAAGCTTAGTAAAGCAACTTCACCATATACTTCTATTGCTTTAGCATTTGGATGACTTGTGATATAGTCCACCATTGATAAATAGCTTTTAATGAAACATCTATAATGCCTTGATAGTCCCAAAAATGCCCTTAATTGTTTAACTGATGTTAGTGATATTCGATCTTTTACAACCTACATCTTAGATGGTTCAAGGCTCACTTTGCCTTTAGATACTATAGATCCTAGATATTTAACAGTATCCATACCAAATGTATATTTTGACTTTTAAGATGAAAGGTGTTTTGTAATAGTTTTTCAAACACTTTATCCAAGTGTGCTAGATGCATATCTAAACTCGAACTATATAATAAGATGTTATAAAAAATATAAGACAAACTTACGTAGATATATCTTAAAGATTTTGATCGTTATTGATTGGAAGATTGCTAGAGCATTACTTAGGTTGAATGGCATTAGAAGAAACTCACGATGTCCTTCATATGTTTGGAATGTCATTTTATGAATGTCTTCAACATGCATTGATAACCATCCCTTAAATTCAATGTAAAATGATAGTTGGATGCCTCGATTCATCAAGTAATTCATCTATTCTAGGAATAGAGAATTCATTGTAAACCCCACAAAATTTCTATCGTCGACTAGATCAAAATTATAAATTTAACTCCTAAACTCAAATCAATATATTCCAAACCTTAGCCAATAATACCAATACCCAATCAAGAGAAAACCAATATTATATTTTAGGGTCCAAATGATGGCTTGAGACATACAATAATAAATCAATCTTATGAAATAATCCATAGATAATGTTGCTATTAATCAACAATAGAAAATTGACACAATATGTTTGAAAAACCTAAATTGTGAATGTTGAAATTATTACATACAATTATTATGCAAGATTTAATACCATAATAATAGAAAAATTATTCATTTTACATTTCAACATTTATATCATAAAATATACAAGTTGATGCGTAGAAATACCAAAAATACGACATAAAACTTCTCTTTACACAAAATAATCAACATAGGACAACATTCGAATCTCAATTAGATTTTTCCCCCTCTTACTTGATTTGTACCTATTGCACGAGCTGAATTTGAACTGGTAGGATTGCTCCTGCAAATACTAAAAGATAGATCAGAGGGATGCCAAGGTTGCCCGGCGTGGCCATTCCGATGCTTAAGTCAGTATGTGAATAGAAGTGGGGTTCATATAAAAAGAATGTCAAACAACTAGTTTTCTTGTTTTTACTTTATGTTTTTCTATAGGGTTTTAGAATCATACTAGGACACCTAGTACAGGGCTTGGTACTAGGCGTGGAAATGGTACCCGAGCTGGTGAGCCTGACTTCATGGAATGTGGCCGAGCTGTTGATATCCCTCTTAGTTACAAGGTGTAACTAGGACGTGTATTACAGTTGGGGAGGATGAGAACCCGAGGTTGGGCTGGGTTAAGACTGAGATAGTAGACCTAACAACCTAATAAGCTCATAGAGCCGCTTCGATGCGAGGACTTGATAGTGAATCTTGCATCATGTGCAAAGCTGAGGTGTTATGCTCTTAGATGACTTGAGATTGGGATGTACTGAGCTGCTATGTCCATGGGCTTTCGAGGGCTATAAGGGTTTCTAGCTCACGAGACCGAGTAGCCTAGGGTTATACTTTACTATCAACAGTACCTATTAGCCTAATGTACTTTCCATCACAAATGCAAGTAATTTCAACAAGAAATTATGTGTAGGAGTCCTTATTTCATGGCACTAACATGATAAAAGGAAAAAAAAAACGACATAAAATCACCTAACCTAGATTTCATCCTTAGTCAACAAGACATCTCTTTTATCCATGCTAGCTAAACTTTAGCTCAACGCAATCATAATATATATTTTTCTTTTCCACAAGCTGTTCAATCTTCTCCTTGTCTACATCTCATTTTTTTCAACTAAATAAGCCAAACCAAAACACATAGATACACACATGTCAAAGGACTTGGAATATTCCCTTCCTTCCCTCTCTTGGATGCGGCAAAGCAAGCTCTTTTTCCCATTTCAGCTATCCCATACCACTTAAAGGAGAAGAGGAGAAGAAGGGGACCTTGATCTAAGTCATAATTACCATCCCCAAGTGAGAATTTGACTTATCGACTCGTCTTTGAAATGTATATAAATTGGCATGGGATTAAATTTGCAAGAATATCATCAAAACAGAAAATTTAGTCGATGAATATAATGACCAATGTTTAAAATAAAGAAAGCATTATGGAAATATATGATGAATATGTAAAAATGTTTGATGTGCATTTGTTTAGCTGAGGCGAATATATATCTATATATATATATATATACATACATACATTTTTTTTTTTTTTTGTGTTGTCTTTGGAAGAGAAATAGCATAAATATATATAGAGAGAAATTTCAATGTTTCTTCAAAGCACTTTAGTTGGTCGAACATTCTAATAGTAAAGAAGAGTAATTCTAAATGAAGTTATAGGAATGAAAACGATTGAAAAACATAAATTTGCTAATATAAATGATAATGCGGTGTACCGAAGGCTTAATGGATTTTATGTTGTGGATGATCCATTAACTTAACAAAAGTAGCTAGCCTTTAAATTTAAGAGCAAAAGAAAATCTTGATAAGCATGAAGATTAGAAGATGTTTGTGATATGTAAAGGAGATAACAACATATATAATAATTAGGTAAATTGCACTGGAAAGGCATAGCATTTTTGGGTAAATTCATTTGAGGCCACAACGTTTCTAGTGATTTAGTTAATGTCACAATATTTAAAGTAGTGAGTTGAGGTTATCATTGGCATGTTTCAATAGGAGAAAGATTTAATTAATACTTAAAAATTTGTCATGTTGTAACACGTGTCAATAATAACCTCAATTGACCTACTTTCCTAAGCATTGCAATCTCAAATGAATTTACCCCAAAATCATTATAACTTTCTAGTATAATTTATCATATAATAGTTAGGTACTTCAACAAAGAAGGGATTAAGAGCAATTCCAAGTAAAAGAAGTTAGGAATGATTGAGTTAAGCGAATTTCATGATTTGACCTTGCATACTATTATGCCCAAGAGGCTTCTTTTGATAAAAATAATATCACCATTAGAAAATACTCAAAAAATCATGTTAAATCAACTACGTGATCAAGACTAGAAAGCCCTTAAGGCTTTCATCCGCTCTTGCTGGAGAAATGAATCAATTGGCAACTGCCTCTGCTCAATCCATAAACACGTGCAATCCCATCGCCAACTGAAAGCATCATCCCACTACTATTACCTAATAGAGTTTATATTTTCTATTTCGTCGAGGATTAGTTCATAATATGGGCTTTCAGCCCCGTTTTTCGAGAGACATTTTAAAATAGTGCGCAGCTGTTTGGTACGAGTGTCGGGGTGCAGCGCCATTATATCAGTGAGAAAGATGTCAACCCCCCTTTTTATGTCGAGGGGGTCCTCCAGGTAGAGCTCTTGACCCTTAATAATGTTTTCTATTTTGTATGCGATTTCATCCTGCTTTTTAAAGGCATTTTCCATGGCTCTATTTGGCTCTTCATCCTTCGCCGTCCTGTATTTGTGAAGGACCAGGTTGAGAGGACGATGGGTCTTGTGGATGGGAAGAGGGATCAGCGCCCCCTTCCTGCTGACTTCCAAGCTCGGCTGCACTATATGTAACAAAGATAGATGAATTATCAGAAGGACCTGTAGGTTGATTGAACCCCCCTCCCGACGTAGAGGGATAAAATTGAGCCACAGCCCGTTGAAGCTCGTCCATAAATAGATAGCCCAGAGATAAGAAGATCTTTGCCACAATAAGTACTGAAAAAAAGCGAATAAGACTAAAGAAAAGGATCTGTACTCGAAAGGCTAATTTTTTCACACATGGGATTTTGTAGATAAAATGGAAGATAATCGGATTACACAAAAGAAGAGGCATGTAATATAAATAAAATTTTATTTTTATGGATAATTGCATTTTCATCATTTTCTTATTCTTTTTCAGTCAAAGATGCGATCGCTTGGCCGTGTGGAACATGGATTAGCATTATGTCATTCCTACAAGTCATCCCCCATCCAGGATTGGAAGAAGTGCTATATGAGGACTTCGAGATCAAATAGAATATGTTTCTTTCCATTCTTCGTGAGCCACTTATTTCTCCGAAACAAGAGATCAACGTGATTTTCCTCCTTTTTCCCAATAAGTCGACGGCCTTACACCATTGGGATACTTCGAATAAACTAGAGTACATATAGGATACACCGGTGCTAAAACCTTTTCTCAAGATATCTTCCAAACTCTTTTGGTCCTTGCTCCGGATGTTCTTCCCCTGGTGTGAAACCAGTTGGTTACGTAGTTTTAGAATTCTGCTGATCCCAAGTACTCCATCTTCATCATTGCATATGAAAATATAGAAAGTAAAGAAGAAAAGGCATAACCAGAAGAATTGTGTAAAATAAGTGAATTTATCCAGTTGAGGCATGATGTTTTGACAAAATAAAATTCCCTCCAGACAGCCTGTAGGAGTAGTGAAGAAATATAGAGAACTTTTGTTGGTTGTTGACCAACGGAAAGCATGGGAGAAAGAAAGATAGATGCATAAAGAAAGAAGTTAAGCTTGACAACAACAAGAGACAGGTTAGTCACGGAACAAAATTGTATTTCGCATGTCTTGCAAGAGATTATTCGATTCACAATTCAACAAATGGTTACCTACCACTTTATATATCTTTAGATGAAATTTCCCAAGCTTACCTATTTATGAGGAATGGGGAGATAAGGAGGTGTCACTCCATCAATGAGCTCGAACACCACTCTACGCAATTAATTTTAATAAGGAAAAAATGAATAGGATTATTGATATCGAATATGTATATATCTTCCATTCCTTCTATCTTATCTTGATTTGATTGCACTTGTTTCAAAAGAGAGCATTTAGGAGAGCTATTCTATTAAGGGCCTTTTTGTCCTACTCGACTTGGGTCAAAAGTTAGCCGATCATACCCCTTACATGCTATTATAATCGATAAGCCTCTTACCTACACCAATTCTGTAAGTGTTCTATGAGTTCTCACTTGACCATTCTTCTCTCATAATCCTCCTAACAATTTGTATTTTGAAACAAACCTCTTAATGGGAATCACACCTTCCTTTCTCTTTTGCCGCTTTGATCTCTTGTGAGCTTTCTTATATGAATTTTTTTTTTTATGTGGTGCTCTGCCTCTGCCGCCCGAACTGCTTAGCACTAACTGACCACTAACTTAATTCCACTGAGAACCCATGCATTCAATTAGAAAAAAGCTTTCTATTTTGATACTCCAATCACTCCTCACTTTCAAAAGGAAACAAGGAGTATGCTCATTTTTAAAATTCAAACCTTGCAAAAAGGAATTCGGGACAAAGAGAATGAGTGAAGGAGCTAACTTGCTGAGCTCACTGCCTCACACCACTGGCATTGAAGAAGCAGTGCTTTTTTCTTCGCTAAAGAGAATGTCAAACCTGCAAACGGAAGGCATATTAGAGCTCTTTCCCTTCCTTTTAGACAACTTTGAATCGGTTGCTCTTTATTCTTTCGATTCTGGGCATATTCTACTAAGGAAATTGGTTAAACTTCATTCATTCTAGCCATGAGTCATCCTTGCAAGCATCGTCTTCTATTGAATTGAATGTCTATCGCTTTTGTGCTAACCTTCTTTTGAGTTGAGCCTAAATCTAATAACATGGGGTCAAAAGAAAGACTTGCAGTAAGAAGCAAGGGATTACTTAACCGATAGCTTAGTAAGGTAGTCACATACAATAACGCTAAAGGTTTTCTTCCTCAAGGAAATGTTAATTACGAATGGCTAGATAGAGTCGAGTGAGGCTTGAATAAGCTGATAACATCCATGGTCTCATTGCAGCTTTAATCTCTTTTAACATTTCTACTTACCCTCTTTCTATTTCCTTCGTTATGAAAGAAGATTAGGGTCTTGGACTTGGAAGAGTTAAGAATCCCCTTACGCATGTTACCAATGCTTCCTTGATTAGAGGTGGGACTTTGGCAAAAGGGTAAGCCATAGAACTTATTTGCGATTTGGTACATCATATACGAGAATAGCATTTTACAATTCCACTAGACCAAACCCTTCTCGATTCGTCTGTAAACAATTACCTTTCCTAGATGTCTGTCTTACCTTTCTTTCTCGACTATATGCCTTTCCTCTATACCTTGGTGATTGTAAGCCAGGGTTATGTTTTGTTGGTTTAAAAAATGCCTTCCGATTTGACTCTTACTGCTTTAATGACTGTCTCGGTATCGATACCTTGACCGTTGATTGTATCTATTTTGGTTCTTTTCTTAGCCTTTAGTTTGATGAATATCTCCCCTTTCTTCCTTTTTTAGAGGAAGTCTTCCCCTTTGTCCTAGAGCTAGAGTAGAGTTAGAGCAGTAGGATTGAGGATGGTATTGGGCAATAGGTTTAGTTTGGATTGGACAAATAGGAGTTGCTTCTAGGCAGCTAGAGACTAGACTATATCGGTCCCTTCCGGCTCTTAAAAAGAATATGTTGTTCTCTTTCCTCTTGCTATCGAATCAGCAACTAAGGTGGCACGAATATAAGCTATACAGATAGATCATGCTATCGCTCCAGCCTTTAGCTATTAAGGTGCAGAAATAGATTTTCCAACATTGAAGCAACATCAAAATTAGCACAATTAGCCCTGAGATTCCTTGGGCGAGGAGCAGGAGGCAGTAAAGCGAAGCGGGCTTTCAAAGGCTAGAAGCGATATGTGATTGAATAAAGGCCATGTCCCATAATATAAGTTTATTGCATCGAATGTTATTGTTACAGAATAGGCTGCACATTCAGAGGGTGTTAAGAGGAATGCACTCTTTGAAAGAATAGGCTCTGGTACTATTGACTTCCTTCCCTTGCTTTAGGGCTTTAGTGCCAAATCCCCAGAGCATTGAAACAATAGCTATGTTGTTACCGATTCCTATCCCACCAGCAAGCCCGCAGATGGAGTGAGGTACCTCTATGATAAGTAGTCAGCGTAAATGAAATGCCACTTCTTTTCTTTTGGGACAAAGACCTTTCTTTCCTCATTGCTGGATCGAAAGATTGAAGTCTTGTTGTGACATGTGCTACCTATTCTAGTGCGCTTAGGGATGTGGTGCTACCTGAAGCTTTCAACTCCTACCTTGAAAAGACAAGGCAAGACGTCCATTCGCTTGGTTAATGTCTTTAAATTTAGAGGAGGCTGCTCCTCTCTTGCCTTGCTTTTTGGCTCGACCACTCTATTTTGTTAATTAAGCTTTCCCCTTTCTCTAACTAAAAAGCGCTTTAGCTTCACTTTGGGGTGCTCTTTAGTTATTGTTCGTCATTTGTGAGGCAACTCATAGCCAATTCAAACTAAGATAAGAAGGACAGGGCCTTGGCTTCAAAGCTAAACATTTAGATACTATTATATATGTTACCACCTTCCCAAACTCCACTAATTCAACAAAAGCAAGAACAGCTTATTTCTCATCGGAACTCCCTTAATTTAATCCCAATAGGAGAAGAGTAAGGCCTTTAACCGGCAAAGATGCCTATCTTGATATTTCGACTTACCTGAAAACTCTACCTCTACTCTAACTTTCCATTTCATTCGCTAAGTCCTTCCCTTATCTCTTTCACTCTTGACTTCTGAAAGAAGACTTGTGAACAACCGAACAAGAGCTACCCACTAATCTTAGTCAAATTGGCTTGCCTTATATTTGTAATGCTAAAGTTTATTGAACACAAACCTATAGACTCCTTATGCTTAATGACTTCACTCATAGCATTGGGGTTGATTTTATCTTTTTCCTCCAAAAATTGTAGCCATTGGTTTTGTAAGTAAAGACCTTTGCTCGCTATTATTGCGAACTCTGAAGCATTTTTTTCTTTTAATCTAATGGAATTTTCTATGCTAAAGCTGCTACCATTGGAGCTCTATGCATGGAGTAGGACTATGAACAAAAGCTGTTGCGGTAGCTGTATCCGAGTGCAATAGCATCCATGGTATTACATTAACGAGGATTCTCAATTTGACAAGCCTTTGCTCATGAAAGAACTGGGTCGTAATAGCGAAGTGAACTCTTTACATAACATAAAGTGAGTCAACTTGCTCCATGTAGGAGTGTTCCTCTTGGTAGCCTTCTTCAAGTAGGCTTGTTTCTTATCACATTGATGTCGTGGTTCTTCCACTAATCTAATTCGGCAAGCGTTGGGAGGGCTATGACTTTCTAGGAATAGATTATTTCTCACAAGAACCCTAAAATCCTATTTATGAAGGTCAATGGCTATGTCCCTTCCGTGAGCAGTTTCCACACGCTTGTCCTTCCCCAACATCCTTTATTTCTGAATGGTCTTGAAATGGAAAATCATACGCTCTTTTCTCTTTTGAATGACTACTGGTTTTAGTGTGATTCAGTCCTTTCCTTATTTTAGACGGTTCTGTATACAGAAGGTGGAGGCTAAAGCGTTGGCATAGGGCAAGGTAAGAGTGATCCCCTGGTTTGATTGAATCTAAAGTTCCCATCTTAGGAATCTTTATTGGTCGATTCTGGCTATAGTGAGGGTGGAGGTTTAGCCTTATATATTCTAAATCGAATGTAGCCTCGCCTCGGCATTTGCATCGTAAATGAATTATCAATAATTAAGAAAATGCAAAAAGAAGAAAACAAATAAGCTCTAGCAAATACATGATAACAATGATTATTTTAGCTTGCTTCATGAATTATAGGCTTCCTTTCATAATCCTAACAACACCATTGGAAAGTGCTTAAAAAATTGAGTGAAATTGAATATCTACTTGTCAAAAAAACGAATTAAAAATGATCAAGATACCACAAAAATAAGAAAATAAAATGAAATTGTAGCAGAACACTATGTGTGATTGTTCTTGCTAAATCTATAAGTTACATATTTCCTTTGATAAAAGTAATATCACCGATAGAAAGCGCTTGAAAAATTGAGTGAAAAACAACAATTTACTCGTTAAAAACATATTTCAAATGATCACAGTATTGCAAAAATAAGATTTGATAGAGATTGGCAATTTAATATGAGGGACCACAGGTTGATCCCATCCCTTTGATAAAATAAATTCCCCATTAAGAATAACTCAAAAACCATGTAAGATCAACTACTTATACATCAAAAACCAATTTAAAATGAATTGGATATGTGTAATTAAAGCTTTAGCATTGAAATTATAGAAAACTTAAACTATTATAGTATAGCTTTCATAAATAATAACCATAGCTAATTCTTATACGTTTCCTAAAATTCTTATTGTATTTAGACGAGTCCGAATTAGAAGATATTTATCTTGAAGACTATTTCAACTTGTGAGGATAGCGGAGTGAGTTATTCCTATGACTGTTGCATTTTTGTGATTGTAGTAGTGGAGCACTTAAAGTTATAGCATATATGAATGTGATATGAATGAATGGGTTTCAGGGATTATTTGCATGCAATTGATATAATTTTTTATTCGACAATGCAAGTAAATAAAAGTGATGGCTGAATTGTTTGTAGACATTTAGTATGTTATATGCGATTTTGTGATTTTGGTTTCTCACCTAAAACGGATTAATATTTAATCAGCCTATAAAATTAAAACGATAATTCATTATCATGCACTTGCATATCAAACAATCAATGCTTCATGAGGAACCCATGATAGTTGTCATGTTTGGGTACATGGGCTCGACTCTATAGGGATAGAACTAACTCGTCCCTGGGAAGACAATTCCCCCTTAAAGTTGTGTCGGGCACCCTATTGTAGGCTTACTCTTAAAGCAGTGATCTTAGACTTTCTCTCACACACATATTAAAAATTCTTATGAAAGGATTTCTAAATACAACCCTCAATTGCATTGTTCGAGTTAGATGGGTTCGCGGTGGCCTCTAAGGCCATCAAACGGTTTCCCTAACTTTAGGTCACATAAGGCATACATTCATACATATATGAACAATCCAAATGATTGTATATGTTTGCTTCCTGTAGTTATTTTGCATTACATGTGTTTGTATTGATTAACCTACCTAAAAGTGTAATAAGATGATTAACTGAACTGGTTGTAGTTGACTCCCTTATAGTAATTAGTTATTATGGTGTTATTTGTGAGATATACTTGGTCGTGAGATGCCATAAGTTAATATATCAAGTTTTGGGGTTATGTGAGAAGATAGAGCAACTGAGAGTAGGATTCTCCATGTTTTGAAAGATACTATTTATATCCATGTTTATTGGACAGACCTAGTGATAAGTAACCATATGTAGATATTTGGATTGTAGATATCTTGCGATATATACTTATATATATATATATATATATGGAAAATACTCTTATGAAGATAATTTCAATGCAGGGGCCACCACCCCTACTTTATCTATAGCAAGAAGCTAATATTTTAATTGAGATAATTTATAATTTTAAATCCCTAGTGTTGTTGCTCTATTATTAGATAGACTTTGTGATTGTCATTTTCTAGTTGTGCCACTGAATGATAAGCACATCTTATGCACAGTATTTTAAGCTATTGAGTGACAAAAGGAGCCACTTTACAACTTTGGTACAATATATGACGGGATTATCATAAACAGGGTGTCTCTAGGGTGTGATATTCATCCTTTATAGTTACCCGATTTAAAGCTCTATGTTTTATCAAAAAAGCCAAGTCCCATCCTTCTTTTAGACTAAAAGCATAAGAGATGAAAAAAGACTATTACTTAATTGAATGGTTCTTTGCTCTAGCATCTCCTTTACTTGTTTCTCAATCTCACTTTTTTGAAAGTGAAGATACCTATATGGTCGGACATTAATGGGAGAGACACCTGGTTTGAGATGTATTCTACGTTGAATACTACTTAGAGGTGGCAATAATGAGAGTGTCTCAAATAATTAAGAAAGTATGCCCAATACATCATTCATCAAAGTATTGTTGGTGTAGTCTCTAATTTGTAATCCTTCAAAGCCACTGAATGAAAATAAGAAGCTATAGCATCTACTTGAATCATCCTGTGCAACTAATGATGTGTAATTTATGCTACATATTGGTTGATCCCCCGATAATGTCATAAATTGACCCTGATAGACAAATGTCATAGTTAAATGATTATAATCTATAGTTATTGGTCTCAATTACTTCAACCACTGTACTTCCAACACCACCTTAGACCCTCGTATTGATAGAACATAAAAAGTGGCAAAAAATTTTAACCATTGAATGTTCACTTCAACATCTGTACACTGACACCTAAATTGCATTTCTTTTACCATTTCTAATCATTACATTAAATTTTGGTGATGCAGTAATGGGAAGATAAAAGAAAAAAAAAAAAGGTAATGTCTATGTGTTTGTTCAATCTTTGGTTATGTGTTTGGTTGTGCCTATGGTTTTATAGAAAGGTTAGGGTTTTGCAGCGATGACTCCATCGGTTATTCATTCATGCTTGTTTCTCATCTAGATGGTATATATTCCTTGCCAACACCTAAACATTCAAAATCAATCCCTTCAACTTATTTCCAAACCTTAAGTGCCTAAGTCTAAATAACACTGTTGAAACATGTACACATATACCTTTAGTGAGTTCTCCTTACCTTAACTTTTATTTCTTACACTTATTAGCTTAAGTATTGATCTCTTACCTATACACTTATAAATTTAATTAGAGCTTTGATAATTTTCGAAAATTAACCAGCTAGTTCATCGATTCATCTTATAATTATATTTTTATATGTATTGTTAACTTTCAATGCATAGTATAATATTGGTTAATGAACCTTTTTAAGCCTATTGCATATTGCTTACGTATTTTTGTCATATAGAGTCTTCTTGACGTAATCTAAGATCCCAATTGGACGAGTGAGATAGGTGCAAAGATCTAAGTAAATTTCAAATGTAGCAACAATAATTCAACAAGATTGGAAGGATATTACACGAACAAGTTTAGATATACGAATAGCAAAGAGAGCCAACTTAAATGAAGGAAGCAATCTAGGCCAACCCATAAAAGAATGCTAAGCTAAATCATTGGGTTGATTTTGGACTAGCTAAGCAAGTCACTGGATTGGGTTGACTAAGATAGGTCAACCACCCTCCTATGCATTGACTTGATTTTTTGCAATTTATGTATTTTGATAGTTTTGTTTAGTTTTTCATGTTTAATATTTTGAAAAGCCTTTTTTTCATGTTATTTTAGGTTTATCTTAGTATTTCCCATTGTTAGGAATAATTTAGGTATGTAAGTGTTTATTTGTTAATTTAGTTTGTTAGAAGGTTTATTGAGCTTATAGAAATGGTTAGTTTCTTTTAGGGTAAAACACATGCTTGCTGTTATTTCTTAAAAAAAAAAAAAACACAAACACAAATTGTGTAAAAATAAATACCATATTAGCGTTACTATATTGCATATTGGAGTGAAGAAATCAAAATTTGTATCTGTGCTGCATGACAAGGTGCGATATAGTGATCTAGCCCGTCAAACTTTTATAAGCCAATGTATCACTTCTTCATACAGCAATACATGTGTCGCATGTACCCTAAGCGACACAGGAAGTTTTATGTGATGCACTTTACTAGTCCAAATTTAACCCACTTCCAACAAGCATGGGATAATTTACGTCACTTCGATAACTTGAAATTGATGGTTGTGGGAATTTAAAATCACTTCTAGAAAAAAAAAAAAGAAGCATGGGTCAGCTTATATCACTTCAAAAACTTGAAATTACTCAGTGTGAGAATTTAAAATCACTTCCAAAGAGCATGAGTTAGCTTATATCACTTCAACAACTTGAAAATTTTCATTTCTAGAGTTTGATGTCACTTCCAGAAAGCATAAGTCCACTTAAGTCTCTTATTTACTTGAGGATTGTTAGACATCCAGAGCTAGAGAAGAAGTGCAAGGAAGTCAATGGAGAGAAGTGGTGCAAGAAAGTCAGCTTAAGTAACAATATGTGGTATGATACACGTAAAAAAAAAAAAAAAAACTATATCATGGTCCTTTTATGCGATATAACAATACTATTCATGTAATATTTTTTTCCTATAATTTTGTGTTTTTTTTTTTAAGTGTATTATACATGTAATATTATCTTTTCTTTTAGTTGAGATTTGGTTTCTAGATTTACTTGATTCTTCACACTTAAGTTTGTAAATAAGCCAATGATCATCCTATTAATTTTTTAGAGCTTTATTTTGAGTAGTTAGACCATACCGAGAGTATGGAGTCATTGTTATAAATATTAAATGGTTTCTTTTATTTATCTTGTTTTTCATTGAATTTACTTACAACTACAACGAAGATGTTGAATGTCCTTAATCAAATTATTCAGCGAGTGTTTCATAAATTGTGGGTCATTGATCCGTGATTTAATCAAGCATTATATTCTAAATCATTGTTTTTTTTTGCCCCTTAAAACAAATATCAAAAGATTTTTTTTCTTACTAGATTTTAACAAGTATAATGAAATATCTAGTTAACTGTCCTTTAACGGTAATTTAATTTGGTTTGTCTTATATCCAAATAAAATTTTTCTTTTATTCTAATTCTTTCCTCTTGTTGTGTTATTTTCATATTTTTTTTCCCTTTATTCAAAACATAGTATAAAATATGTGTCATGGAGTACTATACCCTAGAGAATAAAATACATATATATATACTTATACATATATATTACAGGTACTCTTAAGATTAAACTTGTTAATAAGATAAACAAGGAATTCATTGTACTTTTTTTCCCTTATAACTGTAACATAAAGAGGAAGATAAAAACTCAATAAAAGGACAACCTTTGTAGCGATTCAATTAGAGATAATATCACAAATAATACCTAAACTTTGACAAAATATACAATTAGGTATCTAGACTTTGAAAATGATCAATTTAGTATCTAAACTTTGTAATTGATCAATTTGATAAAACTTTAAAATCAATTAATTTAGTATTTGAAATAACTTGATGGAGGTACTATTAGCATATACATGAAAGAACTTTTTATACATGCTACATTTATACATTTAAAGTTTATGTACTAAATTGATCAATTTTAAACTTCACGTATATAATTGTATATTTTGTCATAGTTCATGTGCCATTTGGAACACTAACACATCTAACTATTTAGCACACCAACACATTTTTACTCCTCGACGTACTCTTTTGGAAAATCTTATCATACATATTAATTCTCTTAATGGACTGCTCATGTATAAAATTTAGCTGGATTTTATTTTTTAATATAATTTTTTCTTCATTCTTTGGATACAATAATTTTTCTTGGCCAAATTGATATAATTAATAATTACTCAAAAAAAAACCTACATAAAGGGGCTGAGTAAACAAGGACCAACAGTAATAATTTTTTTTGTCTTTTTAAATCCATAAATATAATTTTAAAATTAGTAAATGTAACAACTATAACATGTTTAAGTATAGATAATAAAGAATGAAAGCTCCTTTAATTTAAAAGAAAAACCAAACATCAATCCGGGACAATGTCCTATGGGTAATAAATTCATAAGTTGTATTATATTGCTAATATTATAGGTTATCACCATATTGTTTTGGGTATTAAATTGATATGTTCTATGAATCTTCAAAAGTATAATAGTGGTTACATACCCATTATATGTATACACATAATAGTAGTTACATGCCTATTATATGTATGCATATATATTGTCTATCATCTATTCACTATTTTTCCTCCCATACATTTTCGTCGGGATTATTGATGGTATGTCATTATTATACAATTTTCTATCTCTTATATTCCCAACAACTTTTTATGATAATTATTACTCTTCTTAATATGTCCTATATATGTCTTCGAGAAAAGGAAAATAATAATAAACTTTTTTAAAAAATTACAAAAACACTACTGGGATCAAAATAATCTCAGTTTTAAGCAGAGACGAGGTTAGCGGGCATTATATTCACCTGTCATCTTCTTCTCCCTCATATCGACAGAATCAAAATCGACAAATCCTCGAAAAACCCCAAATGCGAAACCCTAACCCTAATTTCCTCAAATGGACAATGGATTTTCATAAAATCACGGTGTTATTTTGAATGGGTTTGATCACCAGGCGTTACGAAAATCATCAGATAGTGGAAAAGGGAATTTGGGTGTAGAAAAGCCATAAATTTGTGTCGAGCTCGATAAGTAAGTGTGTTAGATTTTTTGCCTAGATTTTTGCTATTATTGATGTTGCATTGTTGAATATTGGGTGTTGTGTATGTTTTTGGAGAATTTTTTTTTCAAAATGGTGAAACATATTGTATGTTAACCATATGTAGGTGTTGTACTCGATAAGTGCGTTATTCTAGGTTATTGTGGATTTTTTTTGTCAAATGGTGTAGCCCATTGTATGCTAACTGTATGTAGGTGTTATTCTCAATAAGTAAGTGCATTATTATAGGTTATTATGGACTTTTTTGTCAAATGGTGAAGCACATTCGTGTTGAACTCGATAAGTAAGTGCGTTAGATAGGTGTTGTACGCAATGTTAGGTGAGTTGTATTGTAGAGTAGTAATGTGATTTGTATGTTAATTGTATGTGCTATCGATGTTGCCTTGTAAACAATATTTGATGTAATTATGATTATATTCTACAGTTTTTGAATTTAGGAACCAAATTACGAAATCATATATTATTATACACCATATACATTGATCATATACTATTATGAAACTTGAGTAAATACAATAGCATTAGGAAATATGTTTAAATATTAGGGGAGTGCAATAGATAAGTCATGATGCGAATTTCATGCAATCATCCTATGTTTTATGAGATGACGAGTAGATGAGGAAATGGATAAGGCCAAGTTTGTATTGTACGCTCATGACAACATTGTGGAGAGAAATGATGGTTTTGGTTATGATAAGCGGCCAATTATTGTGGTCAGTGTTAGTAGAAACTCAACATATAAGCAAATACTTGGCATCATTTGCAATAAACTTTAGGTAAACATGTCTACACATCGGGTTGTGTTGTATCATAGGGTAGCCATTAGAGATAGAATGCTACACTATGATGTTATTTCAGTGACCGATGATGATGCTGCATAGGAGATGTTAGTGTACACCACATTGTCAGTGCTTATATATGTGCAGATATTCGAGAACGAATTGTTACAGGTACTTGCAGGAGAAATGGGTATTCATAGAAATATTGGCAGCCAATGGGTTAGTAGACTCAAACTCTACTCAAATTCAGACAATAGGTAGCATACAGTTGTAGATGGGTAACTTTGAAATTAGTGCACCTAATTAGACACGAGGTCGCAATACTAATATGATGCAACACTCCTCGCCAAGTGAATTCAGTGATGACTATGATGATGATGGATGTGATAACGTGGAAGCTTTTCTCTAGGAAGATGCTGTTACTGGGGTACAATGTCATAGAAATGACCGGTACTGTTTTGTGGCTCCCATAGATGTTGATGCAATTGGGAGCTCGGTGCCAGTACCTTTTTTTTCATTGCTAATGTTGGTAGTGTTTATGTTGCATTTGATGATGAGAAGGAAATAAGTGCTGGAAATTAGAGTTTCAGCGATGAATTCAAAGTTAGGATGCGGTTTGAGACTAAAGATCATCTCATACGAGCAGTTAAAATGTGGGATATATTGAATCATTATAATTTCAAGGTAGTGGACTTGAACCTAAGGTTTTAGGCAATTAAATGTATTGCTATCCATAATAGAGGTTGCAAGTGGAGACTTAGAGGCAATTATAAGAAGCATGGGTGGTTTCACATCACTAAATATAAAGGACCCCATGCCTGCTTAATGAAATCACTAGACATGACCACTCTTAGTTAGACTCCACTAGCATGTCTAGGTGCATTATCTTGGAGATTCGTAATTCTCCAAATGTGAGAGTGAAGGACATCTAATTGACCATCTTAAAAGGATTTAGATATAATGTTCATACGAAGAGAATTCGTTAGGCGAAGCGAAAAGCTATTGAGTAGGTGTATGGAAATCAGGAAGAGTCATGTGTAGAGCTCCCACATATGCTAAATGCGATAACAGAAGTAAATCCAAGAACAAAGATTGAGCGGAGAATTATGGATTTAGATACAACAAGACACATCTTCCTTGATAGACTCTTTTAGGCATTTGCTCATTACATTGAAGCATTCCAGTATTGCAGGTACATTTTGCATACATGCTTCAATTTAGTTGTAAAAGATTGATATTGATGAACTAAGTTATATCTGTTAATTGTTTGCAAACCCGTGGTCACAGTTGATGGCACTTTCTTATATGGCAAGTACAGGTAAAAATTGCTCGTTGTAGTAGTAGAAGGGGCAAATCATACCGTTCCACTAGCGTATACTCTTGTCAATGAAGAGAAAGAGGACATATGGAGTTGGTTCCTTGCAAAATTACTAGAACACGTTATCAAGTATCATTTAAACATTTGCTTAATATCCAACTAGTATGACAGTATTAAAAGTTTAGTTGAAGGTGAGAATGTTATGTGGCTTAGAGGTTGGCCTTAGCGGTGGTATATCAGACATGTTGCTAGTAACTTCAACTCAAATGCAAAAAAAGTAAGGAATTAGTTAAAAAAGT
Organism: Combretum micranthum; assembly: GCA_024138025.1. NCBI lineage: Eukaryota > Viridiplantae > Streptophyta > Magnoliopsida > Myrtales > Combretaceae > Combretum > Combretum micranthum. The sequence continues at coordinate 202,133 of JAMXBD010000706.1, forward strand.
AGCATACCGAACCTATATGAGAAAGTTCCATGGTTACTTTAATAAAGCAGAGCAAAGTGGTCCATGGACATTAAGATATTTTCGCAAGTTACATCCATGTATGTGGACTTTATTTTACGATGAATGCATAAGGTTTGGAATTGGTAAAACAAACATGGCTGAAAGTTACAATTCCACTCTAAAAGATGCTCGGTGCTTACCTGTGGTAGCATTAGGGAAAAAATTCTTTTACAATTGCAACTCAATATTCAACAAACAAAGACAGGAAGTGAGTAAAGCAATGAATTAAGGTAAGTTGTTGACAACGTATGTTGCAAAGAAATTTGAGAGGTGGAACAATGTATAAAGTGCCCATCGGGTAACATGTTTCGACTATCAAGAATAAATATTTGAGGTTTTAACTACTTTTACGCCCTGCAATGTATGATCAAAAGAGAGATCACATTCAAAAAGTGGAGTTGTAAGTATCTAGATGTACATGTAATAAATGGCAGACACATAAAATTCCATGCTCTTATGCAATGGCAGTAATGGGTACTTGCACATGGATTGTGTTGCCCAAGTTGGGCAATGGTATAGATGGAAGAATCAGCTACGGGTATATGGGCATTCCTTCATACATGCAGTAGATAAGATTAATTGGACTCCTCTCAACATACCAAAATGACACTCTATCCTAAGACTTATTAAGAAAAGAGGTAGGCTTAAAGAAAAACGCTTCCAAAATGAGATGAACATTTCATATGGCCCATGGGGTTATTCATGCAATTAGTGTAGGCAGATAGGGCAAAACATTAAAAGTTGTCCTATTAAGCAAGCGGTTAGTAGGATCGTTACGGGTCAGTCGAGTCGTGGTGGTATTTTTTCTTTTGTTCATGTGATTTGTTTTACTACACTTACATGGCATACTTTATATGTTGTTGCTTCGTTTTGTACCTGTGCCTCTACTAACATTATTCATCACTTTATTCCTTATAAATGGATCAATGACCGCTCGATGACTCCATACTTATAGGGAAGCATGTTCAATGGTTGAGGCTCACATGGGAAGGCCAGGTAATATTATTTTCTCATCCAATTACTTAGATCATTTAGACAATGTTTATGATGGATTTGTTTTCAAAAGCAAGAGCACGTGGTATTACATTGTCATCGTAGAGAGGCGAAGCTGAGATAATATGCCTACGATTTTAGATGATCGACTTATTCCATTGCTGTCTTAGGCCAGTTTCATAGGTGCTGCTCATATAACATCTGTATGGCTGAATTGGCACCTGATTATAGCTTTAATATACAGGTAGCATCGAGAGACCCATACCTTTTACCTACTGATGAAGGAGTGGTCCGTGACGTTGTAGGACGTTGCAACACTCACCGGCCTTCTCGCTGCGTCGATAGATCACAGCAGTTACCGTAGGTTGCCCATTGATTGGTTATTAGGATACTACTTTTGATGTCACTCAATCCTTACACATTTGTTGTTTGAGTATATGGGGTGTTTCGATAGACAGATCCATAGCCAGTTATCATTTTATATGTTCTATGTGTATAATTTCATTATCTTTACTAGTATATAGTACACTTTTTTGTTGAACAGGTTGTTTGAGACTCCTACTATGTTATTATAGATTCCATGCATGTCTACTGCTGGAATGTCAGTGATATATGACTTGCACATGTTCCCCTGGTTTGCTTTCACATTGTTGACATTCAGACAATTTGGTGGTTTCTAAGGGTTCCCAGACCCTCCAGCTGATATGAGAGCCCTGCATGAGATAGACTTACAAGGGTGTTTTGAGTGAAACTGTGCGACAGAGCACGTCGGGTGGGTAATAAAGTGGGATGGCAGGCGCGATCGCATTATTGAGATGTCAGATATCCCTATTGGCACATCTGGAGATTATTTGATTGGTACCATCGATCACGAGGTGCTAGAATAATCGTACAGGGGCCATTGTTCAATATATAATAAGTTCAACAACTACATGAGCTATATATGGATATATATTGTGTTCGGTATTCACTGATCTAAATGTTTGCTTTCGCTTGCAGGCAAATTTCATTTATTGAGTTCCTGGCATATCAGTAGAGAACACTCCTATCACTATACGATATGTCATTCGTGTAGTAGAGGAATTTATGGGGCTTAATTTGTATGATTAAGTGCTAGCGCCTATACCAACAGTAGCATCGGAGGACCCACAGCCTCGGCCCATACAGAGATAATGACAATAAAGAGAGAGAGAGGTGTAGGCGAGGATGGGGTCAGGGTCAGGAGCGAGGGCGAATCCTATCTATAGATATCAAAGATGAGCCTTCACCTTCGCACGTACGCTTACTTGATGAGTATGGTCATTCATAGTTTATCATGATGAGCCTGGTTATCATCATCATCATCATATAGTCATCTAGCGGAGATCCCGATGCCAGATACCTCATACATCGAGTTTCACACCCCTCTTACTCCACAAAAGAGACGATCGTCACTACCACATGATATGGGGGAGGGACTCACTCAGATGGATCTAGACCCTATCTTATTTCATCCTTATAATATTGGTAGTGGAGATGGGAATGCCACACTCACGTAGGTTGTGTTGGGTTGTGGAGCCTGAATACTGTACACCTTTGAAAAGTCATAATTCTTCTCAATATATATGCGAAGGGACATGTTTCTTGTATATGAAACAATGTAACTTTTCTTGAAGGGGTATATAGAAGAGTTGTAACTCTTCCCAAAAGGCATTATTATTGTTAGCAAGGGTATTTTAGGCAGTTCACGTAAAATTGTCATTAGGGTTTTTTATAAATAGCCCATCTATGTAATACACATCACTCTCAAACATATAGTGAATATCCTGGCTTGGTAGCGCCCCCAGACGTAGTCACAATCCGTGACGAACTGGGTAAACAATTTTGTGTCTTTGTCATTTCAATCTTTATTTTTCGTCTTTATTATTTCAACAAATTGGTATCAGAGCAAGGTTCGGTGGGATAGATATGATGGGTGACGGAAAATTGCCGATTGAAAGGTTTGACGGAGCAGATTTCGGATTCTGGAAGATGCAGGTCGAGGATTATCTGTATGGTAAAGATCTGTATCAGCCTCTGGGTACAAAACCAGAGGATATGAAGGACGAAGACTGGAAATTGTTGGACAGGAAGGCGATGAGCGTGGTTCGCTTGTCTCTGTCCAGGAACGTTGCGCTTCATACAGCAAAAGCGAAATCCACTAAGGAGATGTTTGAGACGTTATCGGAGATGTATGAGAAACCATCAGCAGCAAACAAGGTTCATCTGATGCGGCGTCTCTTCAACCTAAAGATGTCAGAGAATACTGTGGTTGCCGATCATCTTAACGAGTTCAATTTGATCACAACCCAATTAAGCGCTGTGGATATTGATTTCGATGATGAGGTCCAAGCCCTAATTTTGCTGTCTTCCTTACCGGAGAGTTGGAGCGGAACAGTTACAGCTGTTAGTGCTTCATCGGGGAAAGAGAAGTTGAAATTTGACGAAGTAAGAGATCTGATCATTAGTGAAGAAATTCGCAAGAAGGAATTAGGTATTACTTCAGGGTCAGTTTTGAACACAGGAAATAGGGGCAGATCTGATTCGAAGGAAACGAATCGGGGTAGATCGAAATCAAGAGGTCGGAACAGGGGAAGAAGTGCATCGAAAAGGGACTTGAGTAAAATCAAGTGTTGGAACTGTCAGGAATTTGGTCACTTCAAGAATCAGTGCACAGCACCGAAGAAAAAGAAGGAGGCAAATGCAACAGTAGATGAAACCGAAGATGCATTAATTTTGAGTGTGAGCAGTCCATTGGAATCGTGGGTTTTGGATTCTGGAGCATCGTTTCATTCTTGCAGTGGTGCAGAGTTAATGGAAGAATATACTTCTGGTGATTTTGGAGAAGTCTATCTTGCTGATGACGAACCTCTGAAAATCGTGGGGAAGGGAGATGTTCAGATCAAAACACCGAATGGATCTGTATTACAGTTGCATGGCGTGAGACATATCCCTGGGTTGAAAAGAAATTTACTCTCGGTTGGGCAGTTAGATGATGAAGGTTATGATGTAACCTTTGGCTGCAATAATTGGAAAATTACAAAAGGAGCCATGGTGGTGGCTCGAGGCAAGAAGGAGGGTACATTGTATACGACGACAAATCTCAAGGATAGTATTGCTCTTACAGGAGCATACAGTGATGCAGATTTGTGGCATTGCCGACTAGGTCATATGAGTGAGAAAGGGATGAAGGAGCTGTGTTCAAAAGGAAAACTGCCGGACCTCAAGACAACTGAAGTCGGATTGTGTGAGGAGTGTGTACTCGGGAAACAGAAGAGGGTAAGTTTCTCGAAGGCTGGCAGAACTTTGAGAAAGCAGAAGCTTGAGTTAGTACACAGTGACTTATGGGGACCAGCGCCGGTGACATCTCTTGGTGGTGCGTCATATTACATGACTTTTATTGATGATTCCACTAGAAAGGTATGGGTTTATTTTCTAAAAAATAAATCTGATGCTTTTAATATCTTTAGAAAGTGGAAAGCTCTGGTAGAAGTTGAAACAGGCCTGAAAGTGAAGTGTCTGAGATCTGATAATGGTGGTGAATATGAGCTCAGTGAGTTTAAAGAATTTTGTGCTAATAATGGTATTCGCATGGAAAAGACTGTGCCAGGAACTCCTCAACATAATGGCGTTGCAGAACGCATGAACAGAACACTTAATGAACGTGCTAGGTGCATGAGGCTGAAGTGTGGGTTACCCAAGATGTTTTGGGCAGATGCAGTCAACACTGCTGCCTTCTTGTCAATAGAGGACCATCAGCCCCTTTGGAGAACGGCATACCAGAGGAGGCTTGGAGTGGTAAAGAGGTAAACCTGTCGTTTCTTCGAGTATTTGGCTGTATTGCTTATGTTCATGTTGATGCTGCTGCTAGAACTAAATTAGATGCTAAATCTGTTAAATGTACGTTTATTGGATATGGTGGTGATGAGTTCGGTTATAGATTCTGGGATGAACGTAATCGAAAAGTTATTCGTAGTCGAGATGTCATATTTAATGAGCAGGTTCTGTACAAGGACAGATTGGATGCACCAGATTCTAACAGTGTAGGTACCCAGATTGTTGAGTTAGATATTTCGAACTCAGGTGGGCGCAAGGCTGTTCAGAATGATGAGGTTGTTATTGAGGCAGAGCAGAGTACACCACTGCCCATAGCTCCGCTGCGGAGGTCTACCAGAGTGTGTGGTTCACCAGACAGGTATTCACCGTCAAGTTATTACCTGCTGTTAACTGATGGTGGTGAACCTGAATGTTATGCAGAGGCTAGCCAGGGACAGGATCGAGCCAAATGGAAGCTTGCGATGGATGATGAGATGGATTCATTGATGTCCAATGATACTTGGGAACTTGTCGAGCTTCCAAAGGGCAAGAAACCATTGCATAATAAATGGGTCTATAGAATTAAGCAGGAGGTTGATGGAAGCAAGCGTTACAAGGCAAGGCTGGTTGTGAAAGGGTTTCAGCAGAGACATGGTATTGACTATACTGACATTTTTGCTCCTGTTGTGAAGCTAACCACTATACGTATTGTGTTGAGTATGGTAGCTGCAGAGAACTTGCTATTGGAGCAAATGGATGTAAAAACAGCCTTCCTCCATGGTGATTTGGAGGAAGATATATACATGATGCAACCAGAAGGATACTTGTCAGAGGGTAACACTAACCTTGTGTGTAAGCTCAAGAAGAGCTTATATGGCTTGAAACAGGCACCGAAACAGTGGTACAAGAAGTTTGATGGGTTTATGCAGGAAATTGACTTTGTCAGATGCAATGCCGACCATTGTTGTTACTTCAAGAGATTTGACCAAAGCTATATCATTCTACTGCTGTATGTAGATGATATGTTGATAGCAGGGTCCAGTGCTCGAGAAGTGAGTAAATTGAAAAAGCAGTTATCCGAGCAATTTGCTATGAAGGAACTTGGAGAGGCTAAGCAGATTTTGGGTATGCGTATCATTCGAGACAAAGAGGCGGGGAAGTTGTATCTTTCACAGGCTGAGTACATCGAGAAAGTATTAAAGCGGTTTAATATGCAAGATGCTAAGCCAGTGAGTGTCCCGCTAGGTGGTCAGTTTAAACTATCTAGCAAAGAGTCGCCTAGGAGTGAGGAAGAGCGAACCCATATGAAGAAGATTCCCTATGCTTCGGCGATTGGAAGCATTATGTATGCCATGGTTTGTACGAGACCAGATATTGCGCATGCGGTGGGAGTTGTTAGCCGTTTTATGAGCGATCCGGGCAAACAGCATTGGGAAGCACTGAAATGGATCCTTAGGTACTTGAGAGGTACCACAGATAGGAGTTTGTGTTTTCAAGGCAAGGATTGCAAGTTGGCAGGATATGTTGATGCGGATTTGGCATCTAGTGATCTAGATAAGAGAAGGAGTACAACCGGGTATGTATTTACTTTGGGTGGTACAGCGATATCTTGGGCTTCTAAGTTGCAGAAGATCGTAGCCTTATCAACTGCAGAAGCAGAGTATGTGGCAGTGACAGAGGCAAGTAAAGAGATGGTATGGTTGCAGAATTTCTTAAGTGAATTGGGGAAAAAGCATAAGGATGGTACCCTATACAGTGACAGTCAGAGTGCTATTTTCTTGGCTAAGAATCCAGCATTTCATTCAAGAACAAAGCATATTGAGTTGAAGTATCACTACATACGGTATCTCTTGGAGAGAAAGATCTTGCAGCTAGTGAAGATTCAAGGGAGCGAGAATCCTGCTGATATGTTGACTAAGGTTGTGACCTTAGAGAAGTTGAAGCTATGTATGGCTTCAACTGGGCTTGAAACTTGAAGAGAAGTCTTGGCGCTACCATTTGGTGCAAGTTACTGATGAGAGATTGAGAAGTGGCTTACATGAGATTCAGTCTCCAGGTGGGAGATTGTTGGGTTGTGGAGCCTGAATACTGTACACCTTTGAAAAGTCATAATTCTTCTCAATATATATGCGAAGGGACATGTTTCTTGTATATGAAACAATGTAACTTTTCTTGAAGGGGTATATAGAAGAGTTGTAACTCTTCCCAAAAGGCATTATTATTGTTAGTAAGGGTATTTTAGGCAGTTCACGTAAAATTGTCATTAGGGTTTTTTATAAATAGCCCATCTATGTAATACACATCTCTCTCTAACATATAGTGAATATCCTGGCTTGGTAGCGCCCCCAGACGTAGTCACAATCCGTGACGAACTGGGTAAACAATTTTGTGTCTTTGTCATTTCAATCTTTATTTTCGTTTTTTTTCTTTATTATTTCATAACAGGTTGATCCATCTATGAAGCATCCCTATTAGGATGTCCATTAGTATACACCATTTCCTCAGATTTTTATCAAGCGGGGACGAGGGAGGCGGGGCACCCAATGGTAGTGATTACATAGATTTTACATCTTATGTTTGTTGTATATAAATTCTTATTTTTTATGTTTTTTGCATGTAGAATTTTTGTATACTTTTGGTGTAAATAATAGAATGTTAATGTAATAATTTCATATTATCTTTTATGAGTTTTTTATTATGTTTGTGATGAAAGGTTTCACAAAACTATTATAATTGAATGAATTGGGTTTAGGACCGTGGATGAATGAATTGGGTTTAGGACTGTGGATGAATAGATTGGGTTTGGAAATACTATTATGGATAGGTTATGAAGTCTGGAAGTTGGTGGATGGCTAATGAATAAATTATATAGCTGATTGTGTATGATTTTGATAGGTTATAACAACTAACGTAAAAAAAGAGTGATTTATGGGATATGTGGTGGTGGTTGTTGTTTGGGTTGTGTGTGTGTGTTGGGAGGGTGGGGCGAGGGGTGTTGGGTTTAGCTAACCTCGCCTCTGTCTGTAAAATATTTACCTCATTCTTTAAAGAAAAACAATATTAATTTGTTTAAAACTAGAATTATTTTAATTCCAGTGGTATTTTAAAAATTTTATTGTTATTTTCCTTTTTCTATACATAGATAACTCCCAATTGGCTTTAAGAACCCTAATAAAATATTTAAACAAAAAGATTGAAAAATTAAAATCCGGTAATTCATAAATATTCACTTTTCAATAGAGGGGAAAAAAAAAAAAACCTACCTAAACAAGAAACTAAAGTAACGTTCAAATGGCGCGCTTCCCAGTTCCCACACGTCGGTTCCCGCCATTTCTCTCTTTCTTCTTCTGCATCTTATACCCGCATTCCTCTCTCTCTCTCCCTCTCTCTCTCTGTCTAAAATCCCTAATTAAACCCTACTACTTCAATTCTCTGTAAATCCATGGCGGAAGCAACTCCAAGGAGGAGATTCCAATCCCCCAAAGGACAAAAGCATTCCAAAATCTCGCCTTCTCCTGTTTCTCTCACTCCTCAAACAACCGGCACCGCAATTCCAACTCCTTTTCGCCGATCGACTCCTAAAAGGTCCCTCTTGTTCGACGACCACTCACAGCACGATCCATTTAAATGCTCACCTTCTACTCCCCAAAAGGATGTCAAAATCGAAATTTCCGAACCGAAACGGCACACGCGTTCTTCGAGCAAAGCTGAAGATGCTGCTCAGGATGTGTCTGTTAGGAATACTAAGAAGAAAGAAGTCAAGGAGTCTAAAATTGAGGATGAACAGAGCGCAATGGAGAAAGCTTTAAGATCGGATGATTCGACGAAGAGGAAGAAGTCGAAAGATGAGGGGGCTTCGTTTGCTCCTGTAACACCGGGGCAATCGGAGTCTAAGAAGGCCAAGAAGGAGAAGGAGCTAGAGGCAGAAGTGTTTACAAGAGCTAGGATTTCGAGAAGATTACAAATTGGAGAGAAGAGAAAGAGGAGTGGTAGCGTGGAGAAGAAGAGAAGAGTTTATTATAAGAAAGTTGTGTATGATGGGGGTGAGTTTGAGGTAGGAGATGATGTGTATGTGAAGAGGAGAGAAGACGTGAGCTCGGATGACGAGGATCCTGAAGTGGAGGAATGCAGGATTTGTTTTAGGGCTGGGAGATGGATTATGATAGAATGTGATGATTGTTTGGGTGGATTTCACTTGAAGTGTCTAAAGCCCCCGTTACGGGGTGTTCCGGATGAGGATTGGATTTGTGGGTTCTGTGAGGCAAGGAAATCAGGTGAGGAGGTTGAGTTTCCGAAGCCTCCTAAGGGAAAGAAAAGGATGAGGACTGCAAGGGAGAAGCTTCTTTCTAGTGATCTCTGGGCTGCCCGAATAGAGAGGTATGATTTTTGTTACACTTTGTTGTCCTGTGTTTTTACATTTGCTGAGGGATATGTGTGTTTGCAGCTTATGGAGAGAAGTGGATGGGAATTTCTGGTGTCGGGTTCGATGGTATATGATCCCAGAGGAGACAGCTGTTGGTCGGCAGCCACATAATTTGAGGAGGGAGTTATACAGGACGAATGATTTTGATGACGTTGAGGTAATAATTGTTTGTGTTTGTTCTTACTGGTTCATTTGCAAGTATAGTGTATCTTAACGAGGTTAGAAGGAAAGCTATGAACAATTCCGATGCATGACTGATTTCACTAATCATTCACCACAAACTAGAAGACATGATATATATATTTTCTATGTTTAAGGCTTGAACTGCAGAAATAGTAGTGGATGATGTGTGTGTTCTATGAAATGCCCCCCTTTCCCGTCCACGATGACTATAAAATCTTCTCTTCGACCTCTGTCTTGCCAATTTTGGATCTTCCTGTCATAACATAGAGATTACTATGTGAAGTAAAAAGGAATTTTTATTAAGGTATTGCACTGAAACCTTGATTTTCCCTTTTTATGGTTCAATAAGTTATTGATAGTTAATGCAATGCTTTGTACAGTGCACTTCTTGCCTGCATAAATGCTTAGCAGCTTTCTTCTTCTCTGCAAGCAAAAGGGGTTGTAAGCTCCTTAGATTTTTGGATCATCATATGAAAAGTATTCTAAAATTTGGCTCATAATGTGCTAGTGGCTTTTAATCATAATATTGTTACTCATCCTTTTTTCACATGCATGAGACCACTAATGTTCTTATTTATAATTTGACAGGCTCTTAAACAAACTAGAGTGCTCTCCACTGTGTCAGAGGACTATGAAATTATTTATTTATCTTTGCCTCATTTACATTTTCAAGTTTATAAAAGAACTTTAGAGAATGCAAATAAAATCGTTGGAAATTAAAATTTGGTGTCTTTTTGTGAGTGCTAGGTATGAAATTATATTCTGATGGCAGGATAAGGTTAGTGACAAGTTTAATTAGTTGCTTTCTAGTGGGATTTACATTGTACATCTTATACAATGAGACCGGGCACCCTTGGCATTATATTATAGAAATAGACCTTTCCCCTTTTGTGTTAATTTCCTCCATTAAGTATCATGTGATTTCAATTCATACAGAATTTAATCCCTGCTATTTGATGTTTAGTCCATCTCTTAAACATTCATTCATTCATTTTTTTATTCACATGTCAATGAGTAGCCAATGTCTCCTTAATTTCAATATCTTCGTAACACTAATTACTATGCCGCATTAGTGTTATTGTGATGCTTACCTCTTTTCTAGTGTTAGGTTATCTTTTACTGAGATTGTTTCTTCATAAATTGTCCTTGGCATAGATGGAATCTGTCCTTAGGCAATGCCATGTGATGAGCCCAAAAGAATATGCTAAGGCTAGTAATGAAGGTGATGATGTTTTCCTTTGTGAATATGAATACGACACCCATTGGCACAGCTTCAAGCGATTGGCAGAGATTGACAATGACCAAGAGGTATTCTACCGACAAATCATAGATCTGCACCTTTTCATTTTTTAAATTAACTAGGGTTGCTAGAATTATATATGTACTTTCCTATTATCTAGGATGATGCAGAAGATGACAGTGATGAAGATTGGACTTCTCATAATGAACGGAATTCGAAACTGATGATGATGATATGGATTATGAAGAAGAAAATGGAAAGAATTTGCACTCACGGTCATTTCCAACCCATGAAATGGCTGCGGTATGAGACTATCCTTCTATGTGAGGCATGTTTACATTGTTGACCTGAATAAGTTCTCCTTGCTGTTCAGAACTCACGAAAGGGCCAGTTCTTTGGACTTCAGAAGATAGGGATGAAGAAGATTCCGGAGCATGTTAGATGCCGCAAGCAAACTGAAATTGAAAGAGCAAAGGCAACGCTTTTGTTGGCTACATTGCCTAAATCTTTACCTTGCCGTAATAAGTATGTAATGATATATGTTCTTATAATGTTCTCTATCAGAATTGATCAATTGGATTGAATGCCTAACTTGCTTAATTGCAGAGAAATGGAAGAAATTACTGCATTCATAAAAGGAGCGATGTTGGAAGATCAATGTTTAGGCCGCTGCCTGTACATTCATGGTGTGCCCGGAACTGGCAAGGTATTCTGGTTTTCTGCCTTCATAAAAAATGAATGGGAAATACTGACCTTATATTGTTTTTGCATTTGTATTCTTGAACTGCTAGATGTATTTGTATGACCCCTATTAACACTAAATTTTAGACAATGAGTGTACTTGCAGTTATGAGAAGCCTCAGGTCTGAAGTTGATTCAGGAAATATAAGACCCCATTGTTTTGTCAATATTAACAGTCTCAAGTTGGCCACTCCAGAGAACATTTACAAGGTAAAAGATTCGCAAGTGTAACAGAACCGTTTCAGCTTTTTGTCATGACTATGTGAAATGTATATTTCAGGTAATCTATGAAGCACTGACAGGGCATAGGGTTGGCTGGAAAAAGGCTCTCCATTTGCTAAATGAGCGGTTTTCAGGTGGGAAGGAAACTAGCAAAGAGCATGACCAGCTCTGTATTCTACTCATTGATGAACTTGATCTTCTTGTGACAAGAAATCAGGCGGTAAATTATTTAGAAATTCCCTATTGCTCTGCAGAAGAACAGCCTTCACTAATCTAGATTTCTTTAGTTTTGACCACGATATTTCTTTGTGCAGGTGCTATATCATATTCTTGATTGGCCCACTAAGCCGCATTCCAAATTGATTGTGATAGGTGCCTTTTCTCTCTTGCTAGAGAATTTAATGTGTTAGTCAAATGGTGTTTGTTATGAGTTGTTAAAGTATAAAATACAATTACCCACCCTGACCTGCAAGCTTGGACTCTTGATCCCATTGGTCATGGTTTTTGAATGTAACACGGTATCAAAGCAGAACCTCATGAATTCAAATCCTTTACATACATGTTCAAATTTTTGGATTAGTTGATAGTAGGTTTTAATCCAATACTTATTTTTATTTTTTATTTATTATATTTTTTCAACTATAATCTAGGTATTGCAAATACCATGGATCTTCCTGAGAAGTTATTTCCTCGCATATCGAGTCGTATGGGTATTCAGAGGCTTCGTTTTGCACCTTATAATTATGAGCAGCTTCGAGAAATTATCTCAACTCGCCTTGGAGGAATCAATGCATTTGAAAAGCAAGCTATAGAATTTGCTTCCAGAAAGGTAATGCGTTCAAATTATTCTGCCATGTATTTTTTTTTTTTTGGCTGAAATACTGCTATGTACTTGATTTTACACTACTCCATGCAGCTGAGGCTAGCCATTATAAATCATTTTGTAGATTTCTACGATCTTGGTCTCAATGTAATAGATTCTACTGCATAGGTGGCAGCTTGTTCAGGAGATGCACGGCGTGCTCTGGAGATATGTAGGCGTGCAGCAGAAATTGCTGATTACCGAATGAAGCAAAAAAAATCTGCTTCTGCAGCAGGTACTATCTAATTTTATCATTTTCCCCAGATATTGCATAAGAAACCAATGTATATGCTATGACCCAGGGTTTAGGATCTAATCGCAGTGCAATTTAGCTATAATGAATTTATTTCTTGTAGAATTAGGGTCCGCTAGAAATCATATACTACTCTAGACGACTTCTAAGCTACTAAGACTAATTTCTGTTGACTTCTTGCTTCCTTTATTATTCATAATAGTAGCACATTTATACAAGCTTCTGAATCCCTACTTTCTTAGAATAAAAGATAACCATCTCTAATTGAAAATAATAATAATTTAACTACTTCTCTAAAATGCACAAAGTAGAAAATAAAATTTATCTAGTTTCCTATTTTCGAGATATTCCTAATTTTACCCTAACATTATGCTGGCAATATTTCTGAAGCCAAAAAATATTCTCTCGAGGTCGGACGCAGACTTTGACTTGAACCTATTGCATCGAATTCATTTTAGTGGGAAGTAAAACCATGATATGAAGACTTTAACCGAGGACTGCAAAAGCTGCTATAATTATGGTAAATCTTGCATGTACATGATCACTCTCAGAAAGGTGGGAGGAGGTCAGCTGTGAGGACGAAATATCATAAGAAACCAAATTTGTGCCTTAAGCAATACAGGCTTGGCAAGGTGCAATGATTTCTCAAGCAGTTTTTGGAATGATATACTAATTCCTTAGGCTGGGGATATTTATGATAGTATCCTTTACTCAGTCATGGTGCCACAATTATCTGAAAATTGCACTCCTTGTCTAAAAGGGAAAAGAAAAATTGGAATCATCTTTCGCCATGTACACAACCAGATTTTATTAATAAAAGCTCTCAACATGAATATTTGATGCAAAGCAAACTCAAACAAGAATGTGCCTCTAATTTAGTTGTCTAAATATTAGTCTCCTATGAATATGAGTAAAGACTGTTCTGTCGAAAAATACTGGAGTAGATTTCTCAAATATGATATATATGAAGACATTAGAAGATATATATTATCCTTGCTTCCATCCCATTTCCTTTTTAACTAATTTTTGCTTCCTTTTTTTTTTTTTTTAATTTGGCAATTTTGAATGATTTAAATGAATATGAAGTGTGCAAACATCCTCTTGAGATGTGTGTATGCTCTCTTAATGAAATCATAATTAAAAAATTTATAAGGAAATTGTTTCTATTGTGTGCTCAATTCCTCTTGGAACCACACATTCAAGTCATATTTCCCATATCTGCACGTCAAATCACCTCACCTGGGCCTTTGGTTGGATAGAACCTAAAGGATGCTTCCCACCCAACTTAAAATGCGTAATAGGTCTGGCTAACTTGCTGCCATTTATTAATGGTTGTTGCTTATTTTTCAGCTAGGAAAAGCACTTTACTATATCTTTTACCTCAGAATTAGCTGCATCACTTGAAAGCACATGGCTAGTAATAGTAAGGGTAAATTTCATCAACAATTTCTTTAACATGCATTGAGAACTGGTGCTCTGATTTTCAATTAGCTCCACCAGATTAGGCTGTTCGACCTGCTAGATGAGATAATTAAACTTCAAGGGCCTTTGTTTTGCCTGTGTTTTTGTGTTAAATTCTATGCTCTATGTTTTATCAGAATATGATCTATTATTTAAAAAGGAAAAAAAAAATGAAGAGGGGCTAATTGTTTGTCCTCAAAAAGGTGGCTTTCTTTTTTTACAACTTGCATTCTTAGGTACACTTGGAGTTATAGACAGGCTCTAAATGGTCTTGTGGTTTATCAAATTGGCGTCTGTGTTTTGTAAAATATTTGAAGGAGGGCTTCCATCCATGTCTCTGGGAAATCATCCTTTGAATATTTTCTAAAACATAGATCTCGTTTTTAAAATACTTAAAACATAGATCCCACGACAACATCTACGGCCAAAAGTAGATGGGGAGGGGGGGAACTTAGGCCCTCATAGTGTAATTTTCCCCTTGCAATACTATCATCTTTCCCAGCATTCATATCATGCATATGAATATTTTGGAGAATAGTGTTAGATGGAGAAAGTTATGTCAAATGTACTTCTTCAATGATGATTTTTTGGAGGAAGCTTGATCTAACATTCCAAAAACAGTCCACTATGTGGAATATGTGATTTCTATGTTGATGAACAATTTTTCCACCATGTATGTTTTACTGCAAAAATGTATGTGCTAGTAAAGCTTCAAAATTGCATTCATAGAGAACACATAATTTGGATGTAGACTCATTCTGGAGATAATTTTCTAGTACGGAAGTTACAAAAAGGCTCCAGAAATCTCTAGGTATCTTTATTACGTAGACCTGGCTTTCCTACTTATTCATGCTTGCTGATTGGTTAGCTTAGTCTGACTGATTTCACTGTCCGTGATAATTGTTTTGTGGGAAAATATGGCTAATAGGTTTTAGTGTTTTTAAATATTGTAATTATAGAATATACTAAATTAAGGGTCTTTGACCCATTAAATGAGTCATTAATGAGCCATTAAATGTTGACTCATGAAATTAGGAGATTTTGCTATTAGTTGCCTTTTTTATCCCTTAGACAACTTGTATATATTTGATCATTGTAAACCTAAAAATAATATAAAGATTTCTCTTTCAAATTTTACAACATGGTATCAGATGCAATTCATCCTGGAGTGCTTTTGATTTTCTGCTTCCACCTTTTTCTTTGTTCCTTCTTTTTCAACCGGCCTTAATTGCTGGTGGTTTCTTTTATCCTTATACCTACGACTAGCCAGCCTTAATTGCTGTATTTCTCCTATTTTTGTTTCATAGGTATAGAGACAGCCTTTAATTGCTGGTGTTGTTTCAATTTTTTTTTTATTCTGATTTGTGCTAAGCGACATGTCAGAAATTTATTCTTTAGCTATTCAGGTGAGTCTTCACTTCTATTGGTTAAATGTTTCGGATGCTACCTTTTTCCACCTCTTGGATTATGGATTCAGGAGCTACCGATCATATGACCACTCACCAAATATCTTTACCAACCTATTCCCCATGCCCAAGCAGTAGGAAAATAGCCACTGTAGATGGTTCTTTGACCACTGTTGCAGGAATTGGAAGTGTTCAAATTAACCCATTGTTAACCTTGCAAAATGTCCTTCATGTCCCTAGCTATCTACTAATTTGATATCCGTCCAAAAACTTACTCATGACTTACAATGTAATGTAGTTTTCCATCATAATGATTGTGTATTTCAAAAAAGGGTACGGGGAAGATGATTGGATATGCTAGAGAAAGAGGTGGCCTCTACTTCTTGAATCAAGTCAACCAACCATCACCATAAACAGTCAATGTCATTTGTTTCCGAGTCTTTGTCATCCAATAAAGAGAAAATTTGGCTCCATCATCGTCGACTCGGACATCCATCATTTCAAGTCATTAAACTTTTGTTTCCATCTTTGTTTAAAAGTCTAGATGTTGAGTCTTTCAATTGTGAAAAATGTGAACTTGCCAAACACAAACGTGTACCTTTTCCAGCAAGCAATAAAAGAAGTTCAAATCCTTTTTATTTAATTCATAGTGATGTTTGGGGTCCATCTACTGTTACCAATGTCTTTGGGGCACGATGGTTTGTTTCTTTTATTGATGATTGCACTCGAGTTTGTTGGATTTTCTTCTCAAACAAAATCTGATGTCAGCATTGTTTTCCAAATTTTTGTTCCATGTAAAAATCAATTTGGAGTGACCATCAAGAGAGTTAGGTCTGATAATGCAAGGGACTATTTCAATCAAATTCTAAGTCCATATTTTCAAAAAGAAGGGATAATACATGAGTCATCTTGTGTGAATACCCCACAGCAAAATGGAGTTGCAGAGAGGAAAAATGGTGATCTCCTTGAAAAAACTCGAGCATTGTTATTTGAAAATCATGTACCTAAAACTTTTTGGGGAGAAGCTGTTCTTACAGCAACATATCTCATAAATAGATTGCCATCTAGAGTCCTCGGGTTTAAGAGTCCAATGGATGTATTGTCAACCTTTTACCCTAACCTACATACTACAAATAATCTTGTTCCTAGAGTGTTTGGGTGTACATCCTTCGTACATGTTCACAGTCACAACCGAGGGAAACTGGATCCAAGAGCTATAAAGTGCGTATTTGTGGGATATTCGTCAACCCAAAAAGGTTACAAGTGTTATCATCCATCTTCTCGAAAACTCTTTGTTTCTAGGGATGTTACCTTCAATGAACGTGAATCTTACTTTCCAAACCCCTATCTTCAGGGGGAGAAGTTAGTAAGAGAAGACGGGGGTTTGGGTTTTGACTTGATGTTAGATTTTTCATCCACTAGTGACCATACCCCGGGTCAAACTGAGCTACCTGAGTCTGTCATAGTCTCCTCTGAACTTATGTCTGATCCTGTAACAACAGCTTCTGGGTCTACTCAACCTGAAACCGAGTCTATTCCCGAGGATGTTAGATATGGTGAAGGCAAGATGAATGCAAGGAAGAAGATGGTTGCCCCCAAATCTGTGCAAGTCCAAAAGTCCGATGAGGTAATGATTTCTGAACCTATACTACAAATTGAAACTGAACCAGAGGTAGAGGGTGAGACCCATAAGGGTGATAGTGACACAGACTTGCCCATTGCATTAAGAAAGGGTACAAGAGAGTGCACTAAAAAACCTTTATATCCCCTTGCACACTTCCTATCCTTTGAGCGTTTTTCTCCATCACACAGAGCCTTTCTAAGTAACCTAGAAACTGTTGTCATTCCTTCCAATCTATCTGAAGCTTTGTCCAATGAAAAATGGAAACAAGCTATGAATGAAGAAATGGAGGCACTAGAAAAGAACAAAACATGGGAGTTAGTGGAGTTACCAGCAAGGAAGACACCTGTGGGATGTAAATGGGTGTATACAGTGAAGTATAAAGCTGATGGTTCAGTAGAGAGATACAAGGCGAGGTTGGTAGCCAAAGGGTATACTCAGACATATGGAGTGGACTATCTAGAAACGTTTGCCCCGGTAGCAAAGTTAAATACTGTTAGAGTCCTATTGTCTTTGGCAGCCAACTTTGGATGGGATTTACAACAATTTGATGTAAAAAATGCTTTCTTGCATGGAGATCTAGAGGAAGAGATATATATGGAGATCCCACCAGGTTATAAAAAAGGAGTTACTGATCACACAGTGTGTAGGTTAAAGAAGGCATTATATGGGCTTAAACAATCTCCTCGAGCATGGTTTGGCAGGTTTGCCAAGGTTATGGTGACATTAGGATATAAGCAAAGTCAAGGAGATCATACACTGTTCGTCAAACACTCATCTTTAGGGGGAGTCACAATTCTCTTAGTTTATGTGGATGATATAATTGTTACAGGAAGTGATGACGAAGAAAGACGTTTTTTGAGTGAGTGCTTGGCAAAAGAATTTGAGATTAAGACACTTGGGAAGCTAAAATATTTTCTTGGAATTGAAGTGGCACATTCAAAGAAAGGTATTTTTATCTCTCAACAGAAGTATGTAACTGATCTACTCAAGGAGACAGGTAAAACAGCATGCAAACCGGTGAGTACTCCAATAGATCCGAATGTAAAGCTTGGAATAGCAGAGGAAGATGCTATGGTAGACAAAGGAATGTATCAACGGTTGGTAGGAAAGCTCATTTATCTATCCCACACACGACCAGATATAGCTTATGCTGTGAGTGTGATTAGTCAATTCATGCACAATCCAAAAGAGATTCATCTTCAAGCAGCACATAGAGTGCTGCAATATCTTAAAGGTACACCAGGAAGAGGAATTCTCTTTAGGAGAAGTGAGAATCTAATACTTGAAGCCTACACAGATGCTGATTATGCGGGCTCATTGATTGATAGAAGATCGACCACTGGATATTGTACGTTTCTAGGTGGGAATCTTGTGACATGGAGGAGTAAGAAGCAAAATGTAGTAGCAAGGTCTAGTGCAGAAGCTGAATTTCGAGCAATGGCTCAAGGTGTATGTGAGTTACTTTGGCTAAAGATCATTCTAGAAGACATGAGAATCAAGTTGGAGGGCCCAATGAGGCTTTATTGCGATAATAAGTCTGCAATTAGCATTGCCCACAATCCTGTGCAACATGATCGGACAAAGCATATTGAAATTGACAGACATTTTATCAAGGAAAAATTGGAGAGTGGATTGATTTGCACACCCTATGTATCTACAACTGATCAGCTCGCTGATGTGTTAACCAAAGGATTAAGTGGTGCAACATTTGAAAATATTATATCCAAGCTGGGAATGGAAAATATCTATTCACCAGCTTGAGGGGGAGTGTGGGAAAATATGGCTAATAGGTTTTAGTGTTTTAAATATTGTAATTATAGAATCATACTAAATTAGGGGTCTTTGACCCATTAAATTGTTTGACCCATTAAATGAGTCATTAATGAGCCATTAAATGTTTGACTCATTAAATTAGGAGATTTTGCTATTAGTTGCCTTTTTTATCCCTTAGACAACTTGTATATATTTGATTCATTGTAAATCTAAAAATAATATAAAGAATTCTCTTTCAATATTTTACAACAGTTTTCATTTTTTTTTTTGTTTGTTCTTTTATTTATTTATTATTATTATTATTTCCTTTTGGGATGGGGGTTTTATGGAGGACTTGGGTTGATGGTAGCTTTGCGCTTAGATTGATTCCCTGTTAATTTTGCTCTGCATTTCACTGTTCCACAGGAAGATCCCTCGTTGGCATGGCAGAGATTGAAGCTGCTATTAAAGAAATGATTCAGTCACCTCATATTCAAGTATGTTCTAAATGAGTTGTGCTGTCTGGAACTGGATATAGGTGTAAAAAAATGGTTTGCTAATGCATAGAAACTTAATGTGACAGAATAGATTTGAAGTCTAAGAACATTTTAGCCATATCTGATATTGTGAAATCCTTCCATTTGTAGCTCTAAACTTAAAAAACAAATCAAGCTTATAAGTTACTTCCACAAAGATTGGGTGGTAGTTAAACTATATGGGCGAAATCAAGCTTGCCTTATATATTGATGGTATTTCTTTCATCTTGAAAAAGCTATTATTATGCAAGTTAAAATGAGAGGAGATACTTGCTAGGATCTTATAAAGATACAAGCAGAAGGCCACAGGCAAATTATTGCATTGCCTGTCTTTGTTGATCTCTTTTTAAGAAAGCAGCAATATTTGGTATACATTGTTTTTATGCATATTTTTTCTATTTGCAGGTGATAAAAAGTTGCTCAAGGGTGGGAAAAATCTTCCTGACAGCAATGGTTTATGAGCTCTATAAAACAGGGATGGGCGAGACCACATTTGAGAAGGTGGTGAAACTTTTTGCTATATACTTTCTAGTATCTATTTAGTGGTGGTGACATATTGGAGTTCATTACATTATATGAGCTACTAATTAATGCTGATGCGCTCTTGAGATGAGTTATATTTTCCTCTTTCTATTTTCTTTCAGTTTATGCCATTTTAATAACCAAGAGCGATCTTAGAGGAGAAAACTTACCAAATAACTTCTCTCTTGTAGTTGGCAAGTACAGTTTCAAGCTTCTGTGCAAACAATAGTGAAGCTTTTCCAGGATGGGACATGCTCCTGAGAGTTGGGTAAGCTTAATTTGTTTTAGTTGCATCGGAGGAAAGCGAAATCTTATTTCCTTAATCCAGAATGAGGATTTGCATACTTTGAACTGCATCATTTGAACGTGTAAATATCAAAACTGGAATAGTTTCGTTACTTATGGTAGGTTTAACTTTTCAAATGGGCTAAAGGGATAACTGCTGGCAATTAAGGCACGGATGGAAAGTGCTATTGTGTTCTTGATCGAATGGGCTTGAAGCTATATCCATGTTGTTAGATTTTAGCATGTCCTTGAAAGACACTATAAAATGTGCTGTGAATAGGAAGGTCCTTTCAGAACCCTATTTTCCAGTTTGATGTCCCGATAAGTAATCTTGTGAGGGTTGGATATGAAAGTTTTGTTTATCCAGCCATCTGTTTTTCTTTTCTTTTCTGAATTTTGGCAATATTAATCTTTCCTATTTCAGATTTTCTAGTGACAATCCTAGTTTAAAAAATTCCATCTTTTATCCTTGAAATGCTCATATGATAGAAGTCGTATGAGGCCACACATTGTTATGTGGTGATGAAATGAGTATTTATACCAAATGTCAATATACGTCTGGATGGATAAACTTTTCTAACATTAGACTGCTTTTCTGCCTTTTTCCTGCAGTTGTATGCTTGGTGAATGTAGAATCATTGTGTGTGAAGCTGGATCCAAGCACAGGATTCAGAAGTTGCAGCTCAAGTTTCCAATGTTAGTTATCAATGGCTTACACCTTTGTCTGGTATTCTGCCACAAGACCTAGGCAGTTGTACTTGCAATGTACTGCAGTACATGTGAACATGCATGCTGTTGGATACAGGCATCTCAAGCTAGCTTCTCTTTAGTTGTACTTGCTATTGCAAACATGCCTTTAATCGTCCTATCCTAGTGCTCTTCTTATAAGCTTCAATGGAAATCCTAGTTTGGACCAGGCTACATCACCTTTTAGGTTGAGAAATAACACATAAATTTACTATGCTTTCCAGAACTGCAAAAACCCTATATATATTAGTCAAGATTACATAGACAGTCTACCTTCGCCATCGGAGAAATTGCAAACACCAGCAAATCATCTCTTTTTTCGTTTTTCCTTTGCCACCTTTCCATGTGCTTTAATGGAGTTGAATCCATGAAATGAAATGCATTATTGTACACATGTATTCATCTCAAGCAACTTGGATTTGCTACTTCTCCGTGGTCCCATTCATGCTCTTTATAATATTTTTGCTGCAAATAGGTGTATTTAGTTTCAATTTATCGTCTTATATATGCATTGCATGCAAAAAGCCGTATTATGTTCTCTTAAGAATCCACTATTAGCAGTTACAATATCATGTATACGGTAACTAAAACTTGCAAGTACAATTGAGTACATCGGCAGGATTTGGTAAACTGCTCAATAGTTGAAATGTTATGCATCTTTAGGGAAATTTGACTTTGATGCTGTAATTGCAACATGTTAATTATCTTGCTCAAAGGATAAAATGTTGTGTAACAAGGACAAGAACTTTGTTGTGGTGATCTGATGGATTTTGTATCTGTTTGTTGCAGCGAAGATGTGGCATTTGCAGTTAAAGACAGCGAGGAGTTACCCTGGTTAGCTAAGTATCTATGATGAAGCCACTTTCTCAACTACAAGATTTATCAATTATTGGATGAGATGCCAACATTTCATTCTTGTGGTTCTATTTATGGTAATTTTTCAAGCTAGCACCGCCAATCTGATGAGAACATTGTTGTCTGATTTTATCTAGAGAAATATGCACTTGGAAGGATAGGGTTACTTCCTATTTATAAGGATTTTGCTGGAGATCTGTAGAAGTTGAAAAATCTTTCCATGATATTTTCAATTTACTCATTCAATCACCATTTGCTCCTTTATAATTCATGATTATATATAGAGATATTCTAGATTGTGCAATGCTTCATTGAATATGGAATATGAAATATTGATATTAAGGATTCCATCCATAATGCATCGAGGAGATGCATGGAAGAAGTCAGGATGCTAATCCGTGCAAACTTTTAAGGGCATGTTTGGATTATCTAACTTTTATCGATATCTTATTTTGTTTTTTATCCGTATTTGTATTTGGTCTGTTTTATTTGTTTATGAATAAAAATATTTATTTTTTATATTTATCTATTTTTTAACAAACAGTTTGTTGGAAATGACAAAAAAAAAAATGTCAAAATGACCAAATAGATGAACCAAACAGATCCTAGGTTGGATGTCTATAGAGCTATAAGTTGGTTAACCTATGCTCACTCTCCATCAGCTTCAACAATTAGGAACGTTTTGGGGGATCTGAATTCGTTATCTCATTCCAAAGAAATCAAATCAAGTCTTGAGATGTCATCTAAAATTTTCAGATATGTGAAGTTTCTTCTTGTGCCTTGTGTCTCGGACATCTAATGTGGTTTTAGCTCTAACAAATACCTAACTGCGCTCTACTCTTTTATTCCACTTGACCCATTACTATAATCCGGAGGCACGGCTTAAGATCGTTCTTTTGCTAGCCCGTATACCTTCTGTTGACAAACCGAGGTACAGAAACGCGAATCTTGGAAAAGCACAAGTGTACAGCGGGTTCATTCCCTATAATACTGCCCAGTCAAAACAAATATCAGTAATAATGAACCCACGAGTAGTGACTTGAACTACAGTTACAAACGTGGGTCCTGACCCAATCTAATACTGACACTCGCATTCCTCTTCCTTGTGTGTAGATGTGTAAATTGAGTGTTGATGTAGGCAAATTGCAGATTTGGAGCACTTATGGAGGTGTGTTGCAAATTAGGTTTTTCTTGTTATTCTTTACTACATGTTTTGTAACTTATGTAGGAACAAAATGGAATGGAATAGTCCTCAGATATGACTACCTTTGGCTTGCGGATTAACTGATTCATGGATTTTTTATTGCTGTCAAAGAATAAACAACTACTCCTTGCCTCTTGATTTTTCTCTACATATTTCTACACTCTAACCATCAGGCCTTGTCCCTTCAGTGGAGCCATAAGCCAAACCACCTAAACTGTCATCACAACCTAGACCTATCCCCAACCGAACCACCTAACTTTGAACTTTAAACCTAAGTAACTTGAGCCACCTAACCATATCAACTCTTTATTGGACCATCTGATCACTGCCATCAAAACCACACAAACCACTTTACCTCATTGAATCATCATTGAACCATTCGATTATGACCATCATTAAACCATCAAGTTAAGCCAAGGTATGGTGGTTTGTGTACATTGAGTCAAGTGAGGCACGGAGTCCTTCTGAGGTGGCGGGTGGGGTTTGGGTGGAGAGGAATCAGGGCCTAGGATTTTAAATGTGCAAAGATCTTTGTTGTTCTTAATTATATTCCCAATCTATTATTTATGTTGCTGTAAGTACAACTAAACAAGTCTATAGCTATTACTCCTTATTCTATCCTTTAATATTTGTAATTCCAATCCTATCTTATTTCATTATACCAACAATTGTGTCAAAAGTTACTTAGTGAATAAGGGAAAATAGTTTACCGTCAAGGTCAAGAATCAATTTTCTTTATAGTTTTCTTGTGTTTATTTATTAGATATGACTAGTCTCCTATAAATATTACGCAATAATTTTAATTAGCCTAAGTCTACTTAATCTTATATTGCTCATAAATCAAGCAAACGTCAATCACCACAATCGTAAAGAGTAGAGATTGAAAGCAAAAACTTCAAACTTACATTAAAAATGGTGTACTAATGTTCAAAACATGAAATAAACCCTAATAATAGTGTTTACGGTTGTAATAAGAGTAGACTAGTTATGAAATAAAATTATAGCAAGTAATAAAATCTTCAGTAATTGGTTGTGCCATTTCAATGCCTCTTAGGCGCCATTCGGACGGCTCATAGGATGCTATTATGGTTGGCGGCAATTTTATACTAGTAGAGCGCCTCCTAAGTCCTAAGCAATAACTAGAAAAAGCTAGACCATTTTATGGTTAATAGAATTTGTGGTCTCATCCGAATGCCTATGTTTTGCCTGTTGAATAGGCTCCGCTTTGCTTATGCCATTTGGACGACTTAAATAAGTTAATCGACTACTAAACTCTATAAATTGTGACCCTTTTCCATCTATTGTGGTAAACTAATTACCCAATTGGATTTATAATTATGTTTTCAATTTTATGCTATGATCAGGTAAGTGAGTATACCTATTGATACTATAACATACAATTCGAGTATGAGTATCGTTCCAATATGGGTTAAAAAGTACTAATAGTTGCTCTTCTTCTATTGTTTAATCTTCAATATCCAAGTCCAAAGAAAAATAACTAAGCTATTACAACACAAGCCGAAATAACAATAATAAATATCAAGATTCTAAGATCACTTAGATTCGAAAACCCTAGTAGGATTTACTATGTAATTACACAAAAAGTAATTCAATTACATTGTCAATTATCTTGAATTGTAAATTAATGTATTTCTATAATAATAGTTAATAATTCTAGGTCGATTAATTGGAATCTTTTCCTCATTAAAACTCTTAAAATTGCATTAAGATCTATGAATTTTCCTGTTAGGTTTGGAAATTTATGTTATACTATCTCTAAGATGATTTGCAACTCGCAATAATTATGCTGATTTATTCATACAAGCAGTTTCTCAATTAATAAATATGAAATCAAATCAATGACCAATATTTTACATTGGAAACTTAAGGTTCATCAAAGTTTAAAAGTTTAGGCTAAATAAATTAGTCCTTTATAAATCCGGCAATATAAGCATAAATAATATAAAAAATTATAATATTTAACAATAAAACCTTTTTTATAGATGAATCTTACAATCTCGGATGAAGCCCAACAGCCTTGGTTGCTCTCTAATTCTTCAAAACCTTAGCTCTTCTTATAATGCTTCCTCAAAGAATTGAAATAGGAAAGTTTCCGCTTCAAGAAATCCAACAATCTTTTCTGTTTTGAAATAGGAAATTTCCTCTTCTTAACAGATTTAACGACTTTCCCTCTTTGGCATGGCATGATTCTTAATCATGTCTCCATCGTGTCATGTTTTCTTATTGCAACATGGCTTGAACATGGCCATATCTTCCCTGTCTTAAAATTTAAATGAAATAAGTCTGGGAATCGTGGATGGATATGGTCATACCATGCTTATATCCATTTGTGTTAGTTCGTTCTCTTTAAATTTCTTTGTCATATTAGACACAACATCAAAGAAAGTCATGTCTATCTTGTGTCAAGAACAATTGAACAAATTGCTCCAAATCATATTCGCTTCACCTTAAAAGTGTATGAGACTTTAAAAGTCTGAAACTGAAATAAAAGTCTTTTAAGTGCTTGTTTCATAAAATTTTTCATCAATATAATCGAATTAAGCACTAATTAGTTCCCATAAATAAGGGCTTTTTAACACTTATCACCAAACTTTGTGTGACTCTAATAATAACCAGATTGCATTTAACATACCTAGAACCTTACTATGAATAAAGATACATGTCATGATATAAATTAACAATTTCAATAACTTTAACTCTAGTAGTTGGATCATTGGTTGTATGATTCCCATCATTAACCTAGGATTCTCGAAGATCTATTTGCCAATTTATAAATGTCCATCTTTAAAAACATATGGTGAAAGATTTGATGAATTAAAAATTGCTAACACTTCATCATCCCCTAAAAGCAGATGAAGCTGATGGCCTTAGTTACTCTCTAATTCTTCAAAACCTAAGCTCTTCTTATAATGCTTCCTCAGAGAATTGAAATAGGAAAGTTTCCACTTCAAATAATCCAACAATCTTTTCTATTTTGAAATAGGAAATTTCATCTTCTTAGCAAGTCTAACAACTTTCCCTCTCTGTCATGACACGGACATATCTTAGTCGTGTCTCCATCACGTCATGTTTTCTTATTGCAACATGGCTTGAACACAGCCATGTCTTCCTTGTATCAAAATTTAAATGAAATAAGTCTTGGAATCATGGGTGGGTATGGTCATGTCATGCTTGTATAAACTTGTGTCAATTATTTCTCTTTAAATTTCTTTGTCTATTAGACATAACATTAGACAGGTCATGTTTGTCTTGTGTCAAGAACAAGTTGCTTCAAATCATGTCCGCTTCACCTTAAAAGTGTGTGAAACTTCTTTCAATCCCTTCTTTTATCTTTAATTACACTTTAAAGGTCTAAAACTAAAATAAAATTATTAGTGCTCATTTCATAAAATTTTTCATCAATATAATCAAATTAAGCACTAATTAGCTTCTATAAATAAGGATCTTTTAACACTTATCACCAAACTTTGTGTTATTTTAATTATAACCATATTACATTTCACAGACCTAGAGCCCTACTATGAATAAAGAAACATGTCTAGATACAAATTAACAATTTCAATAACTTTAACTCTAGTTTTTAGATCATTGGTTATATGATTTTTTGTCATTAACCTAGGATTTATTAAAGATTATTTGCCAATTTATAAACCTCCATCTTTAAAAACATATGGTTCAAATTCCTTTATCTGCATATTGAATGGCTGCATTGATTTTGCAATAGAAGATACTAACACTTGCAATTTTTCCGTAGTTGCTACTTGTATTAGGGATCTTATGCTACTAGTTATAATTGAGAGTATCGGTATTAAGATTTAGACTTCTCAAGCCCAATTCGAATTCTTATGTAGGCCAACCCACAAATGTAACACCCCTATAGCTTGTGTTAATATCAAATAATGGCTTAATCAATTATTCTGGATGCACATATAATAAGATTCTTTTCAGTCTCTTACTTTTTTCCGACATAGCTAAGGTCATTCTCAAACCTCAACTCTTAACTATCCCTCAAGTTTACGTAAATTTTAATATGTAAATAATTTAATTTGATTGTGTATGATGTATTCTTGTGAGGTTGGTTCATATTGATAATGCTTACTTTATTCGAGTGAAGTAAACTTAAAATAGCAATATAGAAGAAAGAGGAAGTAAGAACTTTTAGGACTAAAGGGTCAAGGACCCATTTTGTTTCTTTTGCTTTACTTGCAACTTCACCATAATACATTTCTAATATGGTAATTTGTAATTATGTTTACAAACAAAAAGTAGTTACGACTTGAGATCTATTGCGTCTATACTATTATACAACAATCACTCTAAGCATATAGGTGAAAACAAGTCTATTACAGTAATGAATATCGATTCGAGAGGGAATCAAGTTTGTTAGTAATATGATTTTGAAACTAGAACTCATGATGGGGCTCTAGAGGTTATATGTAAAACTGTGCAAGCAAGTTATGCAAGCCAACTCGTCTCATTCTACTTCAATCTATAGATTATGTTGGTTAGCTCGCAATATAATGCAAGCCAAAATGTCTAGCCCAACCTACCCCATGTGGATTGGTGGTTAAGCAGGATAGTGGGCCAACTCGTTAATATTTTCTCTTTTTTCTTTTTCAATTTGATCTTTTAATATAATTATACAAAAAAATATATGTTATTTTTTAGTTAAAATTTTTAAAAAAAATCTCATTTACATATAGGAAATTTTTTTCTTATTTCCACAATTTTTTGAAGTTACTATAAAAAAAATGACATCTAACACCACCTTCACTACAATATTATCAATACCTCTCCATCAATCATCTAAATAACATTTTCAACCTTTTTGCTTTTGTTTTTCTTATTTTGGGTTTATGGACTTGCCCGCTTAACCCACCCCGCTTATACAACTCTAGTTTTATATCTATCTATATATCAATCTATCTAAGGAGTTAGGATTAATTGAATTTTTGACAAGAATCCTTACACATCTTGTTAGACAAACTTGTGTGAAGCAAATTCAGTTGTTGTATACTTATTTCTTTCCTCCGTGCGCCCACGATATTAATGGTCATGGAAAACTTTTTCCACTTCTAATAACTTATGTTGAAATTGTTCATGTCTAATTAGTGTAACCGTCCTTAACATAGAGTGGTTTCAAGCTTCAACAATCAAGAACCAACCATAAATTTAAAATCCATATTAGATTGACTTGCCTCGAGGGTCTCATTTCAGGAACACATTACTCAAACTCCAATGTTTCCCCCTTAAAAACATGTTTCAGGAACACGTGCCTACAAGCCCAATTGCAAATTGGTTATCAGAGTTGGCTCAGCATGTAATATCGCTACCCTTTCCTGATTAGATTTGCAATTCGCATGTTCACGGATCACATGCATGTCTTATTCAAAACATTGTCTGTTAAGAACACACAAATAGCGACCACAAACAATTAGTTGAAATTGCAATCAAATTTACAAATAATGCAAGTATATCTTTCATATAGCATACTATTTCAGCTTTATGTTGTCTTATATCCCTAATTGTCAGTTTTATATTGGAATCAATGTATTGTGTCAGAAATTAACAACCCTACTCCCTGTTTCCCAGGTAATGTATTTTTTTCAAGGCGTCAGATTGAAGAAATAAAATGAAAATACAACTTTCCTTACTTTTCCACCAAAGCCAATTAAAATATTCAAAGCTCAATCTAAATTACCTTTCAGCAAAATCAAGAGGCCAAGAGAAAAGGGAAGGAAAAATCCTACAATTCGCCTTTACCCTGATAATATACATATATTCCATGCCAAACGAATAGCGACATGCCTACCACTTCTCTCATTCGCATCTGCCTTAACACGGTAGTAATCTGCAACTGCCTGCCAACTGTATGAAATAGTGAACCTCCATCTGTACCCGATATTCTTGACCCAGTTGATGTCGGGTATCTTATCATGTCAGCTTCTTTAACAGCAACACAAATCCAGGTCCAACCATCCCCACCTCCTCAGCAGGAGCACCACTCATGGAACAAAGATTATAACTAAAAGGAAAAGTATCAGAGTGCACTAAGCTTGCGACATGGAAGAGTACCTATACCAAAATGGCCGGCACAAAATGGCACTTCCATGAACAGAAACATACGAAGCATTTAACCTGCATTACAAGAAGGGTGCACCTCACTGAATTATAAAGGAAAGGGAAAAAACGAGCAATTGCTGTTAAAAATACTATGTCAAAACTTACTTGTCAACATCTGGGGTGCTAGAGGGTCATAATATTCGCCTCTTTGTTCACCAGCAGGGAAAACACCTGCCATACCACTCATGTCCGGCATACCTTCAACCTGAGAGCATCAAGCATACAATTAATTATTGTTGGATAATGGATCTCTACCATCAATGTTCAACGGTGAATTTCGCCTAGCACTCTTTTGAAGCTGAACGATTGTAAAGGCAAATTGGCTCTTACTACTCAACATTGGAAGACTAGTATTTAATCCAGATTGATTCCTATTACTCTTTTAGAATCCATGGGGCAGATTAAGAAATAAATACATAAGAACTTCTACCATATATTCTATAGCAGTAGAAACAAAGGCAAATCCGTTTCTTATAATTCCTAGAAGCTGATATAATGGCTTGGCGTTCAAACCCTCAGGACAAATTACGTGGGGACTCAGTCCAAACCTAAACAAAGCTGCTATGTGGGGTTACACAAGGGAAATCTGGATTTCCTTAGTGCACGTGTCTGTATAATGTTTATGTGCCAAGAAGCATTACTTCAATTTTGCACACCTCTGTCAAAATAAAAATTAAAAAAAGGACATTTTTTTAATGAAATCATCACTGGTAAAAGGGAAAGAAATTAGAATTCCAGACTCTAAGAAAAGTAGTGGCCCTTTTACTCAAAATTCTGAATTTTGTTAGACATGAAAGATAAATTATTTCTAATTAATAAATTATGCATGTTATTAGCATTAATATAGTGCTCAAATTTTTAATTATCTATTTCCATTAGTGGACTAATATTGCTAAGAGTTTACGGCATGGTCTTGAGGCTTTATACTACAACCTAAACGAATAAACTTGCCTGTTGAGGGTATTGCATGTAACCAGCATAAGCGCCATATGCATAAACTGATGGATCAGATGCAGCACCATAAGCATATGCATCATAGCCCTGTCCATATCCGTAATAAGCAGCCCACTGACTTGGATCAGCTTGCTGACCCCAGCTACTGGATAGATCCTGCAATGCATTCAAGATTATAAAGTCAATCACCAGTCTAGTGCTCAGATTTCAGAGACGAGCACAAAAACTGATGACCAAAGATCAAAAAAAGTTCTCTCGCTCTCTCTTCACCTATACATTTCATCCCCTGTAACATAATCTCTTTAATCATCTTAAGCTCATCTTATTTTCAAAAGTCTCTAAACAATAGCTGCTTTATTTCTACCCTATCAACTTCAAAACCTAAAAATTCTAACAGCTTTGGAGAGACAGAAACAAAACCAATTCATTCCTTTTGTATTTGTTTATTTATATATGTATATATATATATATTTGCAGAGTGGGGGAATGGAGAACACACTAAGGTGCTCCAAATAAAATCCACTATAGAAAAGAGAAGCACACATAAAAAAAGTTACAAAAGGCAAGATAAGATAGTTTGGCAAGTAGTTTCCAAAGGTTCCTCTTTTGACCATTGCCTAGCATATAAAGCCATGCATCATGGAGATAGCACATATGCATCTTGACCTTCTCAGACACTTGTCAATTATTTTCACTTACATTCTACTTCTATGTTGATATGCAGGATTTCGTCCAATAATTTATACTTATTGCAATGCTTCAAGAGAAATAAATTATAAAAAAATTCCTATGGTAGCCTGAAGAACCATATCAACTTAGAAAAGAACCATTAGGCATTTAAAGCTAAAATGTAATTTCAGTGAAGTGGACGTCTTTCCCTTAAAATGCCACTTGTATTTGGCCAAGTTAAAACAAAACAAAAGAAATCAACCTGTTTAGCTGCTGGGCTTCGACCCCAAGAAATGCGAACCACCTGCTGACCAATTGTAGCTCCTTGCATCCTTTGAATAGCTTCTTCAGCTGATGTTCTATAAAAAGTCAATAAGACAAAAAGAAAGGAACATTTTAGTAGCATGCAGATGCACAGAAAAATAGTCAGTCTGAATAAACATCATATACAAGTATTTGCCATCTGCATCCCTTTCTAGAGAGAACCTCTGTTCTTTCCATCAAGAGTATGTAAATAAGTGCTTCAGTGTTTCTGCATGCACTCATTTGTAATCATGTGTTTCCGTTTGTATGTGTGCATGTGAGTGCAGGGGCTGAAACAGATCGATGTGTAGGAAGAGGGACCAAGAAAAAGGATACTAAGCACCTCATAGATAGCGAAAACTAACATACATGATACACCATAAGTTTGAACCAATTATTTAAAATAGAAGCATCAATGTATCAAAGATTAGTCATCGACTAGCTCTAAAAACCTTGCTCGAAATTCAATGAAACCACATCCCTTCCCAGCAGGAATCTTGACATTTAGAATTTCCCCAAACTGCAGAAATGTTTGCCTTAACTCATCTTCAGTAGCATTTGGATCCAAATTACCTACAAAAATCTGAAAGCCAAAAGGCTAGTTACAATTCTGTAAGAACTAAGAAGTGTTTTAATCAAAATAAATTAATTCAGGTAAGCCACTGATGAAAGAGATAAAAACTAGTGAATCTAAAACAGAAAGAGGACATTCCCTGTTTCAAGAGTACTTTCATTTCTTTCTGCCCCAACATTCCACGTTATGCGTTATATGAGATCAGTTGTTGATCAGTACCAAACTATAGAAAAATAAAAAAAATAAAAGAAATAGTGTAAATAACATGCATGTCTCACTTACTGTGGTGTTATTCACATCATTATCCACTGGAAGCACTTGTGCTGTTGGAGCAGCGTATGCCGCAACTGGAACTGGATATACAGCTGCCATTTTGTCCATGGAAGAGGGAAGTCAAATTTTATTCAACATGATTCAATAGTAACAGCATCATAAGAACATACATGTCTCTTTGGCTGAGACAACACCTTCAATCAAGAGAAAAATTGTGTCTTCTCAAAGTACCACAAGAAAAAGCAGGACTTATAGTTGCATATGACTTGATGAACTATTAATACGTTTAGCCATTAATAAAAGGGATAATAATATGAAGCACCTTGTAACTAGCAAAAATTTATAGCCAATATTAATCAAGCCATCAGTATCATCTTTGCTCTCAATGTAACTTATTGGAATTTTTTTTTTTTTGGCCACTGTAACTTATTGAATTAGAGGGGGTAAAAATTGTGATTACTCTCAGGAATTTTAGAATACCATCCTGCAACATCTTATTCTCCTTTTTGGATCCATCAGACATCTTGCAGGCCTAAACACATCCACTAATACCTTCCCTAAGTTCTTTTTACACTATCAAACACCTCATGTGCATTTACACGAAAGTGAATCACTGTTTTACTGAAAACTTCTTCTAAAAATTATAAGTGAGTTGTAGTGGATAAGTTCAACATAACATACTTTGCAAAGGAGCAAACATCTATGTCACATAATAAATATAATAGCCCGTACTATATTTACAAGTTTAAGCTTTTAGATTAGATATTTATAGTGCTATGCTTGATATAGTATCAAAGCAGAAAAATCATAAGATTGAATCCTACACATTCCTTACAATTCCATTTAATTAAATCGTCCAATTGATAAGTCTTAATCAAAGTCTCAACCGACATGAAGGAAATTGTTACATAATAACTATAACAGCCCACACTATATCTGTACAAACTTAAATTTTTAGATTAGATGGTTATGTTATTAATCGTAACAGAAGAGATTTTCACAAATAAAAAAACTTTTTGAGGAGCAAGGGTAGCTATGCAAAGAAGTGAGAACGAGACATGACAAGAGCAAAGAAGACAAAGACAATCAATTGAATTACATGTCCATACAAGGCAACAATGTCGCTGTGGAAAAAATAATATTCACCGTACCTTTTACTGCAGCATAGGGCTGAGGTAAAGAGGTGGTTTTTTTTGGTGTGGCTGCACTAATGCGCATTGGTCTTGTTGAGCAGTAAACACCATTCATCTCAGTCATGGCTCGATTCCTTTCCATCTCATCGGAAAATTTAACAAACCCATACCCCTTTGATCGTCCAGTATTGGGATCAGTTACCACCTTTGCCCCTTTTACAGAAGGATAATGAACTCGAAAAGTTTCTTGCAACAAAAAGTCCGTGACATCAGGAGCTAAGTCCCCAACAAATATAGAATGTTCAGGTCCAGCATCTGCACGTCTCTCCCCCATACCAAAGGAAGCCCAGTTCAACCTAAATACTTGCTCCGTTCCTGGCATCTGTGTCCCATTATAAGTCTGCAAAATTCTTTCAGCAGCTGCATGAGAGACAAACTCAACAAACCCATAGCCCTCGGGTTGCCCAGTAATTTTGTTTCGTATTATCTTTACGGATATGACCTGTAGTAGTAGCAACTTGTTAGATTTGCAAAGATTTAGAAGATTTTGCGGTCCACATTTTTGTTCTATTTCTGTCAATGTCCAGAGAAGTATGTCCAGCAAAAGAGCCAATACTTTTTTTCCCCTCTTCTTCTTCTTAGGGTAAGAAGCTGAGACTTAAATGAAGGCTTTGAAACATTACTTGCTAGGAATTATTTTATAAAACAAAGTTAAATGGATTTCTTTCCAAGTCCACCTGGGTGGAAACTCCACATGTAGAGGTCTTGTTTTATTCAAATTGGAACAGAAAAGGATTCTTCTCATGGTTGCATTCATGACTTCAATGGAATTACATAAATAAAGGTTTATGATGTCTAAAGGAAAAAAATTTCTTTAGTTTTATTAGGTTTCCCTTGAATTATGACATTGAGAAATTATAAAGAAATAGGTGGCAAATTGAAAACTCAATCAGGTCCATAAACTTACCATCACCCAATAAAAATATATTTGTAAAAATTGGATATTCAAGCGTACTCTTAAAAAGCTTTTTCTCTCTTCAGAGTTCAAAGACCAAGTAGATAAATGCAACAGTTGTTAACATAGTATCACCTCAAAGCAAGCACCTTTCACATTCCTCGTCCTAGGGGACAAAATAAACCTATCTGACACCAAACTACTTGCACTCATAGTAGTTATCAGCCCAACCTGAACTGATTTTTTAGTTTCAAGTACTCAAATGAGTAATCTCGATCCAGCCCAAACAGTGTTGCAATAATACATTTATTTATTTACTTATTTTAAATTTCTCATTTATCCCTAATCTCAGAAAGCAAGCAGACAAATTATATTACTGCATTTCCGTTATCTATTTATTTTATTTTCCTTCCTTCCATAGCCACCCACACCATGAAAATACACATGCCCATCTAACTCTTTGTGCACTAGCACACATCTGTTTGTTTATTCGATAAACCCGACCGCCATCTTCTCTTCTGCAACAATCTAAAGACTTGTCAATGCTACTTCTCCTTGTTACACCTCAAGAAGTTCACGCTTTAGTCCCACCACCTACAGATCTCTAAAAAGTTCTTTCTTGATGTTGCCATTCTACAAATCATCAGCACCAAACACTACTGTAGTATCAACACAAGAATTAATGTCTCAAATCTGTGATATCACGATATTTGGCCCCACATCACTCAGTATAGCACCACCAGCGTGGATTCTCATGTTTTGACATATTCTATTTATCTCTTACAAGTGGAAAAAGGGTAAACCCAAGCAGCCAAGCCCCTCATCTTCTTGGTACCATAGTACCATGACCACTGTGCTAAGCATAATTGTCAAACCATACACATAGAACTCATGTTCAATCTTCACTCTGCACCGAAATTTAATCAGGTTTGAATCAAATTCCAAAGCAAAAAGAGCTCAATTGAGCCAAACTCGAGCAAGAACGACACCGCACCACATCATCACAACACAATTTTGATCATACACCGAGCCATAACCCCCAACTACCTCCTCCTTGTTTCCACATACTGATACTTAACAGACAAAGGGAAAAAAACACGGATCCTATGTATTGACATTGAAATTGCAATCAAAGAAACTACAAAACCCTAGCCTATGAAAGATGGAAGAGTTAGAGAGAGAGTGAGAGACAGAGAGAATAACATAACAGCATACCTCGCCGGTGTGAGCGAAACAGGAGTAGAGATAAGACTCGTCAACCCAGTACTGTAAGTCGCCAATCCATAGGGTTCGGACTTCTTCCACGGTGGTCGGCTGGTGGTACCCTGGAGTTGATGTAGTTGTGGCTGCCATTGCCCTCGAAATGGTGCACTACCTACAAGTTCAAAAAACCTTATTATGGGTCTGTATATACCACCTAGTATATTTAGGTAAACTATATACATAATATAGACATATGATTTCAAAAATTCATATCTTCCATGAATATGCGAGCTCAGTTTTAAAATAACCCGTAAGTAGCACTTTAAAGTCACATCTTCAAATTACAACTCTAAGCATCATGATATCTTTTAGAAATTATAAATTACATATTTCAGTTTTGTAAAAAAAATTTATTAATTAATTCTGTCCAAACTTATTTCAGAAAATTATTTTCTTTAGAAATGGTTGATAGAGCATTCACTAATATTACAATAACTCGGCTTAATGTTTTATATTTATTTATTTATTTATTGATATTTACATTTACAATAATATGAGTTTGATATTTTCTATTATATTTCATTTTTTCTTATAGTTATACTATATTATAAAAATAAAAATTTACTAAATTGTCCTAATAAAATTTTCTTTTTCAACTTCATATTTTTATTATGGTATATGCATAGCAAGTATATCATCCTCTAGTATTATTAAAGTAAGAGGCACTAATCTTTTTAAAGATTTAGATTGTTTTTAGCCTAAATAAGTATTATATGATATAAAGAAAACATTATAGTTGTTGCAAAATTCTTGAGCAACCATGGACCTGTCTAAGACAAAAATTTATCCCAATTCCATGGAACATAATGTTTTTACTTTTTGTTTCTGTTACATTGTAAATGCTATTATTATCTTTTATCATATTATTTAGATTTTGTTTTCTTTAAAGCATACAGGATCATACATTACATGATAAAACTAGTAAATACACACACACACATTATATTTTATTTCTTTGAATAGTAAAAAATGGAAAGGGTTAGTAATTCTACTTGTATTATTTCCTTTCATAATAAGGACATATTTGAAATAAAACTTACATTTTCATAGGAGTAGCATTGTAAAAAGGCCGTGAGTAAATAAAGCCCTTTTGCTCTTTTTTTTTATAGAATATACATTACTTGTGTATAGATTATTTTAAATAAATAACAAATATAAAAGAATAACTATTCTATGAGTTAAAAAAGTAAAATGATGATTTTATTTTAGTGAACCAAAACTATCAATAGTGTATTTTAACGCTAACTTTTCAACTTTATCTATATGATTATGCAAAACCTTGAACTTTCAAAAAACTTACTTTAGAAAACTTTACATTTGATTTATCATAAAATAAGTGTAGAAAGGAATAGTAATTTATGTGTTTTATAGGGGTATTTTTTTTTTAAAGAAGGGATTTCTTATCTATTTGAAATAAAACTTATATTTTCATAGGAATAGCAATGTTGTTAATAAATGATGTCCTTTTCTTTCTCTTTCTTTTTGTATAGAATAAACAATACTTAGAGAATAGATTATTTAAAAAAAAAAAAAATATATATATATATATATATAAAAAACAACTATTCTATAAGTAACATAAGCGAATGATGATTTTTATTTTAGTGAACTAAATACATTGGTAATATATTTTCATGCTAACTTGTTGTAAAGACCCGACATGCTCAATTCTCAAATTAAGCACACCAAGTCCCCAACCACGTATAACTCTTACAAATTATACGTAAGGTTGTCTTAAAAGAAGGTGTTTATGTTGAACATTGCTAAACCAATTTTAGAATTTATGAAATCGTTTAGTTAGATTTCTAAATAACTGGATTCGACAGCGGAAAATCAAATTTTATAAAAAAACTTATAAACTTCTACTCCCTACAGAGCAAACCAGTTTTCTAAGAAACGAACTTTATAAAAACACTTTATGATCTACTCTTAGGGGTAGATAATCATTTACAATCAATTGGGCATTAACAAGCCCTTAAATCAAAATATAAAATATAAATAAATCCAGTCTTTATAAAACAAAATAAAGAAGAAACAAAATACAAATATATCTCGGACCTATTACATTTCACTAATCTCCCAAATCTTCAAATTCACCCGATGCCCGAGACAAACATCATCATATCAACAACAACAATAATAACTCATCATCATCAACTTCATCAACAACCTGTAAAAAGAATAACAACAACAAGAATGAGTCGAAGCCCAGTACACAGTAACACAACCACACACGAAAGTGGCATGCGAGCTTAACTAAATGCAATGCATCAATCCACAAGTTATTATCTTTTCATTAAAATAAACAAATCAACAATGGAGCACTCACACTCTAGAACAAGCCAATGGGAATCTGGGGGTCCTGAGTAACAGCAGCTGCTTAGGGGGTTGATATAGATAGACCGGATATCTATATCTCCTATATCTAACCGATAAAGAATATTAATAGCATCATCTAGGGTTCACACTCCTTTATATACTCTACTTATCCCGGTCTATAACATTAATTAGTTCAACGGTCCCATACCCGTGAACTAAAACATATTATTTCCTCCCGAGCCTAAGTAGAGAATATACCGATACAGTTAACCCTATTAGCTACCTACTTAGCCAATAAAAGAAACCACCATTGCATCATGGTGAACTATTGCATCATGGATTTGAGTCATTGCATCATGACAAAGGATTGGGCTAAGTACTTAAACTACCGTGCCATTGCATCATGACAAGGTTGTCGCTCCTCGGTTCCGGATTAAACGACGTAAAGCACAACCAACACTCATCAATTATTAAGCCGAGTTTAAGTTCTTAATCCATTTAGGATGCCTATCCTATTAATCATCACGCAAGTTACTGCGTACCTTATATAGGAAATCCAAACAGAGTCTCAGAAGGTAGAGTAGAAGCTATCTCAGAAGATATATCTCATATCTACCACTGGTTCAAGAAACAACTCTTATAAGAACCTAAACCAACATCCACTTCAACAAACTCATATAAGAACTTATATCAATTATTCACTAATCTCTAACTCATTTTATTAAATCCTATTTGATCAGACACTAATGCGGAACCCCACTATGGTTGCGAATATCGCCCCGCCAAAATATGGATAATTCTCCTTTGTCTGTCAAAGTAATTCTTTTCGCTTTAATTATAGTTTCTTATCACAAAACATAACATATATAAAGTACTCATACATAAAAGCATTCATATTCAAAGCAAATAAACATTTGAAACAACTTATTGCTCATATTATTCAAAGATCATCCTAATTCATTCATCTAAGCTAATTATTAGCTATTAACCCATTTTAGCTTAACCTTAGCCAAATTGATTAGGATTATTCATTTAAGTCATTTACTAAGCCAAGGTGATTAAACTATATCAATCTAATTCATTTTTAGATTAGTGAAGTTCATTAAGCAAAGTTGGACTTAGATTAATTACTAATTCATTATATATCTAAGATCTATGTCAATTCGAGCTTACATTAACTTAAACTTAACCAAATTCATCAAAGTTAAACAATTTAATCCATTTTAGCTCATTCAAGTTCATTTAGTCAAGTTGAACCTAGGTTTGTTAACTAAGTTCATTTTATAACAAACTTCTAGATTTATTCCAATTATTTGTTAAATCTATAAATCTACTTAACTCATGTTTAATTATCTTAATCAATCATTATAACACATCAATTATCACTTATCTATCTCATTTTAGTCCGAAAAGATCCATTTCCTAAAGCAAACACACATAAAACAAACAAAAACAAGTTTTTAACTTTGCTTGGAAAATATATCAGTTGGAAAGAAGTAAAATTTAAGCACTGATACTTTTAGAATTTGCAAAAACTCAAAACATGAAAGTTGTAGATCTCTTTTTAAGATTTCCAATGCAACTTGAATCACTCAAATCGGAGTTCATATGAAAAAGTTATGATTTATTTATGAAAACATATTGCTGCAGGGAACGGATCACGCCCCATTGCTCGCCCGCGATTTTGGAAAAATTTGTGACAGACCAAATCACGCCCCTTTGGTCGCCCGTGGTGTTTGAAAAACATATAATCAGTTCATTTCACTCCCTTTTGCTCGCTCGTGATTGATCCCCTGATACATGTTACAAATTTGCTCTGTTAATAACAACTCCTAACACTTCAAATCTCTTCCAACAACTTCAAACTACAATCAAATCATCACAACCCACAATTCATACTCTTCTTCCTCAAATCAACTCATATCAAACTTCAACTCAACAAATACAAATATAAACAGCGCTTCAACTCATTTTCAATATCAATTCATCAATTGAATAAGTAAACAACAAATAAAACAAAGATTACTTGAAATAGAAAACTTATCTTTTTAACACAACATGCAATTTCTTCTTCCTCTTTTGTTCTAATATTGATTCCTTCTTCTAGCTTGTTTTCCTTCATCTTGCTTCTCTTCTAGCTTTGATTTATCTTCTAGTTGGCTTTGATCTTGAGTTTTGTTGAAGATTTGAAGAGAAGAAGAGAAAGGGAAGAAGGAAAGGAGAGGAAAAGAAAAGGATCGGTTGAGGAAAATAAGAGAAAGGGAAAAGTGAAGGGAAGAGAGAGGTAGAGGAGAGGGTTATAAGAAAAAGGAGAAGGATAAAGGTTAAAATTTAATATAAAGGAATATAGGTGTAGGTTTAGAACTATCAGATCAAATATCTATAGTTCCAAGAGTATTTAAAAGATTGTTTCTGAACCAATAGGTTAGAAATTAAGAACTTGCAATAAGAACTTAATTTGAGAATTTATTTTAGATAAAAGATATTTAATTTGAGTTCGGGTTTAAGAACTGATATTTTGAGATAAGCAAATGAACTCAAATTTTACTGACATTTAGGAATTAGTGTTTAGGCTAAGAAATAAGGGTTTAGGAATTCTCTAAACACTTTGATGACATGTTCAGGGAATTTGAAACTCAAATCTCAAACCAACTTAATTATTAGCTAATTAAATTATATCAACTTGTCTAATTAAATCCTATAATTCATTTTATTCATTTAATCTATCTAAACTCAATTTCTAATCTAGGTGAAGCTTTGGGTATTTCAATTTTCAATTTCTATCTCTACAATTATGCAAACCCTTAAAAAAACTTACTTTTTAGAAAATTTGACGTTTGATTTATCTGAATGGAATAAGTATAAAAAGGAATAGTAATTCATGTGTTTTATAATTATGAGTATTTTTGAGAGAAAAAAAAAAGCTGCTTTTATAAGGAATATCAATTCAATTAGCGAAAGGATTTCTTATCTATTTGGAATAAATCTTAATGTTGTTAGTAAATAATGTCCTTTTCTCTTTTTTCATAGAGATTAGACATCACATGCATGTGGATTAATTAATTAATTCTATCCAAACTTATTTTAGAAAATTATTTTCTTTAGAAATTGTTGATAAATCATTCACTAATATTACAATAACTCGGCTTAATGTTTTATATTTATTTATTTATTGATATTTTCTATTATATTTCATTTTTTTTCTTATAGTTATACTATATTATAAAAATAAAAATTTACTAAATTGTCCTAATAAAATTTTCTTTTTCAACTCCATTTTTTATTATGTTATATGCATAGGAAGTATATCATCCTCTAGTATTATTAAAGTAAGAGTCACTAATCTTTTCAGAGATTTAGATTGTTTTTAGCCTAAATAAGTATTATATGATATAAAGAAAACATCATAGTTGTTGCAAAATTCTTGAGCAACTACGGACCTGACTGGGACAAAAATTTATCCCAATTCCATGGAACATAATTTTTTTACTTTTTGTTACTATTACATTGTAAATGCTATTATTATCTTTTATCATATTATTTAGATTTTGTTTTCTTTAAGGCAAACAG
Organism: Combretum micranthum; assembly: GCA_024138025.1. Taxonomy (NCBI): domain Eukaryota; kingdom Viridiplantae; phylum Streptophyta; class Magnoliopsida; order Myrtales; family Combretaceae; genus Combretum; species Combretum micranthum. The sequence goes on from JAMXBD010000706.1 coordinate 243,493, forward strand.
GATCACACATTGCATGATAAACTAGTAAATATATACACACCTTGTATTTTATTTCTTTGAATAGTAAAAAATGGAAAGGGTTAGTAATTCTCCTTGTATTATTTTCTTTCATAATAAGGACATATTTGGAATAAAACTTACATTTTCATAGGAGTAGCATCGTAAAAATGCCGTGAGTAAATAAGGCCCTTTTGCTCTTTTTTTTTATAGAATATACATTACTTGTGTATAGATTATTTTAAAAAATAACAAATATAAAAGAATAACTATTCTATGAGTTAAAAAAGTAAAATGATGATTTTATTTTAGTGAACCAAAACTATCAATAGTGTATTTTAATGCTAACTTTTCAACTTTATCTCTATAATTATGCAAAACCTTGAACTTTCAAAAAACTTACTTTTAGAAAACTTTACATTTGATTTATCATAAAATAAGTGTAGAAAGAAATAGTAATTTATGTGTTTTATAGGGTTTTTTTTTTTAAAAGAAGGGATTTCTTATCTATTTGAAATAAAACTTACATTTTCATAGGAATAGCAATGTCCTTAATAAATGATGTCCTTTTCTCTCTCTTTCTTTTTGTATAGAATAAACAATACTTAGAGAATAGATTATTTTAAAAAAAACAAATATAAAAGACCAACTATTCTAAAAGTAACATAAGCGAATGATGATTTTTATTTTAGTGAACTAAATACATTGGTAATGTATTTTCATGCTAACTTTTCAACTTCTATCTCTACAATTATGTAAACCCTTAAAAAAAACTTACTTTTTAGAAAATTTGATGTTTGATTTATCTAAATGGAACAAGTATAAAAAGGAATAGTAATTCATGTGTTTTATAATTATGAGTATTTTTGAGAGAAAAAAAAAAGATGTTTTTATAAGGAATATCAATTTAATTAGCAAAAGGATTTCTTATCTATTTGGAATAAATCTTAATGTTGTTAGTAAATAATGTCCTTTTCTCTTTTTTCATAGAGATTAGACATCACTTGCATGTGGATTATTGAAAAAATATAACAATTATAAAAGAACAACTATTCTATAAGTAACAAAAGTAGATGGAAGATTTTATTTTAGTGAACTAAACCCATTATAGAGTGTATTAACACTAACTTTTCAACTTCCATCTCTAATTATACAAACCCTTGAATTTTCCAAAAACTTACTTTTTAAAACACTTCGTGTTTAGTTTATTGGAATGAAATAAATCCGGAAAGGAATAGCAATACCCGTGTTTTATAATTAGGTTCTTTTTTTTTCAAAAGACATTTTTTTTGTAAAGAATATCAATTCTTTTGGTGAAGGGAGGGAATAAAAATTTCTTATCTATTTCATATTACATGAAATAAATATTCCTTATAATAGAATCTTTTACAAAGCAAATGAAGAAATAGTTATTATGCAATAATGAAGGCAGAATGCCAATTCTAATCCTGTAAACCAAAGACAACGTTAAATCCTCATAATCTTATAAATATCGTAATTGAAATCGTGTACTAAAATCATGCGTTCAAGACTCACTTTTAAGCCTTCCCTCGTGTGTCTCTCTTTAGAATAAAAGGAACCTTAAATCCCCTCTAAGAAGTCCTCTAATGTCATGTATTTCAGTTTAATAATAATTTTAGTTTTAGCTTATAGTTTTATTAAGTAATTTAGTCCCTTAATATCTTTTATTTTGCACATATGGAGAAATATTGTCCTTCTCTCGTTAATGGTTGAAGATGTAAAGCTAGAGCTTTTTCATTTTCTTTTTACAATTTTGACATATTAGTGCTGGTTATTAGTATTTATGTATTCAAATGATAATGCATTAGAGTTGTTATTATTTTGAAATTTTTTGTATGATAATGTTTTTTTTTTCTTTTTTCCCTTTTTTTGTCGAATCTATTTCATTTTTTCTGTATTTTCTTCATGTCTTGTTTTTTTTCCTTTTTACTTGAAAAAGATAATGTTCAGCTTAATTTTTGTATTATTGATGGTCTAAATTGGAATATGGCTTACCTAAAAAACAACTCTAGTCCACAGATGGATTTAACTGCTCGACTAGCTATAGACCTTAACTACGACAGCTGTAACTTAAGGCCTTGTTTAGACCTCCATTATCCTCGCTTGGCACCCAACTAATGCCTCTAGCACTCTATCGGCTTTGTCTTATCTACCACTCGCATTAGTGACTCAGTCGGACTTGGCACATGTAATATACAAATAAATAAGTTATAAAGAAGAATAAAAGTGTCAATTAATACAAAATAAGAAAGTTTTAAGATAAAAAACTAAATATATTGGTATTGTGATCACATGGTAGAGACATGATAGAAAATGGAAATTGAAAGACTGTGCACTAGCTTCAATATCGCCGGCATAGCATCGAGCACTATCAGCGCACGTGTTTGTGGCTCCACCAGCGTTAAGCCAATATTGAAAAGGAAGAATTTCGAAACAAGTCATGTACACTGCCAGTGTATACATGTATGCTGCCAACTTTGAAGCCTACACCACTGGCGTATATGCTAGTGTACACCTGAAAAGAAATGACTTGAGACAAATGGCAAACTGATTGGCCACCAACCTCAACGTGTACACCGCCATCCTTGGATTTACGTCGCCAACTTATAATACAAAACTGCCAGTATATGTTTATGAAGGAGATGAAAAGTTGCACGAATTTCCTTATATCCATCCTTTACTTTCCATACTAAACACACTCCTAAATCTAGATATTTCGTCTCTGAGTGATCATAGCCGCCAAGATGATTTAGAAGTCTAGATTAGGTAATCATACTACTATCTTTTCTCAAGGTCTATAATGAACAATCTTTTACTTAAGGTTTTATTTATAGTTTTGAAGGAACTTTTGAAGAGAAACCCTAATTGAGTAGGAGATCTGATTTTGGTGATCTAAATGATTAACGATCGATCCTAGGTAAGTTTATATAATTTCAATCCTTTGATTTGTGTATATTCGATTTCTTGTTTAGTTTTTAGTCTGTTTTTCTTGAAGGACGATTTAAGATTTGGAGAATTTTTGGGAAATCTTTTCCTTTGGAGATTTTGTTGGATTGAAAGCAAAGAGGAAGGTGCATATTTGTGTTTTCCTTTTGAGATTAGGGTTTTAGATGATATATGAGATTAGGTTTATATGATGGTGTATGTTATTGAAGTCATGTCTATTTATATTATTAGATTTTGGTGAATTAGGGTTGTGTTCTAAAGGAGATTTAGTGAATTTGAGTTGTGTTTCCTGATTTTTGATTTAGGTACGACCTTACCTTATTTATTGTATGTGCTTGCAGGTTTAGATTTTCTTGTTGTATGCGTTGTAGGTTTAGAATTCCAAATTAACCTAATTTTGTTTAGCTTATTAAATTGTTTTGCTGCTTGTGATTGGCTGCGGTTAGTAAAGATCATGCAGAGTATGATACTAACATTGGCAACGAAATGATTCTTGTGTGGCATTGTCCCGAGTGGAGTTACACCTGGATATGATTCTGGTAGATTAGGTTTTGGTGGTATGGCCATGGATGTGTGGGAAATTCCCAACACCAATGTATATATAATATCTATTTTCTATATGTTTGTTTTTAAGAAGTCATGGGTCACTCCAGATTTGGATCTAGATGCATATTGTTCTGAATTGTGTTGTTTGCTGGCTAATCATAGATAATAAATTATGTTTGTTGCATTAGAAATAGTAACATGTGGATACATATATATGTTCTGTATGCATATGCATTTGTATGTGGTTTAGCGTACTGAGCTTTTTGCTCATTCCTTTCATTTTTCAAGAACAGGAGAAAATAAGGTGATTTATGATCTTTTGGTTATGATGTCTTTGTGGATTACGGGGAGGATGATAGTGACCAGACTTTCATGCTGATGTTTATAATACATGGTTTGGATTTAGAATAAGATGAAGGTTTTAATCAAACTATATGTTTTTATGAGTTTAAGAATGTTTTGAGAGTTTTCCTTTATGTTGTAAGTTTGGTTATTGTTGGCTATGGTTTTGCCAACAAGGTTATTTGAAGTTTAGTTTTGATACTATCTTTAAACATGTACCATTTTATTTGAGAGTTTGGAGTTTTTCATGATATTTATATTTTGTGGATTAGAGTTTCATAGCCTTGGCGTGTTCTTATAAGGAGAAAGATATGTGGCAGGTTGTAATGCCTTCAGTTTAGAGAGTTACTTGAAAAAGATAATGTTTGGTTCATGTCTTTTTTTTTTTTTCTTTTTACTTTAAAAAGCTAATGTTTGGCTTAATTTTTGTATTTTATTGATGGTCTAAATTGGAAAATGGCTTGCCTGAAAAACAAGTTTAGCCCACAAATGGATTTGACTGCTCCACCAGGCCTAGGCTTTAACTGCAATGGCTGCCACATAAGGCCTTATTTAGACCTCCATTACCCTCACTTGGCCCAACCAATGCCCTTGGCACTCTATCGGCTTTGCCTTATCTACCACTCGCATTAGTGACTTGGTCGGACTCGGCACACATAGTAAAGGAGTAGTAGGCTTACCTAATGTCCTCTGCAACCACTGTTAATTGTCTGCTCGCCCATTTATCCATGATCCCATGATGCTTGCAACTGCCAGATAAGCCAACTATAAATACCCACTTTCCCTCCATGGGAACGGTACCGTCACACTTAACCCATCATATACACTTAATTAACAGGGTTATTATCATGGCTTTTGACTTAAGCATTAGAGTAGTCACATCAAACCTATACCCGACACACCACTAATTGAGTTTCTATTTTGTAAGTCCCCTTATCATAGCAAATCAAGCCCAACCTATTCCTATCTAACTTCTACCAAATTCGAGTAAGCAACATGTATTATTCTTATAGCTTTATGTACTTATTGTTTGGATGTGTTTATTCCATATTTTAAGTTAAATATTAATGTGTGAAAATGGGTCGAGTTAAAATGATTTGCTATGCTCATGAAAATATTATGGAAGGAGACAATGAAATGTGTTATAGTATAATCCTAAGGACAATAATTGTAGTTCTTTATGATACAAAGTATAAGCAATTGTCTAGTATTATATGCGGTGGTTCTTGGATTGATATGATGATCCAATTGAGTTGACCAATAGGTACCCCATCATAAGAGGCACTAAGGATCATGTATTGTGCTTGGCAATTATGAAGTGCAATAGATGTAAGGATCTTCACCACAAACATATAAGGGTCCATATAGTTTAATGGAGTTGCACGTGAGTATATGTAAAATTGAGCTAGCTATTGCAATTAAGAATGATATAAGATAAGCAAATTATTATGCTAATTTAGTTGAAATCTAGGTTTGTGAATTTTAACTTAATCATACGACTTAAAAAACATGTAGTAGTCATAACTAACAATAAAAAAGGTACTTATTGTTTAAGCAAAGCTAATTGAAAGATGACAATGGGACTATAATAACTTAACCTTTCGAGGTTCTTAATGATGGGAGTACCGATAATTATAGTGTGAAAATTGAAGATTGGCTTCATACACTTAATGACGCTTATGAGTCACAAAGGAAGAATAATTAGTGTCATGTGTTTTCAATAGATGTAAAAGCTATTGGAAATATGAAACTCATGCCATTATTTACAATAAATGCGGGCAGTGGAGCAGTGGATGTGTATCATTTCAAGAAAATTGATTCATGTGTGATCACAATGGGAGTTTTAATGATGAACTTTAAGATATGTGCTTAAATATAGTTAGTGAAAATGCATTACATACTAAGCATCACGACTCCATTATAGTTAAGTTAAATAAAAAAAAAAAAAATATGGTCACCTAAGATAAGGGCTATAAGTAGAGACTTTAGTTTAAAGAAGCATCCTTAGTGTTTTTAGATCATTAAGTTTGATGGTACATGCACATGTGTGAATGTTGCTATTAACTATGACCATCCTCAATTGAACTTAACTATTATATTTCGATGTATTATTACGGAGGCAAAAATTTCATTGAGTGTTACCACATACTAAAGAGGATTCAAGACGCAAAGCAGAAGATCATTAAACAAGTGTATGGTAACTAGATTAAATCATATGCTATACTGTTACATCTATTGAATGCTATACAAGAGGCTAATTGGAATACCAAAGTTGCATAGAAATATTTAGAGACCGAAAATGCTGGCCATGGAATTTTTGATAAAATCTTTTAAGCCTTTGGACCATGTGTCAAAGCATTTACCCCTTACAAGTATAAATTTTTTACACATGTTTGTATATTTACTGGTTGTTATATAATGTCTGGGCATATTGATCATTTCCTTATCTTTAGGCTAATGATCACCACTAGTATCATTTTGATATATTCCATACAAACACAAATTACTGATAGTGACTTACATAAATGGTGGAAATCCCACTGTACCATTAACATTTGCATTGGTTGAAGAAGAGTACAGGGATGCATGGAGTTAGTTATTCGCATGTGTGCTTGTTCATGTCATAAAGGGTCACATATATAACATTTCTTTGATCTCCAACTTCCCAATAATATAAAGACATTAGCATAAGGCTAGAATGTAATACAACCAATGGCTTGACTATGGCCCTAGTGCATCTGCCATGTTGTAGGTAATTTCAACACATAGGTTGATCACTAAATGTAAAAGTATGTTCAAAAGGTACTCTACAAGTGTAACCCCACAAGTTTCAAGAGTGTCATGAAGAGTAGCTACTTTTAAGATCCACATTTGCAAATGTGAACCCTTACTTGGGATGGGAGATTTTGGGTCATGAACTAACAAATATTGCAAAAAGCTATGTTGTTGCCTTAAATGTTGCCTGAATCTTGCTTATTATTGCTTCAATGTAGAAGACATTCTATAATTGGTGAATTTTTTAAAGGAAAATATTATGATCCTATCATGTTTTTTGACAGAATTTGTCCTTTTGATTATATAACAACTTAAATTCATATCCAGTTTGATCGTACCATTGAAATACTTAATATATTAGGTACTATATTTGTTTTAGTGGTTAGTTATTGACTAAATGATTATGTCTATGGGACTATAGAAATTTCGATCATTTAATAAGTGAATGGTCAAGGTATCTATAATTGTGGCTAATGTTTAGGTGTAAACTCCTTATACCATGATGAAAGTTGATAGAAGGTGAAAAGTAGCGATGTCCATTATCACGTGGTAAATTCAACTTGCCAGGATTATATGTTGGGGGTCACAACTACACCATATCTTACTACACATGGCCAAAAAGGGGGTAATAGATGCATGGTATATTTTAGGCTAATGTAGATGCACTTTTAAATGTGTGAAACATACGAAAGTTTGTGTTACTATGGAATGTTAATTACAAGGATATGGACATGAATTGTTCTACTTACATTAATCATTGGAATACAATAAAGCATAATTTATGGGTTTATGGACTTCTTACACCATACATCTCCCATTCCTATTATATTAGAGTATCATGTATTAGATCTCTATAGTGTCATTGGTGCCATTTTAGGCCCCTGGAAGAGTGCACCAATGCTTAAATTTAACCCCTTCCAGTTCCATAAAAGAGGTGACTTATAAAAGCTGGCAACAACATATGCGAAGGGCTCATGTAGATTAAACCCACTTCAAATGTGATGCACATGACTCCTCTTCATAACTTACCGGGTACAAGTTTAGACGACATACAGTTAGAGTTGGATATGGACCAAATGGTGCAGCCTTAACTTAATACCCAACTAAACAGCGTTAGCAATTTGTGTTAATGGGCTGCATTCATGTCTTTATTTCATGTCCAATATGTGGTGTGCCTATAGTACATGAAACTACTTATATATCACAAATAATTAAGTTATAAGATAATCGTGTTTATTCATGTCATAATTGTGTAATGTCTTAAGTTTTCTTTTTGTAATTGTATTTTTAATCAAATCATGTTATATCTTGTGTTATTATTTCAAATTGGCAATTGCAAGTGCTGCAATTGGATATTTAAAGATGTAGACTTCCATGGGATGCCAAAGTTAACAATCTTAAGTATTGCTTTGTTTTTTTTTTTTTCCCTTTCTTTCCATAAGTATTTTTGTACATATTTTTGTATTTGTACAAACTAAAGGAGTTTTTAATGATATTTTCACGTCTTCTTTTAGTTGTGTTTTAACTTCTTGCCATTATCTTATGATTGTTGGAATTATGGACGTCCACGCCATGTATGTATACACTCATATATACATTTATATATGTGGATGCACATGTATTGTGTAAATAATCATATATTATTATTGTAATAAGTTTTTAGGACCTAATAATAATTGATCTAAAAGGTACAATGGTCCTAGTTATCTAATATAAAGTGTGACACTAAATAATAAATGTGTGGAATTCCTGGGATTCATGACTAATTTTATGATGCGCTAAATTAGTAACAATCCATTAAGATTACATATATAAAGGGTGTGGTCCTTGATTGTTATATGCAACACAATTCAATATCTCTTTTACCAAATATTAGGGTTCCCATCTCCCAATAGCATGTACAATCAATCAGAAAATCAATTCAACCCAGATTCAATACACATCACTCATGGAATCGAGTATGCTTCTGCTATCTTCTTATCTTAAGCAATCTCCAAGCAAGGATTAGTTTTGCAATATAATAGATTATATTCCATCAAGTGGTATCAGAGCCATTTTTGTCTTAGAATTATTTGGTTTTGGCTTTATGATGATTTATATTATCGGTGTTAAAATCCATGAAAGAATTATTGATTTCGGTTGAAATCTATGTTTGAAAATTCTGTGCGTTGAATTCTCGATTTTAGAAAAATTCTTGGTCTCAAAAGGATTTTCTTTTTCGATGAATTTTCTATCATGTAGATTTCCAGTAATGAATCATAAATCACGTATATCGGATACATTGAATCATAATAGGGGTAACGCTCGATCAATTAATATACTATGTTTCTATGATTTGATAAGATGAGAAACCTGATGATTGTATGGCGTGTAAGTGTGTTTTTTGTTTCTATTCAATTGTTTGTCTCTTTTGATTTTTTTACGGGGAATTTTTTTGATGGCGCATGGAGTCATGTCATTGATGCAAATAATTTATATTATATATATTTATTCTTTAGTCTCATTAATTGATTGCATCTATTTTTTCTTTTATGAAATTGAGAACTGCCCCATCATGAATTGAGAATTGTTTTGTCATGGTCACAATGAAACTCTTTGATGTAGGAGAGAATGCCACTAAGTCACTGACTGAAGAAGGAGGAGATAGAAGACAGGATGTGACTGCTGCTCTACTACTGAAAGAACTGGATTGCACGAGTCTAGATAAGTGGATTGACCTTCCGTTGGCAGCAAATCTTCGACTTCAGAGAAAGTTGTGTAGGAATATATTCATTTTTTTGCGTATAGTGTTTGTCAATTGGTGCTTGTCCTGTACTTAAGCTCATGGGACTATAGTGATTGTACACCATACATGAAAGAGAATAATAAATAAAAAAAATGAAATTTATTAAAATAATAATAATTGATTTATATGCATTTGGTACCACATGTAGCAGGTTTGTTTATGGTTAGTGATTAATTATTGGATTAACAATATTAGGTTACTTATTACAAGCTTGCTTAAATTTTCAATTTGATTGATTTAAAATAGTATCGTTGCCAAAGTAACCTCTACCATGGAGATAATTTGATTGTGGATTATTAAGGTATTCATGTATGTTTTGTTTTTCATGCGTGAAACATCTCAACATAAGTGTTGATAACTATTAGGTATCCATTGCGAGTATTTAGTCAGCCCAAAGGAAGGCTAATTACTTAGCTATATTTTGTTAACTCCTTGATTACTGTAACAAGTTGACCACTAATGAGTCAAATCTCTATCCAAAGTCTAGGTTTGGTGTTGCATCGGTCGGTTTGCAGATGGGCTATTGTTATTTATTTAATCATTGTATTTGTTTACATAATTGTAATATAATATTTATTACGATTGTTCTCTATTCCACTGATATTCTCAACATTAATTTTGTAACTTCTATCATCAATGGCATTCCAATGTTGAAAGGTATTAACTTCGTGATTTGGAAAAACAAGGTCAAGATGGTTTTAGGTTGCTTGGATCTTGACTATGCATTAAGGGTTCTTCAACCTTCACCTCTTATAGCTGAAAGCACTCCTCAAGAGGAAAAATCTTTTGAGAGGTGGGAGAGGTCCAATCACGTAGGTCTCATGATCATGAGGAATATAGTATTAGAAGCCTTTTTGGACAATATGATTGAGGATATGGATGCTAATTAATTCCTTAATACCCTTAAAGAACGCTTTGCTAAAAGTGACAAGGTAGAGACAAGTGCTGCACTTAGGAAGCTTTTCTCTATGAAGTGTAAGGGTCATGGGAACATAAAAGAGTACATTCTGAACATGTTTTGTTTTGCAGAGAAATTGAAAACACTCAAGATTGAATTGCTAAAAGATTTTTTAGTTCACTTAATGTTGGTTTCCTTTCCTCCTCGATTCAGTAAATTCGTGGTGAGCTATAATTGTTAAAAGAATAAGTGGACATTAAATGAGCTCATATCTCATTCAGTTCAAGAGGAAGACCGAATGAGACAACACAAAATAGGAAGTGCTCACTTGGTAGCCTTTTCTTTTAATGCTGGAGAAAAGAGGAAGGGCAAAAATATCGCAATTTTGGAATCCCAGAAAAAGCGTAAGGTCTCTAACAAGGGAAAGAAAGAAAAACAAGTGTTTTTCTTATAAGGACACTTCTTATATGAACAAAGATTATGCAAAGTATCACGCTTGGCACATGAAGAAAGATGAGTCTTTCTCTCTTGTTTATTCACAAATTGCTATGGTTTCAATTCATAGATATACTTAGTGTTTAGATTCGGGTGCCATGACTCATGTAAGTATATCTATGCGGGGTTGCTTGAACTGCCGAAGGCCCAATAAAGACGTGAGATATATCTATATGAGGGTTGGAGATCCTATAGATGTCATTGGCATAGGGACATTTGATTACTTTTGAATACTAGTTTTTATTTGGAATTGAAAAACACTTTGGTTGTGCTGTCTTTTAGGCGGAATCTAATTTCAGTTTTTGCTTTAGACAAAGAAGGATATGTTTTCTCTTTTGGAAATAGAAAAGTTAACATGTTTTTTGATTCTAAGATAATTGGTACTAGTACTTTATGTCTAGTGATAATTTGTATATGCTTGAGATGACTAACATAAGCAATGAGTCCCAAATGGGCTAAAACCAGAGGCATAAAACGTAAATTGTCAAATGAGGATTCCTATTCGTTATGGTACAAGTGTTTAGGTCATATCTCTAAAATGATAATTGATAGACTTGTGATAGATGGAATTCTTGAAGCACTAAACAAAATAGATAATGATAAAATACGTGTTGAGTGCATGAAGGCCAAAAAAATAACAAGTAGGAGCTCAAGAGCAAAAGGCGTCGTAGAACCGATACATATTGACATTTGTGGCCATTCTTTATTGCTGCTTAGAATGACTAATGCTACTTCATCACATTAATTAACGATTACTCTCGCTATAGTTACCTATTTTAATTCATGAGAAGTCACAAGCATTGAATGCTTTTAAGTCTTTCAAGCCTAAGTAGAAAACCAAATTGGTAAAAGTATCAAGGCTATTAGATCCGATTGTGGTAGTGAATACTACGATTGCTGCGATGGATCAAGTGAACAATGTCTAAGTCCTTTTGCGATGTACCCAGAGGAGTGTGGGATCGTTCCTCAGTACACCAAGTAGGGATATCCAAACATGAATGGTGTTGCAGAGAGACGAAATAGAACCATTAAAGATATCGTAAGGAGTATGGTTTCTCATATGACCTCGCCTTACTTCTTCTGGGGTGATGAACTAAAAACCGTAGTTTATATCCTTAATTGTGTACCTATAAAGGCTGCTAACAAAATCCCCTATGAGTTGTGGACGGTTAAGAAACTTTTCTTAAGGCATCTATGAGTATGAGGATGTCCAGTTGAGGTGAGAACTTATAAGCCCAATGAAAAGAAGCAGACTCAAGAACTGCTAATAGCTATTACTCAAAAGGTCATGGGGTTATAAATTCTATGATCCTAAGACAAAGACATTTTTTGAGATGGAAATGGCTAGTTCTTTGAGGACATTGAGTTTTGTGTGTTGTGTGTGGTGGTGGGGGGGGTGGTGGAGGACACTATTACTCCTTCTTCTTAGTAACTACGGATCACCATCAAGTTTCCATTCCTGTTGTGATTCTTCTATAGTATCCAATAGGAACAAACGAAGTTGTTGATAATTTCACCCATCAAGAAGAGTTTCTTACCAGTGCCTTAAGAGAAGCCTCATGGTCAAGCTCAACAACATTAAATTCAAGAAGAACTGATGGCTTTTAGAAGGTCCATTAGCGAAAAGAGAAATGCAATATCTTACGATTACATTATATATATCAATGAATAAGAAATAAATAATAACCTAGTGGGGGATGACCCACTTACCTTTCACGAGGCAATCTAATGTTCAAACTCTCAGAAATGGATCGAAGCCATGGGTGAGGAAATTCAATCCATGAAAGATAATGATTTTGGGACCTGGTCTTATTGCCCGAAGGGGTGAAACAATTGATTGTAAATGGGTATTTAAAACCAAAAGGGATTCACAAGGTAATGTATAAAGGTATAAGACCCGACTTGTTTGCAAAATGATTTACTCAAAAGGAAGGTATCAATTACAAGGAGACTTTCTCTCTAGTGTCAACAAAAGACTCCTTTAGGACCGTTATGGCACTTGTGGCATATTTCGACCTCGAATTACATAAGATGGATGTTAAAATAGCTTTCCTCAATGGAGATGTTGAGGAACTATTTATACAATGCAACCAGAGGGTTTATCTTCAAACGAAAATAACAATTTGGTTTGTAGACTTAAGAAATCCATCTATGGGCTCAAGCAGACATCTCATCAGTGGTATCTCAAATTTCACCAAGTTGTTCTCTCATTTGGTTTTGAGGTGACCACTATTGAAGATTGTGAATTTAGTGCGAGTAGATTTATATTTCTTATGTTAAATGTGGATGATATTTTGCTTGACAACAATGACGTAGAGCTTCTTTAAGAAATTAAAAAGTTTCTTTCGAAACATTTTGAAATGAAAGATCTTAGAGAAGCATCATCTATATTAGGATTCCATTCCATATTCATTGCAATTGTCCACAGGAATCCTTGGATTATCACAAAATGGCTACATCAAAAAGGTGCTATAAAGGTTTGGCATGCAAAACTGCAGGCCACATGACACCCCTGTGATAAAGGGAGATAAATTTAGCCTAAAGTAATGTCCAAATAATGAAATAGACTCCAAATCCATGAAGGACATCCCATATGCATCTGCAGTGGGAAGTCTCATGTATGCGCAAGTTTGTATTCAATCAGATCTTGTATTCATAGTGGGAATACTAGGTAGATACCAAGGTAATCCGGGAAGAGAACATTAGGTAGCAGCCAAGAGAGTCTTCAGATATTTACAAAAGATGAAGGGATATATGCTCACATACATGAAGTCAGAGAAACTTAAGATTATGGGTATTTTGACTTTGACTTTACTAGGTGCTAGGATAGTAGAAAATCCATATTCGGTTATTTTTTTTGTTAGTTGGAGGTATTGTTTCATGGAAAGGTGCTAAAACAATCTCTTGTTGCCTTTTCTACTATGGAAGAGAGTTTGTTACATTTATAGACATCATCATGGTCGGTTTCCAACCGGGAACCGACCTGACCCGTCACCGGCGGTTCCTGAACCGGGAACCGGCCCGGCAATGGCGGGTCCGAACCGGTAAAGGATCCGTCGGTTCTTACGGGTCGTTGCGGTTCCATCCCTAAAAACCGCATGACCCGGCGGTTTTGGAACCGTCGATTCAAGAACCGGCAGAACTGGCGGTTCTACACCATAGAAATTATAAAAAAAGGTAAGAAAAAAAGAAAAGAAAATTATAAAAATTGTAATTATAAAATAAATATTTAAAACTATTTTTGCATAAATAATAAAAAAATTATTTCTTATTCACAATATTTAATGTGTTATTATTAACAACATAAGTAATAATTACATTTGAAATCATATATTGTTAAATTTATGTAGACTTCTAATCAAAGTAAACTTTCTTTCTTCACAATGTGTGATTCATTTTTTGTTATTCAGAATTATTTATATCTTTGAATATTTTATAGTGTCACATTGCTAATATAACAACTAAAAAAGTGCAAGTGATTGTATATAAATAAATACATAATTATAAAATTTCTTTTAACTAATGCCATGAACAATTATTGTTAGGTTCAATGTTATTTCAAGTTAAAAATTTATTTTATATTTTTTTCTTAGTTAAATTAAGTAAATTATTTAATTGATTTTTTATTTTTTTCATGGTTCCCGGTTCTTCTAGAACCGGAACCGAACCGTGAGAACCGGCGGTTCCTAAGAGCCGGGAACCGAACCGGCTCCCACGGGTCCGGTTCCGGTTCCATCACTTTTGGAACCGGGAACCGGCGGTTCAGGTCCGGTTCCAGACCCGAACCGGACCGTGACGATGTCTAACATGTTATGAGGCATCCAGTCATGCTATGTGGCTACATAACCTCATTTTTGGACTGCGTATTATTGATGGCATTGAGAGGCCGCTTAGTATATATTGTGATAATAAGGCTGCAATCTTGTATTCTAATAACAACAAGAGCCCGTCAAAGTCAAAATATATAGACATTAAGTTCTTTCTTGTGAAGGAAAGAGTTCAGAGTTGTTTGATTAGTATCGAGCTTATAAGGACAAACTATATGATTGCAGATTTGTTTAAAAAGGTATTAACGTTTGGAGCTTTTCATGAGCATTTGTATTACATGGGTGTTGTTAGTTTAGATGCCATTTGATCAGTAGGAGTTTGTTTTTCCATTGTTTATCTAGCTTGATGTAGTTTTTGATGTCATGAATTGATTATTAATAAGGTTACATTCAGTTCATTCAATTATTCTATTACTCCGAACTGCGACCTCATTTGGTCGAATCTTAAACTAGACCAGTTGGAAATAGGCATGTATGGATCGCTTGGCATGTAATTTCCATGCCACACATTTACGATGTCTATGTCAATTAATCAAGCTGATGCTTGTGATCAATGTGGGTTAATTTGCATTAAAACTTGAATAACTATTCCTTTGGTCATTGTATTGGTAAGACCAATGGATGAGATGTTTAGATGAGTTAAATATAGTTGTGTGTACACATTCAGCTTGCATACAATAATCAATATATGATTAAAGGATGGGTGTTTCCACACATGATTATGTAGTCCAAGTGGGAGATTGTTGGAATTGTGGACTTTCATGCCATGTATGTATACACTCATATACACACTTAGATATGTGGACGCACATATATTTTGTTAATAATCATATGTATATTTATTATTGTAATAAGTTTTAAAGATCTAATAATAATTGATCTAATAAAGTATAATGGTTCTAGTAATCTAATATAAAGTGTGAAGACTAAATAATAAATGTGTGGAATTCATGGGGTTCGTTACTAATTTTATGATAGGCTAAAATAATAATAACTCATTAGTGTTATATATATAAAAGGTGTGTTCCTTGATTGATGTATATAGCATGATTTAGTATCTTTTTCACCAGAAATTGGGGTTCTCATCTCCTAATAGCATGTACAATCAATCAGATGATCAATTCAACCTGGATTCAATATGCGTTACTCATGGAATCACGTATGCTTCCGATATCTTTTTCTCTCAAGCAATCTCTAGGCAAAGATCGGTCTTGAAATATAATAAATTATTTCTATCAATTATTTCCAAGTGTCGATGCAAATTTGTTTTAGTTAAGGAGCTTGAAGCACGTGCAAGGGTTTTGTTAGTGACTTCTTATTATGGTTAAAGAATTTGGAGTATATGCAATCTTTGTTGATTAGCTATCAAAGGATTGCAAGTTGATGCAAATTTGCTATGGTTAAGGAGCTTGAAGCATGTGTAAGGTGTTTGTTAGTTACTCATTGTTATGGTTGAAGAGTTTGAAGTATGTACGAGCTTTGTTGATTAATTGTCAAGGATTACAAGTATTTATGTTAGAATTTTTTATTTTTACTGTTATAGTTGAGAAGTTCGGCATGTGAGTAGGACATGTATGCATGAAATCCTATGGAGCTTGTTATTCATGATGTATGTCTAGAATATAGATGAAAAAAGTTAATATCATTGTTTATATAAATGTATATATATTTATAAGTGTGGTGTTTGTTTAGAATGAATGGAAGATTGTAGCTACTATTGATGCCATGTTATCAAAACACGATTTTAGAATTTCTTTGAAAATAAGATCTCAAAGCTACACTTAAAATTGTTTTTTTTTAAGCCAATTACAATGGAAGAGTAGGGATTCGAACCTAAGACCTCTCACATGAGAGACCAAGAGAGATGCTACTAGGCTATAAGTCCATTAATACACTTAAAATTGTATCTTAAACACATTGATTATAATACAATCTAAAATATGTGCTTGGAACAAGATTTCGACTAGTTCTTTTGACTTAATTTTCTAAAATATTGCATTTTTTAAAATACAATATTGTATTAATTTCCTTTTACCTACACTACTTTTAGTATCTATATTTAAATAATGTCATTCTTTTATTGATAGTACCAAGAAACCTTTTCAACCTTTTGCATCTCGTTTAATCAGTTATAATCTAACCTTGGTCTAGATTCTCATACCAATGGTCATAATTGATTGGAATCTAGGATGATGATGCTAACTTACACAAGAGCATGTGAATAAAACACCTTGCCTCTTCCATGTCTTGCTATGTGCTTACTGCTTCTCTTTTTCTCTCTCTTTCCCTTAATTGTACACTGTGTGTAAGATATAATTATTAATAAAATTAAGAAAAAATTATATGCAATTTATCTATTACTATTATATTAATGGAATATTATTTTATTTGACTCCAAAATTCTATCCTAAAATCAAGCAATTTCTAGATATATTGAGGTAGTTACTCCAATCCAGCTTCTCATATTTTATTTCTCTATCCGGCATAGTATAAATTTTTTTCCTCCTCGCATTTTCTATTCACTCCTATCTCTGTACCTTATCCCTTTCCACCCTCTTCTCAGTCTATTCTATTCTATTCTAAATCTACCACATTCTTCTCTTTCCTTTTATTTTCCGTTCGTTGCTCTCTTTATACCTCATTTCCTTCCACCATCTTCTCTGTTTACTTTATTCTAAACCTATAAGGAGTTTTGAAGCTTTTAATGCTTCCCCCAAGTACACCATTTTCGAATTAATTGGTTGTTGTTTTCATCCTTAGACCTTAAGCCTCTTTTGATCCCTTCTCACTTATCTTTACTTTGCAGTACATAAAAGGGTATTTTCCAACAATGTAAGCACATTATCTTTCCTCTCTTAATTTCTTTAGCAAATGTTTTTTTTCTTAATGTTTCTTAATTGGAAAAATGCTATTTTTGCTTCAAGAATGGAGATTTTTTTTAAAAATGTAAACTTTAACTAATTTGCGATAATAGGTATTTTGGAAACAATTGGTCAATCAAGAAGGTTAATTGATGTTGAGGTCTAGCATCTCATTTATGTTGAGGTTTTAACCGGTCAATCAATAAGGTTAAAAGTATTTATTTAAAAAAATCTCCTCCTAAGTCTGTGACAATTTACACCCACCTCTTAACTTATAAGAAAACTTTTTTTGTACACTTAAGTTTTGCTTTAGTAATCAATAGAGCATAGGGTTAGATAATTCAAAATGAGACAATCATCTTTCAGGCCATGTGTTTAGGCATGGCTAGCTCTATGTAGCTCTATCCTTAGGAATGTTAAGGACTTCAACAAAAGTCTTGGGCCCCGTTTATTTTGAGAAAAAATATTTGTTAATGAAAATAGTTTTTCGTTGAAAAAGTTTTCTAGAAAAGTAACATATTTTCAAATGTTTAGATAATTTTATGAAAATACTTTTCTTTTGTTTACAATTTTGAAGTAACTCATATATGTTAAGTATAAAAAGTGAAGAAAATTGCATATATTATAATGAGAAATAAATCTACTTAAAAGAAAAATATTTAAAAAATTAATAATAAATGTTTTTAGATAGTAATGATTAGTAGTTGATCCCATAAATCGATGAAAAATGACTTATACATTTATATTTCATATGTCGTTTTTCAAAACTATGAAAAGTCTATGTTTTCCAAAACAAAGGAAAATGATTTTCATTAATTGTCCTATTTTTTCTTAAACAAACACGAAAAAATAAAATGACATTTTATTGAAAAGCATTTTCATTGAAGCAAATGGACCTTAGTCAAGAAAGCTCAAATGCCAAGGTATGATGGATATATACACAATATGTTATTTACAAAAATGCATTGTAGCACTTTAAACATGATACATTAATCTTTAGTTAGCTGTCCATTTGACACTAACTTTCCATTACCATAATTGGCATATTTAACTATGATCATTCAAATACCATATAATCAAGACGGCTTTAGATATTGTCAACTAAATTTAGGATGAAGCGACTTGCTCTCATCAAGTGTGGTTTAATATGTTTGTTTCAATACTTGAACTTACATCATTGAATCCATTATTTTATTGAATAATAGGTTTAAAATTAAAAAAAAAAGTCCTAAATATAAGATGCTTCTGATGCCATAAGCTACACTAATGTGGTAGTACGCTTTAGAGATTTCCATCATTTATCCATAGCGATTCCTCTCTATAGCAACTGTTCGTAACTCACAGTTCTTACTAAACCTTACTTGCATACAAAAAATATATAATTGATCACTAATTTTGCCATTTTCAACCCTGGAGAAATTACCTTTAGGTCTAAAACGTTGGAGTTGCTCTATTAAATTTACCGATCAATTTCTTTACAAGGAGCTTAACAATTTCATTAGTAGATTTCATTATTTTATTTGAAAATCTCATGGTTATAATCATATCTCACTGAAATTGCTAGCATAAGAGCACTATCTCCAAGGAGTCTTAACATTTTTCTTTTCCTTGTTTGATTATAAACATCCTTAATTGGTCATATAATTTTTTCCTAGACAAGACGGAGAAAATACCATGGTGCCACTGAGCTGTGATCATTAAGCGGTTGAATCGGCTGAGAGTTTGCCAGTCCATCCAACGGAACGCACGCACATCCTCGTTTCATACATACAATTACTATAATTGGCTCTTTCCTCTAAAAGCAACCTTTTTCCTGCCACCCTCTCTATGTCTTGAGGGGTACGTCCTTTCCTCTCTCTCTCTCTCTCTCTCTCTCTCTCTTTCTTCAAGCTTCTTAGCATTTCATGTTTCATGGTGGTGAATGATATGCCATGGCGTTTCCTGCGGCACTCGTCATCCTTCCTGTCGGGACTCTCTTCATTCTCTCCGGTCTCATTGTTAATCTCCTTCAGGTACCTTTTCACTTCATGCATTGCACCTGCTTTTTTTATATACTCGTTTTATATGCCATAATATAGCTTCCATTTAGAAACATGTGCATGCGACGAGTTTCTGGACAGAAAGATTCATTGATATTAACACGTCACGTCACGTGTCCTCATGGTAATGGACAGACAAAAGTGACAATAGTGTATAGTTTTTTATAACTGTTCGTTATCTTTAACTTGCTTATACGCCACTGATCAACCCACTTTTCGAGTTTCTGGGGTGTCATTTTCATGCTTAGAAATGCTGACAAATTATGAAAGACTTGCTTACCTTGTTGAATTTAATTTATCCTCTGATGTCTCATTTCTCTTATTCTATGCTTACATGTAAAAATTTGATTGATACATCATTGAGCAGTTAAGACTTCTGGTGTAAAATTTGGTATGAGGGTAAAAAGTTCAATCGAATATGAAATTTAGCGAATTCAAACCTTAAAGCTTTAGAATTGGAAAAACAAGAAGTTTGGACTGTTTTATTAATAACATCCCATTAGTTGAAGAGAAGTGACCCCCTTTGAGCAGCTGCCTTGAGACAAGGTAATGAATTTAAGTCCGGAAAGAAGTGAGTTGTTACGGTTGGACAATTTGAAATTGAAGGGGGCGGGAACAAATGTCCCATCACGCATTGTCTAGATGGATTGTTTATTATTCTTTGGACGATCATGCCAAATGAAAATAAAGGAAGCATATGTTTAGGTCCATACTGATTCAAACTTATGACCTCCTACTCTCCTATTATGATACTATGTTCTTATTCGTACCACAGCCATTTAATCTAAAAGCTTAAGCTTGTAGTTGGTGTGGGCTATTTTATTTATAATGTAACAGCATACACATGTTCATGCTTGGAACTAGCTAGAACGAGCATTTTTTATGGGAAGAACTTTTTGAGGTTTGAAGATTTGGTAGATTCACACCGCTGCACTTCATTTGTTACCATGTTTTGTCATAGGAGAGGCCCCACTTTGCCACAAAAATGCAAGGGGGATCCAGTCTTGTTGCTTGAAGCTTTTGATGTCCTACAGAGAAATTAGCTCTTTAATCCAGAGAGATCCATCTGCATAAGTTTTAGATTGATACTATAGACGCTTGAATCTTAAATCCCCTTGATTACTAGTGGGTACAGTCATTCTTCAGAAAGAACGACAAGGATTTCACCCGTATCTAATCAAAAGGTTGAATTCTCATTTCTCCTGAAATCTGAACAGTGGTTTAGTGAAATTTGACCAGAAAATGTTCTTACGGAAATGCTCACCTCAGAAAACATGTGCCAACCAAATCCATCTTTCATGTCAGCTGTTCTGGTCCTCCCTTAAAAGGCAGAGTACCCTGCAAATGATATTTCTTGCAAAAATGGCTTGCAGTTGACTCTTACTTATTTAGTTATATTGTTGATATTTGATAAACTTTGCCCTTCTCGTATTTAGTCGATACATTAACATGGATTAGAGAACGAGCCTCTCTTATATTGTTAGTATTGGTGATGTTAATTGATTTGCCTTTCTGAAATTTATGAAGCATCTAAGCTCAGAGATAGAGAGGCATGGACCGACATAGGCCAAAGTATTATAAAATAAATGTAATAGCTCATGTTATATCTGCTGAAACTTTTATATTGGATGGTTGTGGTACTAACTTTAATATGGTATCAAATCAAGAGGTCAAGAGTTTAAATCTCTACGCACTCACAATCTCGTTAAAATTAAGTCGTTCACTTGATGGGTATTTGTCAAAATCAAAGTCTCGCCTACAAGTGAGGGAAGGAAGGTAAAATAAATATAACAGCTCATGCAGTATTTACAAACTTAAGCTTTTAGATTTGAATGATGTGCTGCTAACTGTAACACAAAGCATTGAAAAAGAAATCCTTAAATAGAAAGTGGGCATCATTGACCATTGCCATAATTTACTAAATCAATGAAAGAAAAATAAGTAGCTCATCATATCCATTCATCAATACCATTGAGGCTCTTCCTAAGCCTTCTTATTGTGGAAGGTAAATATAAGAAGCAACTCTACTCGTTTTCCTTGACTATGTTTCTTCATTGTTTATCACAATCTAGTAAACATATGTCTTCATGAGGCAAATATCTTAGGGAGAACTATATGTGCATTCTACATTGTTTGTGAACGCAATACTTTTGTCACATTAGACATGCCACATCTCTTTTTACCTGAATTCGGTATAGTCCCCTAACTTTACAATGAGCTTAAGTAATTTTTTTTTTCTTTTTCTGTAAAAAGAAACTCTTTCAATTAGTTTTTCACTAAATAGTTCATTCATTAAATTATCTTTCTTCGCATTTGATAGCAGATATATTCATGTCATCTTGTGTCTGCACATACAGGGAATCCTTTACATTTTCATTCGGCCGATTTCAAAGAACACTTACAGAAGGATCAATAAAGTAGTTACAGAATTGCTTTGGTTGGAACTTGTATGGCTCGCAGATTGGTGGGCCAATCTTAAGGTGCTTTTTTGAACACACCTTTGTGCATGTTCTCATTCACTGCACTCATTTATTTGTTCTTTATAATACCTAAAGCATCACCATCAGGGCTTTGTTATCATTCCTTTGATACTTATTACTCAAAACCTCATGATATGCAGAAAGATTGTCTTTAATCTTAAGTGATTATTCTCCATTTGTTATAAGTTTACTTGTCAACAGTAGCAAGTAGCTCAAGTATTTCTTCTAAGCTTTGTCACCTGGATTACTATCCAACATTATTGCAATTCTGGATTCGAGGCACTGGAAAGTAAATATCATTGTAATATTTAACAAAATGGCATGAATTTATAAACCGAAATTTTTCCACTTATTTAAAAAGACTACATCAGAGGACAAATTTATAGGCAACCCAAACATGGTAAGAGGAGGTGAATTATACCAAATCGAAATGTATATTTACCTAATACATCAGGTAATTACTATCTACTATATCTAGAAAACACAATTAATATTGCTAGAATAAAGCTGAGTATTCTAACACTCCTTTTAAGCTCAGGAATGAATATTTGTTAATCCTAGATTGCTTAGAATAAATTAAAATGATGCCTTAGATGGTGATTTCGTTAGCACATTTGCTTGTTGTTGATGAGAAAGAATGCAGGCAAGATTTATGCCTCCATTTTCATATTCAGACTTGATGAAGTTATGATCAATACGTACATGCTTTATCCCATTATGCTGAATCAGATTCTTAATAGTACGAATAGCAGACTTTCTGTCACTATATACTGGAGTTGTTTTATTGAGAATCTTCAGATCATCTAATATTCTTTGAAGCCAAATAACCTTTAAAGTCAAGATATCAGACAACTTTAGAGATAGAGAAGGCAAATGTTTGGGGAGCATACGCATATAACTCATTGAACTGATGATAGCATTGCATGCCTGAGTTGCCAAGTTGTGATGGGGTGAATTTGCTAGTTTGGCTAGTAAAAGGAGCTGATCCTTGCTGATTGGAGGATCGATGGGAGGAGTTACAATCGGAAGGCATAGATTCCTGGTGCTAACACTAAGATGAGCACAAAACCGAGTTGGAGGAGTGACCATGCCTCCAGGTTCTAAAACTACCATGACCACAATCCTAGACCCTGAGAGGAAGAGGCAGTTGGATGTGGATGTTGTCTTCTTTATGATGCTTGCTCCGTTGTTTCTAATCGATGAGTTTGAACTTACCCAAATGTGAGAACAACATGAGTGTGTAACCATGGTCATTAAATGTATGGGTGATAAGTTTTGCAGAGTTGAGTGCTCAACTAATGGATGGTAATTAGTCTGCCAATAGATTTTAGCTCATAGAAATAGTCTGTTCGCCTTTAAACTTAAGGGAAAGGAACTGTTCTTGGAGTTCCATCTCCTGTGCCATGGATTTCTCAAGCAAGCCTTAATGGAGCGCAGTCCAAATTATATAGGCTGTTAGGATATCAGAGATTTCTATAAAAATGTCAGTGATTTATCCAGGGCTAAGTTGCATAAGATCGGGGTAAGAATGGGAGCTTTTGCATTGGTGTCAGCAACTTCATGGGGTGGGGCCCAGCCAATTCTGTTAATGTATTATAGTTGAATAGTGGACAAATAGGTGGGTTTTGAATGTATATGGAAGGAAGGAATGTGAAAGGTCTAGATGGGCAAAGGAGACTTATTTGTCTGTGTCTCAGGTCTAATCTGTATTGGTATGAAACACGAGATTTTGAATATTATATCATCCGTATCCATCCAACTCCATTTTATGATTATTATGAAGGTCATTAAAAATTCATGCACATTTAAGAGAATATGTTTTTAAAATTTTTTATGCATTGGAAAAGGTGTTAGGATACAAGTGTTGGGATAAAAATGTCCCACATAGAAATGTGTGGATTATGTGAAGGATTTATATGATTGGAGAATCCATTAACCTAAGAATTTTAGGTTATGTATAAACATGGTGTCAAGCCTATTAGTTTGTTCTTTAATAAGGTCAATTTGTAAAATATTTCCTTATTGAAGGCTCCCTCCTCTCCCTAACATATTCCAAAAAATGATCCCTCTATATGGAGAGAAGAGTTTTATAATGGTGGAAAAAGACAACGAAGTTGACAAGCTCTTGATAAGACGCCCAAAATGTTAGGTTATAAAAGTCTCATTTGGGAAATGTGTGATTATATGAAGGATTTACAAAAGAGAAGACCCATTAATCTAATATTTTTGAGCTATACATGGCATCAAGCCAATAGTGTGTTCCTTCATAAAGTCAATTTGTGTAAAAATGCAATAAAAGATTCTACCTCGTGACTTCTGGAATGATTTTGGAACATGTATCACATAACCCCGTCCAAATGTATGATCTTCAAATTGTAGTAATTTTTGAGATTGTATTAATTTGCAATCTAAGAGATACTTCTGGACATATGCCTATAACTACCATGTGACCATTCAGCCAACCTGCAAAAACAGAATGGAAATAGAACCTCCAGTTAGGATGGAATGGATAGTTTCCCATTGTTCTAAGCATGAGATGAGAATTTCACCATAAAAGAAAAATATATAAGAACTTGTCTGTTACTTTTTCTTTTCTTTGGAACACACTTCATTCAAATATTATTTCAGCAACTTTTGTGCTGTTTTAACTGTCAGTTGTACGAAATGCACCCTGTGAAGTATCCTACATAGTTCTTCATACCGTGTACTATACTCTGTCTGTTCTTTGTTTGGTGGTTTGCTTCCTCCTTGATAATGTACTGAAACCACATGAATCAACATAAATGATCATTATAATACTAGAGGCCACATGAATATTTGGGTGCAGACTTAAATGGTAGAACCACAATAACACAATTTGATGATAACGAGATTTCCTGGAATTGTCAAATACTGAAACTCCTAAACTGGATGGCTTCTTTTATTTTTCCCACTGTCCTTAACTTTGTCTTAGATCAGTACTCTAATCTCTCACTCTCTCCATATTGTGTGTTTTTATATACTACCAAAAAGTTATCTGCTTCAAATAAAACTCACAAGTATTATGCATTAGTGACAATACTGGGATTTTATCTGAGCAAGAGCAATTGGGAATTATAAGTTTTAAACAGGGAAAAACTAGAAAAATCAACAAGCTTTTAATAGAAATTTCATTGTTCTAATGTCTACTTCAGAGTAGAGTGGAGAGGAGTGGGGCGTAGGTGGTGCTTGACTGTGGCAACCCACCCCCTCTATATTTGCCACTGGTCATTGGGTAGTTACTCATATGCCTTTTCACTCTGACAGTGTGCTCCCTTGATCATACGCTTGTTCATAGAATTTAGCTTGTCACATAAGAAAGGTGCATTTATGGGGATTACTCTGTCATTAGATACAAACTTAACTGTATGCTACATTAATTTATGTCAACAAATTTTGCAGATTGAGGTGCACATGGACAAAGAGACTTTTGACCTGATGGGTGAGAGCAAATGGTTTCAATTTCTGTCTAACCTTGACATGTTTATCAGTGTTTATGTGCTGAAAGTATGTTGTCTTATTTAGGTAAAGAACATGCGCTTTTCATTTGTAACCACAGGAGCGACATTGATTGGCTTATTGGTTGGGCTCTAGCTCAGGTAGTTATCAATGTGAGCTCTTCCACAGAAGGATGATTGCCTTCACATTTTTTAATACTAGAGCATCTTATGTTAGCATCCATGTCATAGTTTTGAGCAGACATGTAAGCTCGTGGTGCTACGAGCTACTGAAACTTTTTCTCTGAAAGAAAATCTTCTATTATTATTATTATTATTATTATTCCCTTCTTTTTGTCACACAGAAACATGTGCTAGCTTTAACACACCTTCTAACCTTTATCTAGACAGAGATTATACTTGTGGAGGGATATCTACACTGTTGTGATAAGCTTTTCCATTGAATTTGATTGATATTTTTCCAAGATTATGGGATTCTCAATATACTGGACTTCTTTATCCGTAAATTATTAATGCTTGCACTTGCATATTTAGTCACCATAACTACTCTTAATGTGTGCCTATTGAGTTATAACTAGTATTCTCACCTGAGATTGATGCTCATCTTGTTTTTGCAGCGTGCAGGTTGTCTTGGTTGTGCACTAGCAATAATGAAGAAAGA
This sequence comes from Combretum micranthum, assembly GCA_024138025.1. Classification (NCBI taxonomy): domain Eukaryota; kingdom Viridiplantae; phylum Streptophyta; class Magnoliopsida; order Myrtales; family Combretaceae; genus Combretum; species Combretum micranthum. The sequence continues at coordinate 269,642 of JAMXBD010000706.1, forward strand.
AGCAATTTTCCTTCCTGTGAGCCTAAATCCTATAATGATTACATTATTACAGAAAATTGGTAAATATAGATCAATAGCTAATTAATCTAAAAGTTTAAACTTATAGTTCTAGTATTGTGTACTTTCTACCACCCTTTCACCTGTAGGCAGAGATTTTGATGGAAACTCATTGAGTGAAGCAATCAATTGATTAAGAAGATAAATGACAAAAAATTCCATTGATCATTTTGCTGGTGTTATAGGGATCTAACCTTGCAGGAACATGTTCAATTAAATTTTATTCAGCTTAACGCCTTAGATTCCCAATACCTTAATGTCATTGTCTGATATAGTGATCAAATGTAGGATCCGATTGATCCTTTTCTTCATCCATTTGATCATTTTCTTCTACATTCTTCCCCCCCCTGCATCTTTTCCTAAATCTCACCTTTTTTTTTTTTCCTCTCCGGTCAAAACAGTTGTTTCTAATATGAAAATTTCAATTTTGAAGGTCATAGGATGGTCAATGTGGTTTGCTGGCTTTGTTTCCTTGGATAGAAGCTGGGCTAAAGATGAAAGCAGGTTGAAGGTAACTTGTCAACACATCCTCAATACATTCATTCAACATTTTGCTTTTCAGGACATCAGCCTGACAGAATCCTATGCTTCAGTCAGGTTTCCAAAGACTTGCTGATTTCCCTATGCCCTTTTGGTTGGCTCTTCTTGTAGAGGGCACACGCTTTACTCAGGCAAAGCTTGTAGCAGCTCAGGAGTATGCTGCCTCACGAGGGCTACCAGTTCCCAGGCATGTTCTGATTCCGCGTACAAAGGTTGTTCACCTGTCTCCTTGAAAAGTGTGTGTTTTTCTTTTTATCTTCCTAAGCAAATACGGAAAGTTAAGATAACTCATCAATATAGTTTGCATGTTTTATGCTGTATCAAAAAGTGGATTGCCCTTTTCTTTTATCGTTAGATTGCTAATAGGCATTAGAAGCTTGAAGCTTGGGTAGTCTGGAGCAGTAGTTAGCTTATATTTTAGAATTACTAACCATGAAAACTGAATCAATAAGTTTATCTTGTCTTCAGGGTTTTATTGCTGCTGTAACACACATGCGATCATATGTTCCAGCCATCTATGATTGTACAATGGCTGTCCCAAAAGACCAACCTCAACCAAAGATGCTTAGACTTCTCAGAGGACAATCATCTGTGGTAAGACAAAAACGAACTAGGAAGAATTACCTAAATCAATGTTCTTATCACTTAATTATTCTCCATTATTATTTTATTTTACTCTATTCTTTTGCACTATGTCAATTTTATACACTCTCTCATGGCAAATAAATGCCGAATCATCAAATGGGTTTAAACTTTAATCTCAGGGGACAGGCCTGTTTATGCTAGTACCAAATCTATTTCTAATTTTAATAGGGCAAGTGAGCCCAAAGCTTATAGTAATTGTGTTGCATCCACAATTACATTATGGATACTCACTTGATAAGTGTGGCTGTGCTCTTCATGGTATCGTGTCCTATAGGAGAGAAAGCATTTGAGGTTTTTATAGTTCATTAAATATATTCGGTTGGCCATTCTAACGACTAAAAACCATACTGCATGCTGTTATTCAAGCAAAGAGAAACCAATTGGACATTAAAATCATGAATTTAAGTGTTTTACCAATGTGATGAGGCATGGTACCTTTCACCCATCCTCATATCGTTCACCAAACACCTTGGGAAACAGAAAGGATTTTTCTCACCTGTCAATGTATATGGACACCATACCTTGCTTGGATATTATCATAAATCATATCAGTAGATTACTAGCTTATAAGTAGCTACAGAAATACTTTCAATTTAGAGTATCTTTACATAGTTTGGACTGCTGCAGGTGAAAGTTCAGATTATAAGGCATCCCATGCAAGAACTGCCAGAAACGGCAGATGGCATTGCACAGTGGTGCAAAGATGTTTTCACCACAAAGGTATGGTCATCAACATGATATTGTTATGGAAGATTTTTCTACTTTTAATTTAATGGGATGTCAAAGTCTTTCAATGGCAGGTTACACAAAGCCTTGCACAACAGTCACTATACCATCTTTTATGAAAAAAATTGTTGACCAAGAAATTTATTTGCAAATTCTGTGGCATCATTTGGAAAGGCTCTAATCCTTCTACCGTGCCTACGTTGAAAAAAATAAGATAACTAGGAAGTGTTAAGTTTAGCTCTATAACTATATGATCTAAAAGCTTAAACTTGTAAATATGGTACAGGCTATTATATTTATTCTATAATACCTCTGTTGGAAAAATTGTTTTTCAAAAGGAGAGAAATGAAGAACTTAAAACAGAAACATATGAAAGTAGAAAACAAAAAAACATATGTGAAGAACAATTCTCCACCCCCCATTTTCTCCCTATCTTTTCTGCAACGTGATACGTACACTTTATATTTACAGTAGCCTCCCTTTTATAGGAGATGTTAGCTTTCTTTTAGTAAAAAAACTAGTACAACCTAACGCCATGGATTGTGTCCTTAAAGTAAGAATAATCATACTTTTCATCTAAACTATTTTATATTTGACAAGATAAATTTGCAGTAACATAATTAATATTAATTAAACAAAAATCTCAACAACTCCGACACCCTCCCTTGATGAGACTTTGGGTGGAGACTGAGCTTTTGATGCTTCGCTTTACTAGTATTTAACTTCTTGCTTTGTCTTGGAGCAACATCTCTTCATATTTGCATTTTCTTCATTTCATGTCCATTTTCATGAGGATGCCTTGCATTCCTCTGGATTTTTTGTCAAAACGAGCAGCATCTTGATTTCATGTCCATTTCCTGCATTTTTTTTTTTTTTAATTTCCTTCAAATTTTTTAGTTTAAAGACTTGATAGTCTTATTCAAAATTTTCAGTTTAAAGACATGAAGGTCTGTCAGTTTAAAGACTTGCTGGACTTGATCAGCTTAAAGACTTGCTAGTCTTTATCAAATTTGCAGTTTAACGACTTGTTTAGGTCCATTTTGGAAGCATTGTTTAGTTTAAGGACATAAAGGTTCCATGAAAGATAATGTTTTTGGAATTTCAAGACAAGCTGGTCCTCTGTCAAGGATCACAAATCTGCAATTTTTGTGAGTTACTATTGGACAGCAACCATTTCATTAAAAACACAAGCTTTTTTTTGTAAGCTTTTCAAAACAGATTTTTTTTGTTTGGGTAGAAACACAGTCCCATAAGATCATTGGAAGCTCTGATACCATGTAATGGTTCGGTCTAAGTCTTAGTACTCATCATGGGAGGGTGGGTCTCCAAAATTAAGTTTGGGCATACATTTGTGGGCTAGGGAGTGGTCTATAATAATGAGATGTAAGCTTCTTGTCAAATACCCTAAGGCAACTTGACTTAGAGCGCCTCTTTTATCACATAGACATCTCTTTTTTTTCTCAACAAGCCCAAGTAGTACTTCTTTTCCCACTTGCTTTTTCTTGCATTTCCAAGAGCTCCCCTTTTGTTGTGGCTTGGGATTTTAATTGAGGCCCATCAAGTTGATAATTTAATTAGATGGGGTGGTAACGAGCATTCAAACTTATGACCTCTTGCTTTGATTTAATATATTAAGTATAGCACCATAATAGTCTGATCTAAAAGTTTAATTTTGTGGATATGGTGTGCGTTACTATATTTATTCTATAATGGGAAGAATTTTATTACATCCAAAAATCAGACTGCATTAGAGTCCCACATGAAAATCTAGATTTCGTTTATGCACATCATGAATAATCAAAATCTGCTAAACTTCTCATTTTCCTTTTGATCTCTCAGGATGCATTTCTGGAAAAATATCATACTAAAGGCCAATTTGGTAACCTACCCAAGCAAGAGATTGGACGACCTGTAAAGTCTCTGATCGTAAGTTGACTTCGTTCTATGATTTCAAATTGTAAACCGCAGATTCTTTAATCTCTAGATTGTCATTCATTATGATTTCTCTACAAGTGCAGGTGGTTATTTTGTGGTCATGTATGTTGGTATATGGTATTTACAATTTTTTCAAATGGTCTTGCTTGCTGTCCTCTTGGAAAGGCATCATGTTCGTTGGAGTTTTCATTGTGCTAATAACTATTGTAATGCAAGTTCTTATTCATTCTTCTGAATCCGAACGATCCACGCCTGCCCATGCACCTCAGAAAGATCCAAACAAGGAGACGCTCCTCCAAAAATGAAGCTTTCAATCATAATCCATCATGTCTAGGTGATCATTCAGGGCCTGATTCATTTTATTCTTGTGGACAGTATGTATTTAAAAATTTGATGGGGCTGTGCACCATTGAACGTATCTGTATCTGATTTGTTATTTTTCTTATGTGTAATTGATCAACATCTGGTTTGTAACTTTAATGGTCCCGTCATGGGATCGGCATAGAACCACTGCTAATATTACATTAAATTGATTATAAAAAATTAGTATAAAAAAATTTAATGGTTTTGGTCACAGATATAGACTGTTCAATAATATGATGAGACCGGTCTCGTTATAACCGCTATGAAACTATATAAGTTTCCTCCTCTCTATGATTTGTATATATATAATTAAGTTTTTTTCCTTTTTAATCTATTTTTTTATACACATCTGACAACAACCAAATTAAAAACCAACTAACCAAATGCATAGACACTAGTTTTGATGCGTTCTAATATTCATAGCTTGATTAATTTATGAAAAATTAATTATTGATTTTTAATTGATAATTATTTTAAAAATTAAAAAAAAATTAATTGTATCCAATAATTTTGTTGGTCCCAAATATATAACCAAGAAGAGAGGTTGAATTGGTTATTCTTTTAAAATAAAAATCTTTTTGTAAAAAATAAAATCTCCTTGATTACTTAAATTATAATGGCGTGATCTTAATGATTGCAATATGAACACTTAAAGCAATAAATAAAATATGTGCAAATTAAAAGGGAAGAAAAGTTAAGACAAGCCGTATATAGTAGTTTGGCCTTGTGTTTGCCTCCACTTTTCTAGCTCCAAGCTAGAGAACTTGTAATCTACACAAATATGTTCCACTAATCCATCAAACCTTGATTGCAAATAATCCACAATTCACTCTACTTAGCCTTGCTAGGTTTACCTTAAACTATTACTAACTATAGGGTTCTATTTGTGATATAACTCAAATGAAGGACATACCATGGTTCCTTCTCTAGAAAATAAAATGAGCAAAGATCAAATAAAGTTGCAGCAAGAATATGATAGCACAAATCGGGTCATAATTTGCAAGCAAAGTTTCTTTTCAATGTGTAGATATTGTCTCATGTTGAATTGAACCTTTGGATATTTATGCTTTTTGTCCCTAAATGTCATAAGCTTTGGTTGTTGAATAATTTGGATAAGTTTCCTCAAATATTCTCAAATGATATCTTGCGCTTTATTATCTTACTACACGTTTGGTACATAGGAATGGGCCGAAATGGAATTGTGATTCCGGCTTCCATTCCATTCCCTTTCCTAGTGTTTGGAAGCATTTTTAGAAGATGGAATTGTGATTCCTTGGAATCAACGATTCCAACTTTGAAGGGGAATTTGATTCCACATTTGAGAAGTTTTATTGATTATATGAATGTAATTACTTTTTTATCCTATCATGTATTAATATTTTACATTTATTACTAAGGGTATTCCTGATAATTACACTTTTAGCCATTCCGTTTCATGTAATCTCCCAAACATAGGAATGAATTTCTCATTTCCAAACTCATTCCATTCTATTCCTGCATACCAAATGTGACATTAGAGTTGATATTTGAAGTTGAATTTTAAATCTGAACATTAAAAATTGATGCCGATATTTATCTTCAATGCTCTTCCTTGTTTATCTTGAGGAACTCATATAAATAAGTCCTAAACAATTTTCAACAGTCCATTTAGTATCCTTTTAGAAATAGGAATGTTCCTCTTGAATGATATCTTCAAAAATTTAAAACATTAACTTGATTATCTTGATAAGTATTGTCTCTAGTCTTCATGTCTTCAAGTCTCTATGTGGAAAATCATAACAAGAGTTGATTTCTGATGTAAAATTGCAATAGCTTCGTGTAAACATAACCTTCTCAGATGTACATAGAACCTTCATGAACATGTGAGCTTTAAAGAACTTGATGATTTGACTTAAATCCCTGTGAATTATATTCCTACGTAATGGAACATATGAATACATTACTTAAATGTATTCATCTTTTAAAGCTGGACCTTGAAAACTTGTTATGACTTGATTTAAAGCATGCTATGATCAAACTGTGAAGAAATCATGATCTTTTTCCTGGTATATTAATACTCTTTGAAGTTCCTTCAAGATTGTCTTTTTACTTCAACGTACTTATCAATAAACATTCTAGACAATTCTCAAGATAGTTTGACACTATTCATTTTTTATCTTTTTCATTAAAATCTGTGCACTTGATAAACTCAATAATTTCTTTACTCTTTTGTTATCATAAAACTTCCTAATAGAGAACTTACCATTCCCCTCTTTTTTGATGATAACAAAACAAAACCATTCTGAAAAATAAGTTCCATAATATAAATCTTTCATATATTCCAAGGCTCACAATAGTACATAAGCTTATAGAATTTTCATATTATTGTAGCATAGTTTCAAGTATGTCTAATAGTTCAAATATCAACATTCTTGCGTAGAAATTTCTTAGAATAACAGAATTTATACAAGTAAAAATAAATAATGTAGAAATTGCATAGTAGTCGTAGGATTTGCATAATAAATTGCAGGGGAAAAAAAAAATAGAATTTCATATAACTATTACATAAATAGTGCAGAATTTCATAATTTTAACATGTGAATAACAAAAATTGTAGAAATAAACCAATTTCAATACATTTGTTCTATTTACTTATTTTTGTTTCACACATTTTTCCCCTTTTTGTTATCATCAAAATATAACTTTACTATATCAAAACCATTTTTTTTAAAACTTTCTCCTCCCCCCTTCTTCTTTTATTTCAAAAGGATAACTAGTAATCTTTCTAAAGTAATTTTCTTTAAGCCAAAAGGTTAAAAAAAATTCATATTCATTTCCTTTTATCTTCTCCCCCTTTATGAATTTCGTTTAGAAACAACGCTTCCTCTTAATATGGTAACAACTAAATTTATATTAACCAAAACACTATATTTCAATTGAATTTGTGTATGATCATAAGGAGCAAAATAAGCAAACATTTAAGGGAGTTTGAACATTAATATCAAACAATGAGCTATTCCTTTTATTCATAAGAGTCACATTCTTTTCTTCACCATTTGAGGTACCTACTTATCAAGTTCACACCCATTTGCACTTTGCCTCAAGCACATGAAAATTACTAACAAACAAATTATACATTTTTACAAACTCATGCTAGCTTGGGTCTTTTGAAATTTAACATCAGGTTATCAATAGCATTTACTTGAGTATGACTAAACTTATTTTTCTTATAGTGGCAAAATTTCTCCATATGCCCTAATTTGTTATAGAAAAAAACAATAATATGGAGTATTAACATCATACCCCTTTTTTCATTTGATTTTGTCTCACATACTTATTGGTCTTTAAATATCTTTGATAGTACCAAAAAGTGTTCATTCTGTGGTACCATCTGGATAGATATTTTCTTCTAGAATATCTTTTGTTGTACCTTCTCGGATAATTTACAGGTTTGATGTTCTTATTTGTTTCATTTTTCTTTTTAATAGTAGGTTCAATATTAGTTATTTCTTTGTCTTTTACAAACATGGTTTTTTTATTTGCATTTGAAGAAGATCCATATTCATAACCTAAACCATGTTTTTCACTACTTGATCTTAATGAAGATATCAACATACTCAATTTCTTGTCACTTGCATTAAATTTATTAAATATATTCTTTATTAAACTGGATAGATCATCTATTCTAACTTTCAAAACACCAGTTTCTTCTTTAAGAGTATTATTTACCTTCCTCAGTTTCTCAATATCAGCATGTAAAACTTCATTATTATTTTCCAAAATATCATTTTCCTCAAATAATAGCATATTAGTTTTTTTTAAAGCTTCATTTTCATTCTTTATAGCTCTAATTTTTATGTCCTACTTTGATGACTATGCATTTGCTTTATTTAATGCTTTCAACATTTTTTCATCTCAGTATGTATGTCACTATTAGATATTTATTCATCAGAGTCAAATTTTACCTCATTGATAGTGATTAGACACATGTTGGCATCCTTTTCTTCTTCTTCTGTATGCTCTATGTCACTCTCTGACTCATCTAAATCACTCCAAGTGGTGAGTAATGGTCTGTTTTTTTTTGTATGCTCTATGTCACTCTCTGACTCATCTAAATCACTCCAAGTGGTGAGTAATGGTCTGTTTTTCTTTTTGAATTTATCCATTTTCTTGATGAGAGTTGGGCATTCATACTTCATATGTCCTAGTTTCTTATACTTATAGCATTAAATCTCCTATTTCTTCTTCTTTTTCTCCTTTTCTTTGTATGTTTTACCTGCATCATTGTTTTTGTATTCAGTCTTTTTACAAGTAGTAAACTTCTTACCTTTTGTCTTTTTCTTTTTCAGAAGGCAGTTGAGTCTCCTTGCCAACAATGATAAGTCTTGATCATCATCACTATCATTGTTAGAGTCAGATTGCTCCTTGAGAACCTTCTTAGCTTTGAACACTCTAGATTTCTTGTTGTTCTTGGGTTCATCAATTATCTTAATATGAGATTCATAATCCATCAATTTTTCTCTTAGTTGGCTCAAGGTAAGCTTGTTGAGATCTTGAGCTTCCTCAATCTCTATCTTCTTATCATCCTAAGACCTTGGCAATATCTTTAGCATCTTCCTCATAAGATCTAGATCTTCAATCTTCTTGCTAAGTGATGCTAGGTCATTTATAATTGCTATGAACCTATTAAATGCATTTGTAATATACTAATCATCTAGAAATTTAAATAGCTCATATTTTTGCTACAATGCATTAAATCTGGTTTCACTAAGCGTATTAGTTCCCTGATAGGTTTCACATAATGTGTCCTAGTTTTACAAGAGGAAATTAAATAAGATTCAAATGATGCAATAGTTGTAAGAAAGATATTTTTGACTTTGCTATTCATTCATATCGTTAATATTTCAGCTTTGCTAATAGATTGGTATTAACTTATAAGTGATTATTTATATCTATTTAATTAAATAATTTCCTAAAAAAATCAATTATTCGTATTAAAATATGAATCTTAGTATGAATATATATTATTTACAATTATCTCCTATTTGTATGATTAGAGTCAATTCCTTATTAATTTCAATATTTCACTTTCTTATTGAAAAGCAGAGCACACTTTAATTGGTTGGATCGATTCACTAACTTATAGATGGGTTCTTGAGCTTAAATTTTTATGCAAACTTCCTAACTCATTAATTACATGTTTTCAAGTTGGTTCAACCTAATTGAATTGGTTTAATATGATTTTAAAACCAAAAACTTCAAATCTAGTTGAAATAGGGAAACAACATTGTCGACCAATCGGTTTTCAAAAAATTGAGAATGTTCCTGACTAGTTCTTGGTTGGTTCTTCATACCATATTAAAATAGACTTCTTGATATTGCAAACCATTATAATTTCACCTTAGAGGGAGAAGAAAAATTCACCAATTTAGCCCCATACATTCACACCACCTATGCTGGTCGAACTCTATTATGTTTTGTTTTTGCCATTTTATAATTTAACTTTTAAGCATAGTAAATCTATTTCAAAAATCACGAAAATTTTCAGTTTAAATATAGACACATCAAGCTACCATTCCTAAAAATTTCATCCAAATATAAATTTTCTTTTGATATTTTATTTATATTTTACACCTCAATGAATTCTAAGATTTTCTAACACACCAACATCAACATATACTAATATCAATCATAATCCATTCCTAAATCTATAAATTCAATATCCCGATATATGATTTCATTATTCAAACATTAATCACAACAACATAAAACATGAATATAAAGTTATAAATTGAGGTTACTTACTTATAATGAGGAATATCCCAAACTTAAACTACTACTACTTCTCAAGGCAAAACTTGTTGTGAAAGCTTCTCAAGCACACATCTCGTTCTTCTTGATCTCTTGATGATCCTAAGATTAATTCACATCAGTGGTGTAATTAAAGGATTAGGGGAAGCTAGGAAATTGTTCTTACCTTATCTTTTTTATTCCTCTTGTATGGATTCTCTAAATCTTAAGGGAAAGAGTTTTATTTGTTTTTCTTCTAATAGATATTAGAGAGAGTTTTTGAGAGTAAACTTCTTAAAGAAGTGTTGATAATATGAGTAATAAGCCAAAAGAAAAAACTAAGACTTTTATATGAAGGTAAAATACTTTAAATGTATAAATTATATGTTTGAGATCATAATTACTTACATGCCCTTATGATTTGTATTGATTAAATAAGTTACAACCTAAATTATCCTTTTCACCCCTCAATTGTTTTAAGATATGTGATGCATATTAATTAATATTCTTCTTTTTAAATTACTTGCTCTCGTAAATATTAGGTTCCTAATTTTTGTGCTACTTTATTTACACTTAAAACTTTTGTATTATATTTATTGAATATTATTATTATTGCTATTAGTTATTTTTATTATATATTTTATTCCAATATAATTGTTATTATCTATTAATGTTATTATCTTCATTATTGTTATGTACTTTGGAAGAAATTTTTGGGATATTTCAAAATCAATTGTATTACATTGTGACTTTATGTAAGTATAGATAGGTGTTGCTTTTATTAGCATTTTTGTTGGTCAAATTTGAATACAATTTTTGTAATTTATGTTTGGGTTTACGTAAGTCTATTATGATCAAAATGATATCTACTACGGTTTTCTATTTACAAAGAATTTTAGAGTGGTTAAATAATATTCTGTTGTTTACAAAATGAGGAAAATTTTAAGAGTTTAACTATATTAACTTACATATATTTGGTAGTCCTACTTGGTGTCAGAATTAATTTTAATCGGCTGATGTTCTACTAAACATATTTCTAATAATTGAAATTAGTTACACTAGTTGTATTCAATATATTTGAATCATGAAAAATTTGGAGTAATTTTTCAAACATTTTCTATAGTTTTCTCATAATCTTATCTTTTAACTTTGAAATTGTTGAAACCATGACTTGAGTTAAAATATGGGGGATTACACTAATTTCTTAAAAGTCTCTTTCCAGTTTTGAATTAATGACAATGTATTATTTCATAAAACATTGGATATTATATATACTAGTAGACGACGCACCCTTATTGTAGGTGTAAAAATTAAATAAGAAAATTAACTTCTATAATGAACAACATAACAACTTATTTTCAAAAGTTTTGATCTTGAAGAATTGAAATATAGTGGAGTAAATGAAATAAAGAGTTTATACTTATTGATTGAAAAAAAATTATAGTAAGATGGAATTTTAAACCTTAGTAAGACAGAATTTGACATATGTAATAGCTTTTGCTCTACAAAATGAAAGAAGCAACTTATTTAAATTAAATAAAAGCTAATATATAAAGGAGATGATGTTTGATAATATCATACAGCAACAATAATCGTATATGATAATCATAATTAGATTTATCTTACCTATCAAATTCCTCATATTGTTCATATTATACTTGATGATTAGGCTCATCTTCATATCTACAAGTAATTGACAATATAATGAAAAGGAAATCATACTTTTGCACGTAATTAGCAATGCAATATTTAAAAATTATAAAATGGAAGTTATGACGTTTGTTTATATAGTAGTATATTATCTGTGTTGCTGAAGCTTTCTAATTTCTTATTTTATCATCTCAACGAGTGTTCTTTTGTCAGTTTAAATAGAGAATGTCAATCAAAACTATAAATTCTCAAATAATTTCTCTACATGAGGAAAAAACTTACGTAATCAGTAAAATTTCATACCTTCTTAGAATTGTAAAGTCTTAATCCAAAAAGAAAAACATATAATAAAAAGAAAATCTATGTGATAGATATAGATATCGTATAAGGGGATTGTTGGGAACATATTGTGGCAATCTCTAAATTACTCAACCAAGCATCAAGAGGAATTACATAATTTATTGTGAATTAAAGTAAACATGTGATAAATTATACTTTATTATTCCTTCAAATGGGTGTGGAGATGAATGAGAAAGTTCTAACTTAAATTATAAAAAGATTAAATAATAATATTAGAGAGATATATAAATTACTTTGTAAAACAATATAATAAAAATGTGTAATAAATGAAAGAGTTCTAGCTTAAATTTTATAGATAGATAGATATAGAACAATAGAAAGAATAGATTTAAATAGCGATGATGATTATTTTCTATAGTCAATATTCTTAAATGCAATGATAAGTTCATTTCCTTAAATAAAATGATCAAATAATAATATTAGAGAGATTGATAAATTACCATATAAAAATGTACAATGAATGAAATGGTTCTGGCTTAAATTATATGAGAGAAGATGTATAGATAGATAGATAGATATAGATTAAATAGCAATGATGATTATATTTTTTAGTTAATATTCTTAAATGCAATGATAGATTTATTTCCTTAAATAAAATGATCAAATAGTAAATATAAAAGAGATTGATAAATTATCATATAAAACTATATGATAAAAATGTACGATAAATGAAAGGGTTTTGGCTTAAATTATATAGAAGATAGAAAGAACAGATTTAAATAGCAATGATGATTCTTTTCTTTAGTCAATATCCTTAAATGCAATGATAAGTTTATTTCTCAAATAAAATGATCAAATAATAATAATAGAGAGATTGATAAATTACCATATAGAGTTATATGATAAAAATGTGCAACGAATGAAAGGATTCTGGCTTAAATTATATAAATTAATAGATATAGATTAAATAGCAATTAAATTATATAGATAGATAGATGTACATTAAATAGTAATGATGATTCTTTTCTTTAGTCAAATTCTTAAATGCAATAATAAGTTTATTTCTTTATATAAAATGATCAAATAATAATATTATAGAGATTGATAAATTACCATATAAGACTATATGATAAAAATATGCAACAAATGAAAATGTTATGACTTAAATTATATATATATATATATAGAGAGAGAGAGAGAGAGAGAGAGTACCAAATTAAGAGCCACATGTTTGGTGTTGTTATAATGTATATATAAAATTTTCCATTTAGATTTATCAAATTGGTCTTATTTTGTTTTTGAAAGAAAGATAAAAATATTTGAATATAATGATATAAATAGGGGTAATATTGTATTTTGCATTTGGAAAACTTGCTCATCTTCTTGCCTACTACTCATCTTTCCCCAACTGCCAACTTCATATGCTAATTCAAATTGTTGCAAGCTATTTTTCTTCAGAAACTAACTTGCACTTTCAATGTGAATGTAAGAGTGAATTAAGTTGATTAATAATTTGATTGAAGAATTATTAATTCATTACAAATCTTAATTAAATGATTGATCTTTTTTTATCTATAACATATATATATATTATATTTTTTTATTTTACACAGACCTTGTGTGTGTGTCAAATGTCATTCCCTAGCATATTATTAAGGGAATATTTTCCTTCTTTGACCCCACACATTTGTATCATAGTTTTAAGGGGACGCTACACTGGCTGCACCCCAGTCGGTGTGAAAATTTAATTTTATATTTATTAAAGATTAATTAATATGATTAAAAGGGTTTCCATGATTTCGAATCATCCAGTCAGTCATCTAATTATTAAAATAAATATGATAATTAGAATATCAATTATTTTAGTGATTTGATCATAATTGAGTATGGTATGAGCTGTTGGATAATGATGCAGTCTTATTAAAATTAATGATAGAACCATATAATTTCAACATAATTAATAGTATATAGGAGTAACGATGGCAATTTGGGACCCAACTCGTAACCCCAGACACGACACGACAGATTATAAAAAGGTATGGATAAGTAAAAGTTGACATGATTAATAAATGGGTTACACCCAGAAATGATGCAAATTTAAACATGTTTGGGTTCGAGTTTAGGTTTTAAACTCGTGCACGAAACACATTTCATAAACAGATCCAGGTTAGCAGTTCTAGGTCCAACCCGTAAACCCATTAAGTAATAATTAAAAAAATTGTAAAAAAATAATCCATTCAAATATATGTTATATATGTATAACATATTATAAATTACATATAGAATATGCATACTTATATATGACATATATAGAATATAGACCATATTTAGCAAAAAGAAATATATATATAATAACGTATATATTAATATGATTTATTTATTTGCTTTATGTATGATACATATATTTACAACATATATAGATTATATAGCATATAAACAAGATATCTATAACAAATATATGTATATATACACATATATATTCAAAATCTATAAGTTATAAATATAAATCTACGCGTTATGCGTTATAAGGATTATATATATAGCATACCATAAAAATACTTATGTTAAAATATAGACTTTATATAGGACATTTATTATATCATTATGTATATATTACATAATCTACATGTTATGTATATCATATAAGATGTATAATAAATGTCTAAAAAAATATAATTTATAGATTATAAATGCATAGTCTATGTATTATATGTTACATATAAATCTTTTTACATGTATAATTATATGTTTATTTAAGTATGTGTATATAATTCATATATTTACATATAATCAATATGTTATATTTATGTTTATGTTATACAATTACATAATGTTACACACATATATAATATTATATTTTTAACAAATGTCTATAACATGAATATATATATATATATATCTATATCTATGCCATTACGGAAGTTTATAGGCGGTCTTCACAATTCATCCTTAATGTTATTATATTTTACACAAATGTAACGGTTAAAATTTAAACTTGAAAAACACATATAATCTTTCTTGTTTAACCCTAGACTGAACTCATTCTACATTGCCTTTGACACAATAAACTGTCATTGTGTTTCTTGTTACCGCTTCTACAATCACTTTCGCTTGCAATTTCATCATCAATACACTACGATTCTAATGTCAACGTTCTAATACGATCACAGGTTTGTATAACTTCAAAACTCTAACTTTTTACTTGATGAAATGTGAAATGGATTAAAAAGTCGATTAAGTGTAGTGATATTGGCTAAGCATCTTAGTCTTTGTCTTTCAAATGTGTAAAATTTATTAAAGACCCTAGCTTTATGCTTAAATGAAGTGAAATTGTGTAGAAATTCTAGCTTTCATCTTTTTTCGAAATAAGATTGATTAAAAACCTTGTTTTTATATCTTAGTGAAGTAAAATCTATTGACTGAGTTTATATAAGAAATAGTTAATGGTTGTTTATCTTACATGTTCTATTTTCCTTGCTAGATTCATTTTGTGTTGAGATTTTATCAATAATGAAATTGTGTGCATGCAATATAAAGATGGATAATAACCTATAATTTTTGTTTGACATGTAGATGGAGATGGATTCACCTATAGAAGATTTTGATAAAATGGAAAAATTAGAGCAAATGAAGAGAATGTTGTGGTTGGAGTTTTTCCATCAACTAATAACTCTAAATGACAAAGGACTCACATCTCCATGGTGGAAATTTTTCACTTGTACTCATGAAAAGAGATTAGATGGATCAATTGTCACAAAAGCTATATGTAAGTCGTGTAAGACTGCTATAAAATGTGATAGTCAATTTGGGACGAGAAACTTAAAAAGACATGCTAATAAATGTCCAAAACGTAATAGTAGAGACATTGGTCAGATGCTTTTGTCTGCTAATATGAAATGCAAAACCAATAAGTTTGATCCTGAAAATATCGTGAGTTATTTGTTGCTGCTATTGTTAAGCATGAAATGCCTCTTGTATTTGCAGAGTATAGCGGATTTAAGGCTGTATTTGACTATTTGAATGAAAATGTTGTTCATATTTCTAGAAATACTTTGAAAGCTGATGTATTGAAGATTTAAAAGGGAAAGAAGTAGGATAAAAAATATGCTTTTGGAGTGTTTAGGTAGAGTTTGCTTGACATCTGATTTGTGGACATTTGTAGCACTTGATGGATATATATTAGTGACTGCACATTTATTGATAAAAATTAGGTCTTACAAAAGAGGATTTTGAGTTTTGCATACATGCTACCTCCACATTCAGATGTTGCATTAACTGAAAAAACAATGACATTAATAGCTAATTGGGGTATTGAAAGTAAATTATTCAATGTGACTTTGGATAATGCTTCAGTAAATGATCTTTTTGTGAGTTTATTGAAGTCACAACTAAATGTATAAGGTAGACTTTTGGCATCAGGTAATTATTTTCATATAAGATGTTGTGCACATATTCTTAATTTGATCGTTCAAGAAGGTCTGAAAGATATTGATGATGCTATGGATAAGGTCAGAGAAAGTGTGAAGTATGTGAAGGGTTCTCAAACACGAAAAATAAAGTTTCCTGAATGTGTTAGCCTATTTTGTTTGTCAAAAAATAAGGGTTTGAGACAAGATGTCCCAACTCAGTGGAATTCCACATATTTCATGCTTGAGAGTGCAGTTCATTATAAAAGTGTCTTTTGTCATTTAGAGTTAAGTGATTCCAATTATAAGTATTGTCCTTCTTTGGAAGAATGGGATAGGCTGAGGAAATGACCAGGTTCTTGAAGCTTTTTTATGATATCACTTGTCAATTCTCTGAAACAAAATATCCTACAGTCAATTTGTACTTTCCATCAATTTGTAAGGCATATTGAGCACTGATAAATAATATGGGTGGAAGTGAATTATATTTGAAAGATATTACAACTAGGATGTTTGTGAAATTAGAAAAGTATTGGTATGAGTTTAGTGTGATTTTCGTAATTGATATTACATTGGATTTATGGTATAAGCTTAATTATGTTGAGTAGACTTTACCAGAGGATTTATGGTGCTGACTTAAATGAGTTTTTAAAAGTCAAAAGAGCATTATTTTCTCTCTTTGATGAATATACGTTGATAGATGATGGAAGTTCAGATAAAAATTTTGGTAGCGATAAATCAAAGACCATGGAAACTATTAATGATGAATGGGGATGATATCAAGGTAACTTTATTTTTTATAATTATATATATTGTTTACACTTTTCAAGCTATTTTTATTCCATATGATGCTTATCATTTTTTATTTTGTTTAGGATTTTCAATCTTTAAAAGCGAAAAAATACTCAAGAGTATTACAAGATCTGAACTAGAGCTATATTTAGATGAGGAGTGACATCATATGGTAGATTTAGATATATTAGGTTACTGGAAAAATAACCAATTTCGATATCCTCAAGTTGCATGAATGGCACGTGACATCTTAAGCATACCAATATCTACGGTTGCTTTAGAATCTGCATTTAGTACTGGAGGCCGAATTCTTAATGAACATCGTAGCTCATTGAAGCTAGAAACTGCAAATCTCTTATATGTACAAAGGATTGGTTCTTTAGCGAAGAAGGTAAAAAATACATTATTTTTATAAAATTGTTGATAATATTTATTTTTTATTTATACTATTATTTTTTCATGGTAGGTTCTTCAAGTATCTCCCTTGAGGAATTGACAGTGAATGTAATGAAACTAGAAATCACCACCAGTAACGAGATCCCTTTAGGCCATGGTTCAACTTAACAAGATTTAGTGTTCGGATTTGTTCTTTTGCTAGCTTTAGATGTTTTTGTGGTTTAATTTATTATAAGATTGACTTTGTGCTTAAATGTTTATGATGTAATTTTATTCCAAGATGATGTCTTTGAATTAAAATGTTTTATAACCCATAAGCATACCAAATGCAAGGTTATTTATTTTAATTTTGGTAAGACTAATCATATGTATTATATATTAATAGTTTGTGAGGGCTAGTTGTTCTTGCTATCATGTGGGATGTTTTATAATATCTTCGAGTTTTATTATAAACCTATGATGGATGAAAGTAAATGATCAAACTTTTTTATATGCTTTTTAAGTATTAGATTCAACTTTTGATAAGTGGGTTGAACGAGATCGAGACACGGTATAAATGGATCGGGTCATGAGTTTAGGTTTTCATACATGATTAATAAATTAATCGGATCCGGGTTTGGGTTTTCAGGATATGAACCCGTTTAAACACGGATAGCCGAAACAATAAATACCCAACACAGGGAAAGATGCAAATAGCAGTGACGTTTCATGGTGGGATTCCAAATCACGATATCGTCAGCCGCGTGGCGGCACATTGTACAAAACTACAGATAGAAATTTAATAGGTCAAAAGCCAATTGAATGCAGGTCTCCGAAGCACGCAAGCGAGTCAGGTCTCAAAAGGCCAAGTTTAGTCTTCTTCGCTGTGTTGAAGCTCTCCTCTCAAACGAACAGCAGCAACAGCGTAAGTGGTGATACGTCAACCTCCGGTGATGACTAAAGCATGCAATGATGGTGGAGTTGCAAACTGAGTTGAGTGGATAGCTGAGTTGGTGCAGGTGGGAGTGCAGGTGGTGTGTGGCGGTGAAAGTTTTGGTTTTGCTTCTCGTAGCTGTGACGTTTAGAGAGAGGGGGATAGAGAGCGAGACTTCATGGGGAAGAAGATTTAAAAAATCAATAACATACCGAGATTGGGGTTTAATTAATTTGATGCACAGAAGAGAGGGAAAAAGTAAAAGAATAAATAATTACTTATCGGATTACGGCTAAAATATTAATTATTTTTATGTGGAAAATTTTTATTTAGATATATTTTTATTATAATAAAAAAAATAATTCAAGTACCATTAATAAAATTAATCTACAGGAAAATGAACAGGGCAGTCCAATTCCATAGGATAGGGAGCTTACTATAAATCTACCCAATTGGCTTAGCACATATTGCATTAATTTTTCTTTTTCTTTTTCCTTTTAAGATGTCTCAAAAAAGAATAATAAAAACAAAATTCCTTGGTTTCGTAATTAGATTAATGTTAATATAGTTGCTTGTTTAGTTGCCAAGTTCAAAGTTTAAGTCCTATTTCTTTTGTTCGGATTAAATTAGGTCTGCAAATATGTTGGTTTTCACTGCACCATTCTGCATAACAAAATAACCAAACCATTCCTCGCATCATCCACAATTCAAACATGTGAAACTCCATCTATTCGTTAATATGACCAATATGCTTGCAGCTAATCATAGTTAAGAATACATTTCAACGTATTGTTAAGTATTCAACTCGTCTAACCTATTAAAAATCTCATAAAGTGAAATCTTATAAGATTTTAAGATAGATCATTATCAGGCATTTGACTCATCTAACCTGTTAAAAATCTCATAAAGTGAAATCTTATAAGATTTTCGGATAGATGAAAAAAATTTTACAACACCTAGTCATTAATAAGGAAAAAAAAAGAAAAAAAGAAAGAAAAGTCACCCAATCACACAAGATGATAATATTTTATTAGTTATACTGCAAAGGGCAAAGTATTGATCATTGCCTTACATCATACAAATATATATATATAATATATATATGCATATGAGATGGTGCAATTAAATTAACCGTATAATAGAATAAAGTTTTTTACTAGGTCTATGGTAAACTTACTCTGATGTGAAGATAATAGTTGGTGTAAAAATACAAAAAAACATAGGGATTGATATTTGATCCACTCTTGCTCATTTAACGTTGTCATCTAGTGGACTCCTCGTACCCGGTGGTAACTTCGTATACTCAATAAAAGTATGTATCATGGCTGCAGCAATTGATAGTCCAGTTATCGCAGATGCAATTCCTTTCCATGTCGTCAGGATCGATGTCTTTAGGCAGAGTGCGATAACTCCGAGAAATTGGGCCAGTATTAAGAAATCAAAAACCTATGTTTCGTAAAGCACGAGATAAAAAGGAATAAAAGAATAGTTGAAGTTAGATGGTTTCAGAGAAAAAAAAAATAGAAAAAGAAAAAATTCGTTGACAAGCGATCGTTTGGATGTTTATCGTAGTTGAAACCTTACTAAATATTATTATAATGATAAATATAAAGTTAGTTCACTTAGCTGTATAGAATAAGGGGGCCATAATATCTAATTTAAAAAGAATGTAACAGAGTATAATAACTATTATAATGTTCACTTGTATAAATTAATAAGGTAAGTAATTATATAAGTAAAAGTAAAATATATACAATATTCATTGTCTTTATTACATCAAGATAATATTTGTATATTTAATATTTTCAAGATAAGAATATTACAATGTGGATACATTTCTAAGTTTATAAAGTATGCTTTAGCACTGCTTTAACACTCAACATATTGACAAATAAGTCTAACAAAAGCTAATAAACCACTAAACTTTAGTCTCTATATAAAAACATCTTTTGAATTGATCAAAGTGTATTTTAACACTCTAAACATTCACCGTTTTGTGCTTTAAATAATAATAAAAAAAAAGAATGTCCTTGGATATTTCCAATTCATATGAGTTCAAGTTGTCTTAAAAGATATTTGGTGAGCTAAAAGCAAAATATATATTTATACCAAGATAAAATTTAAAAGATTGTTTTGAATTTCCTAATTTTGATATTAAGTGAAGCGAAAATTCTATTGGCTTATCATTTTTATTAATGGGACGAATCTTGTTGGTTATTCAATAGCCTAGATTTATATTCAATTATAATTACATTATTCGAATACTTAATCTTTTAATTATTGTAGTTTTTTAATGATCAAATGATTAACTAGATTGTTCCATTTACAAGATCGTGGAAGTTCTCTTAAGTGAAGAAGCAGCACACTTACCATTGGCGACAATTTAGATCGAGGCAAATAATTGATAGGTTGGCTTTCGAACTTGCTCTCTTTACGATATTTGTCTATCATGGAATCCTGTAAGAGCATGTACAATGGTAAAAACCCCATTTAAGGTTTTTAGTTGTCATGTTAGCTTCTTAAGGACATCTTCTACAAAAGGATTATTTTACTTTTTTTTTTTTGGTCCTTCATTTTAGGGTCTCCACATGCTATTTAATATCTCAAATATTATCTATTTAATTTTTTCATTGATTTATTCCAACATTTTTCAAAAATTTAGAAAAACAAAAATAAGCTTTTAGATTCCTTTAAAATGATCCGGATTTTATAAGGATCTTACTATAATGATAAAGAATCTCAAAATGTAAGGTCTTTGATATAGGAAATTGTGTTAAAAATCTCTATTATACATTCCCTAATAGCAAGAGAAAACCCTACGTAAGAGGATTTTGATAGTAATTTTGGTCATATTTCACATTTCATCCTATAGAAAATTATGATTACTAAGTGTTTCAAGCCTACCACTGTAAATCTAATGAAAAAATTAAAAAAAAAAATTATAGCAAATACTTCTCTCAAGTTATTGATCAAGTATAAATAAATCTATAAACTTTTTCATGTAACTTCATCTCTTCAAAGCTTTGCAATGTGTATACTGATCCCAAACCATTGGTGAGATGCAACGGTTTTAGGGCTTATTAACAATTTCATAGTTATCTTGTGAAATCTTACCTGAAAATTTATAGAGTTAAAGCTATCTAGATACCTCCAAAGATTTCAAAGTTATTTTGCAATTATCCCTTCAACTAATTTTGATTTTAAGTTTTTATTAAGGGTTTCATTTGATATGTAACCCAATACCATTTTTTTTTCTCAATTTGTAGTTACCATATATATTTCTCTATATTTTTAGGAAAAAAGAATTATTAATATTACACGTTACACATGACAAATGGGGAATAAATATCAATGAAATTGTTATTATCTAAATTTATTAAATATCATTTATTCTTGCTATTACACGTTTAGATATGATTAAGATATAATCGTTATTCCTGCTGGCCCAGAAATATTCGATTAATGTTTGCTACTATTTTTGCTTGTCGTTATGCCCACGAGGGCAGGAAAGCATACCTTTTCTATGAACCTATCTTTACACCACTGAGCAATGTCAACATCAGAGTGTGGCAGTTTCTCCATCGAGTGTCTCCTGATATGGATCTTGACCTACAAGAGTGAAGAATGCGATAATCTAAGAAAAAGACAATATTTTCTTCTTTGTATTTCCGACAAATAATGGGTTCCAACATTTTTCTATAACCAAAGTACATAAATAAGTGGGATTATGCTTTCCATAGAGATCCATATTATATTTTGTTCATGGAAATAAAATAAGATTGAAAAAAATGTATTTTTTTTATTATCATTTTATTTTGTATGTGGGGATACTTTTAAAATAGGAGTTATATTCTGCGACAAACAACTCCCTTAATCAAGAGTGTAATGATCCAAAACTCCATTTATCAAGATATTATCCACTTTAATATATACTACATAGTTTTATTCTTATTGCCAACAGCTTCTTAGAAGATCCCCCATATTGAGAGTGTTCCATACTAAGTATGATTAATTTTAAAGTTTTAATGAACTCCAAATCATTACACCGAAAGACATATTGATGATCAGAGTTTCATCATCGAGATATTGTCTACTTTAACATAATGCCACATTATTTTGTCTTTACTACCAACTGCTTCTCAAGATTTCACCCATCTTAGAAGTGCTCCCTATAGAGCACGTTTAATTTTAAAGCTCTGACGAACTCCAAATCATTATACCAAAAAAAATGTCTCAATGATTAGAGTTTAATCACTTTATATTTAGCGGATATCAATTTTCTCCTCACCTTCCTCGGAGATGTTCTGTATAGGCTCAAGAGGTGTCCCTACTATGAAATTTTTTGCCCTACATAGTACTTCACTCATCAAGGTATCGTCCACTTTGGCAAAATGTCGCATGGTTTTATCTTTAGTATCAACTGCTTCACTAAAGTCACACATCCTAGGAGTGCTCCCCATTAAGCATGCTTAACTTTAGAATTGTGATAAACTATACACCAAAAGACTCATCGATGATTAAAATTCCACCATCATATATTTGGAGAATATCACAAAGGGAAGGAATAATAATTCATTGTCTATTCTAAATTATATGAAACTAGTTAAAATGTTGCGTAATGAATCGTTTTATGAAGAATATTTACAAACATGAAATATATATTGAAATACTTCGTAAATCAATTTTTAAAGTCAAGGAAATTTAGTAATTTGAATATATTACTAGGGCCCTTTTTTTTTTAACAATTTATTTTTCTTTAGAATGGCAGCTAAACCAAAGCAATAATACACCTTACTACTAAAGTAAAGATTAAAGGGTGTAAGAGAAAAGAAGAAGATAACATCCCTTTATTGTTGGCATGACATCCTTAAAAAAAAATCACAAGAATTTCAAGGGATATGTACTACGAGTATTTGGGTAAATCTATAAACAAAGCATAAGAAGGTTATCAATTTATTATGATCTTAGTAATACGCACCTAATCTTAAAGGAATGTGATTTTGAATTTAATCTAAGGCCATAATTGAAACCTCAATCTGATTAATACACAAGTTTATGGGAAACCCAGCTAAATCTCAATAGATATATCTCAAAACTACTCCATATGTTTCCATAATCTTATATGATAACCTCCATGTCTTTTAGAGCTCCTAACTTTCTTTGTTTCAAATTTCCAAAAGCTATAAAAAATTGAGGAGCCTTAAGAAAATTTCTTAGAATTAGGTTTAACACTTTTGAAACCAGTGAAAAGGATTGATAAACTATTCTAAAAAGAATAATGGCTCGTATAACTTTTGGTGGAGGAAAAGGACTATCTTTAAAGGTTAGGTTGATATGTTTTTTTTGTTTGTGGACTGGAAATCTGACAATGCATAGGACAAAAAACACCAACAAGAAATACTCACAATTATATTCAAGACTTTCATCACAGGTGACCTACTATTCTAAGTGCGTAGTAACATCTGTTTCTTGCTAGGATAAAAATTGATAATAACCTAACTAATATGTAAAGTTAGCTAGTAAAGTGTGTTGTTTATTGTTTAGTCATCTTGAGTTAAAAAGTGACACCATTGTTAAGGTCTCAGACCTTTACATGGTAGTTAAGCACTTAGACCACAAAGTTATGGCTTGGGGGTAGTTGATGTGGGAATAATATTAGGTGTAATGGTCACTCAAATAGAGAAAAGTTCTATTAGGTTTCATTTGAGGATTATAAGTCTCAACAGATTGTATGATATAAAATTTGATAATAACTTGACTAATATGTAAAGTCAGTTAGTAAAGTGTGTTGCTTGTTTGGTCGTATCGAGTTGGAAAGTGACACCATTATTAAGTTCTTAGACCTTTATATGGTAGTTGGCACTTAGACCAGTAAGTTATGGCTTGGTGGGTAGTTGATGAGGGAATGATATTAGGCATAATGGTTAACTAAATGGAGAAAAGTTATATCATGAGTAATTTAGGGATTATGAGTCTCAATAAATTATATGATATAAATTGATTATGACAGTAGTGTTTGAATAGCAGCTTTGAACCTCCGATGAGACTATTTTTTATTCTTCTCTTTAGGCAAGAGATCGACTATTCTCTTCAACCCTCAATATTGTTGCAATAGTATTAGAAACTAGGTCCCTTGTCGTGTTGTCCAAAGTCATAAGTGCTATCATGTTGTTTGTCTCACTTAAATTAAATATGTAAATCGATGTTTGTTGCATTAGCATAAAAATGTATGTAAATATCGTGCGTGCATTATTATGTACTAAGCTTCAACTCAACCTATGGGGATTTTTCTTTTCAAAGAGATGCTTAGGTGCTATGATGATGACCTCAACTTGTGGGATCAGGCATATGCTTTAGAGTTTAGAGACAACTTATGTAATAAATTGTTTAGTTAAATTTTATTACTTTAGTTGGGTTTGAATTATTTGAAATCACGGAGATGTAAAATGTTGAGGTTGAAAATAGAATGTAATATCTAAGACAATTTTGGTTTATTTATTTTATATAGATTTTAGTTGTTTTGAGCTTCAGTATACTCATAATATGATATGAATATGTGGCAAATTATTCACATCTTTTGATTTTAGGGTGCGACATATACTGTGGTATATATGAGATTTACAAATATATAAAATACCATAATATTTAAAGAAGTTATAATCTTTTGGTTTATCGGAATATAACATTATAAGCCAAGAGTCATGTTATGCATTTTAAGCTGTTTAAAATTTGTTAATTTTTTATAAATAATATTTTATATACAAAGACATGTTTTTTTAAGCAATGAAAATTATTGTTAATGAAAATATATGAATAATAAAAGTTTTGGGAAAAAACTAAGAAAAAAGTTAAGAATTGTGTTGTATATAAACCTATGGAATATTAAAAGTTAGCATTAATGTAGTGCTTTTCCATTTTATGAAAAATAAAATGAAGATTTTTTATGAAATTTAAAATATGAAAAATTAATATAAAAAGGAATTGTTTGTGCATGTGTGTAAAAACCCTATGGCATTTCGTGAAATGTTAATACAAAGAAGTATAACAGCTAAATCCATCTAAAATTGTATATTATGTTATAACAAGTAATATATTGTTATAATAAATTATATATATTATAAAAATGTAATATATATATATATATATATAGTCCAAGTGGATATTCATCATTTTATTTTCTTTTTCGTTTGATAAGTTGGAAGTATTAAAAATAAATCATAGCAACACAAAAAGGCATACCAAAAAAGTATCAATTCAAAAAGGAATTATTAGTACCAATACAAAATAGTAATATTAAAATGGTACAATATGGAAAAGGTAAGAATTGAGAAATTTTATATTATGATAAATATATATAACTTTTCATAAATCAAATAAGGAAATAGTTATCCCATGATAATAAAAATTGAGCTGGAATTCCATTCTTGATGGTTATTTTGCTAAAAGTTTTGAAGATTACATGTGGAATTCAATTTTTATTGAAGTTAAATAAATAATGTACGTACCACAAATGGTTCCCTTGCAAAAATTGTATGAAGTGAAGGAGTAAAATATCCCTTTGTAGGAACTATTGTAACATCATAAATTGCTGGGACGAATGACCGCAAATGTTTTACTGCATAAACAAAACCCTGCAATGTAAAAGAGTTATTATGTTAATATATCGTCTTAGTGTTAGGGACAAAACAAAATTTTGTGATTATCCTCGAAAGCCAACCCCTAGAAGAACGAAGGACGACTCTTCAACTAGAAAGAATCTCTATAAGAATGGTCTTTGTAGATTTTTTACTTTTATTTTTTTTAATCCTTTTTAGCCTTGCTGGCTTGTTAGATTGCCTCAAGAACTTTAAAAAGCTACTTTCTTTTGTAGTAAAGGAAATAGTGATATAGTAATTTGTCTACTTATATTTGTGATCTTTTATTCATGTTAATTAAAGTTATATCCGCCATATTTTATCATTTCCTTGTACTTTTTACTTCTCTTTTTCATTCACGCATTATAACTAATCTAAAATATAAATCTACTTCTTATATATCGGTATCTTAGCAAGATATGGAGATCTAGAATTCTATGAATTGAGCAAATTACCAACTAATTTGGCATTGAGAAGTTTGTCAGTTGTATGAAATGGAATATGCCAAGAGCAGAATGAAAATTCATGTGTTTCATACTGCTTCCTACTTTCTTTCTTAATGTGCTATGATTAATGACCTTACAGTCCCAATAGATTGGTGTCAAAGCAAGTGGAGAAATTTAGGGATCTTAAGATCTTATGACCCATACAATGAAGAGATAACTACCAAATTAGGCATCAAAATGTTTGATATCGTAAAAATTTTAGTAAGTGTTAATGAGAAAGATCATGGTTTAATTAAGCTTGGAGAAACCTTTGAATATGAGGAAAAGAAGAACTCATAGAGAAGATCCTTACGAAAATCATGCTTAATTTGATGAACAATATATCATATAAGACACTAACAAAGAGTATGGTTATGCGATTGTGGAAGTAATTGAAAAGGGCTTCACATTACAAGATCTCTTATGAGACAGCTATCATTGGAGGGGAGACTTTACTTATAACCTATGAGTAATGAGTGATCACTAAGAGAACATATTTTTGGAATTTGTGTTTTTTGTTAACCTTGAAAAATATTGCTGTTAAAGTTAAGACTAAAGAGCAAAAGATGATCATAATGTGCTCTCTATCATTTTCTATGGCTTGAAGGAGACCATGATCTACAACAATGATAGTTTCCCGTTAATTCAAAAGCAATTTATTGGATGTAGACTAGTACTTAGATCATGGGATGGTATCTACAAGTGGTGAGGTTATAGATGGTTTGATTGTTAATGCTTTGATGATTTGATGGCAATAGATTTTAGAGGAAGATCTAGAAGCCAAGTATAATATGTTATCACTACAAGTGGAAGGGCTACATAAGGGATGAGTATTTTGAGAGGACAAATAAAGGTCAATCACAAGATAAATAGAGGCAAAATAGTCACTAAAATGTGGTAGTTAGCAAGTTAACGAATCATATGGTGTAACTAGCTCAACAGCTAAAGGAATCCACATGTGGGTTTTAGATTTCATGATTGTTTCCAAATGGTTCTTATTGGTATGACAATCTTAAAGTAGAACATCTGGATGTTTGTGATGTCATTTACAATAGGAAAGTGTATGATGGTTATGCAACCAAAAGTTGCATTTTACTCTACTTAGGTTTTGCAATGGAGTTTGGAGGTCCATGAAGTGTTTTATGAGTCAAGGTGTGTTAAGGAAGAAGAGGACGAATGTCATGAGTGTTAATGGTCATAGTTGAGCATGAATTGTTAGATTAAATAGATGATGTCATCATAGTACAAGGTGGAGCGAGCTCATGAATATGTGTAATGCATTGTATAGCCTATGTATGTGCGCTAAATTGTGTAAATTCAAGTCAAAGTGGAGATTTTTTGAGTTTGTTGTCTTGAATTTAATACTTCAAACATGAAGAGGGCTTATGAGAAGGAAAAGATTAGGAGTGGTGCAAGGTTGATTTATGCATGCTTCTTCCCATCATTTCCTATTATATATCATAGGAATTTGGAATCTTGTAATTCTATGTATGTTGTGATGTGTATTGTGTAGTAAGGTCCTCAAGACTTGGCAAGAGAAAATAGTGTTATGGATTGTGAAAAAAATGCAATATCATTAATGTTTATGTTGTAGTGAAATTTAGTCTTTCTGATAACTTTCTTCGCACACTCCTATGTTGGTTTTAAGTAAATTCTATGCTAATGTATTCTTCTTTTACTAGTTACTTTTTACTTATTTGTTTTGTGTATAGTAATTTTTAACCTAAATTTCAAATTAAACTGTAACATTATTAACAATCCAAAATATATATAATGAATCTAATTTTCTTTCTTTTCCCTCATCCATTATAAATCTTCATTTACATTACTACATTTTTTTTGAAGTTAATGAGTTGATTTTGCTTTAATCTCTTGCAACTAATACAAATATTCATAAGAAGAAGTTATGAATGTTCTTATTTATGAGACAATCCTATAAATTGTATCATCACATTACCTTAGTCCGTGGAATCAAAACATTCTTAGGAACATGCATCCCTTTTGAAACAGCAAATTGTTGAGCTACTGCAAGCTTATCATGGGTAAGTCGTGTTCCTTCCACAAATATCGTTAACCAAAATGGCTGATAAAAATCCTTTAGTCCTTGAAAACTTTCCTAGTATTAGGGGGAAAAAGCAAATGAAACTAAGAAAAAGTTAGCATGCCACACCATATTTATATATACAAGTTTGTGTACTTATGTATGTAGATATACTAATCTCAAAAAATTTCCGAACCTTCAATTTTTTTTCATCCTTATCCCATCTTCTATCTAACAGTAAAAACTCTGAAAACCAACTGGCCCATCCAAAAATCTGCAAAATGTATATTCATGTTAGTCAAGTAAAGAGTATGGTACAATTATACATATGTGCTCCATATTTTGCACTTTGATAGCAACAATGATTTCATAATAATGATAAATATAAATAAAGTATGGCCTTTCTTCTTCTTCTTCTTCTTTTATGAAGACTTTCTCTAGATTTTTTATATGATAATAAATTTATTGGTTAAATGAAAAATAATTTGAATCAATTTTTTTTTATAGAAATAAAGAGGAGAATATAAATTTTCCAATAACTTAAATGTAGTCATTATCCATAGTTTACTTATCTACCACAACCTTACCCTTCAATATATTTCTTTTGGGTCGACTATGTATGTAAACCCATGAAAATTTTGAGATAGATCATATGTCATAGAGTGTGCCGAAGAGATATTCTTGAAACCCTGATCAATTTAACCTAAATTTTGAAGATAGCTCTAGTGACCCTAATATACCTTATGTGAATCCTAAGGTAATAATTTTAGAACTTCATTGTCGTAATTTTTGATAAAAATGTCATAACCTTAACAATATAATTTATAAAACACTTATCTTATGCAATAAATTTATGAATAAAAATCACGTGTTAGCACGATAAATAATATTAACAAATAGATGGGCTAAGAATGATCAAGTCTTTAAGGCTCACATAAGCCAAAACTTATATTATGTGCATAATATTATAAAATAGAAACAATTAATTAATCTCATTACACTAGCTAAACCAATGATAAAATCTAACTAACCACTTAACAAACTAATTCATATCTATTTAAACAATCAAATCAATATCCCTTTAACCCACCATATAATTGGACTATGGGCATCCCTCTCCCTATATGACCCCTTCGATTAGGTATAAGTTATATCATGATAGCAACAGTCGTCCTCCAATTCCTTTTTTCACCTTCACTTTGCTCTCTCCCTATCTCTCTTCCATGCCATCCCTCTCTCATTCTATTTTTCACAATCTCCTCTTTAAGTTCCAATCAATCTTCTTCCTCTTCTCTTTTTCTCTTATGCCTAGAAGGGAAAGCAAAGGAGAGCCATGCCATCCTCTTTATCACATCATCAAGGGCCATCAATCTCTTGTTAGCAAAACTTCCCATCAAGAAATATGTTTATTATTGGTTTCATTTTATTGTTGTAATCTCTTCATCCTGCACATATACATGATCAAAAACGCTAGTATTGTATTGAGAACCATATTTGCAAAAAGTATAAAAATTAAACATTGTTCTCTTCTTCATAGAAATGTCGAACCTAAGTAGGGATATGATATAGAAATGTATTCTCCACTAATCAACACAACCATACACATATCAAGAATAATCTAAATAGGAATGTGTGGGAAAAATTAGCAAAAAGAGAAGCTACACACATTATTCTAGCTTAGTTGAGCTTTAAGAAGAGAAAAAACACTTTGATTACAGTTATTCATTGTGATTATAGGTTTGATGATGATATTTTTAGTATATTTATATTAAACAAATCAATGATAAGTGGACTATGATGAATTTTCTTAGGGTCAATAGCTAGGAAGAGCAATACCAAGCTATAATACAAAAACTCAACTCATAAAGTGGATAGGTTATTGGTGAGATTGGTAATACTTAGATTTCCCCATAAAAAGGTATTTTATAGCCATTAGAAAATGCCTAAAGAATGTCTTAAATGAATAAAATTACAAAACAAAGACTTTTTCTTACAAATCATAATTACTTGAGCTCAAGAACCCTACCAATTTTAAGTAACAAATGTGTATTATTAGTCTTATTGAGAAATAGGAGCAAATGAACTAGAAAAACATGCAAAAACCATAGAAATAAAATTTATACCGAATCTAACTTGTACTGTTTAATGTTCTTACAAGCTTTAAATGCTAAAAATAATAACACCACATAAAAGTACATTTGAAATCCTACAAAAACTATAGTAAGATCACGAAAAACGGACTTCAAATGAAAAGGATGCCATGAAAACACAAAATATTCAAAATTGAAACCTATAACATATATAGAGTAGAAATTGATGAACCAAGGTTTTGGTTACAATGTTGTTTTGATAAGAAAATGTATTGTACAAATATTCTTCAACTTAGTTAAGATACATTTAATAAGCAAAACTTGTTTTTGATATGTTTAAGCTTTAATGTGTCTATATGTGTATTGTTCTCTATAGATTATGCGAGACCAAATTAAGTGCCACGGCCTTGGTTGCGGCCTTGATCAAAGGGTAAATCGAGGGCTCGAGAAGTTTAACTTTAGGTGTGACAAGTTTAAATCTAAGGCTCAACGAGCAAAGATGGTCGCGAGGTAAATTAAGATGCGACGAGTTTAGGGCATGGCGAGTCTGGGGTGTAACAGTTTAAAAAATAGTTGTTGTAGACTTTTAAATTCAACTGTTTGAGGTTCTTTTGAGGGTGAATGGCTACACTTTTGAAGCTGATGTATATATAATGCTTTAGGGTGATTTTTAGCAAAGAAAAAAAATGAGAGAGAAAAGAGTATAGCTTAACTTGTATATATTATGTAAAAATACTCTCTATTTATGTTTGTTTTCGTTAAGTGAATAGTATCATTCATGAGGTTAGTGAGCTAATATTGTAAGGCATTATTCACATGTGTTAAATGAGTGTTTTAGTAAATTCTTCCTGTATTTGAGGCAATAAGTAAAATCTTTGTGTTGAGGTGCTTGTGTGAAGTCCTATGTGTATGTAAGCATTGAGTGAAGTTCTCTTGACAAGGCATTTGTGAAGTGCTTTATGCTAAGGCAATGTGAAGTCCTTGTGTTGAGGCAATATGAAATCCTCGATTGTAAGGCATTTGAGAAGTTCTCTTCGTGAGGCGATTGTTTAATTGAATGAAATGCATGAAGTCCCTCTCAAGTGAGGCAAATTGTGGACCATAGAGACTATAGGGTAGGCTAAACTCCACGCTAAATTTGGTGTAATCTTATCCTTCTCTTATCTCTTTTATTATTGTTGTAATTGTGTGTAAAAGAATTAAAAGAGATAATGGTCGGTTAAGTGAGCTTAAAATCGGATTTAAAAATCTATCTCATAGCTTCCCTTTTCGCAATATGTGTGTGTAATCAAGCCTACTGATGCATGGTTTTCCAATAGAAATTAGTCTCGTAAGCAGAAAAATCAGTCCTATACTTATTAAAAATATTTAGGGAAATTGCGAATTACACCTTTAAAATTTTAAATAGAAGCAAATTCACTTTGAAAGTGAGTTTTTTGACTCCTTAAGCTCTCAAAAATTAACATGGTTAACGACACTGAACATTTTCTATTGAAAAAAATGGGGGAAGTTACAAAATGCTCTCTTTAACTTTCACCTATGTACGGATTCATCCCCTAAATTTTTATTTATGTATGGATTTACCTCCCTAAACTCGTGGAAAAAGGTTAACTACTATATTAATTTTTGAAAGTTCAAGGGGTCAAAAAACTTTAAAAGATAGGAGGGGTAAATCCGCACTATGGTAAAAGTTTAGAAGGGTAATTTGCAAATTCTTCAAAATATTATTCTCTTATTCAATTAAGTATGATTTAGATCTTGAAATACCTAACAATTACTATGATTGGCTACAACTATGGTGGAGTGAGTACTTTAAGTATTATACTAGGTTGTGCTTGTAGTTTGATGCACTTTATAAAATTATGTCATGATGTAACTAATATGTATAGCAATGGGGTTTACATGCATGTGTTTGGTGCTATGTGGTAATTGATGAAAACTACCTAACTATGTCATAACAATATGATTATTGCACCATTTTATGAGTTTATGTGATATTGAATGAATATCCTAAATAAAAATTAATCACGATTGGGCTAAATAGAATAAAATGGTTCACACATTGCATTAATTGCATGTTAAAAGCTGTTAGCATCACATGGTGGATTGGATAGGCCAATGGAAATTGAGTCTTTGGGCCTTAGTGAGAGATTTGGGAGCTTCTTTATACTAGAAAATGCAACCTTTAGATTGGAGTTGAGTGAAGATGTCACCATTTAAGGGTGAGATGTACTCATGACCACCTTCAGAAATGGAGAACTTTATTTTGAAAAATGGATAAAAACTATCTTGTTAAAAAAAAAAAAAAAGTATGCTTGAACTTGCTTACATTGCATTTGAGCTAGTTCTTCGGGGCATTCAAGCCTTCTCGTAACGATTTTATTATACATATATATGTGTGTATGAGTATCTTTTGTGGATCGAACTGTATTAGACTCGAGGGAACAAAACTAGAGCCGGTATGTGGTAGGTTTATTTTCTAACCTGAGTCATGAATGACACAAATCCATACTATGTATAATTTCTTGATGAATTTATAAATTTGTTGTATTTACGTATTTTTTATTGCATAGAATATGATTGAATTAATTAACTTGCTTATATATTTCTTAAAAAAATATAATATGAGTAAGTTGGATATATTATATACCTTTTATAGAAGTACTTATGGCCATGGTCCAATCAACAGTGACCTCAGGTTGACGATGGTGAGATGAGTGTTGAGAGTCTCTTTGTTTCTTTTCATCTTTTAGAAAGACTCAATCATCACATGTACTAAGATGGTTTAGACTATTACTCTTATTAGTACTATTATATATTGTGGGGGCTACAACACCTATTTGCTTATCTAGTATTTCTCCCTAAGCTACGTGCTATTCTATCACCATCTTGGGAATTGCTAACTCTAGGTCATGAGTATGACTTATACATCGAATCGGGAATCTTTAAGCAAGGGAGATCCATTCCTACGTTTTCTTCCTTTTTCTTCTTCTTCTTCTTCTTCTTCTTTATATATATATATATATATATAAAGAAGAAGAAGAAGAAGAAGAAGAAAAAGGAAGAAAACGTAGGAATGGATCTCCCTTGCTTAAAGATTCCCGATTATATATATATATATATATATATATATACCGTCTAAAATGGGCTGTCATGTGTGGGATGTGCTATGGGGCATAACAATATAGCCTTACAAGGGATATATAAAATAGTTGAGAATTAAATATGTATACATTAATGAGATAACAATAATCGTACCAAAGGATTCTAGAAAATTTAATATAACTCCTATAGCTCCTTTGAGTACATCACTTTTCACCTTCTTTTTTCCAACAAATATGAGAGTAAAGCCCGTGAAATGCTTTGGAAGGTGGTTTAAAGAGAAGGTAGGTTTGTAAAAGCATCCAAGCTTTTGCTTTCTAAAATGGACAAAATAACCTTGGACCCTCCGTATAAAAACCCGACAAGTCATTAAAAGAAGCTGAATTAAGGGCAACAACGTGAAACTCCATCCCTTACTTTTATACAAGTAAATGAGTAGATATCGGTCAATAATATTGTAACCTAGTGATATTTTTTTAGTCTCTCAAATGAGAGGTCCATGTTCGAATTCCTTCTCCCGTTATAATAGAAAAAAAAAAAAAAAGCAGATTATCGAACCTAACTTTTTTCATAATATAAACACTACGCAACAAAGCCTTCTTCCCTCGTTCTCTCGATAGTACTGCCAACCCCATAGGTCTCCCTATTACCACAAGTCTAGCTCTGAAGATTTATAAGGTAAGAAACCATGTCTTCTGACTTTTTAATTAAGGTTATGTGTGGGATTCCTATTCATTTAAGATAATGTTCAAGGAGATTGAGAAAAGGGATTACAATACTATAAATGGGAGATTTATCTACAAGTAATGATTATGGAGGTAAGAAAAATCCCAATCTTTAAGGAATTTCATTAATAATAATTAATAAGATTATATCGTCATTAGTCCTATTGATTGTAGAAATGAGAGAGATTAAATGAGAAGAAAGGATGTCATATTCCGAAGAGTAACAATGGCACCCTTATCATGTTTATTGCCAGCTAAGTGACTCAAACTTGTTAGACTATGTAATTGTTAAGATTTAAAAAAAAAAAAATACAAAGGTGAACTTTAAATGTAAAATCATACTTGGAGAATCCTAAATTTTATACTTGCAATATAATGTTGGAAATAATTTTGAGAGCTGGTTCTTTTATTAGACTATTTTAAAAGAATTGAACTATATGTTAAGAAAGGGGAATTCTATATAATATCAACTAGTAAAATTGGAGTTTTAACAAAGGACTAAAAATTGTGATTAAGGGACGGATTGATATAAGAAATTGCTCTAGAAACTTATTTGATGAGATTTTTAAAAAAGCCATGGGTTTGAATATTAAAAAAAAAATGAAAAAAAGGAATAGTGGTTTGCTAGGGTTAGGAGCGAAAGGTGGACCAAATTGAGGTTGAGGACTAGGTAGGTGACCACGACATTTGACTTGAAGGAAATACGATGGTTGAACCAATCCCTCCTGTGGTTAGTTAGGCAAGCTATTAATTTGGTTTTTTTAGAAATTTGTATTCAATTTAATTAGGCCTATTGGGCTTAAGAAAATTATCATTAAAATGAGGATAATAGGACGATATTAGCAAGACCTTTTGTCACACCAACTTGAAATAACAGAATAAATATTGCGATAAAAAGGGGATCGACTCACCGGAAGGTACTGGGAAGATTTCTTTAGGACCATCAATGCACTACGAATGCAACCTGCACGCTATCATTACAAATGGGAACCTTAGCTTCGAAATTTTTTAGTTAAAAAAGAAATGAATGGGATCGCTTTGATTGAAAAATATTAATAATACTCTTAAATAGGACATATGACAAATAAACATTGCCATACAATCTTCAAAGATGCTAAAATGATAAACTCATAGAATAACATTATGCTCCAATTAGAGATCATTAGAGACTATTTTTTATAGTCATAGCGGAATTAGAATAAAATAAATAAAATCATGAACAATAACAGCTTGTACAATTTATGTTAAGTTGTTTTTACAAAATTTAAATGATTTGAAATATATTGCGAATATTTAAAAATAAACTACACCAGAAGGTCACAACCTCTGCAGATGAGTTTACTTGAGGTCACAATGATGTTTAGGGAAATGGATCAATTAAGGTCATCATTGATACATTTCACAACGTGATGAATCTTCTTACTTTTAATTAGATTTTTCTCCAGTTGACACGTGTCAATAATTGTGACTCTAATTGATCCATTTCTATAAATGTTGTCATATTAAATGAACCACTTGAAAATGTTATAACATCAAGTAAATTTACTTTGAAACATTGTGACCTTATTGTATAATTTACTTAAATATTTAATAAACAAATTATGAATTGTAATACAAATGTACAAACGTAGAGTTCTGCAATGAACTTATACAAAATTATAAACTATGAAGTTAAATAAATTTATGAAATTTATGAACATATGGCATTTTATGAACATATATCATTTTGTGATTTTTTTGAATAAATTTATGAAATATAACAGAAGTGACAAAAATTTAAGGCAATTTAGGGAAAATTATATGTAAAATCTTAAAAGATTTAAATTTTTAACTAATCCAGGAACGTTTATCACAATTTAAAACATTGAATTATTATTATTATTATTTACAAACCAAAGTTATCTTAGAAATAAAAGATTTTTACAAAATTATGCAAACTTACATCTTATGAAAGGAGTTACAATACAAACTTATAAGAGTTTTTAGAACTATGTAGAAAAGTTACACTTTATAGTATAATTATGACCTTTAATATTAATAAAAATATAAAAAATGTCACATAGAAAAAAAAAAAAGGGCAAAACAGAAAAAATATATGTATATATGTATGTGTGTGTATATATATATATATATATTTCCAGCCATCATAATGGCAAGCGGAGGCAAAAAGAATGCTTTGGCGATAATGGTCTGGAACCTGCCACCATTTGAAATTTAAAAAGCAAAATGAAAAAAAAAAGGAAAATCAACTGAATTATAAGGCTTTTTTATATATTGAACTTTTCTTTTACTCTAAAATGAGATGATTCAGACTATAATAATATAACTCTTGTATAGGTAAAGTATGAAAAAGACATACCCAGGCCAAAAGGAAAGCAATAAAAATGTCTATATCACACATGTGATTCGGCATCACTAGTGCATGTTCTTTACCTGCAAAATTAAGAAGACAAGGTTTTACAAATTAATCACATAAAGATCTTGAAGTCAACGTTTGTTTTTGTATTACTTACCCATCAACTTTAGAGTTTCCTTGTCAGTATGTAACTCAATCTGTGTAGTAAAACAATAAAATAAAATAAATAATACACTCAGAAACTGGTGCATAGGTGTTTTAACACCTACAAACAAATGAAAAGTTTAATAGAACT
Organism: Combretum micranthum; assembly: GCA_024138025.1. NCBI lineage: Eukaryota > Viridiplantae > Streptophyta > Magnoliopsida > Myrtales > Combretaceae > Combretum > Combretum micranthum. The sequence goes on from JAMXBD010000706.1 coordinate 306,862, forward strand.
TTAGGAAATGGGTTGTCTTTGAACATCATCAAAAATTGGGTCAAAACCAAAACTAACTCGAACTGCCATTGCCGGTTTCCATATCGGGAACCAGAATAGGCTTAATAGGTCCAACCCATCCACTAACTCTCTAATTCTGGCGAGTCAAGACAAGTAAATACTGAAACCCATCAATTCTAGCAGGTCATGAATCATTGGGTCTTGACCCGATGATTGGCTGGTGGACCCAATAGATTTTACTGGTTCCAAATGGAAAAAAAAGGGGCCAATAAGATATCCATGATGTGATTTATGGGACTTTTTTTCTTTTTTCTTCTTCTTTACTTGTTTTTGTTGAATGTGATTAGCTTGATTTCACCCATTTCCATAAGAACAACTGCAATTGAGCTTTGTTTTCAAAACTATATTTTATGATTGTCAATTTCTAAAATGAAAATAAATATATGAGTGTGAGTTTGTGAGAGATAAATGTGATTAGAACGAGATAAAAATGTTCATTTTGTTCTTGGGATTATAATAAGAAAATGAAATGAAATAAAGAGAAATATCTAAATTTCATTTTCTAGGTGGTATGAGGGGAAAAAAATGGAAAAGAAATGAAATGTGTAGGTGATAAAACTGTCCTTAGTGAAAGAATGTTTATATAGTAAATGTCTGTCCTTTTTTACATGAAAGGATAATATATATATTATTTTTACAATTTGCGTATTTGGTCTTTCTTTTAGTGGATAACCAATTTTTTTTTTAAAAAATTATTGGATAGTTCACAGTTCCAGTAAAATCGGAATTGAACCATGAGAACCACCGGTTCCCTAGGATGGGAAACTGGCTCGGCCTTGACAAATCTGGTTTTGGTTCCACCAAAATTGAAACTAGGAGCTAGCAGTTCAGGTTCGGTTCTAGAATTGATTCGAATCGTGACAACGTTTAGTTGTTTCTATTTCTCTACCCTCAATTTTACTAGCTTTTTCACTTTAATTCTGCTACGTTTAATTTGTAATTAATTTTTTTTTAAATAAGACTGATGTCATAACAATATTTTAATATATATAATTTCTTTCCTTTTTTTTTTAGAAAAAGAAAGGAATGTCCATGATAGTGAAAAGCCCAACAAGTACCTTGAAGCCTGCCCAATGCTCCATCAGCCATATCAATTGCATCCACAAGAATTGGGTTACCAGTCCATTCACTCTCCTAAACATGTTCTTTGACATAGGCCTAATAGCCACAAAGCATATTGCCTGAAAGCATCATTCTTCACCTAATTAGTCAACGGTGATTAAACCTTGAATTAAGCGTAAAAATATTTTTATATGCAGTTTAAATTCACTTAATGAAAAATTTTATGATTTTTTTTAATGGATCAACCTTGTTGGTTGTTTAATCGTTAAGGTTGATACTCAACCATTACCGAAAAAACTATATATCAATTATAAAATATCCTTTCTTATATGCATTAATACCTTAAATAATACATATACAATATTATTTTTGTGTTGTTATAATGTTTCTTTACATTATAATATACATACATATATATGGATTATAGTATTATATACACATGCATTTTTCTAAGAATAAATATCATATTTAATATGTAAACTTTATCCATTTATACTATTAACTTTATAAGAATAAATATCAAATTTACCAAATTGTTAACTTTATCCATTAACAACCTAAACTTTCTTTATTTATGTAATTAGTTGTTTAAACTTTACTTATTTTTGCTATTAAATACCCAAACAAAGTTAGTGAGGTATTGTAAGAGGTATTGTAAATGACTTCAAAATATTGGTAAGTAGTAAATTAACACTTTTAAAATTCAAGCACTTGATAGAAAAAATAGCAAAGTTATTTTTACAAAACTAACAGTTATCCTTCTTCTATATTTTGTTATATTATAATAAAATATATATTAACATGTACATCATATACTAATCACGCATATACATGTATCATATAACGTAAAATCGTATTGCAAGAATTTATATAAAAATACAATGCTTATATAATATAAACTATCATAACATACAATAAAAATATATGATATACACTATTGTATAGGGGTAGGCACGGATCAATTTGGTTCGGTTTTCATTAAAGCCAAACCAAGCCATAATTTACGATTTGATTTTTTTTTCCATCCTGAACCAAACCCTTAAATAACGGTCTGGTTTGGATTAGAAAATTTTCAAACTATTAAATCACGGTTTGGTTTGATTTGGTTCGGTTCGATTCGGTTCGGATTATGAATTAAATTAAAATTCTAATTAAAAAATTTCTTTGTTGTAGGTTTTTTTTGCATTTATGTATATAATTATTTATATCACTTTACAAAGTTTATATTACAAATAATAACAAAATACTCCACAAATCATCATACTTCTACTCTATTTCTTCGTAAAATCAGTTATCCGCCAATAAAATACATTCACTAACCGATACATAGTAAGTCATAATTTATAATTTTTAACAAAACTATTAAGTCGATTATCTACCAATAAATTTAGCAAAAAAAAAAAATTATCTATCAACAAAAGTCATCAACGAATAAAAATGATCTGCTGACAAAATACATTAAACAATTAATTTATAATAATAATTTATAACTAAATAAATAAATTCCATACTTTACAAAATTAAATCACTTAATCAGAAAAAAAAAAAAGAAGGCAATTCTGTGGTCCTATCATTATTTTTTAGGGGACCGGTCTCGTCACTATCTAATGCCTCACACTATACCCAACCGTGATCAAATCACTAAAAGCAGTTGACATTTCAATTATTATACTTATTTTAATGGTTAAATGATTGACTGAATGATCCTATCGATGTGACCGTAAAAGATTCCTACAAAAAATAATATATCATTAACAAAAGAATATATATCATGAGCGTAAAGAACAAATTTAGAAATGAATAAGTTAGTTTTAATCAATATCCACCAAATAATGAATATCAAATATAATCATAAGAATATATATGATCTTTAATCAATCATCATAAAAAAAAATTATGGTTACCAGTAAAATATTAATATATTTTTCCTGAAACAGTTTGGTTCGATTTTATAGATTGAATTAGTTTATCTCTTCAAACCAACTATAAATTTATGGATTGGTTTGGATTAGAAAATTTTCAAACCAAATTGTTAAAAAAAAAAAAAAACCATATATTCGGTTTAGTTTGATTAGATTATAGATTGGTTTGGTTCAGTACCATACATGTTCGTGTGTATGTATATATATAATGTTGAATGACGTATAAGATATAGCATTATATATATGCTGATATATACATTCCTTCGAGTGTAGAAATTAGTACCTGGATAAGATTGATGAGAAGACCTGTGGAGACGAAAAAAATACCTAATGGAATACACGTTATCACAGTTTTGAGCTCCATCTCTCCTTTGAATAATTAGATACCATACATGTTCGTGTGTTTTTAGGTTTTAAAGTTAAGGCTTTTTACATATATATAGAGAGAGAGAGAATAATAAGTCATTTAGATTTGAACATATAGGGTGTAGGGTAGATTACGCTCTTAAATTTGGATTGTAAATGTTTGCCCGTGGCAGCCTTTTGTATATTTAGGCGTGATTGCGTTGCAGAACACTTGTGCTTATAGGATCTGTTGCACCTAACAAGTTTGGTAAATTACCAGACCATATTGACGGAAGTACTTTAGATTTCTCAAAGACCGCCTTTACTTCACTTGAATGTTACCAATGGTTAATACCATAAATGGTACAAGTATTTTAATAAAATATATAATTAGATATTAAACTTTAAAATTAACCAATTTAATACTTTATAGAATTTTTTATGCATGCCAATAGTATATCCGTAAAGTTTTTCTAGGTACTAAATTGATCAATTTCAAAGTTAAAGTACAAAATTGATTGATTTTAAAGTTTAAAACCTAATTGCTTTATTTATTAAAAATTCTCCTTAAATGTAATATAAAAATAAATAAATGTTTTGTATCGGTTATGAGTAACTATTAAATTAGGCCAATTCTTCGCTTGATTTCATTCGCATTGACCAAAACATAAAATCATCAAGGAAAGTCTCATATTAGACAATACATCTGCTTTGAATTGTAATTAAAAGTATACATCCATACAAAAGACTAACCTGATACTATAACTAAGGAGAATTTGGAGGATGTCAATATTTTTTTGTGGAACATGTTGCAATATTTTATAAATTTTGAATTTTTTTTTATAAATTTTATAATTTTAAATGAACCTTGCTATAATCCACCCCCATAATTTTCAATAATAAGACATTAGTTGAGAGTCGGAATAGGTTGCTCGATACGGCTAATATGATGTTTAAGTTTGTAAGGGATTTGAGAATAAAGTGATAGATTGTAAGTAAAGAGAGTTTTAATTGTCCATACTATAGAACCGTCTATGTAATACCTAGGAATGTGATTACACCTAATTTTACTTTTTTTTCAAACGCTAATTCCTAATTATTGCAGCTTAACACATAAACAACAATAACAACTAAATGCAATAAATAAAGAGATAGAGTTGAAGAATATCATATCAGGATTTAACGTAGAGTTTAGTCCACCCCCTAGTCTCCGAATACCTCCCTCACTAAAGGACTTCACACATTATGTCCACACAAACAATTAATACTCCAAAGGAGCGACAAACAACATAAAATACAATACACACTTGAGTTGTGTCTTTACAATAAGCTCGCTAAGACATTAGCCACAACTCAAGATTTCACTTAAAATGAGAATAATACTGTGAGAGTATTTACTATGAGAATTACGCTTCTAAGCTATTTATATTGCTTCTTTTATAGTTTTAATTTGATATGTAGAGTTTTAATCTTACGCGATTGGGTAATACTATGGTTTTGATCTACGCGATTAAGGTTTTAGGGTCCAAACTAATGTTTGCCAATTTCTAACCTTATAATTATCTGTTGTAGGTGCTTTTAGTTCTACAATATTATTGTTAGTCATTTCTTTAAATATTGACCTATCACATGTTCTTATAGAGTATGTTTCATCACTAGTATTTTATCTTTATGCTATCATCTATGGTCTAATAGATTATACAAGTATATTAACCAATATATCCATTTGCTATTGTGCCTAATTATGATTCTAAATTACATAAATTTCCTAGGGTTACAGGGAGCATTTAGAACTCGGTTATTTTAGAGCTCTACTAGTTAAGAGCTAGGATAATTTAAAGTCACAAAGCCATGTTGCATGGGGCGAGAACTCGATGTTATCAAACGAAATAGAAATGGTAAGTAAGAGTTACATTTAATAGTTCTTTCATTGATATGATTGGAGGATGTCAATATTTTTTTGTGGAATATGTTGCAGTATTTTATAAATTTTGGAATTTTTTTTTTGTTTTTAGATTTTATAATTTTAAATGAGCCTTGCTATAATTCATCCCCATAATTTTCAATAATAAGACATTACTTGAGAGTCGCCATTAACTTAAATATTCGCTAGTAAAGGATTGTCAAGGAGACGGTCATAGATTTATACAGTAGATTTGCAAATAGAAAACTTTTGTATGCCAGTTGGATGCCCGGTACGGCTAGTCTGATATTTAAGTTTGTAAGGGATTTGAGAATAAAGTGACTGTAATTAAAGAGAGTTCTAATTATTCATACTATAGAACCACCTATGTAATACCTAAGAATGTGATTATGCCTATTTTTTTTTCAAACGTTAATCCCTAATTATTGCAATTTAACACATAAACAATAACAACAACTAAATGTAATAAATAAAGAGATAGAATAAAAAAAATATGATATTAGGATTTAACATGAAGTTTTGTCCATCCTTCAGTCTCTAAGGTCTACACAAATGCCTCCTTCACTAAAGGACTTCACACATTATGTCCACACAAATAATTAATACTCCAAAGAAGCTACAAACAATATAAAATACAACACAAACTTGAGTTATGTTTTTATGATAAGCTCATTAGGACACTAGTCACAACTCAAGATTTCACTTAAAATGAGAATAATACTATAAGAGTATTTACTATGAGAATTAGGCTTTAAGATATTTGTAGTGCTTCTTTTTATAGTTTTAATTTGATATGTAGAGTTTTAGTCTTATGCGATTGGGTAATACTATGGTTTTGATCTATACGATTAAGGTTTTAGGGTCCAAACTATTGTTTGCTGATTTCTAACCTTATAATTATTTATTGTTGGTGCTTTTAGTTCTACAGTATTATTGTTAGTCATTTCTTTGGATATTGGCCTATTACATGGTCTTATTGTTAGTCATTTATGGCTTAATAGATTATACAAGTATATTAACCACATATCCATCTGCTATTGTGCCTAATTATGATTCTAAATTATAGAAATTTCTTAGGGTTACAAGGAGCATTTAGAACTCGGTTATTTTAGAGCTCTAGTAGCTAAGAACTAGGATAATTTAACGTCCAAAAGCCATGCTGCATGGGGCAAGAACTCGATGTTATCAAACGAAATAGAAATGGTAAGTAAGAGTTAGTTTAATAGTTCTTTCATTGATATGATTAGAGTACAGCACATTTAGCATTACATGAACTAATTCATCCAAAATAATTTCTCAAATAGTCAGCATTCCATCTTCTAAAAAATAGGCTAATAGCATTCCACATGGCTTTTAACCACGTACCGTGGGATTACTTTCCACATATGATGCCAAATGTTCGACTTAAATCTTTACAAATAAAGGATTGCCAATAAGATGTCATTGGATTTATACAAATAAATCTGCAAGTAAAGGGAAACTGTGATGGACCAAGGTGTTATCTAATATGGCCACTCTGATACTTATGTTAATAGTGGTTTGAGAATAAAATGTGATAAAGTGTGAATTTTAGAGTTTCAATTGCCCTTAGTGACACAATTGTTCTCCATAATTCAAGAGATTGTAACTTTGAGGGTGTGTTGGAAGTGGTTGGTAGGTTAGTCATGTCGTGTTATCAAAATTTGACCTTTTGAATTAGGTTAAAGAGGTTAGCATGTTGTCTAACTAAAACTGTTCTACTCTCATTTAAATGTTTCGAGGAGATCGATCACGTTAATAGGTCAGCCCATGGTTTAATGAGGTTGCACTGTGCTAGGGAAGCTCAATCCTAAAATTGTCTATCAACACATTTCTACCAAGTACTAGTGGAGAGGACAATAACCACTAACTAAAACAATAGTGATGTTTTAGCCTAAATCTTGAAATTTTTGCAAATAAGTTTTATGGGTAAATTACATCAAAACTATCAAAGTTTGGAGATAAATTCATTTAAAGAATCAATTAAAAAGAGTAATCGCATTTGGGAATAAATTTATTGAAGATATCAATGTTTCACATGGTTAAAAAGATAAATCAATGTGAGTCATTTAAGGTATTCATAATTAACCATTGATGAAAATTTAGGAAAAATTGAAAATTAATTTGATACCTTAAATAAATTTTATAACTTAAATGAATTTTATAAAATATTGATACTTTATTTGATTAGCTTTGTGAAATATTGAATCCTTTTTTTATTTACTTAAAACGTTAATATCTTAAATAAACTTATCTCCAAATATTAATACCTTCTGGTATAATTTATTCCAAGATTTTTTAACAAACACATGTGTTTTACAATTATTAATCAATTTTGATTTGGGCATGCATTAGCTTATGATTAATTCATTATAATTAATCTAATGAAATAATATTATTAAATATGGTAAAATCCTCTTAACAACATAGTACTTTCATGAAGTAATGATGCTAACCATTGATCTTTTATTTTAACAGTCAAACTTTTAAAAAATATTCAATTAAACCATTAGAATAACCATGTGATCATATGGCAACCAGAAATCCAACTCAGTACGTACTATTTATCCTTTCTTTCCATTAAAATGCCTATGTATCATCCTACAAGAAATTTAAAAAATTATTCCTTTCCCTCCAAATTTCTAAATTACATAAAAAAAAATAAAAAAATGTTTAATTGTGTAACATTTAGGGTTAATTTCATTGATAATACTTGAAATTTTTCGATTTAATAATTTTATACTTAAAAAAAATTTCGACCAATAAAAATAACTAGACATTTTAAAATTTGCGTCAATATTAATTTTGGTTGGAATTCAAAAAAAAATATAGTGACTTGCTAACATGTTAAGTTACTCATATTAAAACATTAATTTTTTAATTTCCAAGTAGCATATTTATATTTTTTTTTTCTTTTTTTCTTTTTTATTTTCTCCTCTCTCTCTATTGTGCCTCTTCCCCCTCTTCTTCTTCTTCTTCTTCTTCTTCTTATATCCATTAAGGGAAAAAAAAATTCCACTCCACCTAGGTTGTTAATTAAGTAACTAGAACCCATCTTCGAATAGCAGAATTGTGCAGTCATCGAACCAATGAACCTACCCCGAACACCCACCTTCACTACCAAACGAAACCCGACGTGCCATGGACCCATCTGCAATTCAACAACTAAACCATTCCTGTCTAACACCGACTCGTCTTTCACCTCTCATCAACTTAGCACCTAAGACCAAAGCCACCACTGCCAGTGAACTTCTCTCTCTTCTTCTTCTTCTCATGCTAATCCAAGGAAATGCTTATCTAATAAAAAATAAAGGGAATTTCAAAAATTGAAAAATAGGAAAATTGGCAAAAAAAAATTTTTCATCTTTATCATGAACTTGGGTTTTAGGGAAAAAATTTCACCTTTAATTTGAATACTATTCTTCATTTTTACTTTTTTTTTCCTCTTCTTCTTTCTGGTTTTTCTTTTTCCCCTCCTATGAATATTTCATTTGGTTAATCAGGTACAAAAGCTTCCAATTTCTTGCTACACCCAAATTCAAGTGGATCCCAATTTTGGTATATCATTGAAAGCAACAGCATCAACTTTATCAACAAATGAGAGGGAGATGAAAAGATCATGAGATGTCGATATGTGATATGGAATGGTGAATCTTTGAACAACCTCAATAATTCTCCTAGAAGAATATATTCACTTTTCAGAAAAAAGAAAAAAAAAGGCAAAGGAAGACTCAAACCGGTGAGTAGTCTGAAGGATGAGATATCTCGTACAAACAAAAAGTGATGTTTTAAGATGTTTCTTTTTAATGGATTTTGCGGGATTTTTATTTTGGTCCTTTTTCATGAGAAGGAGGAGGAGGAGCAAGAGGAAAGTAAAAAAAAGAAATAAGTACGCTAACATGGAGAAATAAATTATTTTTTCTTAGTGTTTCCCTACCATAGCGATACATGGCTGGACTTTTCGTCGGATTTTAGTCCAAAGTACTATAGATGTGAGAGTTAAAAAGTTTAGGTATTTATGTGGAAAATTTTTATTTGAGTATAATTTTATTATATTCAAAAATTTTAGATACTGCCAGTAAAACCTATCTTAACATTTACAATTAATAACTTTTGATAGACTTTCATTACTTTAAAAAAAAAAAGTTACAATGCAAATCCATCATCATATAGTATGACGAATTTTTTATTGCCAAATGATTAAAAAAGGGTTAATACCATTAATAGTATCTAAATTTTGACAACATATTGTACTAAATACTTAAATTTTGAAATTGATCAATTTAACACTTGAAAAAAAAAAAAAACTTTCATCTAAGTCAATAATAATAACACCATCAAATTTGCTAACACCATTATTCTTCATGGCAATTTTTTTGAATATTAAATTGGTCAACTTCAAAATTTAGACATCTAATGCATAATTTAAATTATAGAAGTGATATAATTAAAGTATTTAGAAAAGTTGAGTGGTTATGTCATTCAAAATAAAATGTGACTCCTCCATAATATGGGATGATGAATTTGTAGTTGCATGATCAAAAAATTATGGGAGTGGTATAATTAAATTACTTTGAGAAATTGAATAGCTTTGGCCATCAAAATAAAAGTTCAGTAGCACCCCAAGGATTATACCCTTATGAAAAAATATATAATTTAATAAAATTCAAGAAATGCAAGTTCAAAAAAGGGTCTTATCACTTTGCTTTTGATTAAAATTAATGTACATGCGACACTCGTTGTAATTAATAGATAGCAACGTAAAGGGATGTTAGGTGTAGAATCTTTCATCCATTTATGGCAATAAACAACTGCACGAGGCCGGTTTAAAAGGAACATAGACAAATATAAATTAAAAGCAAGTGCAAAAACTTTTGGAAAAATCAATAATATTTAATATTTGACAGAAAAAATGTTTTTTTGATATTATTATCTTTTCATAGTTTGTTGATAATATGACAAAAAATAATACATTTAAATGCATATGTGATTCGCTTTAGTTCTATCAAATAAACAATCTCATTTCTTAACTATGTTGGACTACTTTTATATTCTTTTTTAACATTTTCTTCAGGCCAAAAACAAATATTTTTAAGTTCATTTTAAAAAAAATTAATTAGGATAAAGCATCATTTGGTACTGAAATTTTGATAAAATAGTCAATTAAGTATCTAAATTTTTTAAATTTCAATTTATACATAATTGAATGTTTTGTGTTTCTTATTACTATCTCTATTAACACCATTAACAACATTATCCTATGTAAATATTTAAACTAATAATGGTTTGACATATGTCTATTAAGTAAAGAGAAAACAAATCTTCTCTCTCTCTTCTCTTTACTTTCTCTCTCTCTAGTTCTCTTTTCTCTTTCTCTCTCTAAAAACCATCTAGAATGATCTCTATGTCTTTGTTATTAGTACTGATTCATGAGACTACATATAAAACTTATGAAAGAAGAAAATTCTGCAAGGTCACATTTGGTTGACTTTGTGTTATTTGAATTTTCTCGATCTAGGAAAATTTATAACCTCACGAACTCTCTCTTTCTCTCTAAGAACCTCTCGATTTAGGAAATTTTATAACCTCACGAACTCTCTCTTTCTCTCTAAGAACCCAAGGAAATCCATCTTCTTCCTTACGATTTTCTCTATCTAGAACTTCCTATCATAAACCACCATCGCACACAGACCACAAAAGTAACTTGACACTGTCTCTGCCCTTTATATTAAACTCGAACCAAACTCGACACAAACATCCTCATTGGTCGCCGCATTCTACCAAACCCACGTTTCAAACATCACTCCATCTACCGTGAGCCACCAAACACCAGCCCAATCCATTATAGCCGAGTCAACTTAGTAACCAATCCACTCTCACACGGGGCTAAACCGAGCCAGTGCCCCCATCACCATAGCCAATTTCTCCATCGAGTCATACACTAGCCCATCTCTATTACCAAAACTCATACTGGACTCTCACCAAAAACTCGTCGATTGTGGTGGTTGGTGGGGCTCGAATCCAATGTTGGTTTGGATTGGCATTGGTTAGGTTCGACATGTTCGGAGATATCACGGTGAATAACTCGACCTTGGTGTTGTATGGTTGGAGGTGAGCCAAATTTAGATTATTGTTAATGGAAATTCAGGATTACAAGGTTGAAAAAGGTGGTGTTAGAGGTTTGGTGGTAATGGTTGGCTTGAATGATTCAAGTTAGAGAGAGAGAGAGAGAGAGAGAGAAGGCAAAGAGAAGAGAGAGAGAGAGAGGGAGAGTTTTTTTTTTTTTTTTTTCAATAATGGACTTGTGTCACATGGCTATTGGTGGCTTGGTTCATAAAGGGATAATATTACTATTGGTATTGACAGGGATAGTGTTTAAAGACACGAAAAATTCAATTGTGTATGATATTTATCTTTTTAAAAGTTTAGGTATCTAATTAACCATTTTGTCAAAGTTCATGTATTAATGAGGCTTTTTTCTTTTAAATTTACAATCTTATTTAAAATTAAAATTTAAAATTTCATATTCTAAAATTTAGTTATAAACAAAAAAAGAAAAAAACCAAATTGTTGAAAGGTTAGTTTGACTAAATAACCAACCCTTGAACCTTTAGATCCACTGTTCTAACCTACATAAGGCTAAAATTAGTTGATGGTTTTGGCAAATGCTATCTAGCCTGTCGAAACTTCAAGGGTTCCAAGATGCCCAATCCCCATCCATTTCTCTCTTACATTATCTGATAAGTGGTTAAAACCTTAAAACAATAGCATGGGTGCAGATAAATACAAAAATATAAATTTCATCTTGAATCCTTAAGCTAAATATTAATAATATTATTATGTCTGATAAGGTAAAAATTGATTTCATAATATGATTAAACAATTATTTATGACAACATAAACATATATAATCTATTGAATATAGTAACATATTATAGGGAGTAATTTATTGAATATCATGGTATGTTACATGAGATGATATGGTGATTATGAATTAATAAAAAAAATAAAAAATAATAATAATTGTATATATTGATTAGAATCTAGCTTGTTTATAACTCATTAATCAAGAAAATACTTAAAGATCAATGATTGAAATCCATGGGAAATTTACAATTAGAACTTGTGATTATTGATTTGAAACTACATTTGCCCAATTGATGAGTTGTATGAACAGCGATTACTTCATTAAAAAATGTGCATTTTTGTATTTTATGCGAATTGTTTTAATTATATTATGGTTGTTAACCCTTAAACCTACTAATGAATATTGGCGTACAATAAAACCCTAATATGCATTACATGATGTCTTGCATCATTTAAGGCCATCACTGTCACATGATAGATAGAAAGGAAATCTAAGTTACTCTAGATTACATTTAAGGTATCGTAAGTATTAAGAAAATTATTTTGGATATAAGCTTTGTCAAATTCTCCTATAAGTGTTTTTAAGTATCCTAGTTTAGTAATGCAAACTAAAAGATTTGGGAAAGCCATGCATTAATAAAACATAAACTAACAATTATCATGAGTTTTGTTGTAAGTTTATGGTTTTATGGACAAGTTTAAGGTACCCTAAATTTTCCTAGGACTGCATTTACCTCGGATTGCATTTGAGGTATCCGTAGGTCTTAAGAAAACTATTTTGGACTTCCATCTTAGGATTGCATTTAAGGTATCCCAAGTAGGGTTGCATTTAAGGTACCCTGAAACTTACGAATTGACAAAAAGTGATTGGACAACTTGGACACCGATGGAACTACCAATTCCCTAACCCCAGGTCTGGGGGGTATGGTAGTTTATACCCTAGACTTCACTTTACTTACTAAAAGACCATGTGAGATGTTTGCATTACATATACTTGTTTATCATTTCTTGGTGTGTAGTAATGAGAATATTGCACTCCTATTTGACTAAGCTGTGGCTTTTGCTCATTCTCCTATAGTGTAATTAGCGTTGCAGGTACTTTCAGGCATATTTACAACTTTGATATATTGACAACACCAATAATAATAGTTGCTTTTGGAATTTTAGGTACACTGGAAGAGATGAACTAGATATAGTCATTTCCCTTGATGGTTGATATTATGATTATAAACTAGTGAGATGTATATATAATTACTCTATCAACATTATTAGGTAATTTCTCGAGATAGACTCGAGGTACCTATGTATTAAACTCCTTTACTTACTATGGATCAGTGTGTAAATATAAGTTTGGATATAAAGTGAGTTTGTATGATTAGACACTTCGTAGATGCCTAAATAAATCACTTAAACATTTGTGGCATGTTATCACGACTAGGGTGAACAATCAAGCATGACAACTAATATTGTTTTTTTAAATAAAAATAGGTTAAAATCATAGAGACATTCTTAAGAACCGATAAACTACTTACTCTAGTTTTGGATCTTAAAAGTAGTTCAACTTAAAAAATATCTTATTCCACATTTATTTAATTCATTTAATTAATACAATTTCATGACAAGCACAATGAAGATAAAATTTACAAATTTATATTTGAATACAAAGGAAAGTGGGGGCTTAAACATAACAGAGAATGCATGAAACACCCTAAATTTAAGGACATTTAAGATCCACCATGTGTCCATATTAGATATGGACATACAAAGGCTTAAAACCTGCTAAAAACCCACAATTAATGCATAAATAACTCTAGAATCACTCTTACATTAATAATTCCAATAATGTCGATCTATGTACTTGCTACCATAAACAACTACATAATTCTCATCTCATAATCCCCATGTATTCAAATGGCAGATGACCTTGACAATCCATCACAATAATTCTACATTATAACTAGAATGTTATTCTATAGTATACATTAACACTTGTTACTTATCTAAATAACTATAAATGATTTAAGTCTCCATATTTCATAAATCCTCAAACATCCTTTATTCATCATCTGAAAAGTCTTCGATGCTAGTGATATTCCCAGAACCCACTAATCAATTGCAACTAACAATAAAGCTATCTATACTTCACCACTTCTAGCTAAAAAAGATAAAGGAATGAGCCCAGACCTAATATGGTATATCACAAACATACACATGTGATCAAGCAAACATGCATTTACATGTAGAGATATTATTAATGCAACGACTACTATCTTATTATCTATATTTTAAGTCGAGCAAGCAATATAGAAATAACTTAGTATCTTGCTATACATAAATATAACAATACATGTATACAATGTTGAGTATTCCCTAGCATCTATACATCCATAAACTAAATATTAGGTACTCTCCAATATCCAAAACATCAAAGCACCTACATATATCCAGATCATTCCCATTCACAACTCCACTTTGTGGTAATGCCACACATGGATTGTTGAGTTGTTGTGATAATATCATGAGTACCTCTCGTCTACCAGTAGCAGCTAAACATAAGCAATGAACAGATTCTTATAGCTAAATAGTTATTCAGCAAACTTATGAATCTATTCTATATGAACATGGACAACAAGTAAGGTATACACGTACTTAGAGTATCGATCCGTCTCGAATTCTAAAATCCACTAACCTAATTTACATATTAATTAAGTTAGTAGAATTTCTTATTCTTCCATACTCACTTATAATCTACACTTGTATAACCCTCACCTATACCTCGTTCCAATCCAAGTTTTTAAGGTCTTACAATATAAATAAATTATTATAGAAAGGTATTAAATAGGTTTTAATTACTTTTGTAAGGAAAAAGATGATTATAAGAGGAAAAAAAAGGTGCATGAGTTGGTGCATGGCCCAATGCATGGGCTAGTGCACTTGGTTGTACACTTTTAGACATAATGTACCATGTATTTTATATACATTTTATCAAGTCATATAGGAAAGAATGAATAAATAGAACAAAATATGAAAAAAAAAGTCATAGAGAGATATACGGCCTAGTGCACAAACTCTTGGATAGATTGTGTACTTCTAGTTTTTAACACATTTACGATAGCGAGAGGTACAAAATCTATTGTACAGGCTTGTGCATAGGTTGTATACTTCTAGAAATCCTCTTTCTAATTTTTTTTTCATGGTTTTCGCTCCAAATTGTATTTGCAACTCTTTATACACTTCTCAACTCAAGAACAATCACAAGATTATAGATATGGAAAAAAAATCTTTTACCTTTCTCATTTTCTTTAGTGTTCTTTATAAGATTCTTCAATATCCTCTATGTCTACTTTGAAATAATCATTACTTTCTTAGATTTTTCCCAAAAAATCTCTTCTGGGTTTGTCATTTCCGCCATAAAGTTGCATTGTTATGTCCCATCATTTCTTGTTTGATTCGTCAAGGGTAGTAGTAAAATCCTAAAGAAGCAATAAGTTATCTTAGGATTTCATGGAAATTCCTCAAAATTTGCGAAAAAGCATTTTGGGGAGATAAGGAGTTAAGTCCATATCGTAAGGAAGAAGGAAAATGGAGTAATTATCACCTAAATGAAATACTTTGCTACTAACGTGTGTTTTACAAATATTTAGTGCTTAGAAAAATATGTCCCTCTTCTAATAGTAAAATTTACCTTTTTTTTCATTTTTTATAAATTGTTTTATTTTGGGTATTTCAATGTGTAGTTGGGTGGATCTGATTGTTGTGGTCACACATATGCAGTGTACGTCTCGTGCTATACGTAACCTCAGAGGAATGATATAGAAGTACACATAAGGAATGACTAAGAGTAATAAGGTAGGAACGAGGAGCATATAATCCCAAGGAATTCGAATGCACTAATGACAGGTAGAGGAGCAATATAGTATCAACCCCACTATTCTAGAGGGAAGGTTGTGTGTTTTTTGCTATGATATCTATTTGATCTCTTATGACAATATTCCGGCAGTATGATGACGTTTCTATTAATTTTTGAGTCTGTCAAATAAGGAGGAGCCTTGGATATTTATAGAGCTTGGCTCTTAATGATGTCCATCGAGTCGTATTAACCATTAGTGGGTCGGATGAGTCTTCCTAATGGTGGAGTTCTTAATGGGCTCTTTGGCACATAGAAGACCTCTTTAAGTGTATGTGCTCCTTGAAAAAAGTTGAGAACGGACGGATCGGTCCAGTCTAACGGTCTCTAATTCAAGCTCACGATGCCAAATCTCTTTTAATCATCCCAATTTCATGGATTTGACACTTTAGACCCTGTTAGTCAACCCAAGGAGTCAAAATCCAAACTTAGCCCTCTACACAATGTAAGCTCAAGGCTAAGTCTCAATTAAGTAGAAAACTATATGGTTCTACTCATTTTATTATGGGATAGTCTCATAAATTATTGAATGGATTAAATTTAAATATATTTGTGATCGATCCATTCAAATATTTATTCCATTGACTTTGTTGATGAGTGTAATGATTAGATGATAATCTGTCAACTGTAAAAGAACTTTCCAACTATGCTAATTTGACCAAAGACATTATTAACTACTCGTTCACTTCGCTAAATGAATAAGGTCGTAATGGAATTCCTATTACGAAGGAATGGAATAGAGTTGTAATATGATATTTTTTTATTAATTTTTTATTTAAATAGTGATATTTAAAAAAAAAAAGACAGTTCTAGTATTAAATTGATATTAATAGGTTTGAATAAAAAATAACTATATAATATTTTATGTAATAAAAATTTAAAATCACTATTTAATAAACTAAACGTAGTAATAATTAATCATAAAAAATAAAATTATAATTACAACGGAATGGACGAATAATAAACATTCTAGCATAACTATTCTTTGCCTTAACTAATGTTACCAGATTACCGACATACATGCCGCGACAAATTGCCGCCAGCCTTGGTGGAGGTATGGACAAGAACCGGACCACCTACAATTTTTTACTCTGCCGCCAACTTTTATGTGAAAAGCGGAGAGTTCGACACCTAAATGAAGCTAATAGGCATTCGTAAGTTAGGAAAAGCTAGAACTTAGACTAGGAAGTATAGACTGAATATGTGTCACGAAATGAATTAAAATCTATCATATCGAAAAGGTGACCGTGCAGTGAGCATCCCTTTAAACCATGGCGACGTTACCTATGATCCAACCATCATCTATGTTTTAAGGGAATAGGGTTTAGATGGGAGGAAATATGTAGGGTGCACAATTCAATGAAGAACTCGCAAGAACGAAACGGGCCGGCTTTGAATTCATGAGAATTTATTCCATCCGCTTCGTCTCCTACGGAAAAATTAAGGCTTATTTCAATATTATTATTATTTTATTTCTTTTTCCCCCCTTTCATTATTATTTTTTCTTTTAAAGCCATTTTCAGAATTATTTTATCTTTATATTCTTAATCATAGAACATATATTGCCGAAGAATACAAGACGTAAAATTCTCAGATAATCATACCAACAAACAACCATTAAAAAGAAAACACAAATGCAGTAAATTATTGAATTATCTCACTCACTTTAGTCTCATTTAATCAAAATAATCACATGGCTGATTTGAAAAATTAAAGTTTGCATCTAAATTATGTAAGAAATATTTCTCTATATTTAACATATCTAAAATTATAAATTTATAATAACTAGTAACCTAAAATTTAACATTTGAAATTCCAATTAATTGAGCTATTAGGGTTGATAAAATCTTACCAAATCTACTATTATTTTTGAAGAGCACTACTCTATGATCCTAACATAAACATAGGCACAGTTTTTGGAACCAAACCGGACCGAAACCAGAACGGTCTTGAAAATGAGGACCCGTAACTATCTTCCATGATTTCAGTCTGGTTTTATGGAACCTTGGAACTGTGAAATGGCCTTTTTTTAAAGTGAAAATAAAAAAAATAAATTAAAGGTTTTATTTTTTTAATAAAATAAATTTTAAACTCAAAATAATTGTAACTTGAGTCTAAAAGTGTTATATTATTTAATCAAAATTTCTAAAAATTTGTTTAGAACACACATTTATTTATATACAAACACAACCAATATCATCAATTGTAGTTAGCAGTATAAGACTACAAAATGCCTTAGAGGATAAAAAGAAAATTACAATATAACAAAATAATCTCATGTTATTAACATAATGAATTTCACTTATAGGAGAAGTTTATATAAACTAAATTATATATGATTTTAACTTACATTTATTTATATTATTGATAATAACACATTAAATATTTATAAATAGGTAATAAATTTTACCATTCATGTGAAATAATGTAAACAGTAATAATTATATATTTAATATATTTTAAAAAAATTTTCCTTTGATTTTTTTTTTTTTTTTTCCAATGGAACCGTTGGTTCCACTCAATTTTAGGCCATAAAACTGTCTAGAAACTGAAAAACTGGTAGTTCCTTAGCCAGATCTATAATCGGCTAACTGATCTTGTTTCAATTCTAAAACTAGCGATGGTATTCTGGTTTGGGTTTCAATTCGAAATAAAACCGTACACATGTCTATCCTAATGTGATTTTCAGAATTAAAAATGATTGAGGCATATGAAGATTATAGATTTAAGAAGTTTAGTCTAAGTTTTCATGGATAAACAATTGGACATGTCGGGGTTTAAGTAAATAAAATAAAGGGGCAAGGTAAACGAAAAAAAAAAAAAAAAGGAATGGAATCCCACTGCCGGAAGCTTCATGAATATTTATATATTCATGGCTTCACTTAACTTCCAAGAATTGACGAGCCCAATGGAGTTCGTACGATACACGTAAGGGTGATGTTTTATAAATATGTGTTTTTAAGTATTTTGTAAAAGAAAATTATGTAACTATTACATTAAATATTCTATTGTAAACTATAATTTATTCATTAATTTTTTAAGTTATTAATGTTTTGGTATTTTAAAACCTAATTAATAATTAAATCATATTTAATTTGATTTGCTTTTATTTTATTATTATAAATTTAGGGTTTCACATTAGCATTACCAATACTGTTATTAATGTTGTTGCCGTCCCTATCATGAAATCCACTCTTAATTATGAAAGCCTGCACTTATACTACTTCATTTAAAATGCCGCATGTCATAATAATTCACAAATCTTGTCAATATAACTTTGTGTATGTTGATA
The DNA here is from genome assembly GCA_024138025.1 of Combretum micranthum. Classification (NCBI taxonomy): domain Eukaryota; kingdom Viridiplantae; phylum Streptophyta; class Magnoliopsida; order Myrtales; family Combretaceae; genus Combretum; species Combretum micranthum. The sequence continues at coordinate 326,259 of JAMXBD010000706.1, forward strand.
TGGCCATTTGATGGAAAAATTTTGGCTTAAGTCACATACTTTCAACCTAATTTTAGGATGTGACGAGGTAAATCGGTCATATACGTACGATGTTACCATAATCGAATAAAAAAATTATCAAAATACAACAAATTTACCATATACCAAAATTGGATAAAGTTATCATATTGCGAAAATCACATCATAATGCATTGATAAATATACAATGCATAAATGTTATGAACAGTATGTACTTACCACAATACGATAAACTTACTAAAATCTAACAAATTTACCACTTAGCACTAACAGATAAACCACCATAATGAACTTACCACAATATACCAAATCTACTACATACTAAAATCAGACAAATTTACCACAATACAACGAAGTACGACAAATTTATCATAATAAGATAATCTACCACTTAGCACTAATAGATAAACTATCAAAATTCAACAAACTTATCAGAGTATGACAAATCGACCACTTAGTACTAAAAAACAAAACTACAAGATAAACTACAAAAATATGATAAGCTTACTAGAGTAGGACAAATCTACCATATAGTACTAAAATACAAACTACAAAAAATGCGACAAATTTGCTAAAATATGATAAATCTACCACTTAGTACTTGATATACTTTTCGTTTGAAAGACTATTTTATAGTATAAAAACTACTGGCCAGTGTATCGGGTGTGTATATAGTAACAAAAACTGGTAAGTACCAAGTCGAATCCACATTGAGCTAATTGACTAAGTACTAGATTATAGTGATTTTACTCTAAGCTAGACAATTGAAATAGAGTTTTGAGATTACCACTACAAACTATAACTGTTTTAACATTAGGGACTAAACTAATGCTCTAACTACTCAGTGAAACTCCTTTAGTAAAATAAGTGTGGGATTAATTTGTCTTTCAATTTTGAAAGCAAATCTTTTAGTTCTTATCCATTTATCCTAGATTGTGGCGAACAACTACTTGATCTAGCTTATGCATCATATCAAGTGAGAGAGAGTGTAGTTCAGGTTGCTATCGGTACGTAATATCTGATAATAACGCCGTTCATATCCAAAATATAAACATAAAACACCTTATAATGGATTTTGTGCGTATAAGTTTATCTTTATCGTTGTAATATATTTATAAGCATAAACTAATAATAATTCTTAGTAATTATTAAACATATTTAAGTGTTATATTGGCATACTTTCAACTCAATTATAGTTATAGTCTTCATAAGGACTTTTGTTTGCCACTTAGCTTTAGTTTTGATAAATAACTAACTATTACCTTCTTTTTTTCCAAAACTAACCACTTCCTTTTACTCAAATTTTAAATTAAATTAAGTCATTTATGATACTTATTTTGCAGAAAAAAAAATTTCAAGTCCACTTATTTAATTTTATAGCGTCATTATGAAACTAAACTAAACTAAACCATAAAATGTCATTCCAAGCTCTAAATTTGTAGCTTAGAGATTCACGGTATCACAAATCTTGGACATTACCTAATTCGATGACACATGTTTGCATGTGACAAAGAGATGTGCGGTAGAGAAGCACATAGACTTGATGACTCGTGATTTACATGTGATGTGACAAAGAATTGAAGTGAGTAGATTTACTCATTTCTAATTCGTTCTTTACCAAGTATGTTTTTAATCTTCTCTAAAAGAATTTCAGTAGAGATTTTGCATTTACCCCAAATCTTGCAAGTTGTAAGATGTGTAACAATGGTAAGCAAGCTTATGATTACTTTCACCCTTTGTAATAATATTTGATCCACAATTCAAGTTTTGTACCACACCAAAACTAAAATAGCCTAATTAAATAACAAAAATAATAACAATTTAAAATAAGGGTAAAGAAGTCATTTTAATTCACTTAATCGTTATATAAATATCTTGCCCCTTAAAAATTCAAATATCATTTTCTATTATGGAAGTTATTTCCTCTTTTGTATAGTACTTTTCTCATCGACAAAATTTTTTTCATCGTAGAAACCCTAAAGATAAGACAAATCGTAGTTAAAATTGATGACTCTTAGGATAAGCAATGTAAACCCCCGAATTTTTCATAACTCTTGGAAAATAATCCTGAAATTAAAATTCCGAATCGAAACCCTAAAAGTTGACCCAAGTTAAAACCAAACCCTAAATAATATCAAATACAAAATTTCTTGGCCTTAAGAAAAAGAGAACCTTAAAAAAAATAGAAATTCAATAATCGATCGACTCAAAACCTGAACATGAGACAATTCATTTATTTGATCCCTAACACATAAATCGAGATGGAATATCTAAATAATACTCAACAACAAAATTATAAAACCTTAAGCCTTTCGGTTAATTCTGAAATAAAAAATCTAAATTAATACCGAAAGTTAAATTGAGTTATCACATAACCCTAGACTCAATTGAACAATCCTGGTAACTGAAAAATATTAAATAAATCATAAAAATAAAGTAAAACACAAAATTTTAACCAAAAATATAACACGATCAAAAACCCCAAAATTTTATGATCTTATGAATAAATTAAAAAGCTGGAAGTCAAACCGGAACCCTAAAAGTCAACAAAGTCTACAACAAACCCTAATGTTTAGATCGGGCAATCCCGCGCTCTTAAACCCTAAACAAAAAAATCGAGATAATTGTGCATAATAGTTCGTAAAAATATAAGGAAGCTTAAAAATATCATATTTGCTAATTTTTAGTGTATTTCAGATCCAAACGAGATCAGTTTTTGAAAATCGTATCTTGGTACACCGGACAGTAAAAATATTCCAATAACATCGTTAGACTCGTAATAATATAAGGAATCCAAAAATATCAGTTTCATAATTTTTCGGTAACTAAAAATATCAGACATTGTATTTATACGCGTATTTTCTTTACTACAAATAAATTATTAGTCTTGTTTACTATTCATTATCCTTTTCTACTATTCATTACTATTCATCTATTTCTACTTTTCCTTACAACCTATATATCTATTTCTTATAATTTTCTTTTCCCATAAAAATTTTACACCATATATTACTAAACTTCTATTACACTTTTCTTCTAAAATTAATTTTTAATTACTCATTTTCTTCATGCCATCAATTTTCTTTTCTTTTTCATTTATTTAATTAACTATAATTTCCCTCCACATTTATCTATAAATACTCTATTTCCTTCCACTTCTTTCACACCTTCATTTCACATAATAAAACTCTATCAAAATTTCTCCATAAATCCTGTCTACCAAAACCCTCTTCAACCAAAGTCTTCCAAAATCCTTCTCTACACATAAATACATTTTCCACATATCACTACCCATATAAACCTACATCTATCATCTTCATCCTTCAACAATAAACATATTTTAGGTAACCACTTCCTACCGTTATTTTTCCATGTCATGCAACTTACCATGACCATGGTATTGTTTCTCAAAGACTCATGTGAGTTGTAGAAACAACACCATGTTTATGTTTTTTTTTTTTTTTTTTTTTGTACATGCCAAGAATTTCGATTTTATTATTATGTTATTATGTTGTTACTATTATTATGCTCAAATCTAATCTTATATGTGTGTGTATATATATTATTAAACATACGTATACTTATATATTTCTTAGAGCCTAAATGCTCATTAACTTTCACTAACTTGCTTTTATTATTATTATTGCTCTTATTATTGCTTTTCTTTTCCTTTTTTTTTTCTTTTCTTTTGGGACTAGTCTATTCTTAATCCCAGGAAGCCTTAATGAAGTTAAGGCTTCTAATACTTGACTGGGTTACCTTAATGAAGCTAAGGTTCCCAATGCTTGATCTTATTATTTTGCTTATTTTTGCTTGTTATAACTTTTTATATTATTATGTGATATTTTCATATTTTTCCATACTACATAATCATGTGCATGCATCATTATAATGATATTGTCTCAACAAATTTAAAATGGAATTGTCTTTAATAAATGAAAATGTAACCAAACTCTTTTATTATCTAACTTTGAATTAAACAAAGATTTTATCATAAAAAAACATGGAAAAAAGTATTTTTATAAATTCTTTTAAAAAAAATTTAGACAAACACATCATAAATTTCCTTCAAGAACAATAAAAGATGATTTTTACCAAAGAAGTTAACTAAAGAAATAAACACTATCTTTTTATGATAAGTAACATAAAGTATGTTAAAACTTAGTGTTCATAACTCTTGATATTCAAAAATTTCATAAAAACTTAATTATAGGATTCTTTTCTAACTCCATAGTAAAACGAAGAACTAGACTAGTTTTCAAAGTTAAGATAAAATCAATTCACAAAATTATAGACCCACTTAGAAAAAAATAAAGGTTGCTAAGAATCTAAATGATAAACTCATTTTTGAAGAAATAAAGCGAATGTAAACATAGTGAATTCAAATACAATAGATATTGTCAACAACTTAAGAACATATTAAAGATGATTTCTTTCCAAGTAAAATAGACAAAGAAGTTAAAAGAACAAGTTTTAGAAATAAAATTTATTTATTTATTTATTTTTAAGAAGTTAGGAAGTGAAAATATAAGAGGAAGAAGGCTTGTTTATCAAAACCATTTTAAAAGGAATATATAGATATATATAACCCAAATTATTATTGATTATCAACAACTTTTAGAAACTTCATTTTTATCACTATAAGTAAAATTTGTACAAGACCAAAGTTAAGAGAAACTTTATTTATTTTAGAAAAGAAATTGGAAAACAAAATAAGAATATACTTATTTATAATAACCCAAGAATTTATAAAGTTCTTTCAAAACACTTAGAAAATCAATTGTAAAGATTCAAGTTTTCAACACTATAAGACAAACTGTTTTACGAAAAATAATCGTTGAGACAACACCATTGAATCATGTATACAATATGAGTCTATATATATGTATTCAAAGGATTTTTCAACCATATAAAAATCTATATTTTTGCTTAACGATTTTTGGATGAAGAAAAGTTTGAAAATTGTTTTTAAGGAATTGGAATTCGTAATGATTATGTGCCCTATCGTTTCCGAACCCAAACAGATTTTTATAATAAAAATAACCTTAGAAATAGATAGATCTTTTCGAGTAGATAGAAAACGACATATAATATGCGAAATTCTGAGTTAAAATGAGTAGGTTATGGCTAATTTAAGTTGGAATTTTATTCTATGCGATTTTTTACGAACATAGAAAAATAGAATTAGAAAGTTTGAGTAAAACTTCCATGAAATCTCATCCTGGGTATTTCTTTTGTCTTGGTGATGAAGAATACGAGATTTCCCTTCCAGAGGACTACTACGACTAAGAAGATTGTGAAATGGACGAGTGAGTTTTCCTTTACGTTTTATGTATTCACGTATGTGCTTGTAAAATAGAGCACTAGATGTTAGGAAAAGATAAAAATTGATATGCATGTGGGTTATCATGGGAGCTATGTGTGTGATTCCTTATGCGTGACGAATAAATGATAAGTATATCAGAGCTCAATTGGTTAATTGATATAAATTGTCTTAATGAATATTACTGTGCGTGCAAATATTGATTGATCGCTTTAAATGAATTAATGTCAGACTGGAAATCCTATAAACTAAATTGCTCATGCATATCACTTAGAATACCATTTCGTATTTTGCTACTACTCCTCAGCGTGGGATCAGAAAGGTAAGCTGCCTAGCTATATCTTGAGGAATTAGGACATTCGGGGAATACGCCCTCAAGGTTAGCCGAGCCAAATCAATCACTTTGGGTAATGAAAGCCCGAGGACTATTAGTACGATTCATTGGAATCCCAAGACGCACGAAAGATTTCAAGGAGGTCAATTGGTGATCAGTTCAAATCATTTCCTAACCACCGATGGTAGGGTAAATCCATCCTACATACGAAACCGGATAGTCGTATGTATTATTTAATCATATGGTTGTTGCATTTCATATGTTTGCTTAATGGACTTATTTGATTGCTTTGTGATGAGTACATTTTACGTAAGGAATATCTCACTAAGTTAATTATGCTTATTCCACGATAGATTTCTGATGTTGCAGGATTATTGTGCTCGAGACCACCATGACCGTTCGGGTAGAACCTACGTTTTTGGAGAGCTTTTTAGAGAATTCTATTTGAAGACTTTAGATTAGATTTCCTTTAGAAACCTTTTAGTTTTAATTATTTGATTTATGAAGATTAGGTATTATGGAGGTTTATTAGGGAAATGTCCCATAGAAGTTGTAAGACCTCATATTTTGATGAATCATAATAGTATTGCTTTGATTGCTCCGCTGCCATTATCTTAAAATGCATAACTCCACCGGCCTCCCTTTGTTGTAAATGTACATCTTATACCAATATGAAAGCTTCCAAGTGATTAAGATAGTCATTCTCAAGTTTTAATATTGTGTACGGCGAGCTGTCACGTTTAGGGTACCCGTTTGGGCATGACAAGCAAGCCATAAACCCTAGTGATATAGGGTAAATTATGCTAGAAAGTATCAATATTTAGGGGTAAGTTTGTTTAAGTTATCAATATTTTATAAAATGAATCAGATAAGGTATCGACATTTTGTAAATCTTATTTAAGCTATCAACATTTGGATTAATTTTCAATCAAGTTTCCTTAGTTTTCGTTAATCATAAAATATTAATATCTTATTTGACTCACTTTGTAAAATGTTGATACCTCTTTTTAACTACTCGAAACATTGATGCTTTAAAGGAATTAATCTCCAAAATCCAAACTACAAACATTGATTTCTCCTTTTAACTACTTGAAATACCATATCTTAAATGAACTTACTCTCATATGTTAATATACTTCTATGTAATTTACCTTAGTGTTGTATCTTTACTAATAACTTTTAGGGTTATAAGCATAAGAAGCGGTGATTTTGCAAGAATTTAATTTATTTACCACTACGTAAGGATTTTGACATTTTTTTTATCTCTATGAAGAATTTGGTACGATGAAAAGTAAGTAATTGGAATTTTATAATTGACTTGATAATGTGCGTTTATATGGTAAAGTTGGAAGGGAATTGTATCTCCAATGAAGTGAAGATGGTGGATGGATGTGAGTTGACCTGTGTTTGAACCCTTGTCATATGATATAATGCTTTTGTTTCGAACATGATTTGAGCATAACCCATGTTATAACTCATGTCACATCAAATAATGCTTCTATTTCGAACACAGATTGAATACAATGTGTGTTCCAACTCTTGCTACCCTTCCTATTCAAACATGACTTCTAACATAGCCACGTTCAATGTATATTCAACACAACTTAATCAAATTCAAGTTTTTCTTATTTGAAAGCCCTTGAAACTTGTATAATTCATTTTTAAAGGTTTAATAACACCTTATGGCCTAGAAACCAAGATATTCTTAAATTAATTACCAATTTCTTATTTTTAATTAATATTTTTACAATCTTTTACATCTAGAACATTGTAAGGGTGGTATGGGAAAAGTAAACTATAAATAAATTTAAAAGTATAAGTATTCAAATACTTCATTGCATGGTAACTCAGTTTAGAGGGTTCTAGAATTCAAAAGGAGTCCATGTTCCAAGTATGTATATATCGTGCTTGTTGACTGTGCTTGTTTATGATCGAAAATAAAATGAACTTAAATATGCATGTACATGGTAATTGTTAGCAGGTAAGGAGTACTCATGTTATTGATGTGACATCCAATGATCCTCATGTAATGTCATTCTTTAGTGCAGTCGTGTTTAGAAATGATATGGGTAGATTTAGGTAACTCATAGACTATACATGTTGGAGAATTTACAATTGTACTGTATTTTGAGAAAATAATTCCCAAAATATGATATTTTATAAAATAATTACACATATAGGTGTTAAAGGTGCGTTTCATGCATGTGCCTTTGACTAATATGAAGAAGGTGCATTCAATAATGGTCTTCTTCGCATTTTTTCCACTCCATGGGCGTGTTTGGGGATTGTAACTTTTGTTTAGTGTATATATCAAATTAAAGGCACATTTAATGAATGCACCTTTAGTGTGTGCCCTTTGATTGTTCGATATAACACTTTAAAAAAATACCAAATTTACACACAATGTCAATCTACAATACAATTCCAACTAAATGTCCACTTGATAGTGAAAAATCAAACATTAAACTACAAAAAAAAAAAAAAAAAACATTGAAACCCCTCCAGGTCATGATCAAATTGTTACATACTTTTAATCTAAAAATATGGCAAAAATCCAACCACAAAAATCATAAACACACAGGTAAAGTTAAAGTTATCTGGTTACAAGTGTTTATAAAAATATACATATCATAAGTAAAGAGTTATATAATGAGTTAAGCTAGTCTAACATTTTTTGTTCCTCCTTCCACTTGATGAAAGATTTTCCAAATATTTTAAAAGTTCATTTAGCTGCAAAATTATCATTATTGTGTCACAATTAAAATTATAAAAAATGAGAAACATTTGCTTTATTACCAAAAAAATAAAAAAGAAAGATAATGATAATTACAAATACCCCCTCGAACTTTCAAAGTTCATTTTTTGACTCCTTAAACTTTCAACAGTTGGTATAATTAATGGCAATTGACATCTTCTATGTGGATTTTGAAAGTTTAAGAGGTAAATCCACTCATAGATAAAAGTTTAAAGGGTAAATTGGCACACAGGTGAAAGTTTGATGAGGTAATATACAATTTCCTTGTTTTGTTTAATGAAAAAGATTGTTTGTCTTTAATAATACCAATTTTTGAAAGTTTAAGAGTACAAAAGTGCACTTTAAAAGTTTATTCTAATGTTGTCAAACCTAGATTAACCCAATTACTTCGACCGAATTCACTTAGAATCGCCCATAAAAGTAGGTCAGTCAATGCATCTAGCCTAGATTTGCATAGACACGAATTGACCCAGTTGGTCGGGGCGGTCCAACCTAGGTTCGACCTTGGAAAGGAAAACTAGATTTTTAAATATATATTCATACTATATTATAAATCTATATAATATAATCATTACATTATACTCTCTTCTTTTTTCAAGATATATATCTTATATGAATTTAATAATTAATTAATGTATTTGATCCAAATATAGATTTAATTAAGTGATATAATTTACATTTGCCTTTCATAATTAAAATGTGCCATATATTTTTACATTTTATTGATCCCATTTCAACCTTTGGTTCGACCTCTCAAGCCTTGATCCCTTTGCATGTTTGGGCCAATCTTAGTTTGGTTTTGACAATATTGATTTATTCACACAAAAGTGAAAGTCCAAGGGCTAATTTGTAATTAAAAAAAAGAAAAAAAAAAAGAAGGAGGTTCCATCAAATGCTAAAAGACCATGTGATATGGTTATATTTGCACAAAACGAGTATTATTATAATAAACAAATGTATAATCAATATTAGATGGGTTAATAATAACTACCAAATGCTTGAAATCACTTATCAATAAAAATGATTTCTTTCTTTTTTTTTTTTATCCTACTCGATCATTAAAAAGGTGGCATGTAAATTATACTGAAAAGTTGGAAAATTCTATGGTCTTATCGTTAATTTTACGGGACCGATCCCATCACCATTGAACATGTTACACCATACCCAATTGTGATTGAATCACTAAAATATTTAATATTTCATTTACTTTATCTATTATTACAATTAGATTAATGGTAGAACATATCTCTCGATGGGAACGTAGAAGCTTTCAAAAAGTTACAATACCCGAGGGCTATTTCATTTAAAAGCATAATGATTTATGTGGTTATAAAAAGTTACAAATTTATATAGAAAAGAGTTAAGTAAGATTACTATTAACATACGTCAATAGAATGAATATTTATATTAAAACTAAAAAAATCTACCGTATTATAATATGTATTAAAAATGATCTTAATTGATTAACCACTCAATTGTGATCACCGTGCATCAGTCGTCTCTAAATCCAACAGTCAGATCCTGTTGTGATCCGACAACTAATATGGGAATGGGAATCCTCATCCAGGCCAACATGCGATGCAACAACTCAGGAGTTCCCTGCTGAATGGGAAAAAGAGTTCCTCTGCTAAATGGGAAAAAAGACAACAGATTATTGACCTGTTACTCTTATTAACTTGTCTTTTCGCAAGTTACTTGTAGTATTCTCTAACCATTGCTGAAAAAATAAAAAGAAAGAAAAGATACGAACTTAATCACCATCATATACTTTATTTTGATTTGAGAGCTGGGATTCGGTTGATATTAGTTGATAGAAAGTTTTCTTTTTAGTTTTTAGGACAAAATAAAAGATGGGTTCTTTGAAAAGCGAGGATGAGATGGACCCAATTGACGAAGAAGCTTTAAAGGAGCCAATTTTGTATGTTAATGGTGTACGTAAGGTTTTGCCTGATGGGTTAGCCCATATGACCCTTCTCGAATATCTTCGTGGTAAGTACTGAGAACCAGAAATCATTAGCAAATAGCTAAGGTTGTCACTCGTTTTAATTTTTCGGTAGTATATAGCTAAAGTTGTTGTTTGATTGTTAGGAATGAGTGGAGAAAGAGAGAGTTGTAACTGGGTTGGACTTTGAGATTTGAATTGGAGATGAAAGTTGATAACTTCATATGCTATTCGCATTGGCTTACAAAATATAGAGAGGATTGTTGTTTTGTTGGTGGTGAGAGTCGGGGTCAGCTTTGAATTTTGTGGTACTTGGGTTTGAATTTTATCTGAATCTAAATTTGGCTTTAGTTGGTTTGGTTAACATTTTTAAGTTGAGAGAACTGCTGTTTGGATCCTTGGTCAAGCTTGAAGTGCTTGTAGATGTGCAAAGAGATGAATTTTTTATCTGAATCTGCTTCAGTTGGAGAGTTTAATTATGTATAGTGTCGCATGATCTTACATTGAGTTTGACTAGAGAGAACCGTTGTTTGGAAACTTTGGGATCTTGGGTAAAGCTTGAAAAATCATTATATTTTGAGATGCAATGGGATTGATCAAGTTGTTATATAGCTTTTTCCACCATGAGAACTCGATGTGGATGAGACCTTAGCTTCTGGTTGCTTGAACTAAAAGCAGAGTAGTGGGCACTGTCTGCAAAAAATTCATTATGTAATCGTTGACATGTGCTGCTATATCTCTAAAATAAGAGGCTCTAATAAGTATAATGCTATTTTAATCATTCTCATGTTCAAGTTTCAAGTTTAGTGCATGTGGTTTTCTAGAATGAATGAATGATGCAAAGTTTTTTCTTTTCATTTATTTTGGGTACGTAGACATAGGTCTCACAGGGACGAAGCTAGGCTGTGGAGAAGGTGGCTGTGGGGCTTGTACTGTAATGGTTTCTCAGTATAATAGAAGTTCGAAGAAATGTGTGTGAGTCTCTCTCTCTCTTATTTTTGTTCTAAAACTACATCTCTTGAAGTACTAACACTGCCAATTTTACAACCTTTAACAGTCATTATGCTGTCAATGCATGCTTAGCTCCTTTGTACTCTGTTGAAGGAATGCACGTGATCACGGTGGAGGGCATTGGAAGTCGTGGTCGTGGCTTGCATCCAATTCAAGTAACTTGACAATTATCATTGCTCTGTGTTTACAATCTTATCTCTCTTCCTATGTTACTTGTTTTGTGGTTTAACCAATCTGCTTCAAAGTCTCCATTGCTAGATCATTTTTTTTTTCAGTGATAGCAAGTAATGGTGACAGTTTTAACCGTATGACTTCTAGCTTGTTCACTTTGCTGTATAGGATAAGGGGGGAATGGAGTTCCTATTCAATAGAATTGTGATAGAGTTGTAATGGCTATTACAATGTTTAGTTGGCGTAAAACATAAAACAAGTAATTATTGGAGTAAAAAATAAAATATATATAATATCTTTGTTTTTATTAAAAAAAGAGGATAATTGCATCAGCAATATTTTCAAAACGGGTATGTATAATAAAGTTGAAAAAAAAAATATTAAACAATAATGAATTGCAATTCATGGGTATTGGAAATTTGGAATATGAATTATTATTCATCATTTTACATAATAACAATCAATTATAAATTGTTATTCTTCTCAAATGAACATTGTGATAATAGCTTTACATAGGATAAAGAGGGAATGAATAGCTATTTATGTGAAGTGAATAGGCTGTTCATATCTGGAGATTCTCTAGTATTGGTGGCATATCAAAATTCCTTGTGGAAGATTTTCTTAATCGAGTCAGAATGTTGTACTTTCATGCTTATTTGAAGAAAACCATGTTATCATACTTATGTCTAATCACCAGAAGAAATAAGAAATCTGGAGGTGACACATCTTGCTGAGCTAGAGTCACTATATTGTTGGTATTAGCCTTCACAAATCTTATGTAATAATTTGGCCATCTAGAAACTTTGCTAGTTTGCCAAGTACCACTAAAGAAAACGAGCATACATGTTGACACAAGGATCATGTAAGTAGAAAACAAAAGCGGATAACCTCTTTTGTGGAAGCTAAATTTTAATAAGAACATGTTTTTCTGTTTTTAGCACTACAATGGTGCAAAGCATGTCTATGTGTCTGAGGTTGTAACAAAAAAAAAAAAAAAAAAAAAAAAAAAACCTGGATAGTGTTTGCAGAAGCAGGACACTGCATAGTGTTTCCCAACCACCCACCCCCCCCTCTTCTTTTGGAACATCTTTTCTTCTTTTGTTTTGTTTGAGTTAGGATGAGGGCCCAGGCTGAGTGTAATCTAGTTGCAAAGAAAATCTTATTGTTACATTCCAAGTTGGATCTTGAATGATGAATAATTTCGTTTTTTTTTTTTAAGATCTTATTCTTATTCTTACTCCCAAGTGCTATTTCTTAGCAAGAGCCAATCAGCGAAAGCCCTGATAAGTTGGCCAATGACTATAATAAGTTTTTTACATTAGGTCATGGATTTTAAGAATAAAACCTCTCATATGAAATCCACACTGTGTTGCCTAAGATTTCGTGATGAGAAGACACTTCATTGGTGCCCCTTTTGAATTTCAGCAGGTGATTTTCACGTCTAACTGAGAAAGCAAAGAAGGGATCCAAACTATAAAAAAAGAGAAGTTGAATGCCCTGTCATTTTATTTTATTTTTAAAAGAAAATTCAGGCTCTAGCAAATAAAGGTGAAAGATAAGTGAGCACAGCTGATGCAAAACTATATGATTGGTGCCTGTACCTTACCATTGGTAGTTGATGGAGCCCTTTGCATTGCTTTGTTTTTGTTTCCTTTCGTAATAAAGAGTTTCAATACTTTGATTGAGGTTTATTCAAACCCATGGCAGTTCCACATGAAGACTGTTATGCTACTAGGCAAGGGTTAGTCTAAACTGTAAGCTTTTTATCATGAGATGGTTTGGTTTCCTCATTCTCCTCCTTTTTATTTTTCCCTGGTACCTTACCCAGATACCTCCTTTGAGTCTGCTGAAACTCCATAATATGTAGATACTTCAGCAGGAATATAATTTGTTATATACATTAACAGATGTTCTTCCATTCTTCCCACATTTTATATCCTCAACGTCGTTGATCCCTTTCCTCTCTGCCAATGATTATGTGGGTTGCTCCGGTCTTGTCACTACTTTAGGTCACACCAAAAAATATGATAAGAAGGAGTGAGGAAGGGTAGACAGGCGGAAATGACTTCAAGACACGATAGTCCAATATTGTAGCTACTTTATGGTACAGAGTTTATTTTATGAATCATTTATTGTTTCAGCATTGACTATTTTGCATTTCAGGAATCCTAGCACGTGCTCATGGTTCCCAATGTGGATATTGTACACCTGGTTTTATAATGTCAATGTATGCACTCCTGAGGTCAAGTGAGACTGCACCAACTGAGGAACAAATTGAGGAATGCCTTTCTGGAAATTTGTGCCGATGCACAGGTTATAGACCGATTCTTGAAGCATTCCGTGTCTTTGCTAAAAGGGATGATAGGTTATACGGAACTGACAGATCTTCATTGAGCATTGGAGAAAATTTTGTCTGCCCTTCAACTGGCAAGCCCTGTTCATGTCGCTCGCCAACTGTTAGTGATGCTGAAGGCAAAGGAATTATTTCTTGTAGTCAGAGATATAACTCCATCTCTTATAGTGATATTGATGGAAATCTTTTCACAGACAAGGAGTACATTTTTCCTTCTGAGTTAGTGCTTAGGAAATTCTCATACTTGAGTTTGAATGGATTTAATGGGCTAAAATGGTACCGACCATCAACACTCAAGCATTTACTACAATTGAGATCAAGATTTCCAGATTCCAAGTTGCTTGTTGGCAATACAGAGGTAGGAATTGAAATGAGGTTAAAGAAAATGCAGTATCGGGTTTTAATCTCAACTACCCATGTTTCTGAATTAAATGTAATCAATGTCATGGATGGGGGAATAGAGATTGGTGGTTCTGTGAGGCTCTCTGAACTTCTGAATGTTTTGAGGAAGGTCGTGGTTGAACGAGCTCCTGATAAAACATCATCATGTAGAGCTTTTATTGAACAACTTAAATGGTTTGCTGGGATGCAGATAAAAAATGTTGCCTCTGTTGGTGGCAACATATGCACTGCCAGTCCAATATCTGACCTGAACCCTTTATGGATGGCTGCGAGAGCAAAATTTCGAATAATTGATAGCAAGGGAATTGTCAGAGAAGTCCTTGCTGAAAATTTCTTTCTAGGATATCGCAAGGTGGACCTTGCAGGAGGGGAGATATTGCTCTCAATATTTTTGCCATGGACCAAGCCTTTGGAGTATGTGAAAGAATTTAAGCAGTCTCATAGAAGGGAGGATGATATAGCAATAGTGAATGCTGGAATGCGTGTTTCTCTCGGGCAAAAAGATGAGAATTTGGTTGTTTTGGATGCATCAATTGCTTATGGGGGAGTGGCTCCTCTCTCTTTGTCTGCAACACAGACGAAAATGTTCTTAATAGGAAAGATCTGGAATCAGGAACTTCTGCAGGGTGCTTTGGAAGTCTTAAAAAATGATATAACAATTAAGGATGATGCTCCAGGTGGAATGGTTGAGTTTCGGAGATCTTTAACTCTAAGTTTCTTCTTTAAATTTTTTCTTTGGGTTTCTTCACAAATGGATATGTCGAATTCCCCCAAGGAAAATATACCACCATCACATCTATCTGCCATAGAAGCATCTCCCCGGCCATTCATTACTGGGACGCAGGATTATGAAATAGTAAAACATGGTATAGCTGTAGGATCTCCAGAGATCCATCAATCATCAATGCTACAAGTGAGTGATCTTGAATACAGCTGCTTTGTATACTGTCACATGTCAGTTTCATGCTATATTCTGTATTCTTATTTTCAATATTAAAAATAAACAGATTAATGTCACAAATAATACCTAAATTTTGATAAAATATACAATTTGGTACTTGAATTTTGAAATTGATCACTTTAGTACCTAAACTTTGAAATTGATCAATTTGGTACCTGTATGAATTTTTCATGCACGCCAACAGTATTTTTGTCAAGTTCTTTCAAATACTAAATTGATCAATTTTAAAGTTTTTTAGGTATTAAATTGATCAATTTTAAAGGTTTTTAGATATTAAATTTAATCAAAAGTTTAGATACTTAATTGTATATTTTGCAAAAGTTTAGTATCATTTGTGATATTATCCCAAAATAAACTATACCTAGAAAAATGAATCGTCCTGATGCTTTTATGTGATCAAACATCTCATTTCTTCATGCATTCATTTTTATCTCATCAACCCTTATGTTATATTTTGGTTCTATTATTGGTTTAATAATTTTCTCAACTTAATGCTTATAGGTTGCTGCGCTGCTTATATATCATCAAAGCTTTTTCTAGTCTTTTTTTGTGCCAGTTTCCATTGTGAATTTGAACCTAAATAGAGTTCATCTGAAGAAAGTTTAAAGAACTCCTCATTGCTTACAAATAGTAATATTTACCGCATAGAGGGGCCAGCAACTTTTGAGATTACAATTGTTGGTTTTATGGTGTTACATCTTGTGCTTATACAGAATGATAGTTTGGTTTTTTGAGGTATCAAATAGAAGATTGCATAAGTTAAATGCAGGGTTCCCTATTTCGGAATTGGTCTTGCTGATCCATGTGCCATCTGTTTTTTCTCTTCAAGCTAAATCATTTTATACATAATTATATCTATATGGACAATGATAAAAAAACTTCTGTTGATTCAATTTTCTGCAAATGTATTGTAACTGGCAACATGTGTTGTGCACTGCTCTTCTTTGTGCTTCAATTAAAACTGCTGTTCGGAAATTTGAGCTGTTGTGATGTTGTGCTTGGAAAAGTGCACTGGTTATTTGTGCGAGGACTTTGCTTTTGAATTTCAGTTTGTTTGATGTTCTTCAAATGGTTGACATTTTGATTTCTGGTCGCAATGTTCTCCAGGTCACAGGAGAGGCAGAATATGCAGATGATATTCCATTGCCTCCTAATGGTTTGCATGCTGCTTTGATATTAAGCACAAAGCCTCATGCCCGCCTAATTTCAATAGATCCATCAAAAGCAAAATCTTCTCCTGGGTTTGCAGGCATTTTTCTTGCTAAAGATGTGCCTGGAACTAATAAAATTGGGCCAGTATTTAAAGACGAGGAACTATTTGCTTCAGAATTTGTCACTTGTGTGGGTCAGGTACATGACTTGCTTGTTAAAAATTATGTCAAAATTTCAAAGCCCAATACCTTTCTCTATCCTATTCTTATCTTCGATGTTGTCGCAATATAGATGCAACCTAGTATGCACAAATTTCTTTTTGGTTAGCCATCCATGTATGATAAATAAAATTGTAATCTTACCACTTTTCGGAAGGAGATCTTGACTACTCGTTCTCTTTTTTTTTTTTTTTTAAATAAAATTTTGCAGGTTATTGGAGTTGTAGTAGCTGACAGCCATGAAAATGCAAAACTAGCAGCAAGAAAGGTTCACGTAGAGTATGAAGAACTGCCTCCTATCTTGTCCATAGAAGATGCCATCAAAGCTAAAAGTTTCCATCCTAACACAGAGAGGAAATTGCAAAAAGGTGATGTGGATAACCATTTCAAGTCCGGTGAATGTTTCAAAGTTATAGAAGGGCAGGTTCAAGTGGGAGGACAGGAACACTTTTACCTGGAAACACAGAGCAGTGTGGTATGGACGGTTGATGGAGGGAACGAAGTCCATATGGTTTCATCAACTCAAGTGAGTAATGCTTTTAAAAAATTGCAGAGTGATGTTTTTTCATTAAAATTTATGGCTGAATACCTAAGCATATATACATATTTGAGAGAAGAGGGGGGGGGGGGGGGGGGTGGGGTGGGTGAGGGAGGAGAAGGAAAAAGAAACAAATTCTCAGCTTAAGTGGAAATCACCTGAATTTATTTTCTTTAATGATTGTGCTCTTAATAGTAAAAAAACGCAAATAGTTACTTCATTCCTAAACACATATAATAATTTTTTAAAAATAAGAAACATATTTAAACACTTTCTCTTGAGTTATTATTACAGCTTTTAAAAATTACTTATCTGGCTTGAAATAGAGACCGGAAATTGGAGTGATTGCATGCCCTAATTAAAATGCGAGTACCCTATTAAACTACAAAACACACACCAGAGATATGGTGTTCCTAACTCTGGAGCATCAACTCCTAAGCACAGGGATTATGACTGCTAGAACAAATAACTGACTCTTTAACATGACTCTTTTATACTACCTATGTCATTGATATTATGCTACATGGCTAATTCTATGAGAATCCTAAGGCTTCTACAACTTGTCTGTCCATTCTAACACAAACAGTTAACTATATGAGTCATCATTAGGAACTTCATGTGAAATTGATTTGATTCTCCATTCGATATTTTGTGATTGTGCGAGAGAGCTTTGATGCAGTTCCAATGAGAGGATTATTATCTTTTTCAAAATCTCAAGTTAAAGGAAACTAAGGCTAACTCAAGAGGAAAATTATCTTAAATGAAATTTCCAAGGCGTCTTTGCATGCTGTTGACATATGAATTTGTTAAAATTAACGATAAAGCATAGATAGAAGGCGGAGAGGAAAAAGAGAAAAAAAAAAAAGCTAATACATAGGTCTTGAGTTTGATTTCCCACTTTGTCCTTTGACTCTAAATTTACTTATTTGCATGTGATGGGCCTTAGTCAATACCCAGATTGCACAGGTGAGAGGAGTATTAAAGTATGAAATGTAGAAAGCTCTCATCAATCTGGAAAATTAAGCTTTTAATTTAGTTGCTGTTGCTAGTAGAACTAAATTTAACAAAAAGCATATTAGATTAACATCTGAAAGCTTGCATATGGGAATATATGCTAGAAATTACCTGACTGACCAATGTATGAATTTCCTGTGCAGGCCCCTCAGAAGCATCAGCATTATGTTGCTGATGTTCTAGGTCTTCCAATGTCAAAAGTTGTTTGCAAGACTAAGAGGCTTGGTGGTGGATTTGGAGGGAAGGAAACAAGATCTGCATTTGTTGCTGCTGCTGCTTCTGTCCCAGCATATCTGTTAAATCAGCCTGTGAAACTCACGTTAGACAGGGATATAGACATGATGATAACTGGGCAGCGCCATGGCTTTCTTGGAAAGTACAAGGTTAATTACACTTAATAGTATCTAACTCAAATAATCTGCTTTGCATGCATTACAATTTCATTTGTCTACTTTGGCTGCTCCATTTCATCTTTTGAGCTGGTGGGACATGCATCCATTATGTATGTGACCAAAATACAACACATTATAGTTATATAAACACACTTTATTGCAATAGTTAAATTGATGATGAATTTGACTACTTGATATAGGTAGGATTCACCAGGGAAGGAAAGGTGCTGGCTTTGGATCTTGAAATTTATAACAATGCTGGAAATTCTCAAGATTTATCTTTTTCTATCCTTGAGCGGGCCATGTTTCATTCAGACAATGTTTATGAGATACCTAATATGAGGGTATTTGGAAGGGTATGTTTCACTCACTTTCCCAGTAACACTGCTTTTCGAGGATTTGGGGGTCCTCAGGGTATGCTTATTGCTGAAAACTGGATTCAAAGGATAGCTGTTGAACTCAATAAAAGTCCAGAAGAAATAAGGGTAATTCTTCTCCTTTGCGCTATCATAGCTTTAATGTCCTGTTAGTTAAACTGTTGAGGTTATGTTTTTTAATACTTTTGAATTGGGCTTCCTTTTAGGAAATAAATTTTCAAGGGGAGGGTTCCGTGACACACTTTGGGCAACGCCTCGAACACTGTAATATCTCCCGTGTCTGGGACCAGCTGAAGCAGTCTTGTAATTTTTCGAATGCTCGGGAGGAAGTTGACTGCTATAATCTTCAAAATAGGTGGAAAAAGCGTGGCATTGCTATGGTTCCTACAAAATTTGGCATATCCTTTACAACAAAACACCTGAATCAGGTGATTGGTCATCATTACACACTAATAGTGTTCATAGGCATTTCTATGCATGTTCATTTGTTAGCTAATATATATGTCATGCTGTCTGTATAGGTGTTATTGGTTAATATTTGAAGGTCCCAACCCTTACAGACTTCAATTTTTTTTTGGCTGATTCTAGGCAGGTGCCCTTGTCCATGTATATACTGATGGAACTGTTTTGGTTACGCATGGAGGTGTTGAGATGGGGCAAGGGTTGCACACAAAAGTTGCTCAAATTGCTGCTTCTTGCTTCAACATACCTCTGAATAATGTCTTTATTTCAGAGACAAGCACTGACAAGGTATCAATGTAGCCATTGAGGTTTAGTTGCCACTACACTAGTAGTCCAGTATGGTTGCTCTTTTGTAGATGACTTGCCACATGTAATCTGATGCCTCCAGTTAGTGACAGTATCCTTTGATAAATGCGACAGTAATACCTTACCAATTCACTTATTGATAAGCATCATGATCATCAGTTTAAAATTTCTTCTTTTATTCTTTTTATGTAATATCATTATGTTCATAGAGATGAAAATTTAAGTAAGTTCGGTTTATGAGCATGCTAGTAACATCTGTAGCAACAACTGCATCACTAGGAACTTAATAATTTCTCATATCAACTGTAATTTTGTGATGTGAGATTTTTGATCCTTTTGAAGGAGGCAGCACTCTGTTCACCTCATCCTCTCTTCAGATTGCTGACAGTTCACACACAGGTTTATATGTTTGTAAACTCTATTGATTCTTCCATTTAGGTCCCTAACGCATCAGCAACAGCTGCTTCTGCAAGTTCTGATATGTATGGAGCAGCAGTGTTGGATGCCTGTGAGAAAATAAAAGCAAGGATGGAGCCTATTGCTTCAAGGCGCAATTTCGGATCTCTTGCTGAGGTGAGCATTAATATAGTTCAAGGTATATTGGAAGTGCTCAGGGAAGTTTTACAGATATGCCAATTTTTACATTGATCCTTTTGAACCTATATTACATGGGTTTTACTTGTCGAATCCGTGAACATGCCTATTAGTTTCTACAGATACTCTAGCAGACAATCTAGAAAAAATTAATGAATATGATTGGCTGCAGGGAATGTCATATATGAGAGAATATTTTCTTTGGACTGAGAATAAAAGTTCTCTACTCTGCCTAAGATATGGTCCCTACCCTAAGAACTCCCACTTAAAACTGCTTTGCAAGAGAAGGGGATAGACATCGGATATCGTGTATGGATAATGAAGCTTTTAAGCAATGCCTTACTGGGTAGCTAACCACCTATTCAAGCCAATGGGGAAAATAATTTAAGAAAAGCAATGGCAGTAACATTAATGGATAAATATTGTTGATTAACAACCTTAATAAAACTAGTTATATGCTCCTTTCTATAAATTACTCTCCACTTAGAGTATGTATGTTCTTCCTCTGTATACTTATGAATTTTTCAAATTCTATTCTACTAAGTCACTTCTTGTTTTATTATTTACAGCTAGCAACTGCTTGCTACCTAGAGAGGATAGATCTTTCGGCTCATGGGTTTTACATTACCCCTGACATTGGCTTTGATTGGAGCATTGGGAAAGGAAATGTATTCAGATACCACACTTATGGGGCCGCATTTGCAGAGGTTGAAATTGACACATTGACTGGAGATTTTCATACCAGGAAAGCAGATGTTATCCTAGATCTTGGCTATTCTCTCAATCCTGCACTTGATGTGGGGCAGGTACCTCGCTTTTAGGACCTATCAACATTCCAGCATTTTTCAGTCTGCCATTATTTTGATTATACTGGACCCTGCAAAAAGCCACCTGATGGACCTATTTCCTAAGCTTGGTGGTATGATATTGTGCAGATTGAAGGAGCATTTGTACAAGGTCTAGGTTGGGTTGCTTTGGAAGAGCTAAAGTGGGGCGATCCAGCTCACAAGTGGATCCCACCTGGTTGCTTATACACCTGTGGCCCCGGAGCTTACAAAATTCCTTCTGCAAACGATGTTCCCTTGAAGTTCAATGTTTCCCTTTTGAAGGTATGTTTTCACTTGGCTGTTAGCAGTCTGCATAGGATAAAAAAAAGCACTACTAAGAATACGCATATGCCAAGCCACACGTTGTCTTATAGAAATTGAGAATATTTTGAATATTGGTAGGGTCATCCAAATGTGAAGGCCATCCATTCTTCAAAAGCCGTTGGAGAGCCTCCCTTTTTCCTTGCTTCATCCGTCTTTTTTGCCATCAAAGATGCTATTATTGCTGCAAGAGCAGAGACTGGGCACACCGAATGGTTCCCTTTTGATAATCCAGCCACACCAGAACGAATACGCATGGCATGTATTGATGAATTCACAACATCATTTGCTAGCTCAAGTTTCCGCCCAAAGCTAAGTATATGATGAAATTTTTTCTTTCATGTTGGAATCCACTTTAGCAATCAGATAAATGTGTACATTAAACGATGCTGCATAAATTTGATTAAAGTCAAGTCAATAAGAACATAGATTCTTGATGAGATTCCACATAGCAAATTGATGCAAACATCATTTACCACGAAATAGAAGCAGTGAAAAATTATATTTTAGAATTCAGATCATCCTGTCATTGCTCTCTGGTTGTACATTTAGTGCTTAGATTGCTAGCCAATTTCATTGCAATCAAGCTTTTGGATCTTGAGCATTGCAATTTGCTGGCTATTGACAAGATCTCTTGTAGTCTAGTGGTACAGACACTGATCTCCTAATACATTGTAATCATTGAAAAAATTGCTAGTTTATTGTTGAATTCCCACGATTACGCTAAAAAGCTCAAGGCTAATGGCCCATACTTGATATGGGGGTTCCTAAGATCACTTTCCTAGTATTTTGTTTTGGCCAATCCCATTGATTCTCGGCTTTATGCATTTTTAAGAATCCATGAAGCATCTGATAT
This sequence comes from Combretum micranthum, assembly GCA_024138025.1. Taxonomy (NCBI): domain Eukaryota; kingdom Viridiplantae; phylum Streptophyta; class Magnoliopsida; order Myrtales; family Combretaceae; genus Combretum; species Combretum micranthum. Next base: position 348,586 of record JAMXBD010000706.1, read on the forward strand.
GACTATGCTTTAGGATGAGTATTGAAGTCCTTTATGTTTGCTGAAATTTAATGGTCATATATATATAAAGCTAGTATTTGAGTTCTTTATATTTATATATTTTACGCTAAGCAAGTCCTCTATACAGTAATACAAATATAAAACACATAAATGGCTTCCTTTAAAATATAAAAAATTTAACTGAATTTTTAGATAAGTTTAGCAGACTTGAAAAGACTGGAATTTTTGCAGACATTGCAGGCATCTTGTGCATTTTCTTGCTTTTACTATAAAGTACAATTGCATGGTTAAATTAAGATTTAGCAAAGGTCCTCTTTTTACATAAATTCTTTGGTGGTTCCGATTTGGATAGGATGAATGCGAAGTTTGGTTTTGTATGATTGTTGGTCCTATGTTATTCCATCAGTAGGGATCAATGATGTTGATAAAGAAGCGCCAAACATGGCTCCATTTGGGCTCCCGTTGGAATGATGGAGTTTGCCACGACCAAGCACCATCTCTAGCTACCATTGCGGTAGAGGGGATTTCAGCAGGTTATGTCTCCTGGGCCCGAGGTTTAGGGATATAATCGGGCTGAGTTCAGGATGGGTTTTACAAAAACCGAACTTGAACCCGAGCATGATACTCTAAAGGTTTCTAGAAACCTGTCCTAATCCTTATAGGATTTTTGTTCATAAACCCAAAACCCATCCGATAGACCTTATAGGGAACTCGACCCCGACCCATCCTCATCTCCAAACTCGAACTCGAACCCAAACCCAATAAAACTAATAATATTTTAACTATAACTATTTTATGTTTAAATTTATCTTTAAAAAAAAAAACCTTTTTTTCTCTCAAAATATATTATCATAATTTTTTTTCTTGTTTATAATGGAAATTTTATTTCTATTAATATTTGTGTATATAATTAATCCTTTCTAATGTATTCTCTTTATTCTAAATTAGCTTAACATTATAATAGGACAACATGTTAATTAAAATCAAATATTATTAAAGATGAATTATCTATAAAATTAAAAATGCATATATTGTTTCTTAAATTGAACTACAAATTTAAAAATGTACATACTATTTATAAAATTTAACTAGTATCTAATGGCCAAAAAAAAAAAAAAAACTAGTACATTAAATATATAAACTTTAATTTAGTTTTACTTTTAATTGTGTTAATTGAAAAAAAAAATTGTAATAATTTTTTTAACAGGTTTAGATTCTCAACAGATTTTATATCATTCTCAAAACCCAACCCAAAACCCTCTAGAGTCTAGCACAATGTTTTAAAACCATTCCAAACCCTATAGAGTATTTATCGCATTAGATGGGCCAAGTACCCTCTAAACACCTACCCAGTTATATCTATACCAAAGTTGCGATCGATGGAGTTATAAAGATCAATGACTCCACCAAGCTATTGAAAGCAAAGTTCATAACTAACCATATGATATTAGAGCCATTTCACCGTGTGAGACAAACTTGTTCAAAGCTTAAAGCCACAAGCTTATCTATGGTAGACAATTTTTAGGCATTTGTTTTATCCTAATAGCCCCTATTTGAATTCTATAGGTGTCATGTTAATATCTTAATAAAACATTTTCTTAAAAAACTCTCCACTGTATTTTGACAGTTCTTAAAATAAGGTTATTAACATTTATTTATATTATTTGTAGAAGTTATGGTATAAAATTTATATAAAGCTAATATTAAAATGGTAAAGAGAAACACACACACACATAAACACTTTTTTTTTTTAAATCCATGTCAAATGACTAAAAAAGGTGACATACTAGATTACGATGGAGGACTCCTGGCTCCTAAGACTTATGCCAAGATCCTCTAATTGAGGATGGACTTAATGAAACACAAGTGGATAGAAAAGGAGTGTAAGCAATTAGTAGGTTGCTTAAACTCAACCAGGTTACCTGAGACAGCTATAGAGAAAGACATTCTCCTTTATTTTAACTCTTTTATTTTAATTTTGTGTTTTTATTTTGAGTTGTGGTTAATGACTTGGTATCTTACATGGTTTGCAGCCACTACTTATTTTTTTATATTAAAGATTATATCTATAATTGCCAGAAGATCATGATGTCATATATACCACGTAAGATTTAATATATTTTAAAAAAAAAAATGAAGTCAACTAAAAAAATTGAAATTGGTTATAGAAGAGAGAGAGAGAGAGAGAGAATATAACATGCATAATGATGCATTGCAGGGTAAAAATAGTTTTGTCACTACTATCTAATGGGACTTTTCCCTCTTAGCAAAAGGGCATGGTGAGTGGTGATATTCTATAGTAGTACTGCCACCCTGATTGATGTTAATTTTTGCTTATATTATCCCAGGTTTATATTGGACTTATGTGTGTATTATATATCCTTAGTACGTAAAATACTCGATTTAGAGAAATAAGCAAAAGAGGAATTCAAGTGCAAGAACAAACAAGAGAAGACCAAGAAATCGACACTTGAGCAGCAATTAACTACATCAACACGGTAGCTAGCAACTAGTAACACCTAGGAGCTCTTTGATCATAGTGATTGGCTCTCCCTTGAATAAGTAGGTCCAAGTCCCTAAGCTTCATATTTTGGGGTCTATTTGAATTGTTTGATTTTCATTTGTATGTAATCTGCATTTGTATCTTATGTTTTAATCTGTTTATGAGAAAAAAATACATGTTTTTCATTTGTATATGCATGAATAAGAACGTTAAGCACCAAAAGCTTCAATCTAATTCAACAGCTTAACAATAACAATTCTCGTGCATGAATCAAAGTATTTGGGATCTTGGATTAGTGGTTCATGATTTTTATTTATCGAATATCTAAATTCTTAATCTTCTCGTTGTATTGTATGAAATGCATGTGAAGTTTAGGTAAAGTTAGAAAGGAGTCCATCTAGTTAATACTTCATGACAAATCAACCCAAATGACATGCTTAACAAAGAATTATGAAAAATAATATGGGTAAGGTTTAAAATATTCATCTATTAATCCATTTTTAATGTGGATACTTCTACGATCTCATCACATGAACATTCCACTAATAATATTAGTATTAAATTAATTAAAAAAGATTAATATAAAATAAACATTAAGGATTTGAGCATGGCTGCAATATATCAGAGTCTTTGAATAATAATAATCATAGATTTTTTTTTTTTGTAATGTTGTCTTATAGAAAGATTTAAATGATTCAAACAATTCTCACTCTTAGAGGGGCGTACTAGGAACTTATAAATTGTCCCGACAACAAGATCGTTCAGTCAATCATCCAGCTAGTAAAATAAATATAGCAATTGCTATATTGACTAGTTCTAACAGTGCAATCATGCTTAGGTGTGAAATTGAACCATTAAATAGTATAATACATGAGATTGATTCTGTTAAAATTAATAAAAGGACTATAGAATTTTTTTGAGAACTATGCTTAAGTAAATAATCTAACTTATTTAAAAATTAATTAGTCAAATATAGTGTTAATTAATAACATCGTTATTAACGCCAAATCTCAAGATCTTAATTTAATGGTTCTTGATTTTATTGCATAGGTGACCATATTTCAAAATTTTGGATCAATTCGAAAGTAGTTTTTCCTTTAATCAAATTTCAAAATAGTTTAGATGAGGGAAAAACATGTCTACCATTTTTGAGGAAACATTTATAAAAATACAAATTAAACAAAAAAAAATTATAAAGTTAACATTGCTATATCGCATATTAAAGGTGCAATACAAGGATTTACACAAGTATTACATTTCTAACATGCAATATAGCTATGTGCTCTGGTAAACTTTTGAAAATAGCTATATCGCATGACCAACTTGCAATATAGATTTGAATACGTATCGTATTTTGGTCATGATACACGTTGAATAATTACCCATGTGTCGTATACACAAAAAAAAGCCTTATGATATAGAGATGGTAAATGGGTGGGCAAAAAAACCGACCAAACCAAACCAATCTGCAATCGAAACAAACTAAAATGAAAATATAGTTTTTTTTAACAATTTATTTAGAAAATTCTCAATTCAAACCAGTATGTAAATTTATGATTGGTTTGAAGAGATAAATTGAATTAATCTATAAAACTGAACCAATCCGTTTCGGACAAACATTAAAAAAAAAATTACTTGTAATTGTAAATTTTTTCATAATGATTTATTGAAAGTCATGTATGTTCTTATGGTTTTACTATGATATTTATTATATGATGAATACTAATTAATAATAACTTATTTTCTTTTAAAATTGTTTAGGCTCAAGATGTATTATTTTGTTGGCTACTTAATATTGTTTTTTTATTAATTGTTTGAACTCTGTGGGGTATGAATTTTGTTATTTAGTCATACAATTTATTATGTATTAATTGTTTATTGAATTTTATTTTGTAGATGACATTTTTAGCGAAATTTGCTAGTAAATGATTGATTGGATGATTTTCTAGAGGACTAAAGATTAAATTTTACTATATATTAGTTAGTGAGGGTACTATGTTAGTGACCAAATAATTTTATGAAAGATTATGGATTAGAATGCGATGGATTTATAAAGTATTTTGTTAAGATATGCAATATGAACTTTGAAAACTGATTTCGATATATAAAATATCCACACAAATGTAAAATATTACAACTAATTTTTTTTTAATTATAATTTTGATTTAATCCGTAATTCAAATTGAATTAACCCAAATCGTTATTTAAGGTTTGAAAGAAAAAAAACCAAATCCTAAATTATGGTTTGGTTTGGTTTTAGTAAAAATGGGACTAAACTAATTTAGGCCAATCCCTAGTAATTATGTAATTATTTTTACCTAAGTTGAATTTTTGAATTCTTCTTTTAAATAATGGTTAAGCATAAAATAATCTTAGTTTATATATTAAAAAAATTATCTTTAGATTTAGACTAGATACATAACTGATTGGAAGTTAATCAACATTCCATGTAAACAATTTGATACTTACAGGTTATTGTCATTAGAGTAAATTACAAAAAACATGACATGTGTTTTGTGTCATTTGAAATAAGATGACCGGAGTTTTGTTTTTTGACAACCATATGACCTAGGTTTAATAATCTTATGCAAATTATAAAAGAGAGACACATGACAATTTTTTATTGGTTAGTCGTATTATTAATTAGGGTGAAACACATATCTACTTATATTTCAAAAAGAAATTACACAAATACCGATACAGAATTTTATGTTATACATGCGATCTACGTTTTTCTATATGAGTCACATTTTGTAGATGTAATTCAGCTAAAAGTTATACAGTACCGAATCGCCAAGAGATGCGATTCACCCACGAGTGCACTTACAAAGTTCTGGACTCCGTGAATCGCATCTCCTAAAGGAGATTCATTTTTACATGAGTAGCTCTTAGTAAATATAAGTCATATATATGAAAGGTGAATCGCCTTTATAACATGCAATTCATATTTACACATGAATCGCATGTTTAATGAGCGAATCACATATAAATTGAAAAAAGAATAACCGAATCGCATATAATAAATACAATTTTACATCGGTATTTTGATAATTAATTTTATATAAATCGTATTTGTATAGTTTCTTTTTGGAGGGTCACTAATCATGCAATTTCCTCTTATTAATTAACTCAATTTACTAAAATAAATAAAAATATGAAAAAGCTCCAGAAAATAAAGGGGAAAAAAGGAAAAACAAAGAGAAAAACAAAAAGAAAAGGAATCTCATCATGCCATTGCAAATCGGGACGATGGAATCCCGAAGCTTAGCTCTCTCTCTCTTTGTCCTCTTTGTGTCTCTTTCTCTTTGATGAAAACAAAATTCCTTTACAATTTGGCACCCTAATTTCCATCTGATTCAACTAGGTTCATGCACAGCTTCTCTATCCTGTCCCTAATTAAGCAAAACAAAAACCCATTCATATTCAATCCGATTTCGAAACCTAGTGTCAAATTTCACAGAAACTTGATTCATGCTTTTGGCTAATGGTACGGATTCGGACGAGGTTGTGGTGCTATATAGGGTTCGTCCTGGATTGAAATGAAAGCTTGCCGCCGCTTGAAGACGCAATCGGAGATCTATGGGAATTTGGGCAGTCTTCGAGCTAGAGATTCCCAAGCATTTGAAGAAGTGTTCGGTTTTCGATTTATTTAAAAAAAAAAAAGAAAAAAAATCCTTTTCTTTCTTTTTTTTAATTTTCTAAATTTTTTTCATTTTTTATCCTAATAAGTTGAGTTATTTAATAATACGACTAACCGATAAACAAATAAAGTTTGCACAAGATTATTAAATTTAGATTAAGCAATTGTAACAAATAAAATTCAAGTCACCCCATCGCAAATAATCCAAAATACGAGTCATATTTTTATAATTTACCCCTCTTATGACAATGTATTGCGTTTTTTTTTTTTTAACATATTCAATTTCAAGGTTACCTTAATTTTATTGTGAACAATCATAGAGGAAATATATATGTTTTTCGAATATGGTCTTTGTGTATAATGTCCTCATTATCTTGTGTAGTCATCATTAAAATCGCTGATGCTTTCGACAGCATACGAGTCAGGATGGCCGAGTGGTCTAAGGCGCCAGACTCAAGTTCTGGTCCTCGTGAGAGGGCGTGGGTTCAAATCCCACTTCTGACAATTTTTGTGCCTCTTTTCTTTTTTCTACTTCGATTACTTTTCTGTTTTTTCGCAAATCAGCATCTCAAAATGTAATTCTCCTCCTATCAATGGTGAATCCGTTCCAAGCAAAACTTATTTTTTCATATAATGAGAAGCACTTCTTATTGAATTAGAATCTTTATATTAGTGAGTCTAACTAAAAATGTAAAAATTTGATATCACTCGTATAAGAAGTGGCAAAACTTTAATTATCAAAACCTTTTTTTTATAATATTTTTTAAGTTTATCAAACCTTTAAGATCAAGCATGTTTCAGATTTAATGGATAGAGTTCCGATTGGATTGTTATTTACTTATCCAATTTATCATTTAAGTGAATTATCCTGGATGGGAATAAATTACAAAATAGATCTATCTGTTTTGGTTCTTAGTACGCCTATCAGACTTTCGTCTAAGATTTGCAATTTATGATTTAGTCGGTGAAGGTTTTCTTTAAGGGAAAGAAAATACTAAAGCAAAAGTTGGTTTCTTAAATTTACTATCATATCAAAATTTCGTTTTCTCCTAATTTTCATAACATATGCCAACAGTTTGATTTGTTTCAAGAACGTGTTGTAATTCATGTGATCATTGTTATGTTTTTAATTATAAACTCATAATCAATTTCTTGTTTTTGACTTAGGTGATGAAAACTCATAAAAGGGAAATTAAAACTTGGTTTTTTTTCCGATTACTTTTGTTGGGAAAAGGAAAAAAATATTATTAAAATAAAAAAAATTACGAAAATGCCACTAGGACAAAATTAATCCCAGAAATAGGCAACACGGTCTCGTCTCTTGAAGAGACGAGGTTGTTAGTGCATGACCTCGTCTTTTCAAGAGACGAGGCTGTGTCATGTTCTTTGGCCTCGTCTCTTGAAGAGACGAGGTCAGGCCAAGGAGTGGCCTCGTCTCTTCAAGAGACGAGGCAAGGCTAAAATCCGCCAAACCCTATCATATTTCTTGAAAAAGAAAAATTTACATCAAAAACCTGTAAAAACCTGTCAAATACAAATATAAACAGCCATAGAAGCCATTAACAAACTACAGTGTTTCCAAGCCCAATCGAAACACACATTCCCAATCCCAAATCATGCACAGTGCAATGAAAATATGAGTATTCGTAGAGTCATAACACATAATAGGAAATGAAATAGAATGAAATGTAGAGTGATTGTTCTAATAAAAAGTATAGGAGAAAATGAGTACGATCTATACATTGAAGAATAATACAAGGAAATAAGAAGCTACATACAAAAAAAAAATAAATAAATAAAAAGAAGAAAATCTACCTATCGTCCACTACTGCTGCTGCTGCTGTGTGTCCCTCCTCCCTCGTCCTCGGCCCTACCCCACCTCACGTATATCCTCGGGAATGGGATACGCTGATGGTGAGGATGCGGTGAATATGGGCCAGTCTTTGTAACTGGAGCGGACTCCTCTCCCGTAGCAGCACTATACTGATGGAATGGGACAGAGTCTGGCTCGACCTGTGTAAGGCCCTCCCCCATATCATGAGATAGCGATGGTCGCCGCTTCTGTGGAGCTAGGGGAGTGTGGAAGTCACTGGATAACGAGTCTGGCATGGGGGTGTCCCCCATATCATAAGAAGTAGATGACGGGCCAGCCTCGTCATGAATGACTTGGGAAGGACCAGGCACATCGAATGGAGGTAGGTCAGACGGCTCAGGCTCATCTCTGATTTGTATACCTGGAGCCCGAGCTCGTCCCTGACCCCGTCCCCGTCCCCGCCCACGCCTCTCTCTAGGAGGATGTCGTCTCTGTATGGTATGAGGCTGTGAGTCACCCTGTGCTGTGCTGGTGGTGGAGCTGGTGGTACTGGATCATTGAAATTCAAACCCATAAACTCATCCACTACACGACAGACATCTCGTGCAGTGGATGCAGTAAGCTCTGGGGGCATGTCTGGGACGCTAAAAATGAAATCAGCTTGCGAGTAATAGCAAATTTTTATATCAGTGAATAGCTTATAAGTCAGTACAAGTAGATATAAAGCTTACAGAGACAGTGATCTTACCATGTATCACATGATAGCTCTTGTGCGACCGATCCGGCGTCGGGTGATCGCATGATACCACTGGAAGTAATCGTCAGATGTCCCAGCCGGCAAATCTGACATCTGTACAATGCAATCACGCCGAGCATCCCACTCAGCGATCCACCTGGCGTGCTCGGCCTGCCAGTTCCACTCGGAACGTCCCCTCATGTCAATCTCATGGAGGGGTCTCATATCAACAGGAGGGGTTGGTATCTCCTGGAAGCCACTAAACTGTCTGAGCACTCTGTCCGGATAGTAGTGCTCGACAAGGTAGAAGCATACCAATGACACCCGAGAACTCTATACATCGTGCCTACCAGGCAATACGGTGGCAGGGCGGGCAGGATAGAACAGTATGGGTCCCACACCACCTGGTGAAGTAGCAAAAGCGATATACTGCATTAGAAAATGATCGCACAATAGCAATTTAAGAGTAGATGGCAATGGAAATCAAAAGTGATCTATCGCATACTTGATGCGCCATCTATCGATCAAAGGAGGCGCGGTACTCAATCAATAGGTGGGTGGACACACGGGTGACGTTGAAAGTCGCACCCCAATGACTGATGAGTGGGCGGCCTGCGGTAACAGAGGTGAGCAGTTGCCGTACCGGGGCAATGTGGGGGAAGTGCTCCCACGCCCATATCTGCAGGACAACTAGTGGTCCTGCCATGTCCCCCGTGTCGACATCGGAAGCCAGGCATAGCTGCCTGTATAGCCAAGCCAAATAGGCTGCTTCCCATGCGTGCTGCCCTGCCCGCTCGAAATCTCGGAGCAGCTGGAGGTACATAAGATGGATGTAGTTGGAGGATTTGTCTACGACAATATATCCCCCAAGCAGCAGCAGAATGTATGCCCTGGCATGACGTCGGATCATCGCGTCATCAGCAAACTCAGATAGGTTGCTGAAGTGGCTATCCAACCACGACATCTTCAGCCGACCTCCATCCATGTCGACGCTGGGGACTGGCCGAACTCCTAATAACTCCTCGCACAAATCTGGCCAATCCATGCGAGCAGTGCCAGTAACGGCCAATCCATCTACAGGGAGGCCCATCAGGATAGCAACGTCCTGCAGTGTCACAATCCACTCTCCTATGGTCATGTGGAACGTGTGCGTCTCTGGGCGCCATCGCTCGACTAAAGCAGTAATCAGATGCCAATCCAGCTGAATGAAAGGCATTTGAGCCGCCCCTATGAACCCTGCCTGAGACAGGAATGGCACCAGGCGCTCGTCCACGTCTGTAGGTATCCCAGCAGGTCGCCTGAGCCTGGCCTCTCTGCGACGACAATGTATCTATCTATATACATACTAATCAGATAAAATCCTTCCACGTCCTAATCGCACAATAAAATGATTCTAACAACACATATCATCGTCATTCAACAATGTAGCAACATTCATTAACAAAAAAAATAAAAAATCACGAAAATCTTACCTCAAAATTCGCCGGCGGATTTCAATGAATTCTCTCGCGTATCGCTCCTCCTACCTACAAATTGCAATGTAGACACCGCTTAGGGGCTCTGAGATTGCCCAATCACAAAAAAAATCCAACAAACTGTGCAGAACCACCGTTGGGCGATTGGGAGAAAAGCAAGATTAGGATTTCGGCCGAAATTCAAATGGGGAGAAATGGGGGAAGAAGGCACGGCTGGTGGTTTTAGCTCGCAGACCTCGTCTCTTCAAGAGACGAGGTCACAAACGGAGTAACCTCATCTCTTCAAGAGACTAGGCCGTGTTGCCTATTTCTGGGATTAATTTCGTCCTAGTGGCATTTTCGTAATTTTTTTATTTTAATAATATTTTTTTTCCTTTTCCCTACTTTTGTTTGAATTAATAGCAAATTTCTTCAATCCATTGGCAGCAAGTGCTCCGATACTGAAGTGAATTGTAAGAGAGCATTATAGATCCTGAAAAAAATCTATATATAATTAAACCTCAACTATTTGTTTCCTTAATTTTTTTTCCACATTCAAATCCTTAATAAATCAAAGTTTTGATTCCACTTACTCTATAAAATGAGATTATTTCATGTTTAATCATCATTTTTATTAAATTACATAAATACAACTTGAATGAAAATAATTACATGATTACCATTGCCATGCTATATAGGTTTTTTTTTTTTTTTTTGGTGTACCGAATGTACACATTCAGACTTATATTACATAGTGGTTATGTGATACACCTATTTCAAAAGTTTATCAAAGTATATCGCAATATCGCATGCTAGAGTTTTGGTTAAAGTTAGAGTTTTTAATTTTTTCGGTTCCAATTAACCGATCCAAAATATAACTATGTATATAATATATAAATGAATAGAGATTTTAATTATTATGTTGTTGTTTTTTTGTAATTTAGAATATAAAGAAAACATCAAGTTTTAATTTGTGTAATGTTGATATTGAATTTTAAGCCTTATGAACTAGTATTAAAATCATGTTCTTAATTTATTGATTTTATTGTTATTTGATTTGTTGATTTGTAATATTTGAATGTAATTATGTTATTTGACTTGTTAATTTATAATATTTTAATGTAATCATCAAACAAAAAGGTCTTATGTTTATAATTAAAATTACGATTAACTACAACTTTTAACTAACCATTATATTGAATGGTTAAAAACCGAAAAAAATCAACCCAAAAAAATAGTGAATTGTTTAGATAGATAACCATTAACAATGGATTGATTTTGAATTAAAATATTGAAAAAAAAATTATTAATTCGGATCCATTCAAAAAAAAGGAATGACGAACCAGTTCAACAAACTGTGTCTACCCCTACTTATAAGTTTATTTATTTCTTATATTGTTAATAACATTATGCTAAATTCTATACATTGGTAATAAAATTCCAAGTATTCATATGAAAATAATTTAAACATTTATTTTATTTATTAGTTCTATCTATTTTCTATTTTTTATCTTTTTTTTTTCATTTTCTTTTTTTTTCTTTTAATGGAGAGCAGTCCACTAGGTTTATAAGTAGGACCCATCTTGTGTTTAGGTTTAAATACACTTATATAGAAAAGTCAAATATATTCATGGCTTATTCACTTGACTAAATGAATAAGACTGTAATGAAATTTCTAATACTGAAGAATTGAATAGAGTTGTAATAGGATTTTCTTTTATTATTAATTTATTTAAATTGGGGTATTTTGGAAAAGAGACATTCCAACATTGAATTGCTACTTACAGGTTTGAGAAATGAATTGCTATTCAATATTTTTTGTAAGGGATTTCTTATGGAATCACTATTACGGTCAATTGAACGTTGTAATAACCATTCATGAGGAGTAAGATTGTAATGAAGTTATAATTATAGTGAAATGAATGAAAAGTCAAGGTTTTGTATTGGTACGGATATTGTTCTCCCATAAGAATAAGTATATGGCTCACTTATATAAATCTTTTTTCTCTTTTTTTTTTTTTGTGCCAACACTTATCCTTTTTTGAGTGTGTTAAATATAAAACTATATTATTGATGTAATTAGGTTAAAATTGGCTAGACTTTATATTCTATAATATGGTTTAAATATATAGAAATTAGGACCTAATGGATACTCTTTCTACAACCGACATTATTATATGGAAAAATCATGCACTAGAGATCATTTTGAACTTTTTCATAATAGGCACATGAATTAAAGTTGCATGTCCTTTTAGTTATGCATCACCTTATTAGCTACACATGATAATTTCATGAAAAGTAAATGAACGTGGCGGTAATGATGAATTTTAAGTCGAAAAATTGGGAACAAAAAAACCTAAAAAAAATTCTTAGTTGATGATTTAGTAAGTAAGAATATATATCACAAACAAATTAAAAAGTGTTGCTCTAAATTTAATATGCATGGCTAGTCTCTCTAACTAGAGCAAAATCTTGTCGTTTCATTACATTAACATATTACGTTATCATTGAAACAGATAAGCTTTATTTGTGCATTGATTTGCATCACATATTTGACCATTCTTATTCATTGGATAAATGTACTGATGAAGAATGAAAATAATGTCTAACATGAATAGATATTGAAGACAAACAATAAAACATACACTTAATTCTTCTTGATAACCAAATCATGACTTTATGAGCTTAGTAACCCATAAGAAGACGTGGAGATGCCGAAGGTGGTGGAGATTAGATATTATTATATAGATCTAGAGGTGGAAACACTATAGATGATGGCAGTGGTGATGCTAGTGGTGATGTGTAAGTATAAGCAGGTAGGGTAGATGCCACGGAAGGAGAGGGGGTGTGTTGGTGGTGATATATAGACATAAGGTGGTGGAAGAGATAGTAAAGGTGGTAGTAGTGGAGTAAATAAGGTTGGTGATGGTGACATGTAAGTATAAGGTGGTAGGGAAGATAACGGGGAAGGTGGTGGTGGAGGTGGAGATGGTGGCACAGGAGGTGGTGGTGGAGGAGGTGGTGAATTATGTAGACATGCTAGAAGTGGTGGTGATTGGTAAATATAAGGTCCTGGAGGAGATAGTGAAGAATGGGGTGGTGACGAATAGATGTCAGGAGCAAATGGATAAGTAATAGGTTTAAGCGGTGGAGGAGGGTAAGTTTTATGCTTGTGATGGGATGGTGGTAATCATGTGGAGGCTACTTTTTTGTTGGTGCTAATGGAGGTGGTGACTTATGGTGTGATGGATGGGCCTTAAAAGGAGGAAGAGGAGATTGTTGTGGTGGTATATGAAAATATGGTGAATAAATTAAATTTGTTGGAGGTGGTGGAGTATAAGTTGTATGCTTGTGATGAGGTGGTGGTGATGGTAACGGAGATGGTGAAGGAGAAGGTGGTGACATGTACTTATATAATGGTAGAGGAGATGATGAAGGTTTTAGTGGTAGTGGTGGATTATATAGATATGGTAGAGGTGGTGGTGATTCATAAATGTAAGGTCCTGAAGGAGATAGTGAAGGTTGAGGTGGTGATGAGGGATAAATAATAGGTTTTTGACGATGATGATGAGTTTTATGCTTGTGTGAGGTGGTGATTTGTGGTGGTGATCCTAAGGAGGCCACTTTTTTTTGTCGGTGTTGATGGTGGTGGTGACTTGTAATGTGATGGGTGAGATTTGGAGGTAGAGGAGGTTGTTGTGGTGGAGTATAGAGATATGGTGGATAAATTACATATGTTGGAGGTGGTGGAGAGTGAGTTCTATGCTTATGATAAGGTGGTGGTGGTGGTGGTGGTGGTGGTGGTTTGCAATGGTGATGATGGGGTGGAGATAACAGTTTTGTTGAAGGTATTGGTGATAATGACTTGTGATGCAATGGATAATTCTTAGGATTAGAAGGTGGTGTTGGAGACTTGATTTTATGCAAATAAGGTGGACATGGTGGAGGTGATGTGTAAGAATTAGGAGGTAAAGGAAAATGCTTTGATGGTGGAGGATGTTTGTTGTAGTAAGGTGGAATTGTCACATGCTTGGGAGAAGGTGGTGGTAAGGACTTATGGCGTGAAGGTGGATGAACTACACTTTTGGGAGGTGATTTATGATAATTAAGTAACAGTGGAGGGAGTAATAACATGGATGAATGTGGTGGGCTCACTTTAGGCAAAAGAGGTGGTGGTGGTGATTGTGAAGGTATTGAATAGGATGGTATTGGTGACGGAGGTGCTGGTGTCAATACTGGCGAAGGAGGTGGTGGTGGTGGATGAGGTGGGCCAAACGGTGATGGAGGTGATAACAATGGTGTTGGTGATTATGATGGCATTGTATAGGATGGTGTTCGTATTGGTGGTGATGGTGAGTCGTGGCGACAGCACTAGACGAAAAGAAGGTGGCGGTGGTGGTGGTAATAATAGTGATGGTATTGAATAGGAATGTACCGATGGTGGTAGGGGCGGAGAAATAATAAAATAGGGGTCAATTGCTGATGTAGAAATTGTAGTGAAGCAAAATGCTATGAGGTAAATAAGGTTAGACAAATGCCCAAGTCTTCAAAGACTAATCATATTTTGATACTAGATCTTTGCTTACTCTCCTATTCCATGTACTAAAATAGTTCTTTCAATTCCCTTATATAGTATTCAATTCATTGTCCAATTAGCTTAAAAATTACTTGTTTAATGAATATGACAACCTGTAAACAACATCTAAGCAATCATCTGTCACTCTTTAATTGAATTCACTTGTCTTTGACTTTAGGAATGATCATACTCATATGTTTCCCATGACAAATTATCTAAATTCTAAACATGTGAAGAATAGGTTAGCATGAAATTCGAGATGGTGTATATAATTAGATGCAGTGTGGGTTTAATTAAGTGTACAATTCTTTTGAAATCAAAGAAGGAAGAGAAAATCTAAAACAGATTTAGAAACTAAGAAGGTTTTACCTAGTCAAATTTAGAATTCTTGCCTTGAAAGTAACAGACAATAATGAGTTATTCTAGTTTAGTTTTTGTCATGTGTACCAAGTTGGTGCAATGCGGTGTGAGGGCAATGGACTGGATGTTGAATTGACTGGATAATGTATGTTTTAGGCTATCCTCAATCACTTTATCTTAGGTGTGAATAGAATCAATTTCATGCTCTCAATTTCATTCCACGT
The DNA here is from genome assembly GCA_024138025.1 of Combretum micranthum. Taxonomy (NCBI): domain Eukaryota; kingdom Viridiplantae; phylum Streptophyta; class Magnoliopsida; order Myrtales; family Combretaceae; genus Combretum; species Combretum micranthum. The sequence goes on from JAMXBD010000706.1 coordinate 363,892, forward strand.
TGCACGTTAACTGATTCATAAGAAGTTTTTGCAATGGTCTTTAAACTCCATATAAAGTTCATGCTTGAGACTTAGACAATAAGAATTTATGAAGTAAAACAACTTCTTGCGCTAAAATCCAGAAAACAATTCATTATGAATGTGATGTTTAACAAAAATTAATACTTTAACCATCAAGTTGGAATAACTATTACGAATGGTTATTAATATTTTCGTATATTATATTTTTAGGGTTAATATTGAATATAGTACCTGCTTTTTTCTCAAATTCAATTAATTACTTGAACGTTTAAAAATTCAATTTTAGTACCTAAGAGAACTTTTTATAGCCATTTTCAATAACTCAGTTAACGATATTAACTCCATTGCTAACGTGGATATACGAACCAATCACAAAGTGACATGTGTCATTTGACATAGCATTTTTATCATTTTTTATCTTATTTTGTTTCTGACATAGCATGTTAATAATTTTATTTATAATTTCATTATAATTTATTTTACTTTATTATCTTGCCTTTCCAAAAGAATTTTAAACTTGATGGACTTCTTAACTTTTTATCTTGTTTTATTTCCAATGTGGCATATTAATATTTTTATTTATAATTAATTATATATTATTATCTTACCTTTCCAAAAGAATTTTAAACTTGATGAACTTCAAAAGCCCACTTAAGCATGTTAACCCCAAGCATTTGAGGGAAACACAAAAGTCCATTAGTCTCTGGCATTTTAGCCTTCACTTCCTTTTGCTATAGGTTTATCCAACTGCACACTATAAATAAAATGTTTTGGTGATGAACTAGCAATGTGGGACAATGGGACAACATGCAAGAAACCCGTATTTTTCCATCTCCTCGGAGATCCCGACAAAACTACTGGCAATTTCAAACATGATCCTCCACAACAAAATACATACGAAAACCTATCCAACTCCCTCCAAAACCAAATAATTTCTTTGCAAAAATGACTATTTGTAGCCCAGTAGCTTCCTTATATCGAGAAAATCTCGAAACAACTGATGTCGCTGGCTTTTTGAATATCTTCCTAGAAAAATTCCTATCTATTTTAGTGGAAAATTGCCTAACCCCATATGAAATTCCATTCACTTTGAAAACCTTAATAGGTGAGTAAGTCCTAAGCAATGAAAAGGCTCTAACTTGAGTGGATTTTGATCCAAAGGAAGGATTTTGTGACAAACCCAGATCAGAACACAATTTGAGAATTAAGAAAAATGGTTCACAATTGAATTGCAAACCAATTCGAGACGTGAGAATTGAAGAATTTGATGACCCAATTGAGTAAAAGAGTGAAGAAACATATGAAGAGCAAGTTCTAGTTAATGGGTTTGTGTTTATGTTTGGAAATATGTTATTGTAATGGGATTTGAGTAGAACTTGGATTAACCTTGATGAAGGTTTTGACATTGTAACGTAGGAGTAGTATTATCAAATCACGAATTTTAAGTGTTTAGGTTAAATGGATTGGGATATGAAAAGTGACGACAAGAGTAAGTAACAAAAGACGAGAGATCAAGAATTTTTGTGGAATCTAGTCATGTTTATTTCCTGTTGCTGCTTCTTCTTCTTGTTCTGTTTGTTTTATTAGTTTCCATGGAATCCAGACACCAATTCCTCACTTCATGACCAAAACTAGCACCACCCTACGACTCACCACCATGCCTACAATATGAATTGACCCATCGTTATCCATCTCCACACACTAATGCACTAGAAGCGAGAACCAACATGACCTCCATTTTACTATCTCCGTCAACCTAAGCTTCAACCATTAAATACGAATAACTCAGACATCACGAAACAAATACACATCTCAAACCACATCAATCGACCCCAAACTATCTCCGTCACCAACTTTGGACTTCGACCAGATTGTACCATTGCATATAAAAGAGATAATAGTTATTACTATTTTTCTTTCTTTTCATTAATATTTTTGAATAAACACTGCATTATCAAAACTAGTGTGTGTGTGTGTCGAGAGTAAGAGAGAAGAGAGAAGTGGTAAGAGTAGAGAAAGAGTATTGTGTTTAGTAAGAGGATGATGGAGGTTCTATGAAAATGATGTCTCACATTGGTAAAGTGTTAGGATCAAGCCTTCTATATATTATCAAGTCTATAAGTAGTGTGTGAAAAATTTTGAATTAGTAGAAGGCATGTTGATAGGAATAGGCTTAAGTGGATGGGCTTGGCCTTGTGAATGTAAGTAAATATTTCTTTTAAAAAATAAAATAAGACTTTGCCACATCAAAAAAAAAAAAATTATAATATGACATGTGAAATCACATGTGTCACATTGTTATTGGTCTGTATGTCAACGTCAACAATGGAGTTAACACCGTAAACTGTGGTACTGAAAATGGCCACAAAAAGTAAGTTTATGCACTAAATTTGACAATAACCCTACATTTTCATTTTTTTTTCTTGTCAACCACTTTGCAATTTAGTTAGTGCATCACTGTTTATAAAAAAACTGTGTTTTGATCATTTTACATCATAATTATGAATTTATGTGATCTATGTGATTTGGCATTTATTTCATTGCATAGTCCATGTCAAAGTCAAACTTTGGCATAGAAATTTCTTTTCTTTTTTTTTTTTTTTGGTTAATTTAAATTTTCTTCCCTTTTTACTTCTTTAGCAATGTTGTAAGCTTAGATTCACTTAAGTTTGGAAAGGCCATGAATAAAATTTCAAGAAACATTTTAGAGAAGAGTCTTCATCTAGCTTCACATATATTTAAATATAATTATCACCTTGTGACACGTGGTGATTGTCGAGGATAGAAATTAGACAGCTTTGTGTAGACATCAAATTCCTATGGGTTAATGTCAAATTTGGTACCTAAATTTTACCTGAAAATTCAATCAAGTACCTGAACTTTCAAAAGTTTAATTTCAATACTTGAGAGACTTAAAAATTCAATCAGGTATCTGAACTTTCGAAAGTTCAATTTCAATACCTGAAAGAACTTTTTGAGGCCATTTTTAGTACATCAATTATAGTGTTAACTTCGTTGCTGACATGAATGTATAGATCAATCACAATAGGACACGTGTTATCCGACGTGACATCTTATTATTTTTATTAATATTTTATTTCTTCCATGGAAACTTCTATGTTACTTTGTTATAATAGATATTATTTTAATTTTTAGAACAACATTAAAATTCCACTAAACCTAGTGACGCTTTATAGCCAGGCCCGTGACCAACTTGCATTAAATTGACCTAGATATTATAATTTTAGTGATGTTTGCTCAAATTGCTCCTTATAAGAAGATAGGTCACAAAAATTTTAGTAATATAGGAGTGCCCAAGCTCAATTTTGAGCTTCTTAGCTTGAATTACTCCTCTTTCTCTACACTCACGACTTCTCTCTCTTCTTTCTCTCATTAATTCTCTCTTATGTCTCTCTCTCTCTATCGATGTTGTCATGGATTTTTGTTTGTTAGTAAAAATGGGTTTAGGTACAATGGCCATCACCAAAAGGTTGCTACTATTGTCATTGAACTTAGAAAAGCAAACGATCCCAAGAACTGCAGTTGTTCGATACTTGGTGACTCAAGGTTTGATTAAAGATGATTTTAGCTACATTTTCACATTCCAACACACTAAATAGTTCTTCCTCCAAAATTATGTGAATTGTTACAGATGACTAATGGATTGGGCATAATGAGTTATGTGAAATCTTGTAAGGATATACATTCATGGTAGTACAATGAATAGAACTACTCATATATAGACAAAAGATTATAACTTTTTGCAACTTAAAATCTAAGATTGAAAAAGAAAAAAATTGGAATTATAGGGGTTATATGTTACTTAGGATAGGAGACGAAGTGAGCCAACATTAGGTACTAGGTTTAATGAAGCTTCCTTGACTCCATTTTCCTTTTTCTAACTCTCTCTCTCTCTCTCTCTCTCTCTCAAAAACCACCATTAACAAAGCTCTCAAGTCCTTCACCACATCTCCGCCCCACTATCGAACCCAATTGCATAGAACAAAACTCCACAGACACGGCATGGACTAGACATGGCACACTGTTAGGCCAACATCCAAACCGAAGTCTTCAAACCCAATCACACCAGAAACTAAAACCTCATGATACCAAACCTCCATTGATGTTGCTCCACACCAAACCCACTTTGCTGCTAAGGAAGAAGACCTACATCTACGATTGAGAAGACCCATCCAAACTGATTCATGTCTTAATCTTGTTCATAACCCATGCATTTAACCTTGCTAAAAAACTTATTCACTTCTTGATCTTTGGTGGTGTCATAGTTTCAGACCCACAACCACCATGCGTTTAACCTCACTAGAGAGTATGTGTGTGTGTGTTGAGAGTGAGAGTGAACAAAGAAGTAGTGAGAGAAGAGAAGGAGTGTTGAGAGGAGAGGAATTGGGCTTTTGAGGTTGAGGTTTGGGTGATATCAGATTGGAGAGAGATGGGTGTGTTTTGAAGAGCTTCCATAATAAAAACTATCAGTCTAATATGTTTTATGAATTCCAATTGTCCCACATGAGAAAGGGTTTCCAAACCATCCTTTTATATATTGTAGAATTGGTAAGGGCAGGAAAAAAAAAATCACCCAAACCGAACCAATCCAAACAAAAAATATGGTTGTTTTAATGGTTTGATTTAAAAATGTTTCAATCCATATAACCGAACCAAACCGTTTTAAAAAAATATAATATATTTTACTATATGTTCATATGATTTCATTTAATATTTATTTTTTGGTTAATATTGATTAAAGTCAACTTGTTCATTTTTTAAATTTTTTTTAGGCTCATGATATGTATTTTTTTGTTGATGATGAACTATTGTTTTTTTTAATAGCTTTTAACTTTATAAAATATGAAATTTATTTATTCAGTTATAAACTCTTATTCTGTATTAATTATTTAATATATTTTGTCAACAGATTATTTTATTCGTTGATGAATTTTGTTAATGGATGATTTTTTATTTTAGCTAAATTTATTGGTAGATAATTGACTTGATATTTCTATTAAAAATTATAAATTAAGACTGACTATGTATTGGTTGGTGAATGCATTTTATTAATGAATAATTGATTTTATAGAGAACTATAGATTAGAAGTATGATGAATTCATAAAGTATTTTGTCGTGGTTTATAACATAATTTTTGTAAAATGATATAAATATTCAAGTATCTACACAAATGTAAAAAAAATTATAACAAAGAAAAAGTTTTAGTTAGAATTATAATTTAATCCATAATCCAAATCGAACCAATCCGTTATTTAATGGTTTAAAAAATTTCTAGTCCGAACTAAACCATTATTTAAGGGTTTGGTTTGGGATAGACAAAAAACCAAACCGTAAATTGTGGTTTGGTTTAGTTTTGTTTTAGGAAAATCCGAATCAAACCAATCTGTGCCCACCCTAGGAACTGGACATCCTTTGATTGAAGAGTAGAATATTAGGAAACTAGGATGGGCTTACTCTGTTAGCTTAATTAGGCCTATGCAATGCGTTAGGAAAAGATACTTTCATAAAATAAATAATGATGTAAAAATTAATTTTCCAATTCGAAAAGAAAATATTAATAAAAAATGATAGAATATCATACCAGATGATATATGTCATATTAATTGATTCATACGTCCATGCTAGCAACAGAAGTACCTAGTTCCCATCCCATGGATCCTAGACAAGACACTGTAAAGCACCGAGTCAGAAAGCTCCTTCTTATTTTGCTCATCTCCTTTTTTCTAGTGCTAGAGTAGTGGTATCATGCGCCTGTGCTTCGTATGGCTAATGAAATACAATAGTCTTATAACTATATGATAAACATATTTTATGGATTTATACGATGAGAGGTGATCATGGTATTAGAATATAAAGACAATGTGTATAAAATTAGAAGAGCGAAGTTGTGTTAGATTAAGATAATTATTATTTCTTTAGATGAATCCTTAATCACACGGGGACACACCCTCTCAAATATCTGGTAACATAAAAGGTAAAGGCAGCAATAGTCTTGCTTTTTTTTTTTTTTTTCATAATATAGACTATGTAATCAGTTCATAAACGAGTTAAGGGAAAAAAATTAATAAAAATTACAAAAATACTATCAGATTAAAAAATAATAATTTAAAAGATAAATAAGTTAAATTGATTTCTTAAATTGTATTAAACCCATCTCGAAGTTCAACACAATTATAAGACGAGTTTAGTATTTTCTAATAACTTATTACTTCTTCTTTTCCTTGTCCCATTAACAAAGGGGGCTCAAATAAAAATCATTTTTATTCTTTTTGTCCTTTCTTTTACGAAACTGACACAATCATGAGCCATGAACAGGAAAAAATCCTCTAAGTTTATCATCTGGGTAATACGAGCCAACGGATTATAAGTATGGTTATGAACTACAGGAAAGCCTCCAAGCTGAAAGAAAATATTATAATGATTGCAATTACAAAGAAACAGAGCGTTTACCAATTACCATAACCACCTTTTTTAGTTGAATTAGTGTATATATATATATATATATATTGCAACTTATATTAATTCACTAAAAATATACTTGCTTGTGATCGATTGTGATTGGTAGAGACTTCACTAACATACTAAAATTGAAACATCGAACATCCATCCCTTTCCTTAAACATGTATTTATAACAACCAAAGAATTCGAGCTGAAATTTTATTCATTAAACACACACACACAGTTGTGCCAATGGTCATGATTTGAATTATATCCAATAAGCACAAGGTAAATTGTAACTGAAATGAAGAAAGATAGTTATAGTCATTTTGATTGGAGAGCATCATTTAAATCCACTAGATCATCCAATCGAGTCCATGAGCCATTCTAATGGCTTCTTTTAAGTGTGGCTGGAAATGACCTGATTTTGCCTCATTTTGGTCTGCTAAACCTTGTTTATTTATGCCCTTGCCCCTAGACGAGGTAGAGGGTTTAGTTAGAAAACATTATCTATTAGCTTCTCTTTCTTTTTTTTTTTTTTTTTAAATTTTAATTACAACAAAAAACAAAAAATAGATTCGAACATACTACATCTTACTTTAAAATATCATAATTGATGTCACTCACTTAAGACATCACAATTAATATCACACACTTAAGATACCGGTACATTTACTCTCTTCAGAGTTTTTTCATCTTTTGGTTAAAATCCCTGACTAATATTGTAAAAATAGACTTATATTCAAGCTCTCCGGTTCATTCTGCATCTTATTGCTAGAAATCTACAAGGACTGTGTCGTGGAAGGATAGTTAGGATGTCGTGGTATCTAAAATGCAGAGATTTTGTCATTGTCAGCAAGGTAAAAGTAAAGTAAACACCAAGCTATTAATTGTTTACTGTCCAAATCACATGGGAAAACCCATTTTCCATGAAATGATAACAATCCCAATTCCTAGAAGTAATCACGTGTTTATAGCTCCCAAAACTACATAATTTAAGCAGCAACTTGATAATTTGTAATGTTCACTACTAACCAACCATTAGCCTTCTATAGAGTCATTTCTAAGTACCCACATTCTCAGAAGAAGGGTACATGCAATATTAACATTGAGGAATAGTGAAAATTGAAAAAATAAATGGTGGAAAGAAAACAAAAGCTCCAGCTATATATCTGACAACCATCCTGGATCTTACTTCAAAGAAACGGAACCAACCTCTGCATGGAAGAAAGATTCTCTAGCTCATAGAATAAATGAGAACAAAAGAAGGCTCCTGAGTTCATCATCAATGGTTACTTTTTATTGTCTCGGGCACATCCAGTGACACCTCTGTGTAACATATTGGGCAAGCCTGGTGAAAGTTCGGATGAGAAGTTTGAGCATTGTCATGTCAGTGAAGCCACTCTTTTAAGTCAAAATTAATTTCAATGAAGGAAAAATACAAACTAGATGGATTACTTTATTGATGCCAAGCCATTTAGAAGCGCAATCAGCATGGTAGATATGTCTGCAAGGAAGAGTCATCCGCTTGTCACCCCTTCTATATTCCATTTGGCATATTACACATCTGTTTCCAAAGATAAGATGAAATTTGCTCAAATTAACATATTGAAGACCGAGATGGTATACAAAGGAGCCTTGGAGAATTAATTTTTAAATTTTTCTCATAAAAGAATATTAACAATCTATACAGATGTTATACCACGAGTAAACCTAAATGCTAGCTTAGAATAAGTTACTCTGTGTATCAACAAGGAAGATGCCAAAAGGAAGAATCAAACGACGGAAGTAATTAGAGTCTGGAACCTTGGCATCATCTTTTCAAATGTCCAACGTTTTGCCAGAACAGCTCTCTGGCATGAAAGCTTCACCCTTGCATTCTCTCCACATAAAATGAAATACACACCACCATGGGCATTATATCTGACCTGCTGCCATTATATCTGGAAGCATGCATGCATACATTGCACACACAAGGTTCAGAAGACTGATTCTATGAGAGAAATAGCACCAGGATAACAGTAAACTAAGTCATGCATGGTCAAGTTCATTGGCTTTTGTAGGAACTTCCCATTAGTAAAGTTGTAAATGCCAATTCAAGCTTCTGAAGGCTTCAAGAGCAAACTAACCACTATACGTCAGCCCTTTTTTTTGGACAGTAGGATGCATCTTGTCTAAGAATTATTGATTCCTGAAATCAAACCCAAGCTTCTCATCTTTTTCTCAATATGTCACAACATAACTTCTACAATATGGTCCTTTCTGTCATTACTACTGTCGTCACAATTTAAATCTACAATGGCACATCCTAAACCAGATATTTCCTTACTGCACAAAACCAATACGTCAATCATAGCCAGGCTACTGGCAGTTAATGATTCCTTTCTCTATGGAGAAATAATAACACAATAGATAGAGAAAACTTTCGACTTCCAAGTTAATTTGCAAAAGAAGAACTTAGTTGCTCCATGATCTTCCCATCTACGTAAATCATTAAATGCATGGAGACAAAATCTTCACAAAATGCAGGAGAGGAAAGTATGTCACTGCACCAAGAAATGCCCATTTATTTCCTGTCCAAAGTTTACCAACACACACTCCCACCACACGGCACCATTATCAGAATATCCATCAAACTTCAGTCAAACTATCATTTGTTCAGAGGGAAATTCCGAAAGGACCTATAAATCCATAGTAATGGAAAAACATAATATGACCCTTCATTTACTCCTCATTTTGGTCCTCAAAAGACATTCAGTTATCCCCATGAATTGGACGATATGTCTATGTTAGAGCTATTTACTTTGTTGGCTGGAGCCACCGATATTCCTTTTGTTCAAGAAGAAGCTGCTTTGGATATATTATTTAAATTATTAAATCCAATCCATAAAAAGCAGTTGCAAATACTACCTTTCATCCGGGATTTCTTTCTTGAGAAAAATCCACGCTTGTACTTTGAAACAGGAAGCAGAGATATGATTTCTTGGGAAAGGCCTCGATTTTTTGAGTTCCAACTGCCTCGCCTAACTCAAGCAATTCCTGAAACAAAACATCCTCTTACCACTGCTCTCTAACCACTTAGTAAAACTCCCCATAAAAAGAAATGGTTATCTTAGATCTTTCTTCATATCTTTTCTCTTAACGAATATATGCAATGTATCTCATGATACCAGTTAGTGTAAATTTTAAGCAAAAGGCATAGAGAGCTAAACCTCATAAGTCATATTGTCTGGGTCAACATTATCTTGCCATATAACCTGAAAAAGGTGAAATAGGAGAAGGAAAATTCAGATACTGTAGACAAGTTACACATGTAATATATATATATATTTTTTTTTTTTGTTAATTCAAAATTTTATATAACCGAAGGAACGAGTACAACTGCAATATGCAGGAAGGAGGGGACAAAGTCCAATATCTACATTTTCAAAACTAGAATAAAACCACTACTATGAAAGTACAAACAATCATATATTACATATGTAATATATTGATCAAGCCAAGCTACAATAATGAATAAGCCAGTGCAAACTTCTTTAGTTGTAATAAGGACAAAGCAGTTATCAGCACCAAGAAGTCCAAGAAGCTGCCTCTTGCAAATTCATGTTGAGGATGTTTCACATTTTCATTGACAAAAAATGTATCAACTATGTAGAATCCTAAGTTTAGCTTCCATGACTTAGAAGAGACCACTAAAACAACAAATATAATACTAAGAAAACAAACATTTCCAGCTGCTCATTTAGCTCTCAAAGAATTAGTCTTTCAAGGCCACATACCTGGTAATCCTGCGAATTCTGGTGTCTCCGCAGGCCTGAATGCAAAAAGGCCACAATAAATGAGTCATATCCAGAGAGTTGAAAATATAATGCATCGGATAACACAGAGAAACAATTAGCGCTAGTCCATGAAATAATAAAGGCTACATCTTGCATTCTTTATTAGTTGCAACACTGATGGGAGTCAATTTTGTGTCTTTGTTTAATAGTAAACAATGAAATTCAGGAAAAAAACCCTTCATCTATGAGAATCAAAGAGAAACTAGCCTCCTGTCCTGCTGTCACATCCATTTAGGTCAATTATTGACTCTCCTCTCTCGGGACAGTAGCCTTCCACTGTATCCATGTGATTGTCCTTTGGAATTATCAGTGGAGCTTTTTTCTCTAAAGAAGCATGTATAATGGACTGACTTCATAGCACTAGGCTGTTTGGTGTACACGGAGATACTTATACGATGATCGGAAATTGTCTGACTGAATAGGAAAAGGAACAAACTTGCTTGCATTACTAAGGAAGTGCCTACGTTCTTGCTATTTGTTCGTTTTAGGGTCTAACATTAGTTTTACATTCTGGAATTTTCAAAAATGGGTCAGTAAAGCGTGGCAGTATTCTCAATCTCTCTCGATATCTCTCTCCTATCATGATGAGTATCGGCTCTGTGGGATGGATGGACCTTACTATGTTGTGATGGCTGTCCATCAGCATTCCACTCAAGATGTATTGGTGTAACTAATATTCCAGAAGGGGCATGGTTTTGTCCAGTGTATACAATTAGAAAGAATGAACAGCCAATTGCTGTTGGAACATCACTTGTCGGAGCAGTGATGTTTGGAATCGATCCATATGAGCAAGCATTTCTAAGAACTCACAATCACTTGCTGGCGATGAAGGTGTCTTTGAATGAAAGCAGATGTCTTAAATACTACAATCAGAGGGATATATTAAAGGTCCTGCAAGTGCTTAATTCATCTGCACAACACATGGCTCTATATGCAGACATATGTAAGCGAATTGTGCAGTATTGGAATATACCCGAGGATGTTTTCTCTCTTTCAAAAATGATTGAGACTCAGAGTGGTTAACGGTGGAGGTTAACGGAGTTATGATCGTTAGTTAGCATGTCTTGTTTGACTCACTTACTCAAACGTTTGTGCCTTTCTTTAACCCTTGCTAATGTTGATAACCCCAAACGTTTATGCCTTCCTGCGTAATTTTTCCTTTAAATATCCCTCTTTTTTATAATTTAAGAGCCATTAAAGGTGAGGGTACATGCTGTCAAAAGTGAAAAAACAGCGTTCTGTTTGGTTATTCTGTCCACCACATGGACCAGTAGCATAAATTATCAACCTTGGAAGCACGAGTTTAAGACCCAGTGCTTATCACACCCAACACACCACACCCCACCCCACCAAAACAACAAAACACCCAAGATGAACCAGTCAGTGAAATATTAGAGCATCCATTAGTTGTTAAAATGTTTTAAACAGTATTACTTGACAAAAATTATGTCTGTCAAAAGTAGCATAGCTGTAGAAACAACTGAATCGTCTCTGAGAGTAACAAAAAACCAACTATTTATTGAAGCTTGTATCTAGTGAAATTGATAATTTTTCACATCAATCCTATTGATAAAGTCCCAGGAGAATTTGTCTTCTATGCATAGGCTGGACAAGTTTTCTTCAAGAGACTGAGAAGAACCATGAAATTAGAAAAGAAATGACAGGAAAAATATTAATAACTGATGGCTTTTGCTATACTACCAAATATATTACCTAGTAAGTCCTGTACAGCAAAGCTGTAGGCATCTCAAACAGGATAAGCAACCATTGATGAGCATAACATAATCAGCCTTTCAGAAATTAATGTGAATAATGAGATACAAGGGTTGGCTCCTAGAAAGAGACTGCAACGTTTTAAATAGTTTGCCAACTAATCGTGTATCAGAGACTGTTTCCATTTTCCTAGGAGCACTTGTAAAACCATACTAACAAGAAGAAAATATATATAAGACATTGAGATTTAATTGAATACAACATTTATGCAATAAAAGAAACCGAAAGGACAGCTCTCAGTATGTGATGAAATACACAACTTACATTCTGCAGAATTATCATGTGGACTAACATTTGCAGCTCCAACCCATTCACTATTTACAGCTACTGTTGGTGTGCTACCCATGGAAGAGCTAACCATAGGCCTTCTACCCTCGTAATATGATTGTCCATGGCTATTCACTTCATAAGGATGGCATTGGTCATAAAACGAATAGCTCCCAGGTTCAGACAACCCAAATTTGTAAAAACTTGTGTTCATTGATGGATATATACTTTCCTGCATAAGAAAAAAAGTAATCTTTACAACAGCAATATAGGCTGAAACTGCACTTCCATTTATTTCTGTAAGATAGTAATAATTCTTTTTTTAACTAGCAATTCTTATATTTGGATTATGGCCGCTCAAAAAGTTATTTTAGTATTTGTAAATATTTTGAGCTTCGAAATACAGTAAATGTATTCTCATGTTAAGCTATATTAAGACATACAACTACTTTATGTTAAAATATATACCACGTCATTGCATTCATGAGATCGTTGCTTGTAATCCCGTGAAATTGTATCCCTTTCTCTATGCTTTATACATATTGTAATGTGTGCTAACCACTATAGTAATATTATATAGTAATTTATACATACAGAGATGGACCGCGACCATGAGGGGATGAAATTTAAGGGGAAAGAAACCTCATGATTTTCCATATACTGGTTTAGTTATTTTCCTTGAAATTTCAGTTTTATATAAAAAGTGAAGATGGAAATATTGGGAACACAACAATTGGAAAAACAACAACCAATTGATGGCACCTACTGAGTTTAGATCCATTGTATAATTTCCACAGCCCAAACCATAATGACACTGTTTACCCACACTGCTTACTAACAAAAGCAAACATCTTCAGAAAAGTCAATTTCAAAGGTACCTGAGCTTGTGAAGCACCAGAAAAAATAAAGTTGACATGGTCATATGTGAGACCCTCAAAATATTCCATAAAACTTCCAGCTATATTATACGGATAGCTGGGATTTACATATTGGACATCCATATTCCAACTCATTTTGAATAACTGTCGTGTGATAACCTGCAAGTGAATACATCCAAATTTAATTTCTTTAATTTCTAAATACATTGCATCCTCAAGATCCTGCAAAAGTTCAACAATAGAGACCGAAAACTCAGAACCTGAAACTGATCCTCCCTCAATTTCAGGCCTCCAGATGCAGATTTCAGAGACCAAAATCATACACGTACAATCACCAGAGTACCACCAAGCTGTTGTTCTATATCCGTAATGATCCTACACAAATCAAGATGCATACTACATAAATATATCACCAGGGATTAATTATATTATCACCAAGCAACGACTATGAAGCTGCATTTAAACAAATTTCTCTTTTATTTTCAACCAAACTACCCCCAAAAAAGCAGAACATTGACAGTATTGGCACTATTTGACTGGTTACTTCAAGAATTACTCTTTCACATGATTGTCAAACCCATGATTCTACCTAAAACAACAACATATAGAAGCGGTAAAGATTTGCATGCTTGTTGAAGTATATATTGAAACTCTTAGTTCAACTAAGAGTACACCTGAACAATCTTACATCCATTTTAACCGAGACTCGTATAATCATTTATTCGTAGAATGGCATGATTTGACTCACGATTCTAACAACCATGCTACTCTAGATTAAACTGATATAACACCATTGATAAAAATTATTGTTGCTTGGACACTTCTCTACCCGGTATCGCACACATCAAAAGCTTTCACCTTTATGTAAAATCAACAGAGTTGATAACCAATTCCGTCAAATTACTTAAACTAATCATTTCATGCATCATCCTTCCTTGAACATCATGCCTGAAAACTCATGCATGCCAAATCAAATTTAATCAAAATCCAACAGCTCAACTCTCAGCACACAAATCACCAAAAGGAAAATGAAAAGACTCTCTACATCTTAAAATCACAACCACAGAAGGCTCACATTTTAAACAACAACTCATTGCATTTATGGCATTCACAGAATCGATCGCATTTATCATCCTTTTCTGCATTCAGATAAGGAAAATAAGCAAAAGGAAGAATCTCTGTCTTTGTTTCGTTTACTTACAACTAACTTTCTAAACAAGGAATCAGATGGAAATCAAATCCAACGGAGTGACTAAGATTGACAGACTTGCGGGATTCTCGGCGAAGAAAATATCAAAGCGAAGACGCCAGAGGGGGAGAGAGAGAGAGAGAGATGATAATGATAAAGAAGAAAATACTTAAATGTGTACAGGTGAATGGATTTATAAATATATAAAAGAATAAAGGCAGCGTGGAATAAGATGAATAAAGAAATAAAAGGAAAGAGCAAGGAGCAGCATTAGATTCCTTATTAAAATTTAAGAGAAAGAGAGAGAAAGAAGACCGACATTGATCGCGCTTTTGAAGAGAGAGAGAGTTCTCTTTCTTTCTTTCTTTTTCTTTCTTTGTTGTTGATGTTTGGATTGCTTGTGGAAGAAAGCATGAATAATAATGAGAGTGTATAATGTGTGTATGTATAGGTGTATGAGTGTGCGAGAGAAGAAGGAGGAGTAGCAGGAGGAGAAGAAGAAGAGTGAGAAAGTAGAGAGAGAGAGAGAGTGAGTGAGTACTGGTATTATTATGGCGCCTTTATGCAGTGGTTTCAGTAACACGCGAACTCCGTTACCTGGGAAACTCATTAGGTGTCTCTCGATGTACGGTTTTGTCTCGTGTCAGTGTCACTCTCTCTCTCTCTCTCACACCTCTGCTATCCAAGAATAAAAAATTAAAATAAAATAGCATAATTTACAATAATGAATTTTATATTTGGCCATAGAAACATGTATTTTATAATATTAACATTTCAATTTGATTCTTCTTTCTTTTTTTTTTTTTCACTTCAATAGGTTGTGTGTGTGTGTTTTTTTTTTTAATTTTTGTGAAAAATCATTTCAATAAGGCCATAATATATATGTGAACTATAATAACTGATTTCATTTTAGAAAGTTTTTACGATTCTATCGATATAGTCAGTTATCTAATCATCCAGCTCTTAAAATAAATATAATACTTAACATATTAACTATTTTTAGTGTGTGGGATCGAGTTTGAATCGAGCCATTAAATAATAAATAGTCAATGAATCAGTCATATCAAAATTAATAATCGAAGTATAAAATTTTTCTAACTTTAAACCTAAAATAATAGATAGCAAAGGTCAAGAAACTTAGCATGGCAAGTTTTAAGTAAGATCATTAAACAAACCATCCATTCTTAACATTTTAAATTCAGTGCATTTAAAAGAGATCTTATGTAAGTATCAATGAGATAAAATTCAATAAACATCAATCGTCAATATAATTTTACTATGAATGATAGCAGTTAAACATTATAAATTATAAGAGCTTTTCAAATGATATAAAGACTAAGGTATTGCCTAATAAATCAAACTAAGCTTAAGGCAAAATAATATCATATTATTCAAAAAGAAAAAAAAAAAAAAACAGTGGATTGATACTATTAATCTTATTCACCCATTGTACTTGAATTCAAAAAACTAGTTCAAACTCTCTGTTTCTCTTTCCCTACCTGTGAGATGCTGCACTGACTATTAAGCGAATCCCATACCCCGCAGTATCACATCAAAGGGGACACACTCTCCAATTAGAAGGCATCATTCTATTATCCTATAATTTAATAATAAGCACTTTGTGTAACTTTATAATAAGCCGTATCACATCCAAATTTTTATATTTCCAATTTACTTATATGACTAAGAAAGTTAATAGCATCTGTTTCTTTCCTAATATCCTACGCATTTTGATATTATAATTTTATTGTTTTTAAATAAATGTTTATCAAGAAATATATATAATAAAAACTAATAATTTTACTCATAAATTAATTAAAAAAATATGATACAGATTAATTAATAGATAAGTTATAGGTAAAAATCATACATATACATATACAATATAGATAAAAATCCAATAATCCAAATAGAATGACTTTTTACCATATTAAAACTTAGTTTACTTTTCTATTACCAGCAATTTGAAAGTTTTATGTTTAAATATTATATAAATTTAATCATATCATCTTTAAACAATATCAACGTTATAACTAATTTGTTCCAAGTATGAATAAATACTAATAAATAAACCAAAATATCTTAATAAATACAATTTTAGGTATTGTCTTGTAGTTCTTAAATATGCTATGAGTTTCGCCGCTAACTCCTCCGGCTGGAGAGTGGGACTAGCAAACCGTTGCTCAGTATGGACACCTATTTAATTTCACTTGCGGTCGTTGTTCTCCGTATTCTGTACAGTATCATATTAATATTGAGAAATAAAAATAATAGGGTGAATATCACTTTAACTTTATATAAATTTTAAAATAATTAATTTAATATATAATCAAACACTTCATAATTATTTTTTACTATCTTATTAATATAATTTACTTGCTAAGAGAAAGAGATAACTTATTATTGAATTTTTACTATCTCTTTTAGCACTATCTACAATTGATAAGCCCTATGCTGATGTGATAAAAGTTAGGGGTAAGTAGAAACCGACCAAATCAATAAATTCATAAACCAAACCAAACTGAAATATAGTTTTTTGAGCAAATTGGTTTAGAAAATTCCCAGTCTTACCAATTTGTAAATTTATAACTAGTTTGGAGGTGAGTCAAATCAATTTGTAAAAGTGTATCAAACTTTTTTTTAAAATAATATTATACTTCTAACTATAAATTTTTTTATGATGGTTGATCAAAGGTTATATATGTTTTTATAATTTCATTATGATATTTATTATTTAATAAATATTGGTTAATATTACCTTTTATATATATCTTTTATGTTCAAGATATAAATTCTTCCATTAATGTCTTATGTTGTTTTTTTGTTAATGATTTTTTTTATCCGTTGATGACTTTTATTGGTCGATGATTTTTTAAATAGGAAAAATTTGTTGATAAATGATTGACTAGATGGTTTTATAGAAAACTATAAATTATGACTTTTATGTATTAGTTAATAAAGATACTTGGTTGGTTAATGACTACTTGGTAACTAAATGATTTTATAGAGGACGATATATTATGAGTATGATGGATTTATTTAGTGTTTTATTAAGATTTATAATTTAAAATTTGTAGAGTAACTTATATATTTAAATATCTACACAAAATGTGTAAAAGGTTAGATTAAAGCTTTTTAATTAGAATTTTGATGCAATTTATAATTTTATTAAAGCGTTTTTTTTTTTGGTTTGGGATGAAAAAAAATCGAATTGTAATAATGATTTGGTTTGGGTTTTAGTAAAAACAAAACAAAATTTATTTGTGTCTGCCCTTCATAAAAATTGCCATAAAAAGTTTGATTAAATATTAAATTTTAAATTTCAGGTACTAAATTAAATTTTTGTGTAAACTTCATATACCAGTGACAATTTCATATATTAATTAGTCAGCAAAGATGATAGAAATAAAGAGTAAGATATAATTAAAGCATATAAATTAGAGATAGTGAATAATTATTGAAAATTGTATTTATATAAGTTAATTAATTTAGTTAAAATATTTAAATTTTGTATTTACATAAAACGTAAAAGTATTGTAGGAACCTTAACTTGCTATTAACGTATCTTAAATTTGGACTTCTGGTACAGTGTTAAGTTAGTGGGCATACGGGTGTTGTTTGTTACAACCACTCTGATGGTCAAGTTCGCAGGATATGTGAGAGAGTAAATGAAATGACAAACTAATATAGAGGTAGTGTTGATATTGCACTTGTTATTAGATGATATCTTAGATAAGTATTTATAAATTATCACTGGTGGTGGTTACCATTTCGTGGAGGTAGTGAAGATCGTGGAAGTTATATGTTAGGTGGTTAGGATGTCACTAAGCCACATTCATGGACATGGGAGACTAAGGCAATGTGGTCAATACAGGAGACTTAAATTGAGCAATGAAGTCGAATTGAGTATAGTATGTTCAGCCAAGTAAATCAGGGACAATCGAGTGTAGGGTTGGCAATAAAAGTTCTTGAGCTAGCTTGTGCGTTAGTGAGATTGAGCCAAGCTTGATAGGCCATATCTCTAAATATGCTTGTCAACAAGGAAAATTTTCCATTCAAACACAATTACTTTCATTTTTTATTATTTCTCCATTTTTCTTTTAATATATGAGATAAGAATGTTAAAAGGCTTCTCTTTTTTTTTATTTCAATATAATGGTGAATCCTTGAATATTTGCTCCAACAATTATATAATTTTTTGGGGACTAATATAGATGGGGTCGTTTACGTACAATAAATCTTTTTATGCTTTTAATAAAAAATAATAAATTTCACATCATAAATTGAAAATTATTTTATAACAATTTTTTTCCTAATTACAATGGAAAGGATGTAAACATAATACCTCTCATTTGAGATCATAACTAATACTATTAGAATATGAAATCACTTGCTTCATAATAAGAATTTAAAACTAAGAACTAAAATATACCGAAAATAAGCCGGATCTTTACCATTGCGGTTTTATATTTAATGCTACTCAATTTTAATAGCTGGGCACGCTCCTATTGATCTTCTTTCGCACCGATTGGCTAGATGTCATCTATATCATATTAGGGGACTGTGTATTTTGACAGTTTTTTGGTTAGATATAAATACTTTTTTAAAATTTTTTTTATAACAAAGATCAAATAAATCAAATATAAATAAAAAATATATATAATACATTATATTTATATATATTGTTTAAAATAAATAAAGATATACGAGAATAATAATAAATAATTATTTAATTATTTTACGTCATTTTTATTTAAGATAGTGACAGTGAAATTCTATTGAAATTCGAAATCTGCTCTATTTTACATGGTTTGTCGGCTCTCTAGCTGGTGGGATTAAAAATCAGGCGACAGTACCAGTTTTAAAAATTTTCCACGTCTATGTTCCTGGGGTGTGATAGGGAGTACAACATTTCCTCACCTTCTTAGTTTTATCCACTTCTGAAACTCTTTATGGTACAAAACCATATACCTTATTGTATTTAGCCCATAAGCATTCCTAATTAATAATATTATAGTATATAAGTAACATGTTAAACTCCTCTCATAATTAAGGTTTGTTTGGCATCCGGTAGATGGTAAATATTTTGTCAAACTTTTTTCTAACAAATTATCTATGAAGAAATACATATAAATAAAAAACATATGATAGTTTCTATAAAAACATCATATAGATTAAGTACAGATAAAATATAGTTGCAGATGAAATATCTTTATGCATAAATTTAGATATAAATATAAATATAGATGAGAAACAGAAAATCCAAATGGATACAATCCTAATTTATTTATTGTGAAAAGTAAAATTCTTTAAGCGAATTGCATCTTCTATTGATCTTACTAACCCTATCTTCTCAACTCTCAATTCCTTGAGTGGAAATTATTTAAAACTTGGTTTATTTTATTGTATTATATTTTTCGTCGGATTTTTGTATAAGTGAAATTACTATAATGAATTTGGTGCAATTAGTTTTAAATAAGTGGACCTAATTCTAGATATTATGATAGATTTCATATTTGTAATCGTATTTTGTGATAATTCTTTTGAAGTTATAATTATTACGTTCACAACGTATGCCCTAAAAAAGAAAATATGTGTGTAATTGAAAAAATGAGATTAAATTGTTAGAGATCACTGGATATGTAAGTGTACGAATTGTGTATACAAAGAAAAAAAATGAAATTCGGCCAAAAAAAGAGAAAAAAATGATAGAATATTAAACTATCACCTAAAAATTCTATATCACAAAAACATAATAAGAATCTCATATTTTCATAAGTTTGTACCCTCTAGGTTTTACATTTTAATTTACAGGGCAATAATTTTGTATATTACAAGATAAGATATAGTTTTAAAATTTAAAAACCTACAACTATTGGACAAGGTATGGATAAACCTCATATTGCTAGCCCATCCGCATTATTTATTAAAATTTATGGTAGTAATCAAGACTTATTTATATGCAAATGTGTAAAGCCATTCCACTATTTCACTTGCAAATGTTATATATTATTAATATGTTTTTTAATATAATATGTGACAACCCCAACAATATCACTTGTACTTACCGTATAATGTTAATATATTCGATTAATATGTTATTTAGTAACATAAGATAACAAAAGCTAGGCTTCCCACTTCTTCTTCTTTTTTTTTTATTTTTTTTACCTTATAAAGGAAAGATGGAATTACACCAATTAGTAAATCGATAAAAAATGACTGAGGAAGAATTGGGGTACAATGATTCATCTAATTAGATGAACACATCTCTTTAAACATCAAAATGTTCCTCACAAGGATACAATATTATAAAAAGAAATAAAACTCACTTATTATTGAGTAAAACAAATCCTTTAGAAGGGATAGCATAATCTTATATAGGAGATAAAAACAAAAAAAAAATAACAAATACATTAAATTCATTTATTTTAAATACTATCAACAAACAATTTTAATCGATCTCATAATCTCCAACCAAAACAAATCTACATAGAAGTAAATCTATAGTAATAAAATCGCGATTTCGATTATCATGATGATGAGAATTCGGTACCACCACAATAGCATTTTTTAAAAGAGAGGCGGATGATAAGTAATGTATATAGAAGAATCTTTTATTGGATAAAGTCTACGTTTCTTTTCTAATGTTTGTGTTGTATTTCAACAATAACTTATAATCATATACGAATAGAAAAATAAAATATACAACTCACCTCACATAATATTCTCCGTAAAAAAGAAAAAAAATAGTAGATATGGAGACAAAGACAAATAATACAAAATCATTTTTTATTAATATGATGAAAGAATGATCTCAATCTTATACTAGCCACACATTATGGAATTTAATTTAGTGTTACATTTACAAAAATACCCTCAAATTCAGGTGCACAAAAATATGAAAATGGATGTCATTAGTCTCATTACATGATTCCATGTCCAATATGTAATTAAATTACTAGATCTGATGTATTGCAGCTATATCTTAACTGAATTTCATATAAAAGGGGGGGAAAAGGGTATTTTGGAATTAATTTTATGAAATAATAGATGCTTTGTCAGCTGACCGATATGAACATTGCGAAAAATAATGACCTCAGTTGAATGATTGTGATAGCTACTTCTAAATAGTTGTACATTTAGTATAAACAAGCATGGATGACATTTTTAAAAAATAAAATAAAATTATAGAGTATTATACAACACATGTTTATATAAGACAAAAGCATCAATAAAATTTTAATTTATATAATATAAATTAAATATTTTGTGACAATTATTACTTTAGAGATTATTGAAGATATTAAAATTTTATTAATTTTTATATATCACTTATTGATATATGCAATGTACATTACTGATGATCAAACAATGAAGTTGGTAATGGCATGAGCCATGAGTAATAGTAGTAGTAATAATAAGGGTGGAGGGTGAGCTGCCTGAGAATAATGATGCAGGTGACCCAATTATTGCTCTTGAGCTAGTGCTGTTCACGTGGAGATATATGGGACATCCTGGGACCCTCCCAGCTCCTCCAAACTCAATCCCAAAATTCCTTTGTCTCTCTCTCTCTCTCTTTCTTCAACATCGGTTTAACCAAATTGACCAGGCTACTTGCACTCATTCATCTCTGTCCTGGTTGATCACTATTAACCCCTTCTTACCTTTTATCTGCTTTTTTATGTCTCTCTGATCAAGTAGTTCCATATGCATTGATTTGCTTTGATATGGATCCAAGAAATGCTGTTGGAGGTGGTTGTTGTTGTTGATCTAAGACTCCGGATGAATAGGTTTGTGAGGATAACGAGTTATTCATTATTATTTCATTTCCAATTTGAGTAATGCGCAAATTAATGTAAACTATAATTTCCTATCATATTTTCTATCTAAAAAACCATTTTTAAATAGGGATGTAAATCGCCTCGAGCTACTAGAACTTGGTTAGAAATTTATTGAAGTACGACTCGACAGCAGTCAAATCAAACTCAAATCCATATCATTTGAGTGTTTTATTGAGTCGAGTTTTAATTTTATGATATTTGACTTAATTATTTCAATTATCGAGTACTACTAGCCCACAAGCTAATCCAAGCTTAAGTTGAATTTGAGTTTAAATCGAATTTTAGATTATTTTAATTAAAAGAATTTTTTAATTAACATATCTAAACCTAAGTAATCAAGTCAAAATTCAGGGTTGCTAAGTGCTACTTTAATTGAAGTTCAAGTTCTATGTTCAATGAAGTTTGCGTTGAAACATCCTCGAACTTAATTATTATTATTACTATATTGTCTCGATTTAACTGTTGACAACCCCACTCACAGTAACCTCTCTATAAGTACAACATAAAAAAGGTAAATGTTGGTTGGTCTGATGTGAACATGATATATGTATATATATATATATATATATATAAGTTTAGTTTACTAATGGTGCTGAACTTTTTTACTTAAACAAAATATACCTAAAAAAAATTACCCATAAAAATACTTAAACTATTTAAAATTTGCACTCATTGTATATGTATCTATGGCTTGAATCCATCCAATTCTAAAGTAGGAAGCTAAGTTAGGCATGTTCTCTCTCCCAAAACTCGCTTTCTCTCTTTTACTTGGCACGATGTATTATCTCTATTCTTTTTTCTATTGGCTTTCTTTCTCTTAATATTTCTCTTTCTATTGATGATTTAACCAAGATTTTTGTTCTCTCTCTCCATTTTTGTACATATAGATTTTCTAACACAAGATGCTAACATGACATGGATATATAATTTAAGAATGTTTTATAACACAATTGGGGATTCTCCTTGTGGCAGTGAACCAAACCCCAATAATAGCCAAGCAAAGGGTTTCTATTGAATTAAGCATTTTTACCATTAATTATGCAAGAATTACAGGATGTTTGCTTGTTATTTATCTCAGCTATATCTTTATATAGGTAGAAGATTTCAATTATTGCTATGTCTCCTTTCATCATAGTGGGTTATTAGCTAGGTTTGGGGTTTCTTTTTGAAACATGCGGTTGCTAAAAATAGTGGTTTAAGATGGTGCAAGACAAAAAGAGCAAGCATGGTTGGTTGTGTCCAATTGTGGTGTGGTGGTGGTTGGTTTGGTAGAGATCATTGAAAAAATCAATGAGAATGGGAGAAAGAGAGAAATAGAAGGAGATGGAGATAACTAGGGACAAGGAATTGAATTGGGGTTGTGTTTGGCGGAGTATTAGTGTGTTCCACGATGGGTTTAAACGGAAAAGGATGGGGGAAGAAGGAAGATGGACCTATGATTTAGGTTCAAATTAGGAATTTGGTAGAAGAAAGAGAAAGAGAAAAGGGTAGGTCTTCAACATTAGCGAAGAGAGATGAGGTAGGGAGTTGCAATATTTTGTTACATTTTATTATTTTATAATTTTTTTTAATTAAGGGATAATTGAATGAAAGTTTTTCTTTCCTTGTTCATGTTAAAAAGAGGAAAGTCAATAAGAAAAGGAGAGAGAAGATATATATTATGCAAGTGAGCTTTGTGAAAAGAAAGAGTATCTAGCTCAGTTTCTTACTTGAGAATTGTTCGAATTCAGGCCTCAAATACAATGGGTCTAAATTTTAAATGGTGTAAATATTTTATAGACACAATTTTTTAGGTATAATTTTGTTATACATCAAAAGTTTAGGTACCATCAGTAAAATCAATCTATATATATATATATAAGAGTATATTTTTAGTAGTGTAAATTAATGTAAACATTGTAATCCGTATTGCATGTAAAGGATGGCGTTGACTTTTCTACTATAATAGTGTTAACATATATTGGCACATATAGGGAGTGAATGCATGCCCTCAGTGTGAATAGAGGAAAAGTATTATAAACCTATTAGTACATATATAATGTATGTTTATTTCGAACTGTAAGTAGAAAATGTGTGCATGAAAAAATTAATACACTTTCAATAAAATGTCAAGATCATGGTTTTTTTGTTGAACTTGAATTTGATTTAATTTAGATCAGACCGTGGCAACAAAACAAATCTATCAATTAAAGCACGATTATATTATTAGCATTAGTGTTTTTGCATGGAGATGCAATAATATGTCTTCAGAGTTTATTATAAGTTATGGGGCTTGTCAACTATAGTAAGTTAGCAAAAAAATAGGTAGCAAATGATTTAGCTGAATATACATGCTTCACAAATTGTTGAGCAACTTCTTAGATTATCATCTGTGGTTTCATTGGTGTGTTCTAATTTTTCCCTATAATTACAATAGGGAAATAAAAAAAAAATCTACACAATCACTAGAAGATAATGTTTCTCTTGAGTAAACTATGGGATGTTGATTATATGGTTGATCAACTTTTGCTTCTTTAGTTTGCTTTGGACTCCGAAAACACAACTAAAGTTATAGTCATTGAAGAAATGCATCACCACCTTAAGGGTAGTCACTTAAAGTAACAATCACTAATTAGGCATACCAACAAACGGTAACAGCCTCCACAAGAACAAGTGATAAAGGCCACTAGGCTACACTAACAACTATCTTTTTATGGGTATTTTGTAATAGAATAAAACAAATAACGTAGAAATAATAATAGGATACGAATGACTCTCCATTGGATGTCACACTAATGGAAGATCGAACTACACTTAATCTATTTAACATGACAAATATAAACTAAATGGTTTTTTAGGTCATATCTCAAAAAGAAAGACTAATAGAATAAAGAAAGTTTGAAAGAGTCTTGATTCAATCAAGATAAGTTTCTTTCAAAAGAATAGCCAATTAACTTTTTTTCCTATAAGATTACACCAATACACATAATAATAGACTTGCCAATATATGCAGGATAAAACAAGAGAGTGTGCTAAGGGAATAAGGAAATTGAACAACAAACTATTATAATCCATGAGACGATAAATCTAAGTATTTGGTTTTTTAATAAATACAAATATAATATCTTAAGAAAAATATATTGCACTTTTGTAGATTTTCTTGGTTCTCATGAATCTTCTCAAAACAATAGTTCCTCAATTAAAATCATTTGCTCCTTTACAATCAAAACTTTTAGTACCATTTATAATCTCTAACTTTCTCATTCTTCTCTCCTTCTAAAATGATAAATTTTGATCTAAACAGTATTGTGCACAATAAAATCTTTTTAGTACTTCCAATCATCTTCTAACAAGTTCTTATTCATGAATTTTTAAATTAGAGTGTTCAATCCATTCAACTTAAACCTTTGTTTAATTCTTTCATCTTAACCCTCGTCATTGGACCTTCTTCCATCACTTTCTCTTTAGATGATTTTTCATTTTGCCCCTTAACTTTTAATTTGTTCTTGTTATGAGCAATTAAGTAGATGCTTAGCAAATGGTTATGAGAGAAAAATTTATTGGATTCTCAGAGAATGTGAATATTGTGAAATTTTGAAGTTCACAACCAATTCAAAGAATTATAGTTACCAATTGTATACTCTACTACTAACAACTTCTAGTATTTCCATTCATTTTTACTCAAAAATATAAAACATAACGCACTCTCTCATAACCCTCTTTTTAACACTACCCTCTATGATTTATTGGAGTGCAAACTTCAAGAAGATATCAAGTAGAAAGGTTTCTTATCTTTCTTATCCAATATCCCTTTTTGCTTATGTAAATATGATGAATTGTGTTGGACAACTTGATTAAAGAAGGAAGAACACGTTTGTTTGTTTATGTGAGCCTTAATTATGTATGTGGACTGTTGCAGGATGGATATAGTAAACAACAGTGTCATTTTCATTTCATGTTTGCAAAAGCTCACTAGAATAAACCCTTTTATTTAGAATTGATTAGAACTAGTATTTTTTTTTAATCTAGATTAGTTATATAATTATGAAATTGGAGGATTGGATGTTTAAATCATCTTAAGCAAGTGGTATTACTGCATTAGACTAAAACCATGATCAAATTGTGGATTTATGTAGAAGGCAAGAAGTCTCCCAAAATTGATGACCACTCCACTCTTTACATAAACTAACCCCTTTTATTTAAGATTAATGGTTGATACTAGAAGCTTTAGTTGACCATCTAAGTATTGTAATTAACCAAAGGCTCTTAAAAAGTGACTTTTAGACGTAATTAAATATTCACTTTTAATTTTAATTGTATGTGATGTTGTAAGGAACTTGGTTTATGTTTATCTTTATAAAGCTTTAGAAAGCTAAAACTAGGTAACCTAAGTTATGCATGTTAAGCTTAGCAAATGCGAGGCTTTGATTAATTTGTAATCTATAGCCGACATTCTTTTTGTTCCTTCATGTAGTTCAAGTTCATCGACTAACTTCTTGATATCACTTAGCCACTTAACTGATTACTTAACTCTAGATATCCTCTCCTTAAATAAATGATTATTAGATGAGTTAAGTGTATGTATCACTTGTACACCTCTCTCTCTCTCTCTCTCTCTCTCTCCCACACACACACACACATCCACTACTACCACTTTGTGAAATTACACTAAGCTGACTTAAGAATAGGGTGAATTAAGTTAAGAGTAAAATTTAACTATTTTTTATTTTAATTCCAAAGTATCAAATCTAAACAAGACAAATATGCTACAAATTAAGTACTAGAAAATAAATAGAGAAGGAAAGCAAACCTAAAGTTTAACATGGAGTTTGGATTGCCCCTTACTGTCCATGGACCAAATGCCTCTAATCGAGGACTTTGTGCCCCACTTTCTACAATTATCAAAACAAGAATTCTCTCGGTGGGATACACAAAATCACACACAATACAATACTCACAAGAGTTATGCCTTCTGTACAAATCGCAAATAACATTCACTAGGCACAACTCAATCTTTCTTTAATACATACAAAGAACAGAAGAGTAAAGCTTTACAATGATGTTGCAACTATTACTTGTAATGACACTACTCAAATCTCTCAAATTTGAATATGCAAATTTAATGAACAAGAAACAAATCTAATAAAGAATATAATACAAAGTTAATGGCTCTCAAAAACTTGTTTAAATGCGCCAAAGAAGTCCTATTTATAAGCTCTTGAAAGGATATAGTGGTTACCTAAAATCTTTCACTTTTACCTTTACATTAAATGCTAGCGAGCGACTAGTTTCGAGTTTTATTGTCCCAACTCGTTCAGACTGCTAGGACTTCTTTTAGAAAAAGACAATGGCGTTTGGATTCCTTCCCTTAGAGTCTAGGCCACAAGCTATTAGAACATGATATATAGCTTACTAATCATGACTGATCCAATTAACATTCAAACTCCATGCTCTAGTGTCCAGACACTACACTAGCATCCGGACTCATTTAGCTTCCATTTGGACTCTAACTGCAAAAGATGATTAATAAATCTTCAAATCATATTACCTCCTAAACTCCTCTTTTTATCATTTGGACTTTAACTACAACTTAAAAAAACTTGCAAAAAAAAAAAAAAAAGACCAAAAAAAAAAACAAAAACAAAAACAAAACAGAACAAAGCAATATCTAAGCCATTCTTATACAAGCTTATCATCACGTGGATCATACGAGTATATTTGTCATATTTTTAAGTTAAGTTTTATGGTGTTCATGATATAATCCAATTAAATGTGTCTTTTCCATAAAACTTATTTAATTTTTGCAATGTTTTACCTTATCAAAATCCAATATAAACCTTTGTATTCAACATTTTGCTATGAGCTCATTAGATGCAATAATTATCTTTCTCCAATTATGGTTTTCCTATTTTAACTCTAGTTTTATAAACAAATAACTTTATTTTTCCTTCTATATTCTAATTTTGAACATTTAAAAAACCAATAAATAAATAAACTTGCTTAAATCAGAATAATAAACATGAATAAGTTGGTGAAATATTACATAAATTAGAAATAATCCAAGAGTGGGAATTGTCACAAAAGACACTAGAAGTAGGATTGTTTGGCTAATTTGACAAATGAATGCCAAAAAAGAGAAGGGAAGTGCCCTATCATTGCATCATGATGTCTATACATACTCAAATGCAAATGACTCCATTTCTTTGGCCTGCTCAGACAAATAAAAAGGAACATAATGAGAAAAAAGGCTGTCATTCATGTGAAGGCAACAGACAAAGACATGCATGAACGGATGAGTGGTTATGAAGGAGACCTGGCGTGCAAGCAAGGACGAATAACTTACAATTATATATATTCTTTCTTTCATCCACTTTCGTCCTTTTAATCAAAAACCAGAACCAGCTGGTTACACAAAACCCTATCTATAACTTTGGTCACATATTGATATCAGTAGGATAAAAAAAAAAATTTATTTTAACATGACATGTAAGTAATATAAAATTTTAACATTTATGTTATCGAAAAAATTAATAATTTTTAAAACAATAATCATTCATGATCTGTACATTCTGTATATTATATAACTGTAATAATATTTTATATATTTTGTATATATAATACGGGACGTGTAATACTTGCTAAATCTTTCGTCCGCCAAGTGGGGTCTGTGTCTATAAGCAGTCTCAATGAATTATTTGGTCCCACGCTGTTTGGCTGTCCAATGTGAATTGGAAGCTGGAACCTTCCTTTGTCAGTTGCTTGTCCTTAGAGAAAGGAGGAATCATGTTGTTTACGCAGCAAAGCAAATCAGAATAAAGACCCAACTGCGTATGTGGCAACATGTCATCGCCAAATAAAGTTTTAGCCATTCAAAGCTACACAAAGCCCGGGCGCTATTAAGACTCTTTTTCGACTGTGATGGAGCATAATAATCTTGCTGCCTTTCAAATTAAAATTATTTAACCAATTGATTCAATAATCAGACTAATAATACCTGAAAAAACATGAAAGTACAATCCAATAGCATGGCATGTCACATCCGTATTTACAAGTCATGCCTCAATTTGCTAGTCATATATATTTACGCATCCGCCTAAATTATTAAATTTTTATTTGTATCAAATCTGTATTAGTAATTTGTCAATATCGGATTAGTATCGATTCGATTTAATCAATTTATAACTAAAACTATTAATTTTTCATCAATATCATATATGTATCTGTTCAGTGGCAGTTTAAAAATAATGTTAAAATGATATCAAACAAATACACCAAACAAATTGTTCTTGGATTTGACATCTTTCCATATTAAATGAGAAAGGATTTGATACTTCTTCCACATAATAATATATAAAAACTGATAAAATTGTGATATGTAAATAATTTTATAAAAATTATAAGAAAATATTAATATTTACTCACTACGTAATGACACTCATATCATATTTCTATGTATAATTGAATCTACACATGATTTTTGCTTTCCCCCAAATATAGTCCTACAATATAGGGAAAAGACCCCGACATTCAAATTTAGAAAATTTTAATGCCATTATCAATAAATCACAAACAAGAATATCTGCTCCTTTGTAGGGAAATCCTTACAAACAAGAATATCTACTTATTTTTCCAATACATCAGAACTGTGCTGTAAATGGATATAGTACAACTTTTGCATGAGACCACCTCATCCACTTTCTCTTTTTTTTTTTCTCAAGAAAAAGCATTAAAATCAACTGACCTACATACAGCTTTAATCAAAGTAAAGGAAGAATCTAACTGTGTGTCAAATTTTTGAATGTAGATGTACATCTGACTTCAGACTCTTTACTCCACCTATGTAAAAATGTATGAACTAACTTCAACCTGTTTACCTCCAGAACCCCGTTCTACCATCTTAGGAGGTTTTCTCCTTTACTCGGCTTGAATCTGTGATACAGATTAACAGAAGGGCATTTTTGGCTGGTGATATAGAAAATAGAAAGCTAGCTCTACATAAAAATTATGTGCCAAGGATCCCATGAAACGAATGGCCATCAAACACAACGGGTGTTCCAAAAACTTGGAAGAGGTTGAATATGTACACTTCGCTCATCCAACAAAACTCGAAAGCTTGAAACTCAAAAGCTTGAAGCACGTTCCTTCATATATCACAAGACCGTGCACTTATTCATTCACATTTCCTCTACTCTCACACTTTAAAACAAAGAAACACTGCATTATACACACGCGGTTCTGGAAAACTATGTCTTTGTTCATACCAAGAGGTTCTGGAATTTTAAGAAACCATGGCATCTTAGGGCCAAGCATTGGCAAATGCAGACTAACTGAAGCTTTGTGCTTGTATGCAAAAGCATTACAGGTTTGTAACTTATAATTTAGTCTAATTAAAATTGATACAGATAGTTAAAAAAAACAACTGGGATCTTTTTAAGTTCTAAATACAAAGTGACAGTTGCATCCTTATCCAGAAAAGCTGCCTGTGCTTGCAACCAGAAAGAGATGCACAGCCTATAAGCAGATTTGGCATTAGTAGCTCCAGAAGTGTTTCCAGAGCAACCTTTTTGGGAAATCCTTGTCTATGATCTCATGAGGCTATTCCACTTTTGATCCTCATCCTTGTAAAGGTCTGAAAAGAAAAAGGAAAAGAAAAAGAAGAGACAAGTCATAAGAAGGAAAAGAAAAGAAAAGGAGGAGGTGAATGGTTGTGATAACTGAAATAAACCATACGATTTAGATGAAAATAAGCCCATAAGGGTAATTGACATAGTTGGCACGCTGATCAGGGCCAAATCTTCAACATTCCAAAGCAAGGGGCTTGTGGAGGGTTTAGTCTTGGGAAAACTTCTCTTGTAAGACTAGAGAATCCTATCATTCCTGAAAGGAAATGACATAGACACAAACTCATTCCTTCAGCCGTCTTGGTTCTTCAATTGTGCTCCTGATCTACCTGGCCCAGCATATTTTTTTCTGGCACATAAGAATCCAGCACCAAGCCTTTCTCCAGAGACACCACTAGTAAATGAATGCTTTAACTTTTTGCAGCTTGTGGAAGCATCCTCAAAGAAGTCACCAACATGGGCCCCTTTATATGCTTTCAAGTGACTGGGAAGACATTGAAACTGTTACAGGGGAGGAAACCTTCAGTGTAAGCCAAATGTGACACACAATCATTCATCAATTTTCACCAGCATTTCTTTAACATGTAGAGGATTACATCAGCCAATCATCTTTAAAATACAAAACTATAGATGAAACTAATTGCTCACAATAGCAAGAATTACTAGTTGCTGAGACTTCACACAAGTGGAGAAATTTAAAACTTCTTCTGAGTTAGTTGAGGTGTTATATGGTGGAAAAAAGAGGCTGGAAAAACTAGCCTCATTTGATAAAGCCAGACCCAATAAGCATATATCAGTTCTTATATGTCTTCTTGTTAAGCCTTATTCTAGACACAATATCCAACAGGAGTACAACACAAAGGATGGCAGGTAACTAATCATACAAAACACGGCAATTAAAATTCAAAATGTTGGGAAAAAAAAAGGAAAGAGATTTTAATAATAATGAATTAAAGACATATGGAGCAATTATATATATACTGTCACTTTGTGATGATACTGTTTATTGATGATGGACTCTCACTTAGATTACAATTTTAAAACAAATGACCAGGTCTAAGCATTACCCAAAAAAATGGGGTTAAGGATAGTGCCTATCACCTAAGCTGCGTCTAAAGCATGAAAGTGAAAGCCAATGTTATATGCCAGTCTGCCTACTGGCCTTGGCAATAGCACCCATGACATTTATGTTGTGATACCATTTACTGATAATGGATTCAGCCAAGAACTAGCAATTTGGTGGTATTGCATCAAAAATATCCCAATAGCACCTATCGCCTTGGATGTATCTAAAGCATGAATTTGACAGCCAATCTTATATGCCACGCTTTGACCCACAGGCCTACCAAAGTTTTCTTTTGCCTGGATATGAAGAGAAAGAAAAAGAAAAGGCTCCCCCAAAAATAGTAATATTTTACAGAATCCTTTCCTACCTGATTAATAGCCAATTACTATGTAGGTGTCAGTTCAGAGACAGGTAGTTGACCGCGCAAGAACGAAGCACACAAGACACCCTCCACAAGATCCATTTGTCTTGCTAATTGAGCAAGACATTCGTATATCTGCTCTGCCATAGGGTGTGATTTATCCCTTACAATGAATTCATTGACAACTCCATTCACCTCAATGGAGCTACAACCAGGAGTTTTCTCCACTCCTCTCTCCTTCATCATCTTCCTAACCCGTCTTGCCTCTTCCCACATGTTCGCTTCTCCATACATATTTGCAAGTAAAACATAAATACCACTGTCATCAGGGTCCAACTTTAGAAGCTCCGAAGCCACTCTTTCTCCCAATATTACGTTTCCATTAACTCGGCAAGCAAAAAATAAAGCACCCCAAACTGTAGCATCTGCCTTTACAGACATGCTGGTAACAAGCTCTTCGGCTTCTTCCAATAGGCCAGCCCTACCAAAAAGATCCACCATGCAAGAGTAATGTTTAACACCAGGGAATAGATAGAATTCAGAGCTCATTTGATGAAAAAACTTACGACCAGCATCAACCAAACCCCCATGACAACAAGCAGATAACACCCCTAAGAATGTCACTTCATCTGGCTTCAGACCTGTATTAATCATTTCCAAGAAGAATGACACTGCATCCTGCGCTTTGCCATGAAGAGCTAAACCACAAATCATAGCTGTCCATGTCAAGGAGTTCTTTGCCGGCGTGTTCCTGAAAACTTGGAAAGCCCTAGCAATGCTACCACATTTTGCATACATATCAACTAGGGCTGTTGCCAAGGCAACATTTAATGAAAGTCGGTGTCTTTCTATGTAATGATGAATCCATATCCCAACATCAAGTGCGCCTAGTTGTGCGCATGCAGATAAGCAAGTGACCATGGTCACCTCATCAGGTTTTATGCCATTCACTTGCATTTCGTGGAGCAAAGCAAGGGCCTCCTTGCTGCGGTTAGCTTGGACATATCCACCAATCAATGCATTCCATGGGACAACATCCTTCTCGGGCATATCATCAAAATATCTACGAGCAACATCAAGAAAACCAAATTTGGCATATCCCACAACCATTGTTGTCCAAGAAACCACGGTCCTTTTCACCATCTGATCAAATATTGCCCGTGCTGATTCAAGGTTCCCACACTTAGCATGCATATCCATGAGTGCATTCGAAAGAGGTACTGTCAAAGACAATCTATCCTCTTTAATTTTTAGATGAAATTCCCTCCCTAGGTTCATATCCTCCAATTGAGCACTTGCAGAAACCATCCCGATCATCGTAACCTCATCGGCACTAATACCCTCAGCCTCCATTCGTCTATACACACATAAAGCGTCTCTGGGGCGACCACACCTAACCAAACCATTAATCAGAGAGTTCCAAGTGACCAAATCTCTCACAGGACTTTCATCAAACATTTTCCATGCATCGTCCATGTCACCGCATGAAACCAGCATATGCATAACGCATTCCGCACAAACAAATCTCCATCAATACCCATTTTCAAAACATGCCCAAGAATCTCTCTACCCGTATAAAACAACCCCAAATTAGAACAAACCTTAAACAACAAAGGATAAGTATAATTATCGGGCCTCAACTCACTACTCTGTTCCAACATTTTCTTATACAAGATCAAACCTTTTTCAGGATTTTCACTCTCTACGTACCCTCGGATCGTTACATTCCACGAAAAAACATTTGGGTTCTTGGAATTGCACAAAATCATGGTACAGTAATCAAGGTCACGTGACTCGGAGAGAGCAGAGAATGCAATGAGTCGACTTAGAGCTAACCCATCGGAGATAAGACCGGTGGAGATCATTTGAGCTTGGATTTGCTTCAAGTGAGAGATGGATTTGCAACGGTTTTCGATGAGGGAGAGGAGTGGGTTTGAGAGGACGAAGGTGTGTGTGGTGTTCCATGTAATGGGTTTGTCTCTGTATGGAGAGAGAGAACGCGTGTGGAGAGAGGAGAGAGAAGGAAGTTTACGAGGTTTCGGAGAGGGAAATAGAGATCTTCTTCGTCGTCTTCTGAGGATTGCTCCATAGAGAGCGTTCATTGCTGACTGGAGTGTTTAGTTCATGTCGACTCGACTGTTATTGTTATAAGGCAAATGCAGGCAGCTCCACTTCAGATACATTACAAATTAGGCTTTCCAATATATAGGCTTATCTCAAAAAAAAATATATATATATATATATACACATATATCTCTAGAACTTAAAATTATAGTATTACTATTTGTCTTTTCATTTATTAATGTTATTCATAATTATTTTATAGGTTTGGGGTACTGCTACCTTATCACCTATTCCTATATAAATTAGGGTGTTATTTCTCGGATAGTTATAGGATCTAGAAATTTTATTCGCATACTTACTTCGGAGAGTAAGTTTTAAGATATCGATACAAAAAACTACTTGTAACCTTACTATCCATTCATTTCACTGAAATTATTTTAATTACAGTTTTATTTCTTATAAATAACTATTATGATGTTTAATTAACCATAATAGTAATTCATAAGAAATCTCTATTATAAAAAATATCGAATAATAATTTTTTATTCAAACTTAACAAAAGAAAATCCTATTATAACTTTATTATATTCCTCGATAATAGGAATTTCATTACAATTTTAATCATTCAACGAAATGAACGAAACTGTTAATATTATTCGAACCTCATGTAGTTGAGCAAGATTTGATATCGTATATAATAAGGTTATCCACTTGCACATATTATGAATGTCCAATTCCTAAGATAGAGGTTAAACACACATAAAACCGAGGGTCTTCATAATTTGGTTCGGTTTGGTTTGGTTTGGTTCAAGGGTCAAACCATTTTTAAAAGCATTTAGATATAATAAATAATATTTATAGTCATTTGAGTTCTTAAAAAAAAATATTTGGATTAAGGAATGTTGTGTAAGAAATCACTTATCATTATATTAGGTCATATATTTAATAATTTTAGATATATATTATCCAGTCCTAAAAATATTTTCAATGTGAATTTGAAGTAACATATATTCTTAAAAAATCTATATCACTAAGTAAAAAGGTCATTCTTTGTATTAATTTCATATTTATTTATAATATTTTTTCCTTATATAATATTTAAATTTTTTTATACTAATTAGTTTGAAGTTTTAAATTATCTCAATATTATTAGTTATAGATATTGCAACCCAATATAAAACTTGCTCCTATAGATGCATTCCGCGATAAGAATTTTGTATTTTTGAATAAATCTTGCAATACAAGGACCATATGCCAACCCATGACATAAATATGATAATATATATCTTGATATCTAATGTTTAAGAGTTATAAATAAAATTACTCTTTTTGTTTTATTTCTTTTAATGAGAAGCATTTCGGTTCAAGTTAAAATGGTGATTCTATTTGACCTTTCGAATCGAACCCTAACCATTTAGACTCTTCTTGAATCAAATCACAAATTAAACTAAAATATAAAGAATTGCATTTTGCAAGTTCAGTTCGGTTTGATTTGGTTCAATGAACAACCATACATAAAATAAATATAAATGGTGTATTAAAAATTTGTTCTATTTCTAAAAATTTTTTATAAGATAATATTACATTTGATACTAAAATTTCGTTAGTTTTGCAATCAACAAGATGACTTATATTAGTATACAATTAACCGACTCAATTTTAAGATTACTAATTTTAGTACACAATTAAATTTTTCAAAGTCCATAGTATTAATTAGCTATGTTAACTTTGTCTAAAACCATCTATCAATTTTTATTAACTGAGGATATATAAGAAGTGAAATCTAACAAGACGGAACTAACATAAGTGGCTATTCCTTTTATTAAAAAATCATATATTCTAAATGGGTTATCTTTAGAGGTGTTCACGGATCAGTTAACCGGTTTATGGCTCTATTTTTTGAACATAATCATAATGATCGGTTTTTTAATCTCTCGATCCTTAACCGGTCCATTATAAATGGTTAATTACCTTAACGGTTAACCATTTTATTCAATTAATTTAATCAGTTTTTGGTTTTTAATCATTTAATGTAACGGTTTCAATAAATCAAATTGATATATATTATAGGGTTTATCACAGAGTTTTTCTTTAAATTATTATATATATTACAAGAGAAAAAAATCAAATCAAATTAAGGAAAAGGGGAAAGACAAACTTTTGGATGTATCATTATCAATAAAATTAAACCAAATCAATTACCACATTAACTCCATCAAGCATAGGACAATAGTATTTTAATCGAAATCCAAGGAATATTAACATAAGTAAATTATATGTATGTGTGAATCATATGTGTGTGTATATATGTATTTTTTAAAAAATAATTATATATATGTAAATTATATATAATATATTTATAAATTTTGAAACGGTTAATCGTTAACCATCGGTTTTTGGTAGTCATGAACCGAAACCGAAATCGAAAACCGAAAAAAAATAAAAATCGTAATCCTAAACCGAAACCAACAGACTAGTTAACCATATTATTCAAATTGGTTTTACAATTTCGATTCGGTTTTTCTGTTTCATTGGTTTTTTTGCACACCCCTATTTATCTTTATTAAAATGATTTCTTAAAACAAGTGTCAGATGATAATTATCAGAAAACCTATTAGATAGACAACTATATACAGAGCAAATATATGTATTATAAATAATATTGAATATGCATTTGGGAAAAGAAATATAAATTGAATAAGAATATTTATTAATTTTTTTCTTTTTTCTTTTATTTTAATACTCTAACTTTAAACTTTTTCATTAAAATGCATCAGCCTTTTGAAAAAATTTAATTGATATCTCTATTATAATGGTCATTATCTTCAATGATAGGATAATACTATGGTACCTCAACTTTCATTTTCTTTCCATTTAAATACTCGATTTTTTTCCCCAATTTTGATACTGAAACTCTTTGAAGTAAGATAGATACGTAATTTATAGTAACGTTTATGAAAAAGTTATAAAAAAATAAACCCAAAAAAAAACAACCATTATATATTTAAATGAATCAAATTTAAAAAAAAAAAAAAGAGCACAAGCCTTAAATATTATTTGCTATAATTTCCAATTTTTGCAACTATATCGCCAAAGAGATAACCATATTTACTATGATTACCATCAACAACAACAACAACAACAACAACAATAATAATAATTACTCTAAAGGGATGAAAAAATGACGTGCCAACAAAATCAATCTGGTGATAATCCTTTTTGGCTATACACAGATCAATTTGACTTCATATCTCAACCCTTATTTGCCTTACATCAAGTGAAGTCATTAGTGCGGTCTTGTCCCAACCTATTAAGATTTTTTTTTTTTCTCTTTATAAACTTTTAACATTACAATGTAATCACACTAAAAATAAAAGTTATTTTTAATTATTTTTTTAAAAAAATCATATATGAGATAATGTATAAAGAATATGGATTATAAGATACACATAAGATTAGGATAAAAATTATTATTTAACATTAAGGTTCTACTTTCTTAATCTTTTAATTTGATTAATTTTTTAATGCATACTTACATATAGTTGTTTACTATTACTAGATTTTTATCTTCTCCTTCTTTTTTTTTTTTTAAAAACTTTCATGAGTTTCATTATATTCAAAAAAAATATTATGGAGATTCGCTTTAGCCTATAGGTTATGCGAGACGGGCCAAAATAACCCATATAGTAAAGTGGGTTGAAATTTTTAGCCCCATCTGCTCTTCTTTATAGGCTAAATGGGTTAATCCGCATAACACACCCTGCTTGCACAGCTCTAGAAGAAATATCATAACAAAAGAATCCTTTTTTAAACTTAGACCGACAAAATCGATGTGGTGCATTTATCCATTCACCCATCTACCACTTATGTAATTATTAATTATATAAAAATAAATACATAATTATCATATTAAAACATAATGTTCAAAATGCAGATTATACCCTTTTTATGTTTGTAGTTCAATATATGATTTAACCTTTCTACATGTGTCATATGTACTAGATATGATTTAGCAATGTATTAAAATTTTTAAACTGCCCATGATACATACGGCCTTTTTTATTTCACATAGATCCAAATATGATTTTGCAATGATATATAGATAATTAAATTTATGTAATTCATATTGATATAATATTATTTTGTGAGATGGTAAACATGTATTACATCCTATACCGTAGGTGTTATAGCAAAAGAAAAAAAAAGGAAAGAAAAATAAATTAATTGGATTGAAGATGAAGCAGTCGGCAAGAAAAGGGAATGGAATTGCGGACCATTAGGCAAATCTGATACATACTTCTGCTAGAGGTTTAATACCTCATTGTCATGTTCTGAATTTTCTTGTTAAGGATTTAGGTATGTTATTCAATGTAAGGAAGGGAGAGACTCGGATCTGAGGATTAAAATCCATGTATTATGTTGACAAACATATGTATTTTGTTGTCCAATTATGGTTAATGATATGCTGAATTAAATAAAAGATAAACCGTGTTTGATGTCTAAACAATTACACCTCTCATCTTGGCTCATTACAACAAAATCTCCAAGACAAGTTACTTAGGATTAAACGCACTCAGAAGACTATGTTATTTGATCCAAAACAAAACACCCAATTAATGTAAAACTCCAAGAGAATTTAAACTTTTTGCCGCCAACAATTCAAAGACTAGATATACGCTTGTATTCTTAAGCACCACCAGAACCATATTTCTTTCCAAACATAATCACCTGAAGCTTGTCATAGCCGGCAAGCACTCCGGCACCGGCGACAGCACGAAGAATGTTAGCTCCAGCACCCTTGAAGAGAGATTTGGGACCCTCATTCTTAAGGATTTGAGTGAATGCATCCATTGAACTCTTGTACTTGACAGCTTCTCCGGATGTCATCATCATTCTTCTCCGAACGGTATCAATTGGGTAGGAAGCAAGGCCAGCACCATTGGTGATAACCCAACCAAGTGCAAAGCTAGCAAAGAAACTATCCTGAAATCGTAGAGACCAATTTATTTGAGTACTGAGCAGGGCACATCAAGTGCAATGGACATAGATTCTGCTTCCTTATATGATAAATTAAATGGCCAATTCTAAATTGCAATTTGCATAACCAAAAGGAGAGGAAATAGGAATTTCATAGCACTTGTAACGTCTTAAAGTAAAATAGTCAATAGTCAATAGTCAAACCAATAACATTAAGAAGTCTTTTCAACCATCTGACTCAAAAGTTTTTAATTAGTATTGACTTAGTATTCACTATTAGTTATTCTCTATTCAGTATACTTTTTGGTTCATTTTTCCTACCCATAACTTATACATTATCTTGAAAGTATACCAAGTGACAA
Source organism: Combretum micranthum (assembly GCA_024138025.1). NCBI lineage: Eukaryota > Viridiplantae > Streptophyta > Magnoliopsida > Myrtales > Combretaceae > Combretum > Combretum micranthum. The sequence continues at coordinate 403,591 of JAMXBD010000706.1, forward strand.
TCCCAATCTCTCAGGTCTCTTTTCTAAATCACGTCAAAACAAGCTGCCCACCATGTTTTGCCTTGGCTCATCTCCAAATCATACATCCATTATACAATGTTATATGTAATACCATCTATAACACCCCAAGTTAAAAGCAGTTAATAACCTAAGTCTACTCATGCTGAGGGGCATTTTTAACCGTTTTTATCTAAAATTTTTAATTAGTGTTGATTTATTATTTATGACAATAGTCTTATAAACCAATACAAATTTCATTTCATAAACTATGTATGACTTCATATAGATGGAGCATTGATCCTGATTTTGTATTTCCTTGCACCTGCTAAATCTTCATAAAGCATACATTTTGGATCCTAGTCCTACAAATCTAAGGATTCCAAACACATAAATAAGGGCAGAAATGCTCCTATACTTGGTAGGCAAGTCAGAATGAAATAGAATATTTGTTCCAAATAATGAAGCAGCAGTTAACGAACCTGCATTTTTCCTGTCAGGATCACTGGCTTCAAAGAATCATACATTCCGAAATAGAGACCTCTGTAGACAATGATACCAACACAGGAGATATTGAATCCACGGTAGAGTCCAGCTATGCCGTCGGTTTGGAGAGTCTTCTTGTAGACATCAATCAATCCATTGAACTGCCTCTCTCCACCCTTCTTTGCTGCCTTAGCATCATTGGCAAGACGGGTCCGAGCATAATCCAAAGAGTAGACAAAGAGAAGAGAGGAAGCTCCAGCAGCACCACCTGATGCCAAGTTACCAGCAAACCATTTCCAATAGCCATCCTTGTCCTTCTTGAAATTGAACAATCTCTTGAAGTAATCTTTAAATGCAAAGTTCAATGCCTGTTGATGAAAATTTCACTCATTACATACTGACTTCCATTATATAATGTAAGAAACTCTAATCAGACTTTTCATATGGAAAGGAATGATGGCATACTTGAGTAGGAAAGTAACGGATGACATTGGCGGTGTTCCCTCTCCACAAAGATGCCATTCCTTCTTCCTTAATTGTTCTGCTGAAGCATTCTCCAATACCCTTGTAAGGTTCAGATAATCGACCAGCCTTGATCATCTCATCTTGGTTCTGAATGAGGAGCTTCACACGCTCGATAGGAGCTGCTGCGGTTTTGGAAACAGCAGCAGAAACTCCACCCATTAAGAAATCAATGATGAAGGATGAAGCTCCTTTCTCGGATGGAGCTTGAACCAAAACCGGGGAAGACGAGGTAACCGATGCTAGATTGAAGGTGTAGATTGTAATGGCATTGTTAAGGCTGCAGATTGGACTGCTGGATTGGAGTAGTTGCTATATGCTTGTCGCCTATGGTAGAGAGCCGGCCTTGGGAACCCGGTGTAAGAGCCTTGAACATCGTGAGAAATGCTGGATCTCAGGTGTGCCTGTCCTGCAACCTTCTGGATGATGGTTGGATGCTGGTGGTGGTGGATATCAGCCATGGCTTTGCGAAATCGAATCGATCCCCTCCCCTGCTACCATTGTCAAATTCCACTAATCAGTCCCAAGACCATGCATTAGGAACATTACCAAAAGCATAATCAACTAGAAAGTTCATGATTATATCCTTTGGAAAAAAACACAATTGAAGGCATTCATCCAATGTACATTCAATAATAAACTTGGAGTTCTAATAAACTCCAAACTTTTGCACCAAAGACATCTCGATAATTGTCAAAACAATGCCACTAAATTTTCTATCTCAAGTATCCAACAATCAATGGCATTTTCGATGTCATTTCATCATAATACTCTACATTTTGCAAGTTATAACCCTTTGGAACATCTTTCCAAACTCAAAAATTACAAAACACTAATCATATTCAAATTTATAGGGTCTAGAGACAAGGTAACAGGATTCCATGAATCTAATAACTTTCAAATTCAAGAAGAAAACAGCGTAACAATAACAGGATGAATCACCTTATGGTCTTGCAAGTACTTGACTGAATCCAAGAACAGTAAAGAACCCAGATACGTTAAAAAACTCCTTTAAAAGCAACCATATAAAAAAAATATGTCGAAAACAAGGAAACCAGTTAACAGTGGCTCCAATGGTCCATGTTACACATTTCAGGTATAAGGGAGACAGTACTTTTCGCCCCTAAATTCGTTCCAACACGAAAAGTATGCGGGATTTCAGGCCAAGAGTGGTCATGATTCCGTTGAGAATGTTATTTTGAGTTCTTCTAAGTTTTATCATATGTACATTACAGTTTAATTATTATTCATATTATATTATTTATAAAATTCTATGATGATATGGTGCTTATAAGTACCATACTTGTTACATCTAAATTGAAATTCTTAATATTTTCTAATATTAACTTTTCATAATCAATTTAATGAGGTGAATCATCCAATCCATAGTTTTAGGAAAATCTTTATTTTTGAATGAACTACTAGTATGCCATTAGACTTCTTAATTCAATTTTTTTTAAATCTTATTATATAGTAAAAACGTTATGAATTATACCTAAACTTTAGTAAAATATGTATTTAAGTATTTGAACGTTAAAATTGATCAATTTAGTACCTAAAAGAAATTAATAAAAGTATGTTAGCATGTATAAAAGTTCTTTCAAGTGCTAAATTAGTTAATTTAAAAGTTTAGTTACTAAATTGATTAATTTCAAAAATCAGAATACCTAATTACATATTTTATCAAAATGCAAGTACCATTCTTGATATTTATCCTATTACATATTCAAAAATTTCTAAACTTCCAGAAAAGGTTGCAATTATTGATGAAGTTTTTATGTATACATAATACATATCAATAAAAATTGAAATCCCAAAAATATATATGGATATTGCTCAAGATAAGAATACTTCATGCAAACATGAAAAGATGAATCATTTAAAGGAAAAAAAAAAAAAGTTCAATTCTATGAATGTATGATGATCCAATTAAATGTTCTATTAGTGTTATTTTAAATTTTAATTAGTAACTATTCTATGTCGCTTACCATTTTTCTAATGATTAATATTATTAAAATATTTCCTTGTACATCCCTGGTGCAATTTAGTATAATAATCATTTTTTTATAATCAAGTACACTGGTGTATCTCTATTAGCTCGATTTTATGGTCATTAATTAATATTTTATAGATTATGTTTTTACCTAAGAGATATTATGGGTATGTTTGTTTAGCTTTTTCCGGTAGATACAGACATTTTTTTTTAATTTTTTTCTAGCAAATTATTTATTAAAAAATAGATATAGATAAAAAAAAAAGTTGGCGGTTCTCATCAAAAGATCAAATACAGATAAAATATATATGTAATCGGACATATTTACACATATCATTTTGAAAAATATATAGATACAAATGAAAAACAGACTATCCAAACAGATCCTATGCATTTTTGCAACACGGACCATGAAGTATATATAACTAGCTAAAATCCGTGTTTACATGGATATGTTTGATCAGGGACGAGCTCAAGTGGGGCTTAAGAGCCCAGCCTCCTCAACCCGAAAAGAAATTAATTATTAATTTTTATTCAGAAAATAAATATTATATATTATATATTATATATGTTTGAGAAAGTAAATCTTTATTATGTAGCATAATATGTTGAGTGGATAAGTATGTTTTTATTAAATAATAAGTTATAAATTCAATTCCCATTATTGTATTTTGCTTTTTCTACTACATTTATTGCTGGTCTCTTTGTTCTTTACCTTTTCATAAGCATTTATTGCTTGTCTCTTTATTGTACTTTTTTTATTCTTTTAATCAATGATTTTTGTTATTTTTTTAATTTGTTCTCTTTTTACATTATAATTAATAAAGTTGAAATTATTTGTCATGGGCTGAAATCTGAAGAACGACGATTTACCTTTTCAGATTGTATTTATTTATTTATTTTTGCTTAGCAACATTTTAAATCTTTCTTTTTCTTTTACTTTTTCTTCTCAATAATTATAACATTGGATTTTTTTTTTCCATTATAACAAAGTACATTGCCTCATCATTTAGGACTACATAAAAGGAAGCAACTTGCAACAATTTAAAAAGGGAAAATTAAAAAAGAAAAAACATTTTCTGAAAATAAAAAAAAAAATTGGAAATGTGTATTTAGTACGTGAAATTTGCATAATTACCTAAATTTTAAAATTGTTGATTTGGCAATAAATTTCTTCTAGCTTTACAATTCACTACTTGGATTTTACTCCTTTTTGCGAAGAAATTATATAATTACTAACTTGTCCAAATAAAATCAAATGAATACAAATTATATAAAAATAATTAATAAAATACCAATACAAAATTGTATGTAGGATATATGACTCATGTATTTATACATAAATCGCATATAGTACATGCAATCCGTATACAAACAAGAATCGCATAAAGTAAATGCAACTTAATTACAAATAGACATGACGTAAGCATTTGTACATGAGTTGCACCTACTACATGGTTCATGTATAAATAGATAGTTTGTGTTTGTTACATGCAATTTAGTTTTAGTACTTTGGTAATTATTTTATATAAATTATATTTAGGTAATTTTTTTTAATGTTTGTAAACATGTGTTTTACCTCCTTTTTGTAATTAACTTTATGAACTTTTTTCATTTTTCAATTAACAATTAAGCCCACATACTACAAACAATCTCAAAAAGTTTGTAGGTAATAAACTACTACTTTTAAAGTTTAAATAATTATCATAAAAATTGGTAAAATTTAGGTACTAAATATCACCTATTCCTCATATTTTTCAATTATATTGCTCATTAAGTCATACATCATGGACTTGATAATATAACTCCAAATAATTCATCATAGAATTTTTATCAAAAAAAAAAAAATAGCTATAGTTTATTATAAGGTTTTACTTATAATATAACTTTGAACAATTTATTAGAAAGTGTTATACCAAAGTTGAAATCTATCAAAGGGTTAGACTAACTAATATATTCTATTATAATATATAATTTTATGAGTTTTCTTTTTTTCCTTTCAACGTACATGTCCTTTGAGTATAAAATAGTAGAAATTACAATTTTTACATATCTATAAAAAGTTAGACTCTTGTAATCTAATTAAAATTCTATATAAGAAACAATATAAATGCTTATATAGTATTTTTTGAACAAAAATAAAAATCAAGGGTTAGCTTAATAGAATAGTATGTGATATGGCTAGCTTAGCGTTTTTAGGCTATGTACAAATATATTGTATTTTAAGAAAATAATTTTCAAAATATGATACTTTTATGAAATAATTATAAATATAGGTGTCAATGGTACATGACCATTGAAACCCCAGTATCCGCTCTCATTGAAACCCCGAACGCCATATCCTCTCTCCACTGAGTTAATGCCACATCCTCTCCCTACTAAGTTAATTCGTAACTTTCACCATACCTTCAAATTCAATGAACCGAAACAATTTAGTCCATTACCCACATCACACACACCAATCCAACACAACAAATCGACCTATCTTCATCATTAGAATTTGAACCAAACACCACAGCAGCAGAAAACCGAAATCCCTCCGCATCAATTGTCTCCACCATATTGAATCGCCATCACACCAATGAAATGTTTCTAGATTTTACAATTTTAAATTTAAAAGTAAGAAAAGACAAAAGAAAAGAATGAGAGAACAATTTGAGAAAGCTCACACACACACACACACATACACACACACACATATATTGTTACTGAATCAGTTTTAGCATGAAAAAGGCCTAGAAGATTTCCTTAGCTCAAACTTTCAAATATATAAAAGTAAAGGTAAATGTTGCTAAGTGATACTCAAACTTACGTAAAATATATAATTAAGTACCTCAATTTTGAAATTGATTAGTTTAGTACCTGAAAAAACTTTTAGTATATGCCAACAGTACCCCAGTCATATTGGTTAAAAAAATCATGTAGAATGATAGTATTAGTCAATTTGACCAATGAACTATTGACATACATAAAAAATTATTCAAGTACTAAATTAATCAATTTCAAAACCTAGGTACTTAATTATATATTTTACCAAAGTTCATATATCATTTATAACATTAAACTCAAAAGTAACGACCACACCAACAAAGCTACCATATTCTACGAAGTTACATTTCATGGTATTCTCCTTATGCATAGATGCTCCACTTGTGTTTGCTTGATTTACAAATGAAAGTAATTATTTTAGTATCTACCATCATAGAATAAAAAATCAATAAAATGATAATTAATTTTCTACAATTTAAATTGTTGGAACTTTAAATTCAAATATATATATATATATAACATGGTATACACGATCAACCATATCCTTCTCAAGAAAGCACCATCAATGCGTTATTTATTTATTTATTTTCAAAGCTTTGCCCATTTATGATGTTAAAATAAAATAAGGCTATAATGTAATTACTATTACTAAGATAGTGGTTACACAATTTTATATGTTATCAAACTAGACAAATGTAAAATATTGATTTACTAAATATACTTGAGATTTGACAAAACTCTCTTCATAGAACTAGACAAAACTTACAACTTTTGTCTTGTTGTTTTATGATACAAATTTATTAGAACTAGACAAAAATAAAATCTCTTAATAGATTTTTTTTCAAGCATTGTCTAGTATTGTGCATATCAAATATAGTAGAAGAAAATTGTATTGTCCAATATTTCATATACTATGCTATACAAAGCTACTTGTTCTATCTTGTTCTTGTAATCCAATACTACCTAAGTAATGAAATGTCAAACTGGAAGATTCACATTATATTTTGATAGCGTAAAACATTACATAATTGAGATTATAACTCATTGACAAATTAAACTTAATTAATACAAGTTGGAAATTGCATGAAAATTCAACTTAAAAAGTGTAAAACATGTGTATTTCAATCATTGGAAGACTTAAGTTCATGTTGGAACCTTTGATAAGTTTTTTGAGTTATGCATGTGACAAATTAAGAGCTTGCTGTAGTAAAGCTAAAGCTTGAATGCTAACATGACCAAAAGGCATGAAGTAAGGTGTTTAGATGCCAGGAAGTAGCGTTTGATGCCAATTTGATTAGACATGATCAAAATCCTTCTAATTATGTGATAGTAGCATAGCATTCGAATGGTAAGGGTGTTCCACATAATCCTAATGTTTATAATCATGTGATATCTAGTTAAGTCCCAAACACTAGGACAAGGCATCTAGTCGGTATATGTGATTTCCTTTTGTCTTGTATTAGCATGGTACAGATGAATTGAAGACAGTAGAGGGATTGTATTAACTAGCCATTTTACTCATTTAGTGCAGGGGCATACCTATCACAATTATTGCAATGAATTCTTTTTTCTCTCAAAGTTATAGATATGAAGTCTTTAGTAGATTTTTACGACTAGCAAGTGCTTATATTTTTCCATTACTTTCTATTGTATTTTTAATCATTTATATAAATCCTTGTGAGTTATATTTGCTAATTTGCGGGAAAATCTTAAGTTGTGTCATTTGAAAGTTAAAATTTGCATATTTTTTTGTAAAGCACTACTCTAAAGTGTTGAGTGACTTTGTGAAAAGTGTGTAAAGTCTTCCTTGCGAGGCATTTGGTGTCCATAAAGATTAAAGGGTAGTCTTGATGCAAACTTTATGTTAAATTTGAGCTCATCATCTCTTGCTCTATTTCTTTACTATATCGCACTTTATTTATATTGCAATTTAATTTGTTGTATACTTACTCTTATCTCATTCTGTAGTTAAAATTGGAAATTGATCAAAATTAGGGATAAGCTCAATTTCAATTTGAATTTAGCCTAGTGTAATTTTATCAAATAGAGTTATAATATAATTATCACTTGTTGCCTTTTATTACCTTCAATTTTTTTTTTTTTTTTTGTTAAAAACTATTCTCATTCACTTCATTGAATATAATAAGACAGTAGTGTGATAATTATCGTGAAGTAGTGTTATCATAAAATTATCATATGTTGAATTTTTATTTTGATAAGGATAGTTTAAAGAAAAATAAACTATATTGCTATCAATGGGAATAATGAATTATTACTTTTTTACCATTATAAGCCTATTTGAACCTAGCACATTCTAGTACAAAATTATAATGCTATCAGCTACGAAACAAGCTTAAATAAGTTATAACTTATAATAGAAAAACTAAGACTAGATAAAAGATTGTGAGAAGTGATATGATCTACAATCCATTATAAAATTACCAAAATTATGTGTTTTGTTCCATGTCCTTGCATCCATGCACTTGAAAGCAGAAAATTAAATAACAAAAACCAATAAAATATCTAAGTCATGGGAGGGAATGATTAGGGGAGGGGCATGAGGGGGAACTAAATTCCATCCCTTGTTTGTTTTTAGAGGAAAAGATAAGGAGAGAGAGAGAACGAATGTAATATGTTCTTTGGGTGTCATCACTTTTTTGTCTCCTCCAAAATACTGAGAATTAGGAGGGAAAGAGAATTTTTTTTTTAAATTACTCTTGTATAGGGATGCAACCGGGGTGGGTTTGGGACGGGTCACATAAGACCCGAACCCAACCCGCTTCCCAATAGGGTCTTCCAAACCCGACCCGTGATCCTATAGGGTTTTCTATTCAATACCCAAACCTGCCCCTACAGGGTTTTGACCTTGACCCAAGCCGCCCCGCGACCCACTTCATTTCTTTCTTTTTTTTTTTCTCTTTTTTACTCTTAGTTAAATTCAATTGTATCTTTCAACAAAATATTAGGTGGTAGGCCGGTAGCTAGACTTTAGTATGATCTAAACTGAGCTAAGCTAGTTACAGCATACTCGTCAATTCATAAGCTCATTGAACTAGCTATTTTATTTGTTAAAACAACAAAAATTAATAATATTGTAAAAATAATTTTTTAGGAGATAAAATAAAAAATTAGAAAAAAAAAGACAAAATAAAGTTAAAATTATTAACAACCATTCTTAAATACAAAAATTAGTAGGTTTTGTTTTTTAAATTTTCAAAATCAATTTTTTTAATCGTTTATAATATGACGGGTTCGAGTTACCTATCGTGTTTTTTTAATAACACAAACCCAACCCAAAACCCTATAGGGTCAGCAAGTAATTTCCTAAACCCGCCCTGCGATCTTATAGGATCTGACTCTATAAGGTTTTTAACGGTTTAGGTGAGCCGGGTATCCTATAATGACCCGTCCCGGTTGCATCCCTACTATTGTACCATTCTTTTTAAAATTACTTATTATCTTTTAAGAGCATATAAGTAATTTACCATTTATCCTATTTTGTACTTTATAATAATTAAGATTCCATCAATTTTCTTCCCATTTTTTTATCTAAACAATCTTTCCTTCCTAACTCATTCCATCAAGCCAAACAAAGTGCAAAAGTTAACTATTAAGATTTTACTTTCTATTTCCTCTTTACGGCTCTTCAGTTCACATATAAAATAATGAGGGGATTGAATTTGAATCAAATAGGAATGTAATTGAGTTGTAATAACTATTATAATAATGTTCACTTGTATAAAAAATTTAAAAAAATAATTATTAGAGTAAAAGTAAATAATTATATTCCCTTGTTTTTATTATTAAACAATAATAATTCTATAGATGATATTTTCAAGGCATGGATATTCATGATAAAAATTGAAAATAAACTATTAAATGACAATTTGTGTATGTAGACATAATGATAACACTTAGCCTACTAGTACGTTTAAGCCCAACTCACCATCTAACCCTACTTCCTCACTCTGTCTCACTTCTGCCTCTCATTTTCTTAGGTAACAAAACCTTAACTTTCTCTCTTTCTCTTCTAACGCTAAACTCTTCTCTTCTCTAATGGTGTGTGTTACTTTGTAGGTTAGGCTATTCGAGAGAGCCTACTCTCTAGTCTAAAGACTATTGATTTGGGGTTCTGAATCCTTTTCCCCTTTTACTTTCACTTATTTATACTTGCGTAGTTACAACCCTATTCTATTACAATCAATGCATGTATGTCTACTTTAACTATTTTTAACTACTTCTTTTATGCTACTATAAAATCTTTATATTTTTTTTTGGAAAATATCTTTGTCTTCTATTATCTGGTTGTTGAGTTGTAACACATAAATTGCTATTCATTATTTTGCATAGTAATTTATTATGAATTATCATTCCAATCAATTAAATACATTAATAATAGCTTTAGCTATAATGATCAGGGAATGAGTAGCTATTAATTCACTTGAATGGGCTATTAGCATTTTTAAAAACTGACAACGGAATAGAAATTAGATGTAGTTCATTGATTTTCACATTGAAAGGTTTTTGGAATCATAAATACAATATAAATCAAATCAACATGGAGAAACATATTTCATCCATGTTTCCATTTTACAAAACAAAGTTGTGTGGATGCAAGTGAAAAACCGGCAAGCCAAAAACAAAAGGCTTAAAAATTTTGAGAGAGAGAGATTAAAATGCGCCATGAATTGACAGCATCTGTTGCGGAAATCCTTACTTCAAGTTGCTCTTTTTTTTTTTTGTACAATAATTTGTATATAAGTTGAATTGTCCCATATAGTATATTTTGTTATGGGTTTAGTGCATTTTTGTTTCAAGTGGAAAAAATATTAGATCCAATATATTTGTTTAGGTCAGTGTATTTGTTCAAATAAAAAATATGGTAGGTCGATACATTTTATCCCACTTGCAACTTGATCCAAGAATAACCCCATCTATTGTGGCTAAGTGTTTCTAAAGTTTATTCCTTAAAACATTTTTCATAATGTGGTGTCTATGAGATGCAGTGTGTACACTGTGTAGAGGGAGTAGGAGTAGGAGTAGGAGTAGGAGTAGAAATGAGTAATGACGAAAGAGAGGGGTAGATCCGGCGAGGATTAAGTGGACGTGGGGTTGGGAATGAGAATAGCTTGCATCCCATGGTTTTTAAACTCACGATTTTATTATTAACAAAAAGATATAAAATTGACAGAATCCTATAATATCGTATAAAAGTAGTAAAATTAGGGATGTAACCGGGCAGGTTCGGGATGGGTTTTTTGAAACCCAAACTCGATCCGAGTCCTTAATGGGTGTCCCAGAACCCGAGAAAAACCCTATCGGGTTTTTTTTGTCATTCCCAAAACCCAACCCGCTAGGATTTAACAAACTCATAACCCAACCCGACTTGATTCCAAGATTTTTAACTTTTTTCTTAAAAAAAAAAAGGCAAAAGAAAGAATTTTGTTTTAAGTTATTAATGATACAAACACTTTTATTGAAATAATAAATTTTAGACAATAATATCATATAAAATGATGCAAACACTTCATTTCCACTTACTTTTACATACATATAATATAAACGGGATCCTTGCTTTAATAACTTAATATTTTTAATTTTTTAATATTTTGAATTTATGTCGGATCAGATTTTCTCAACGGGTTACATAAAAACCCAAAATCGTACCTGATAACTTATCGGGTTTTTTTTTTTTTAATCCCAAAACCTATAGGGTTTTTAGCGGTTAGGCGGTCGGGTACTTTATAACGACCCTTCCCGCTTGCATCCTAAGTAAAATTATAAACTCATCGAATTATATCTAAATTCATTATTTTACTTAAAGTCTACACATAAACGAATTTGTCTCTATTTAAATTAAATATTTATAATCATAAATTTGGAGAATTATACGGTAAACTCATAATCATAATAATGAGATGGAAAAGTGGTAGAGTGGTTGAGTGGGTAGATTAATTAATTATGAAATGGAAAAAAAAAAAAAAAACCTTGAAAGAGAAATTTTTAAAAAACTATGTCAATTAAGACGCAAAAAAACTAGTCTAACCACTATTAATGCATTTGGTGAAAAAAAAAAAAAAAAACCACTATCAATGGCAGATAATCGAAACCGCTATGAACTAAAAACTAACCTTGTTAACTGAACCAATAGTAACAGATATCCTTTCTATTGAAGCACTTATCTTCAGAAACTTTACTTTTTTTCTCAATTTGCTATCCAAAAATCCACCTTAAAATGAAATGAAATAAAACAAACCCAAAATTGTTTACTTGCTGGAGTCAAGAAGATATCATAATTCACAGAGAAATTTATATCGAAAACTTGCATAAACAAGGTTAAAAGGAATGTAAAGTGGGCAAAGATGAAATAACACTAACATAAATGAGCTTAAATTTAGTTTTGACATATAAATATAGAAGTAGGAATATTGTATCTGATTTTAAATCAGAATGAACAATGCCAACAAACACAAACTCACCTTTAGCTATAAATACATACGATACATATACAAGAATGAGTAATAGATGACAATATCGTTTTTCTATGAATTTTTAAGGAATTGCTCATCGATGAAGAAGTTACGCGTGCAAGTTAGACATCTCAGGTCCGGGGCGGATCAAGATTCAGCCCAGACCCATAACCGTCCCAAAATGGCACAAGGCGCATCTACGCCGTGGACCCACCAAATTCTAGGCCGGTTGGAACAAATTTGACTCGTCTCTTTTTTTAAAAGGAAAGAAATTAAAGAAAGAAAATCTTAAATTAAAATAAAATTTTAATCTTAAAACACAAAAATGAGTCTAAGAATATTTTATATTTTAACCCATATTTATATAATACTATTAAAGATTTGTAATTATTTATACACAAGCACATATCTATTGAGTTGGAATATTAGCAATGAGAAACTAAAATAACATTCTAAAAGAGTAAAATTTACAAAAAAAATAGAAGTCCCACATTTTTTAAGTGTGAGATTTTTTTCTTAACAAAACTCTATATAAAGCACATCTCTATTGAATTAGAATATTAGTAATGAAAAACTAGAGTAACATTCTAAAAGAGTAAAGTTTACAAAAAAAAAAATAGAAGTCCAACATTTTTTAAATGTGAGATTTTTTTCTTAGCAAAACTCTATATAAAGTATAAGATATGGTTTTTAATTGTATTGATTATATGTAGACATCGGCACGGTTCGGGTCGATTTCGGACCCGAACCGGAACCGGAATCGCTAGAGCCTGGGCGGTTCACGGTTCCACAAAACCACCGGTTCTAACGGTTACGGTTCCACGTGAACCGTGAACCAAGTTTTTTTCTTTAAATAAAATAGACCCGGCCCCCTACCCATCCCCTCCCCCCTTCCCCAACACCAATATCATTTTGTGTTCTGTGTGTGCATTTGTGTTTTTTTCTTTTTTATGGCGGGTCGGAACCGATGGAACCGCCAGTTCTGCGTGGACGAACCGCTAAGACCCGCTGGTTCCGGCGGATCCTTCGGCGGTTCATAACCATCCCCGACGGGATGGTTCTCGGGTACGGAACCACCGGGGACGGTTCAGGACGGTTCACGGTTCGGAACCGCCCCGTGGTGATGTCTAATTATATGTGATGTTACCGATAATGCGTTAAATGTTATTTTATATCTTTTTCAACATTCCTACTGTTTTGTTTTCTGTATTTATTTTTATTTCTCATTTTGATAATAAATAATTTCTTTTAATTAGGGCAATGGTCAGACCTACTAGGTCCATGAGTCCAGTCAGAAGACTCGGTCAGGACTTATAGACCACGATGAGTCCAGAAGCTGGATTGAACCTGGCCTATTGTAATATGTCCAAAAGAAAACTAGGCATGTACGATCGAATAGGGTCCTATTCAGACTTGTCTCTTGGAGATGACTACGCATGCTATAAGATTTTTTTTTAAGGAAATATCTATCGCCAAAGGTGAATTTTGATGAATGGTGTAGATGCAAGGTTCTTTCTTCAGGTAGTCAACACGTGTTGTGTAGATCTCGCGCTTGACATATGACTTCAAGGTGTTATTGAGGAGGTGACACTTGATAATGAGATGGCTAAGAAAGAATGATGGAGATGAGAATAAACAGTCTGAATGTCTCGAACGCCAAGTAACAGGTAAGGGAGCTTAAGTAAACCTTGCGCGTCAACCATATAATTCTTGAACAAGTTAAAGCAGTACCACTTGAGTTGTCTTCTTTAAACTTTTTAAAGAAAGCTTGTTTATGGAATTTTTGTTTGTATTTTCCCTCTAAAAGTTGGAAATGAGGAGGAGTGACTAAGTATTTATAGGCACTTGGTATGGACAACGGCCGTCGGATCATCTTAGTGATTGACAAATAAATGGAGTAAGCTCAATTCATGGTTATCCTGAATGAGATATTCATGGGCCAAGGCCAATAGTCATATCCTGTGTGCATGAGCCTATCTGAGAAAGGTTGGATGTGGTGAACCGGTCCAACAATCCTTGTTTCGAACCCACTAACCCAAATCTCCCCCAAGCCATCCCAATGACTAGACCAACTTGTTGGGCCCTGTCAACTAGCCTGCAAGTCATGCCCAAATAAACAAAATAATAATATATTTATACTCTTAAAGCTCATTTACAAATGGAAAGTGCCAATAAGAAGTGGAATCACTAGATTGCTTTTTAAGCCAATACCTCTATTTTGTCTACTTCATGCATTTTACTATCTTTGGTAGATTATTTGTTTAAAAGTTGTGGTTTATTGGACTTTTTTGGATGAGATTATAGATTGCATGAGAATGTGAACTAATACTATAATAGTATAATTTGGTGCATGGGAATATTTTAATGGAGAGAACATTACGTAATACGCGTAACGTGTAATTTGTACATAGTTAGTAAATACTAATTATTTATAGAGCCTTGTCTACATAATGCTATTTATATTCTCTTTGCAAAAGTTGAAAATGATGAGGAGTGACTGAGTATTTATAGGCACCTGGTATGGATGACGACCGTCAAATCATCTCAGTGATTGACGAATGAGATGAAGCAAATTCAATCATAGTTATCCCCAAATGAGCTCTTTTGGGCTAAGGTCAATAATCATCTCATGTGTGTATAAGCTTGCCTGAGAAATGTTGAATGTAGTAGACCAATCCAACGATCCTTGCTCTGAGCCCACCAAGTCAAATTTCTCCGAGCCATCCCAATGACCAAACCAAACCAAACTTGTTGGACCCTGTCGCGTAACCCGTGAGTCAAGACTAAATAAATAAAATAATATTTATATTCTTAAAACTCATTTACAAATGGAAAGTGCTAATGAGAAGTGGAATCACTAGATTGCTTTTTAAGCCACTAACTCGATTTTGTCTTATTCATGCATTTTACTATTTTTGGTAGATTATTTGTTTACAAGTGGCAGTTTATTGGACATTTATTGCATGAGAACATTTATTGCATGAGATTATAGATTGCATGAAATGTGAAATAACTATAATAGTATAATTTTGATGCATGGGAACGTTTCAGCGGAGAGAACTTTTTTTTTTTTTTTGCCACAAGTGCTATTACAATACAGCCACATAAGGCCATTACAGTGTGTTAACATAGAGAATCAAACTCAATACCTCAAGGATAAGGACCAAAACCGAATGCCACTAGACTACAAACATAATACATGCTATGCGTAATATGTATGTGGTAAGTAAATACTATTTTTTTTTGTGCACGTAATCGTATTCACAAATCACAAATGATGGTTATTTTAAAGACTACATATTATCTCTCATAGGTGTTAAAGTATTATTGGTAGTCACCACGTGTACATAATAGGTTGAGAACATTGGTTTTGGAGGCACATAATTTTTTCATAATCATTAAATAATGTAGATAAAAATGTAAGACACCAATATGATACACTCTAGCTTACGTGATCATCGACAGGATTGTCCCATCCCGTCGATAGGATAATCCAGTTAACCACCTAACTGTTAAAATAAATATAGTAATTAAAATATTAATAATTTTAGTGATTCAATCACTGTTGAGTATGTCTGAGCTGTTGGAGGGTGAGACGAGACCGATCCCGTCAAAATTAATGATAGAATTTCTCCTTGCTTAAATAATATCGATAACATACCAAACATTTGCTACGGCCTTTAATATTATAAATCTCATTTTTATTTTAAAAACCAAAATTAAATTTGAACATTTGCCTTATCGAATTTAAAGCAGTATTATAAACGTACATTATCAATATGTTTCTTGCGATCGTCATTTAAGTAAATCTATTAATCTTTTAAAATGCACGTACTTTAAATTGGAATTTTCCCAAAACCCCAGGCCATATCTTGAAATGTATGATTCCAGTCCCAGGCCGATTCCTCAAATCGTTCATAGCTTTATGTTATCATCATTTAAACACCAAAACCATAGCTTACCACTTTTATTATTGAAATTCTAGAAATCCAAATTTCACAACCATCAAATCTGTTCAAACTAAATCCTGATTATCTTCAAATGGTTCCTTAAAAATTAGTTTGCATATATTTGGTAATAAACCTCTTGGTGAAAATGCCATATATGAGTGGATTTGTGGTTAAAGTGCTCTCTTTTTTATTATTATCCTATGTGCAATTTGAGTATGTTAGTGAATTGAGCAACTTGAGTATGTTAGTGAATAGAAGAGGAACCTATTTAACATTAAATGCATGATACAAGGAAAAGTGAGTCAGACGTCTTCTCGAGTCGGGTCTGAATCAAAATCTGACCTAGACTAATCACGGCAAGTCCAACATTGGACCAGCTCCGCCACGATAGTTCAAAACCGCTAAAGAGACTTGCCGGGTTGATAGGTCCTATACAAGTCCATCTTGTGGATTCGTTTGAACCGACAAATCAAATAGGTCCAACCAAATTTAGGAAAAAAAATTTGCTTTTCTGAGGTGGAAATTTTTTTTGTTTAAAAAGGTTTCAACCTGCTTGGACTCGCCTCGTAAACTGACAGGTTCATGAGTCAAAATCACCTCGCCATTAAGATGGAGCAGTTTTAGGTCTATACTTTGAGGACTTGGACTTGGCAGGTCTAGTCCACAGGTCAAACCCAACCTGCTCCAGGGAGATGTTTAAGTGAGCCAACTAATTATTGATATGGGTCTATTTGGATTGTCAGATTTTTTATCTATATTGGATCAGTATCGATCCGATTTGATCAGCTTATAAGTAAAACTATTAATTTTATCATCAGTATCATATCTGTATCGGTTCGACTTGAAAACGATCCTAAACAATAATCCAAACAGGCCTGGACAATTGCATCGGCGAACTTTTACAATCCATTCACTTTATGGAAATAGTTATTCATTCACTCATCGTTCTAAAAAAAACTACTATTAAAGCATCTTCATCTCTATATATTTGTGAAAACTCTAAGGAATATAAGTGATGTAGTAGTTGTTTATGTAATAAAGTATGTTGCTTATTGAGTTGCTTAACAACCAAAGTTGTTATGACAAGCAACCCCATCACTCCTCTTATTAATCTTCACACTTATTTAATTTTTACAAAAAGCAATTATCTCACTCATCTTCCCATGGTCATTTCACACTTATTTAATCTTTATATAAAATATATAATAAGCATTGTTTTAAGGTAATAAAATAAAATAAGACAAACAAATTTAAAAAAAAAAAGTAAATAGAAATAAACCCTCTTAAAGTAATTAGGAATAAAATAAAAAGTTGCTTCAAATGCTGATATGGTATTTTAAACAACTCTTTAAGTAACCCAAAAATAAAAATTCTCTTACAGTGTTTAGTAGAGAGGAATAATAATTCATAATTAATTGTTATTACGCAAATAATAAATAATAATGATTTTTTTTTATTTTTATCATAAATACCCATATCTTGAAAATATTACCAATATAATCATCTCTCTATAATAAAGATAACGGTATTATAGAAAATTTATTTTCACTCCGATAATTTCTTATTTTATTTTTTATATTAAGTGAATATTCTAATAGGCATATAATAATCATTACAACTTTCTTCCATAAAACTTCCCCTCTTTCCTAATCCCCCCAACACACCCTCCACCATGGCGAGCACCACCACCACCACTCCCACCCAATTCCTCTCTCAAACCAAAACCATCAATATCCACTTTGGTATCAGAGCTTCTATTGCACGGAGCCAAACTAGAATCAGAAATAAGTTTAAATGCCCCATCAGCTTCCATGAAACCAGAGTCAACTTTATTACAACCCTATTGAATTAGAATTCAACTCCCATGAATCAAGCCATTAGTAAGTGAGCATTAAAAGATAGGCATGGAGACTTTTGCACATCCGAAACCGAAACCATATAATTTACAATAGCTTGGTAAATGAGGGGTTGCATGGTCAAACAAGTACAGATCCCTATCTTTATTTGTAAATATTCTAATATGATTGTCTATGATGCAGTTAATAAGGAATTGAAAACAACTAGAATAATGTTGCAAAAACCTTAAGCAAACAATATGAGAGTTATCTATGATGGTTTCAAAAAACACCAAAACCTTCAGCAAAAAATATACAGAGTTATATTACTACTGATAACTCTAGTAGAAGTTAAGCTAATCAAATGTCATACGGGAAGCAAAAGTAGAAGAAGTAAAGTTTATCTATTAGCAAGGGAACACCTGGTTATGAAAACCAATTACGTTTTATTTCATTTGTTTTACTCCTCATGTATCCTTATTTACCCTAGAGACTATCTAAAAGGGCTTTTCCATATATAATTACCACTTAAGGCATTATGTATCATATTGAATATATTCCTTTGTTTGGAATATCCCTCATACAAAAAATATAATCATTCTTATCAACCTATATTACCATGCAGGCCAGCTCGTTTAACTCTTTAATTACAAAGTCCGTGCTATTATGGATCTTGTAATTGATCCTTTGTTCAATTTAGTAATCGGTGCATGATATTTAATACACCCGATCGTTTATCCTGTCAAAAATGACAAGATAACTGGACCTTTAGCATCAATCTGCTTCCAACAAAACAGATTCTTGAATCCTATGATGCCATGCTCTGAAGGACCAAGAAGATGGGAACAAGACATGCAAAAGTAGAACAAAGAAAGGGATAACAAAGAAAACCAATGTAGTTTTTAATCACACTAGAAATTTGAAAATCATGTAAAGTTGGCAGTCGAAACTGCATTTTTTAGAAAAAATCAGTAATAACATGCAATAATCGTACACACCATGTGATGAAAAGAACCATTAAAGATCAGTCTACCGCATAAATAAGTAATGTGATGAAAATGCAGCCTTTGCAGAGGCAAAGAGATAACTAATGGGTTAGCATCACAACCTAAGTTAATCCTCAGTAGATTTCTCATTCTTTTGAGTTTCTAAGAGACATTCCACGGATAAAACAGTTTCGATGTGCAGGTGCTACAGTAGACCAAATAAAGAATTGCACTAAGAACAAGGGTTGCCACATTGCTATGTAGCTTGCAGGGTAGCAAGTCCACAATGGAGATGATAAATCAAAATTCCTGATAAAGCCGATATCAACTAATGAGTTAAATACTGGTTTGCACATCCCCACAAAGAAGCTGTTATTGGTGCCGGTCCAGATCAATCTGGTCTCTTCCTTGATGCCTGTCTGGTGTGCTGTGAAGGGTCTAATGATGCTTCCTGTCTCTGGAAACTGATCTCCATTTCCTTCTGCTTCAATTGCAATTCTTTGTGTTCATTTTCGAGGTTCATCCTCTCATTCTCTAACCTCAACCTCTCCAGCTCCCGATTTTTCTTGCTGCAGTATCTCAGCCACTTAAATCGCTGCTTTTCAAGCTCAAAAGCTTCTACCTGGATTTGTATTTTTTGATTTTGAAGCTGCACTGCCTTTCTCTTAATCCACTCTTTTCTTTCCCACACCGACTTGATGGATCTTGAAATATTCCTGCCATTTCAACTTCAAAACCATCTTGTGGTTGTGGCCATAAAGGGCTGTCATCATCGCTACCCATCCTCCCTTCATTGTATTCCTTCCTTCTTCTACCATCTACCTCTGCATTATCATCATCCTCATTATCCTGGTCATCATTTTCTTCATCATTATCCTCCACGTCTTCATCAGATGCATTGTTTTCTCTTGCACACCTCTCAAGTTGTAAATTACATCCTTGCAAATCAAAATCTTGGCAATTTGGAATCTTCTGGCCATTGTGGTATGCACACATCTCTTTGTAAAACAAGTGCTTCGAGCTTAAAATCTTTCTCACATCCTCCTTAGACTTGGCAGAAAGGTGTGGCATTGAATCCATTAGCTCAGGATTCTCCACTACCCGACAACTAGTACCTCTTCCAAGAATCTCATTCAACTTCTTGTACCTCTTGTTCAGTCATTAAACTTATCCTCACACTGCTGAGGTGAAACATAACAACCCTTGCTAATCATAATTTTCGAAACAGTCTTCCACTTGCCCTTCTTTTGGAAGATCCCAGATTTCCTCTTAAACCCCCCCCACACTCAAGAGCACCATCATCACCGACACAAGCAACCACAGCAATAAGAAGCCTAACCACCTCATCGGTCCATTTCATCCGCTGCCATGGAGAACCCTTTTTACCCTTAACCCCACTAGGGTTTCCCCATTCCAATCATCAAAGCTCATATCATCATCCTCACTCACAGTGCTGGTACTTACCAACCCAACTGGGGCCTTCCCCTTGTTAAGATTCACTGACATCCCCTGCTGCCCTGAACCTCCTTTCACATCCATTAACCCAATTGGAAGGGGATCATTTTCAAGTCCAGCAATCAAATTCATATGACGCTGATGATTCATCGACGAATGACCCAAGTGAGTCTGTGTATGCTGATGCATTGGGGATTCTAAATCTAACAAGCCCCCATTCGGACCCGACAAATACCCCCCTCCCAACCCTGAACTATCCATCTCCCAATCCTTAAACCTAAAATCCCTTCCTAGACATCCAGCCACTCCAACCTAAATAATCAGCTCAATCCTCCCCAATCTTCAAATTCTAAAACTTTTCCTCAATCAACAACGCTAGTTTTCTCAATCAATCAATCCACATAAATCATATCAAGTAAAAGGGAAAAAAAATCAAACATGACCCAACATGAGAATCTCTGCAATTCCAAAATAATATGAATGCCTGATTCTCACCTCTTTCACTATAAAGCTACAAACTTTAACTAGAGAATCATTGAAAGATTCAAACTTTATTAACTATGACAGAAGAAACAGCCCAAATAAAAATACCCTTTTCTTCTTTCTACAAAATAGACTGAAAGTAGACTTACCCAAGATTGCTATACCAGTAATTGATAAGAAACAGAAATGAATCGACCTAGATAAGGAAAAATTCAAAAGCTTAACTGGGTAAAATGGAGGAAGGTGAAGCCAAGTGAAGTGAAATTCAGAGTTGGGCTTTCAAGAATCCTGTCCTTGTGTTTGCCTTTGTGTTTGAGATTGAGTTCCTACTTTTCTTCGTTTTTCGGCACAACAGAACAGAGAATACTCTCGATCAGGTGGTAACTGGTGACAGATGACATGACATTAGTGATTAGACATTAGAGAGAGAGAGAGATGATAGATCTCTGTTTCAGGAGAATTCATGGTGCGAGGACCGTGTCCGTGTCCCCTTCTTTTGATTGGTCTGTCATTTATGTTTGACGTCAACTACGGTACGATGAACCAGGTTTGCATTTGTCATGAACGGTAATTCGGGAGGAAATATGAGTTTGCGGAAACTTTATACTATTTTCTCAACATCAATTGCTTGATTATTTACGGTCTGATTCGACGGGTGTTTTTCATTTGAGTATATTATTTTTTAAAATAATATATGTAAATATATTTAATTTAATTTTATTTTATTTAATCTATTTAATTTTTTAATAAAATTTATTAATTTTTTTATCTATATTTAATTCTTTATAAATAATTTATTAGAAAAAAATTTGAAAAAAAGTATCTAAATCTATAATCTACCAACAAACAAACACACTTTTAATTAGGTTTTGTCTCCTAGAAAGAATTATATATGAAATGCCCTAAATCTTGATTTTATTTTCCAATTTTATCCCCTTATTTTCTCTTCTACAATTAATAATTCAACCAAAG
Organism: Combretum micranthum; assembly: GCA_024138025.1. Lineage (NCBI taxonomy): Eukaryota > Viridiplantae > Streptophyta > Magnoliopsida > Myrtales > Combretaceae > Combretum > Combretum micranthum. Next base: position 425,509 of record JAMXBD010000706.1, read on the forward strand.
TATGATGGAATCCCTGTAATTTAATCTCTAAGCTTTAACTTAACAACATTATTACATAAACTCTTTTATTTCTTTCATAATTTCCTTGTTTTCTATAAGAACGATTTTTCTTTTCCTTTAACCCTATATTTAATCTCCATTGCATTCCATCACTTTTAATGAGAGGATTCGTTGAAAAAGTAAACAGTTATTCTCTTTAGCATTTCTCTCTTTTTGTGTTTGTAATCTACCCTTAACTCAACTTTAGAGAAAAAATTTAAAATTCAAGTTTTCATGATATTAAAAGTAAAAGGGTAGAAGTTGTAGAGGACAATTCTTGTATCTCATGCCTAAGTACATCATCATTGCTTTTGTAGGGTTGTAGGGTCTTATAAGTATAATTTCTAGTTTATGATGCAACATTCAAAAGCTTTTAATCATTAAACTTGAAGAGAAGTGATTGTCATGCTTTAAAGGGTCTAAAAATTAAGCAAAAGAGTAAGTATTTTTGTCCACACATGTTTGTTGATAAAGAAATATAGGCCACAACTCACTTGGGCCATTACCGCCATTCATAGGTCCTAGGATCCAAGAAACCACCAATCTTGCCAGTCTAAGAAGGGCCCACACTAGACGACACCTCAGGCCTGATAAGAAAAGTCAAGGTACTCCTTGCGCTGCCAACCAAAGAGATCGGCAGATGACCTCCCCATGAGCTCGACCTCGAGGATAATTCCTCGGGCTCAACAGCAAGCTACCTCCACAAGACCGAGTTCGCTAAAGAGCAATCTCCACGAACCTACCCAGGCCTAATAGTCACGAAATAACCACGTCCCTCCTTAGGATTGAGGTGGGGAGGGTTCATCAGCTTTGCCACACTCCATGCTATGACCACTTCTTTACCTTGAGAACCAAACAGGAACTCTTCTTGGATGCCAAGTCAGCTACTAGATAGAGATTTATCTTAACAGAAAAAAATTCGGTAGACCCCATTCTAGTATGACCTCGAACAAATAAGGGGAGAGAGACTTTTCCTTAAGTGAATATCCTTTTAATGGAGCTTTGGAGAAGGACCTACGAATTAACTTAGGCATCAAGTGGTCGTGCCGAGCAACCTCCAACGCACCTCTGACTGCTTTTCTATGTTTGCAGGAGGCTAACCTCTACCAACATAATCAACTTGTGGAACATGTGGCACCATCTGTGGGAAAACCCTTCTCCTTTTTCTTCTTTAAATCATCTTTTCACTTAACCCTCTCATAAACCTCGACCTCTCACTAAACAAAAAAACTAAACAAAAAAAACTTTCGATATCGACCATATAGAGACTTAACGAAGTAAGAATCAACTTGACCCAGCTTCTACTCAACTACCAGTTGCACCAACGAATGATAAAGTTCTTGAGTTGCCAAACCACGAACCAGTTGTTATAGGCAATGCCAGTTTTCTGGACCCAGGATGTATCCTGGAGCTTAAGAACCTATGCAGACAACTCGTGCATAAGAATGTTGAGAAAAAAACATTCCAACGCCCTTTTACAAGCTAAAATTACGGAGCTAGAAGGGCTAAAGAACTTATACTTGGAGGAACAAGCTTCCAGTGCACAATAAAATGACTCCCCAGCTCTATCGCCTTCGAGACATGATAAGGCATCATCTCGAAGAAACCATCGGCATACCGTTACCCCATTGCAGGCTAGCGCCTCAATAAGAGCTTGATCTTATAGCTCAAGACCAACTTCGAATGTGTATCGAAGACCTACCACTTCTAAGAGCCCGGAGAGAGCTACCTCCCATACCCTATGGGAATAGAGACCTCAACTCCTGAATCAAACATCTTTAGTTCAGCATATAAGGGTTGAAGAGCATTTAAAAGCAAATCATGCAAGTCTTGGCTCAACTCGAGCTTGCAAAGGACCAAAAGCCCATGCTCTTCATCACAGAGGCCTAAATGAGTTTAGAGAAGGAATGTGGCCTTAAGGAGATCAGAAACATGATGAAAAGGTTGTCAACTATCAAAGAAAGCTTTGAGAATGGATACTCTACCAAGACGATACCAGGAAAGATGCCTTTTGTAGTCAAGATTTAGTCAGAGGTGCTTTCTACCGTAGCTTAACTACTGAACTTGAAGTCTTATGACGGAACTAGTGGCCTCTGAAGATCATGTCACCCAATTCCAATCTACCATGGGAATACACAACTTCTCAGACACCATTTGGTGCGAGACCTTCTCCACCACCTTTCAAGGCATAGCTCAAATATGGTTTAACAAGCTCGAACCAAACACAATCAGTTCGTTCAGGCAGCTTAGCGAAATTTTTGTAGCCCATTTCATGGCAAATAAACCACCATAAAAGAATTCCTTGTACCTTTACACCGTAAAACAAAGGAAGGGTAAGTCCCTAAGGGATTACTTAGTAAGATTCAACAAAGCATGCCTAGAAGTCCCAAATTTGAATCAGGGCATAGCCCTTAAAGCCATCAAACAAGAAGTCCTTATGGACAGTCCCTTCTTTGACTCCATTTCTAAATGTCAACTCACCATACTGAAGTAGATAAGAGAGAAATCGCAAAAATACATTCAGTAGGAAGACACAAGGAACACGAAGAGGGAGACTGAAGCCAAGTTCAGCCTACTTGAGATGAACAAAATCAGCATCAAGATAAGGGGCACTCGTGAGATCATCACAACTTTAACAACCATTATGACATCTATCCCAGTCGTAAGGATAGTGACAAGAGAAAACTCTTCCTAATATACGATGAATTCACCCTTCTTAATCTACTTGTACATGATGTGTCCCTTGAGGTAACAAACCAATGCCTCCTGCTAGTGTCTCCCCCTATGAGGCTTAACTCGAAGCAAAAAGAATCAAAAGAGTATTGCAAGTATCACCACTATCATGGAAACGATACAAAGAATTGTTGTAGCTAAAAAGTGCCATTGAAGACACCATACAACATGGGTAGCTGAAATAGTATATCTACCATGATGTGGCAAAACCTAAGCCGCTAGCTCAGATGATGAGGACCGATGAAAAAGAGAAAAACCAGGAAGCTAGTGCCTGAGATAAAGGAGATTAGTCGTGGCCCACTCGAAAATGCCACAGTGAGATTAACACCATCATAGGAGGACCCCTAACCTCAACCCAAGCAAAATTACAGTCAGGCCTGAGTAGATCGCTACAAGTAATGAACCTAGATTCTAAAAGAGATAAGGTTGACACCACCATTTCCTTTAGCAACAAAGACTTCGAAAGGATACAAACCCCTCTCTAAGATACCCTAGTCATCTCAACTCACATATCGGGCTGGAGAGTTAAAAGGATGCTAATCGATACTAGAAGTAGTGTTGACAACCTCTTCAACTAAGCTTTTAAGCACATGAAGCATGAATTCCGACCCACATCTAAGGCCATTGGACCACAAACTGTATGGTTCGATTACTAACCTATTTGACCCTAGGATTACCTTACCCCTCGAGCTCGATGACAGGGAATGCTATGCCACACACCAGATTGACTTCCCAATAGTAGACCATAGTCCCCACACAATGCTATATTGGGGAAAGCCATACAGTCATATTCGGCATGATTGTCCTTCATCTTAAGGCCAATTTCTTACCTTAGTGAGCATCGGGGTATGCAAGGAGACCAAGAAACAATCCAAAAAATTATACCTCAATGGTATGAAAGGGGATCATATGTGTGTGGTAAACACAAGATCGGAACAAACTTTGAAATCTGCAGTCAACCTACCTAATTTATTGAGGAAGTCTTCCTAGGACGATAACCCCAACATACACAAGAGTAGGGCTATCAATTCCACCAGACTTGAAGGAGAACTTGATTGCGTTCTTACGAGCAAATAAGGATGTCTTTGCATGATTGCTTGTCGACATGCCTAGCATCGATCTGAACATAATCACTCACCAGTTAAATATAAACAAAACCCAAAGAACAATCTGCTAAAAGATCCGACACTTTACTCCAAAAAGACAAGTCGCTATTGAAAAATAGGTCCAAAAGTTCCTATAAGTTGGATTCATTAGGGAAGAAAAATACCCGACCTGGTTAGCTAATGTGGTGTTGGTCAAAAAATACAATGGGAAGTGGCGAATGTGTATAAATTACATAAACCTAAACATTGCATGACCAAAGGACTATTTTCCGCTACCTCGGATCGACCAGCTCGTCGACAACACCTTAGGTCACGAGCTGTTAAGCATCATAAATGCTTTCTTGAGTTACAACCAAATTAAGATGAGCGAAACTAACAAAGATTATACCTCCTTCGTCGCCTCCTTCAACACATACTGTTATAAAGTGATGTCGTTTGGGCTAAAAAATGTTGAAGGCACTTTTCAGAGGTTAGTCACCAAAGTGTTTAAACCTCAAGTCGACAGGAACATGGAAGTTTGTGTGAATTATATGATTGTGAAAAGTAAACAAGTAAAAGACCACCTTTGCAACCTCCAATAGACTTTTTGACTATCTATGCTTTTACAACATGAAGCTCAACTCGCAGAAAAGTGCCTTCAGGACCACCTTGGGAAAGTTCCTAGGCTATGTTGTGTCGTAGAGAGGGATCAAGGTGAACCTCGACAAGATCAAAGCAATCTTAGAGATGAAACCTCCCTCTTTAGTTAAAGAAGTACAATAGCTCGTGGAAAGAATAACTACACTAACCAGATTCCTCCCTAAAAGTGCTGAAAAATATTTAGAGTTCTTCAAAGTCCTCAAGCAACCTAACAGGTCTGAATGGATCAAAAAGACTCTGGAAGCCTTCAAAAACCTCAAGCGTTTCCCAATGGAACCACCGGTGTTTTCATCCCTAAGCCTAGGAAAAGACCTATACCTATAACTATACCTTGCGGTAAGTGATAAAGCTCTCTCATCGAACCTAACTCGAACTAAGGGGCAACAACACCGACCTGTATACTATGTTAGCCACGTCCTTTAAGGAGTAGAGGAAAGATACACGAAGCTAGAGAAATTCGCTCCATCAGTGGTGATATCAGCTAGGCGTTTACGACCATATTTTCAGGCACATCATATTGTCTTCCTCACTGACATACCCCTAAAAATAGTCCTTTAAAAACCCGACATCCCTGGGCGAATGATAAGGTATGTAATAAAGCTCAATGCCTCCGAGGTACAATATCAAACCCGCGATGCAGTCAAGATTTAAGTACTACCAGATTTTGTAGTGGAATCCACAGGCCTATCGGAGCAAGAAGATAGACAAAAGGAGGTATGGACACTTTATGTAGATAGATCTTTCACATGGGGGGGTGGAGCTGGCCTAGTCTTGGAAGGACTTCATGTACTCAAAATTTTCTACGGTCTAAATTTTGGTTTTCCTACAAGCAACAGCAAGGCAGAGTTTGAGGCCTTGATTGCCTGGCTCAAACTTGCTATCAACAATGGTGAAGACATCAAAGAGCTGAAAAATTTTTTAGATTCTTTACTCATGGTACGATAGGTTAAAGGCTCCTATGAAGCAAAAAATGAAGAGATGGTTGAATACTAGGAGATGATCCAATCCTTAACTAAGGAATTACCCTCATGGGAAACTGTCAAAATTCCTCGAGCTTACAACTCAAAGGCCAACAAACTGTCCAAGTTTGCTTCTCTAGTGACACCTGACCTCAACAAACTTGAAGAGAAGATCTTCATAGAGTTCCTCCCAGAAAAATCCACTTTGAGTGAAACTTATGAAGTACTCGACCTCATGACGTTCCCATCCCCTTAAGCTGGATGATACCGATAGTAAAGTACTTGAAAGATGGAACCTTAACCCTAGACAAGACAGACATTAAGAGACTAATGTACAAAGTAGCCAACTATACTCTAATTAATGGAGTCCTATACAAAAGCGGTTTCAGCTTTCCTTTACTTTACTGCCTATGCCTAGAGGAAGGACAATTGGTCATAGAAGACCTTCATACCAAGGAATGCAACAACCACGTCAAGGCTCATCCACTACACATTCAAGTAATGCAAGCTAGATACTTATGGCCTGCTATGCAAATTAATGCTAAGGAATTCATACAACGGTATGAGCGATGTCAAAAGATCACCCTCATTGATAATACCATGAACGTAAATCTCCAATGCCTCACTAGCTCGTGACCCTTCTCCATGTGGGGGATTAATATCCTTGGACCTTTCCATGCTTGAACTGGATAGAGAAAATTCATCATAGTTAGGTATGATTATCTCACCAAATGGGTAGAAGTTGAGGCAGTAGCAAAGGTTACAGAAAAAAAAACATTCAGTACTTTCTCTATAATAATATCGTAGTTAGATTTGGAGTCCCACATTCCTTCGTGATGGATAACGGAAAACAGTTCCGCTTGAAGAGAATCAAGCATTTTTGTGCTAAGGATGAGATCACTCCACATTACACATCAATGGCTCACCCTATGGTGAATGGTCAGGTCGAAGAAATCAACAAAACCATAATGAAAAGCCTAAAGACCAAGGTAGGTCAAATGAGTAGCAAGTAGGCGGATAAACTCCCCAGCAAATTATGAGGATACTATACCACCAGACAAACCCCAATAGAAGAAACCCCCTTCCAACTAGCCTTTAAATCTAAAGCTATTCTATCAAGAAAGCTTAAGATATGAATAATGAGCTCATCAACAAAGTTAACCTAAGCGTCAAGCGAGACACGATAGAAGAGACACAACATAGTGAGCAAAAGGGTGGTAACTTACCAACGAAAGCTATAAAATATTACGACAAAAAGGTTAAGAACAAGATCTTCTTCCCTGAAGACCTCGTATGTAGAAAGCTAAAAGCAATGGGATTCGATGAGGCTCGAGGAAAACTCACCCCTAACTGGGAAGATCCAGTTAAAGTAAAAGAGGCCCTAGGAAAAGGAGCATACAAGCTGGAAACTCTAGAAGGCGAGCTCACCTCCAGAACCTGGAATGCAAATAGCTTAAGAAGTTCTTCGAATAAATATGACCCATTCCCACAACATACATAAGCTCAAAACATGACCTTGTAAATTCAAGAAAAGAACTTATGAATGAAATGATAGTTCAATGACAATGCAATTTCTCTTGCCTCGAACCAAAGCCCCCAAAAAGGAAAGTTAAGTTCAGCAGAGGCCTCGAGAGTTTAAAGAACCCTACCCTCTTGTGCTAAAAGAGCTCGGATAACTCCCTCTTAAGGATAACTCCCCCCGAGATTGGGTAACTCTCTCTCAAGGATAATTCCTCCTAAGAGCACATATAACTCCCCGCCAAGAGCTCGAGTAACTTCCACTTGAAGGCAACTCCCCATGAAGAGCTTGGGTAACCCCCCTTTTAAGAGTAGCCCCTACTGGAAGGTTCAAAAAACTCACTTAGAAGGGAAACACCCCCTAAGAATGAGAACGCAGCATGCCAACTATTTCGACTAAGATTGCCATCTACAAGAGTGAACACGAAGCTCAAACTAGATAACAAATCAAGAAAGAACTTAAGATAAAGGAAACTTAAATTTGATTGATTTAAAGCAGGTCGTTACAGTAGTTTTGACTAGCATCTCGGCCAGGTTAGTTTTGATTGGTATCTCAACCAAAAGCTTTCAATATGAAATCCCTACAAGAGCAAGTGAACTTCAAACTAAGAACTCTAAAAAGGATTTGACCTTCGAATTAAAGGTACTCGGTTTCCTCCATAACCTTGAAAGAGCAACACCACGGCACACCATCTGGTTAGCTCCAACTTGAAAATGTGGATTCGGTTCTCGGATGGCCTCAGCAAAGTCCAAAAGCTTACAATTAATCACCACAAGGTCACCATGATCCCAATCTCTCTAGTTCTAATTTGTCATGCCTTCGAATTATCCTACTCACTAAGAAAATGGCGTGAAGCACCTAGGTCACACCACGACTTTGAACAAATGTTGTAGTAGTGTACCATTTGCTTAGGAATCCCAACTTGAGAAGCAACTAACGAGCGACTCACCCAATAAGAAATGTCCGAATTGGCTGCCATTAGCTATGACTACTTCAAGCACCTAGCCTTTTTCCATTGCATTTGCCATGAAAATGTCATAGGGAAAGAAACTTGGAGTATGAGAAAAGGTCGTTTTCCCCCTCCATGACAACATAAACCTTGAATAAGCCATCAAGCGACCAAGCCATAGAAGCAGGACAAGCTCCGACTCTCCCTATTCACTCTACTGTAACTACTAAGGATGCCATCTCACCCTCCAAAGTTAGGTTACAACGACCATGAGACAACAAAACAGAAACACAGCCTCAAGCCTAGCATAGACATAGAGAAGGAAGTCATACAAAGCTAGAAGCCAGCACATCATAGCACCTTGGCCTCCAGGCAATCACCCAATCCCTTCTCTACTCCACATAAACAAAGAAAGTGAAGCGACCAACCCCACTAAACAAAGACAGTAGAGCAACCAACCATAGCTTATGATCTCTAAGGGCTCAACCTATCCAACCATAATAGGTCAATAAAAGTTTCAAACCAGAGCAACAACATCTTAATCAGGAAATGACCTAAAGTATAAGAATATGAAAAAGAAAGAGAGCGTTTAACTCGGGGTTTAAGAGTTAGGTCGTTCAAAGATATGGTGAACACCATTCTAACCAAAGGTACTATTTATAGGAAAAGAAGAAAGGCATCCCCTAACAGCATTTAATGCTATCAAATCTTGAAAATCTCGTGTACAGCTCACCCCAGTCATCCAATCAAACCTTAGAAAGTGCCAAAATCTCGAGAAAGAAAGGCTATAGATAGCCTTATAGGTACACCTCCAATAAGAAGTGACCTGGCACGAGCCTAATAGAGTCGATGTCATAGCTCGAGCAACCAAATAGCATACCAAGCTAAGATAAAAAAGAAAAGAGAGAAAGAGCATCCATGAACATATGACAAAGGAAAAGAGAGAAGGAAACATCAGAGTATCCAAGCAACAACAATAGAAAAAAATTCACTAAGGAAAAATTTTACATTCAGAGCCACCAAAAGGCTAATGAGCAAACCAAATAAGTTAACAACATAGCTTGCACTACCAAAAAAAGAAAAGGAAAAATGAAATGAAACTTAATATGTTCGACAGTCGGCAAAATTCTCCCCACTCGTCATAGGTCAAGGAGCAACAACTCCTTTTGGCCTTTAGCAGAAGCACTACCGGCTACCTCGGCATGGATCCATATGGGGCTTAAGTGTTAAGGTGACCTCAGTAGCCATGGCTCTAGGAGCTTACTGATAAGCCCTATGGGTCACATCTAAGGCAACACCTTCGTCTTGCTCAATAACAGCATCTCCCACCTCATTACCCTCCTCGACCTCAGTAATGTTCCTTCCCTCACCATCTCCTTCCTTCTTTTCCTCATCTTCTTCATCAACCTCAGTGATAGCCTCACCTAAATGGATAAATAAGAAGCTAAGGTTAAGATCGGGATACAACCTGAGTACTTCATTATGAACAACCTTGGCACTCTCCTTTATAATCGCCTGCTAAAGCTCCCTCCACTTTTGGCACTTATAAAGCTTCACCAACACGTGCTTCTTAGTCACCTTAGGAATGACTTGTCCGCTCTCTAACTCCACCGCCTAGACCTACAATGAAAAAACAAAAATAAAAAAAATGAGAGAAAGGAGAAATAGGAATAAAGGACCAAAGAGAGAAGTAACCGGCCTTGAGAACACTTTACTTCGAGCCTAGCACCTCATTCAGCCTATTGAAGCTCATAGTAATATCATTCAACCAGGACGACAAAGCATCCCATTCTTGCCTTACATCCCTCTACTTCTTCTCAAGATCATCAACAGACTGCCTCAAGAAAGTTTGTCATCGGATGGCTTCGATAACCTGTTGCCAAGAGTGCAAGGCCACTAACTCTACCTCATGCACCAATCTCTTCCTCTCTACCTTCAACTCAGTGACATCACTCTGCAGCCTAATCCTATCCTCCCTTTCTTCGAAAGACTCCTTCTCCAACTCAGTAATCTGAGCCCTCAACCTCTCTAGCTTCTCATCACCCTATCAAAAGCAAATCAAGTTAAAAATGCTAACGTATCTACAAAATACTGAATGACGAAGCTACCACAAAGATGAAAATAACCAACTTACCACCCCTCAGTTCAACCTCATGTACCTCACAAAGTCAAAGAGAGTCATCATAGCTTGCGACGAATAAAAACAAATGGAAAAAAAAAAAAGAGAGAGGAGAGAAAGAAAAAAAAAAAAAGAAATGAACTACTCATAAAGTTTGCAAGCTGAAAAGTAAAAAACCTAATCCTTAGATTTTAGCTCGCACAACAAGGTCCTCATCTTACTCTTATCTTGGATGAAAGTAATGTCCTTGAGCATTCCCCAATCAACAATCGTGCTAGCTTACTTCAAAGTCCTCTCCCCAAGACCTCTATAAGGCCTCAAGCAATGGCACCAGCCGGTCGATCTCTAGCAACAATCGACCTAGCTGGGTCAAAGTTGTTGCTACTCTCAATAGTCTTAACCCTAGAAAATGCTCACCTAATCAAGGAAACAGTAATCGAAGAACGTTTCGTTGGACTTTGCATCTTGGGAAACCAAAGGCATGGTAGAGAATACAGGACCCAGACATCGGGGTTAACAACAAGAGTCTCTTCACCACATTGATCACACTTGTGAGGACTCGACAGAGATGCGATTTGAACCGCCTCTATAATAGGAATAAGATGATCATGTTCCCCATTACTAATGGCTCACCTTTTCGAAGGCACCTTGTTCTTTACTAAAGTCTTCTTCCTTTTCTTGGTCGACTATCTAGGAAGAAGCCCATTAATGTGTATCTACATCCGCACATATAAAAAAGAACAACAATAACAACATTAGCAAGAGATATATAAACTTGCTAAGCCGACCTCACATGTTCTACAGAAAATGAAATAGATATCAGTTGACAAAAGCACGACTCCCTTTAGAGCTCAGCTAGATAGGCTTTTTTTCTTTTTTTTTTTAGAGGGGTAGGGGGGAAGAAAGGTTGTTAGGGAGGGGAAGGGGATAGGGAGATTCTAAACCTAGAAAAAGCGATCCACACCTCAAGGAACCACGGCCCCCTCACCCTGATTGAATGGCAACCCCTTCAAAAAGATCCTCATCATGAGCTCGACATTGACAAGTCTCCCACCTTTCTCTTCCATGAACTCCTCTATAACCTTCAACCCCCTAGCATCGTACGACCTCAACTTTCAAGGCTTACCAGCTCAAATAGGTTTACACCAGTCTATACAGAAGTCAAATTCGTACTAAGCACCTTCATACTGAATGTCACGCTCCAAAGGGTACCGTAAATACGATAGTCCGCCACACTCAATATTAAAGATTAAGTATGATATCCTTAGTCATCCCATAAGCTTTCACGATCATAGAGAACCAACTTTGAAACAAGTTGTTTAAGAAGACATTCATATAGCAATTTTAAGAATAGAAATCATAACATAATATCTGAAATATGGAAATATAAAGGTCTTACAAATATTAAAAGGGCATTCCACTATCAAAAGATATAGTTCAACAAGATCTATCAAAGCCTAATCAAAATAATTACATTTGGGGATTTACTTAAAAGTCTAAGTCTACATCTAGTCTTTGACTTCTTTCAAAAACTCCTTAGGCCAAAAGGTAATACCTGAGAGAAATAACCCTGGGGTTTCAACTATAAATAGGGGAGTTGCAAAAGATATCTATAAGGGAGTAAGCTTCTTGCTTAGTGAGAATTAATTCCACAAGTAAAGTACTCAACAATCAATATTCAATCAAGTTATTTAACAATCATATGAAATGCAATCAATCACGTGAGCAAATAATACATACGATTTTTTGGGAATCATATGTTTGAATGGATTTACCCTCCATTCGGTGGTTAGGTGTTCCGGGCAACAAGGCCATAGTTCGTAAATGATGTTTTTGTAGTTTTTAGACAGATTCTTACTAACCGTTAAATTGTAGTTAATTCAAGTATCCACTCACCATTTAATATGGGCAATCAAAACCATAGAGTATATTTTCGAGTTCCTCGACCTCATTCATATGCCCTTGTCCCACCAAGGGTATAGTAATGAATGCAATGTGACTCACTATGTGTCATGCATAAATCATTTTATTTAAGTAATCATGGCATAATATTAGACATTTTATAAGTGATCATAGAATTTGCAAACAAATCATTCATATACTAAGTTATACAATGATTAGTTAACAATTCCCACCTCCTCATACTTAGCATAATTTCACTCATATAAGTAAAACACATGTGTTATCATATTTTTATCTTTGCCTAAAGTCTAATGCCACTAAGCTACAAGCAAAAGCATAAGAACAAGAATGTAGGAAATAAACTCACTCGGCTATAACAACAGAAACTTCTAATCAAAGTAAATCTCTGGGTAAGGTGGCTCGGACTCCAAGTCACCTATACAAAGGAAATACCCAAAACGAGTATTTCTTGGAAGTTCTATTTAAACTTGCAACTCTATTTTACTAAGTACGTCAAAATTCATGTAAAGTAAAATTCTAACTTAAAATAGTCATAACTGGCTCATTTTAACTCGGAATTTAGCATATTATATATCATTTTCTATATACTCGAAAAGATATATTCATTTCTAAGGTTATTTTCTTCATAAAAAGTCATTTGGTTTTCTAAAAGTCACGGTACATAAGCAACACGAAAATTTCCATCTTTAAAACAAGATTTTTCTAACTTTGTATCAACCAAAAAAATCATAGAAAACATATATATATATGTATATATATAGTTGAACAATCCTTTGAATATATATATATATATACTCATATTGTATGCAAAAGTTAATGGTGTTGTCTCAATGATTATTTTTTGTAAAACAATTCACCTTATGGTGTTGAAAACTTGAATCTTAACAATTTCTTTTCTAAGTGTTTTGGAGGAACTTTATAATTTCTTAGGTTGTTGTAAATGGGTATATTCTTATTTTGTTTTTCCAATTTCTTTTCTAAAACAAATAATTTTTTCCTTAACTTTGGTCTTCTACAAATCTTGCTTCTAGCGATAAAAATGAAGTTTCCAAAGTTTTTATTAAGTTGTTGATAACATATAATAATTTTAAGTAGTATATATTTTCCTTTAAAAATAGTTTTGATAAATAGGTCTTTCTCCTCTTATATTTTTATTTTCTAACTTCTTTAAGAATAAATTTTATTTCTAAAACTTGGTCTTTTAATTTCTTTATCGATTTTTATTTGGAAAGAAATCATCTTCTTAAGTTGTTGATAATATCCATTGTTTTTTAATTTATCATGTTTATACTCTTTTTATTTCTTTGAAAATGTGTTTATCATTTAGAAACTTGACAACTTTTATTTTTTTCTAAGTGGGTTTATAAATTAATGAGTTGATTTTATCTTAACTTTGAAAAATAGTCTAGTTTTTTGTTTTTATATGGAGTTGGTAAAAATACTATGAGCAAGCTTTTGAAGAAAAATTTGTTTATCAAAGAAATATTAACACTAGTTTTAATAAACTTCATGTGGCTTATTACAAAAAGAAAAGTTTAGTTTGTTAGTTAATTCCTTAATAACATCATCTTTTATTTGTCATTTAAGAAAAATCTTGATGAGTTTGAAAAGAAGTTGTAAAATAATTTTCCCAAGTGTTTGATAACAAAATCTTGGTTTAGAAACAAGTTATATATTAAAAGAGTTTAGTTTCATTTTCCTTTATTAAAGAAAATTCCACTTTAAATTTTTGTTGAGATAATATCATTATGATGATGAATGTATATGAGTATGTAGTATGAAAATGATGAAAATATACAAAAGATATAAGAAGCAAAATAATAAGCAAGATAATAAGATCAAGTATTGGGAACCTTATCTTCATCAAAATATCTCGGTCAAGTATTGGAAGCCTTAGCTTCATCAAGACACCCCGAGACTAAGAATGGACTAGTCCTAGAAAGAAATAAAAAGAAAAGCAATAATAATAAGCTTGTTAGAGAGTTAGTGAGCATTTAGGCTCTAAGGAATATATAAATATACATATAGATAATAATATATATACAAAATGAAGTTAGGAGCATAATAACAATAATAACAACATAACATCATAATAATAACAAAATCGGAATTCTTACCATGTGTAAGAACAAAACATGAACATATTGTTATTTCTACAACTCACATGAGTTTTTGAGAAACAATATCATAATTATGCTAAGTTATATGACATGAAAAATAATTGGTAGAAAGATATAGGTGGGAATATTTACCTAATGTGGGAATATGTAAGTGGTAGTGTAAGAGTGGTTTTTGATAGTATGTGTGTGTAGAAAGAACGTAGGAAATGGGTAGCAAAGAAAAGGAGAGAGAATTTTTAGGAAATAGGATTTGTGGAATGAATTTGAGAGAGTTTTGGTAAAGTAAACGAACATGTGAAAGAAATGAAGGGAAAGGTAATATTTATAGAGTTTTGATGAATGAAAATTGTGTGAATAAAATAAATTGAAAAGAAAAAAATTTGTGTGCGTGTGAGAGAGAGAGGGGGTCGGTGTGAATGATGAGAGAGGGAGAGAGAGTGAGTTTTTATTTGTTTTGTATTTTTGTTAATTAAAAGTAATAAATTGTAAGGTATGATGTGAATGAAGATGTATGGGAAATGTAAAAAGTAGATAATAGGTATGTAGGGTGTAAGAATAGGTGTAGGAAAAGTAGAAATAGATGAATAGTAGTGAATAGTATAGAATAATACTATAAATAGTAAATTATACAAATTAATATTGGTAGAAAGGAAAATATGCGTAACTAAGCTATTTCTGATATTTTTAGATACCGAAAAATTATAAAACTGATATTTTTGAAATCCTTGTATTTTTACGAATCTAACGGTATTATTGGAATATTTTTACCGTCGTGTGCACCGAGACATAATTTTCGAAAACCGATCTGTTCGGATCCGAAAATACATTAAAAATTAACTAACCTGATATTTTTAAGCTTTCTTATATTATTACGAACTATTATCTATCATTACGTCAATTTTGTTGTTTCAAGTTTAAGAACGCGGGATTTTCGGATCTAATTCTACTAAGGTTTTGTTATAGGTTTGTTGATTTTAGGGATTCCGGTTGACTTCCGATTTAGGGTTTAAGTATAAACTGTATCATAAAATCTAGGGGATCCACCTAGAACTCCCTCTTTCAGTCTCGCCCATTCGTGTTAGTAAACCCATTGAAAAGCTTGTATGGGCTCATCACTTGCTTGGTGATATACCACCACCCAAATTTACATCTCTTATGTAAATAGTATCTTTGAAACAGAATAAGGTAGGAAGCACACAGATGTCTAAACAAATGGCCTCGAAGGCCACCGGGATGAACCAGGCGTTGGGCAACAACTGAGCAAAATACAACCTATGATACTTGAAGAAATCTTTCTGGAATGTGGAGAAAGGCACCCTTAAACCAAACTTGAATGCCTTCTTATAGAGGGGAGCCTTCACCCACTAAGAAGGAAACCTAGTCGGAAGGCAAAGGTGCCATGACCTCCCACTCTTCAAGGGCCCCTTACATCTCCCTTACCAAATCTCCTAGAGGGCATCTTTTGCAATTTTGCTACTGATCCCATCGGGACAAGGGCCATATGTCACCTAGGCATGCAAGGGAAGAACGGTTTTTTTTCTCCAGGCCATCATAAGAGTACTTGTCTACCAAGAATGGATAGACTTTATCATCCAACTCAGTGTACAACCTCGAGTTTAGAATGGCTTGCCCCCTCACTGGCATCACGAGAAATTCACTGCCTTTTTCTTTGCAACAACTCACAGAAGTAAAGGTAGGCGTGGTCCAGTTAACCAGTTCATGACCCCATTTTTTGAACCAAACCAAAATAATTAGTTTTTGAAATCTTAAACCTAAACCGGTCCATTATTAATTGTTAACCACTTTAACGGTTAGCCATTTTTTAGGTTAATATATTAAGTTCTCAGTTTTTAATCATTTAACATAATAGTTAATTTAAAAGCTCATGTTAACTATATGATTAATTTCTTTAATCATAATTTTTGCCAATGATATTGTAGCCTAATAGCATCTCCTTTGTCTCTCAAGTGAGACGTCCTATGTTCGAATCCCCACTCTCCCATTGTAATGGAAAAAAGAAAAAAAAAACATACTTTCAGTTGTTTCATAAAAGTTAAACCTTTTATTTTATAATTACATTAAAAATTACAATTTAACAAGTTAAATATCATAATTACATTCAAAAATTGCAAATCAACAAGTTAAATAACTATAAAACTAACAACAAATTAGGAGTATAACTCCAACACAACATTACACAAATGAAAACTTTATAGTCTTCTCCTTTTTTTTCAAATTACAACACAACAATAACATAATAATTAAAACATAAATGTTCGACTTATCGATTTTTTAATGGTTAACCGTTAATTGTCGGTCTCTCATGATTATAAAGTGAAACGAAACCCAAAACCAAGAAAATTAAAACCATGATCCTGGACTAAAACCAATAGATTTGTTAACTATATTTTTTGCATTGGTTTTTTCGATTTTATCGATTTTTTTGCCCAACTCTATATGAAGGTCAGACCTCCACTCGCTAACCTGCCCTCTCCACTGGAGCTCAAACCTCCCAAACTTGTGCTCACTCCTCCCTTACCTCTCCAACCTCATCCTTGACTCCCTCCACTCTACCTTTAGAAGCATAGAAAACATTTTGTTTCAGAGATTGGAAAGAGAATTTTTGTTAAAAACTCCGACCAAGATGCATCTATATATATATATATATATATAATATAGGGAATGTAGAAGGAGATGAACTGACCCTCCACTACCTGGAAATTGAGAATAATGCAACTTGAAGGTCACAAGCCTATTAATGCCACCACATGTCAGAAGCAATCATTACGATTGCCACAAATGCCATCATATCCTAACAAGGCTTCTACAGCAAGCCTTGTAAGGTTAAAGGCTTATGACAGTGGACCAGCTCAAAACATGGTGAGCCTAGAAGATATAAGCTCTGACAACACCAACTTTCTAGGGGATGTAACTCAAATTGAAGAGGTGGGTTGAGCACAAGTCACTTGCTCTCCTTGTCCTCGTACAGTGAGGATAAGGGAGACAAATGTTGATAGTGAAATATAAGCCACAACCGCTCGATCTATTACTGCCACACATGAGTCCTATGGCCAAGAAACCACCGATCTTACTGGCTCAAGAAGGGCCTACACTAGACAACACCTTAAGTTCTAACCTGATGAGAAAACCTAAGGTACTCCTAACTCTGCCAACCAGAAAGATTAGCCGATGACCCCTCCATGAGCTTAACCTCAAGGATAATTCTTGTTAGCCACTCTTTTATAATCAATAGGGGTTTAATTAATTATAAATAAAATATGGATTTTTCAGCCTTTAAAATTAAATCCCCTTCGATTTAATACATGAGAACTGATGCATGTTTAGCGATTGTGTCGATTTCTAAAATTTATAAACCCAATGAAATCTACGATCTGAGCTAGGCAAGTGTACACCTATTCAATGTAGCATAGATTTTAGGGTGTTATCCTCGGGGATTTTGTAAACAAGTACTAGTATTATCGATTCTATAATATTTAACCTAAGTTTTGAAGTGAAATCTACAATTAAACTACTAAAAAAAAGATAAAGAAGGTCCTAAGATCAACTGAGTATGCTTTCAAAGATGAATCCAATCACAAGACGTACTCTCTAACTTGATTCACCTTAAACCTTAAAATTCTTATGATAATAGATTGACCAATGAATTATCCATACTTTGCACTGTAAGATCCCAATAATTAAACAATTACTTCCTCAAGTTAATCAATGTCTAACCCCACGTGGCATAGTGGATATCTCTCCCTCATTAATCATCACATAAGATTGCATGAAAGAACAAGATCCTTATAACAAAAATTAAATCCTTATAGCAGAAAATCGTAATTTCCCTACCTCTAGGTGAAATAAGCAATTTCTATATTCATGAAGATCTATCTAATTGAATGAAACCTTTTTCAATCTAATAAAAATCAAGCATGCAATTAATTTTGTGCACAAATTAATCACAAGATAATTAAATCACATGAATAGATATAAAGGCATGAACATTCATTAATCAAAAATCAATTCAATTCACATGGTTAGGGTTTCATAAGATAAAGAGTATAAGAATCTACTCCTCTATAGAGTTTATAATAAGAACAATAGATCTAGAGGAAATAGAAAGAATCATAATAAAAAGAATAAACCGTAATTGATGTCTTGTGATCTTCGAATGATGCTCCAGCAAGTTCTTCATGTTTTTCTTTGTAATTTCTCTCTCAGGGCTTAGAAAAATGAACTAAAACTTCTAAAATAAGAAAGGAGAGTGCTATTTAGAGTTTTCTCATAAAACCAGGTCAACATGGGCTACTGCATGGCCAAGATTGGGGTAGGGATGAAGTCAAAATGCTTAATTTTCGCCTCTGATGCTTGTTGTTTTCATCCTTGGCGTTTTTCCCTGGCAATATTGAAGGTGAGGTTGAAAACATAATCACCTCTGACGCTTCTGATCTCAACCCTGACGTTTAGTATGGCTATGCTGAAGGTAAGGAAGGAAGAAGAAACTTTGTTCCTCTTGTAAAATTAATCCAAACTTGATTAATTCACTTTGATTTCTCTTGGACTATCACGGAATCTTCTAAATTAGCTCTTTAAACCCTGAGATGAATTTTTTTTACAAAATAAGTGTCCTTTTCTCTAATAAATCATTAAAATTACATAACAAATATGTCTAAATAAGTGCAAATATTAAGGTCTCGTGACATTTATCAAGAACAAGTTAATCAAATAAAACAATATAATAAGGATGCGCAAAAATAAAGTAGAGAGTAAGAAAAGAAAAGTTAAGTCGGTGATATATAGAGGTTTCGCCTTATGCATCAATTCTCTTTTCCAGCTCCAAGCGGGAGACCTTGTAACCTACACAGGTATGTTCCACTAATTCAATTAAAACTTATTTACTAGTAGTTCTCAATTCAACTCTACTCAGCCTTCCTAACTTCATTTTAACTAACATTGACTATAGAGCTTCTACTTATAACGTAAATCAAATGAAGGATACACTACGGTTTCTCTACTAAATAAGTAAAAAGGAAAGATCAAATAAATTTGCAGCAATTATATGAGTGCACAATATAGATTCAAAGTTTGCAAAAAAAGGCAGCGTCTATTTTTCTTTTTTTTTTCAGCATATTATCTTTATTTTGAATGCTTTAGATATATATGTTTCTGGTCTTCAACGATCATATAAGTTTGTTGCAGGTTGTTGGGATATTTTTCTCCTCTAATATATCGGATGTCATCTTCAGCTTCTTATCTTGATGTTGTATTTTGTATTTGAATTCAAATTTGAATGTAACAATTGATGTCTTATATATATCTTTGAAATTGTCCTTGGTTTATCTTGAAGAACTTGTGCAAATCTGTTCTAAAACATGTGTAACCTTATCTTTAACAGTCCACTTAGTATCCCTTGAAAATATGAAGGTTCAAGCCATGTTTATCTTCAAGTTCTTTATGCTAGCTTGACCATCTTGATAAGCATTGCCTCTAATATTCATATCTTCAAGCTTTCTCGATCAGATCATAACAGATAGTTGAAGTCTTCATAAAAAATTTCAGCAGCAATTAATCAAGTAGAGAAATTTCGAATATGCAGAAATTCTCAGTTATAGTATATGCTTTAATGAACTTGATCATCTTGATTTGATCCTCGTGGATTGTAATGCTACTCAATGGAACATATGAATACATTACCCAAATGTTGGAGTTAGACCTTGAAAACACATTAAAACTTAATATGAAGTAAACTGTGAACAATCGATGGTTAAATCATAATCTCAAGTCTAATATACTTCTACTTTGTGGAGTTCTTTTTAGGTTGTCTTTTTAGTTTAAAGATACTTATCACTGCACATTCCGGATAATCCTCTGGGCAAACTGATACTATTCATTTTTTATCTTTTTCATTAAAATCTACACACTTAATAATTCAATTAGTTTTCATTATTTTATTTTGTTATCATCAAAACTTAATTTGGAGAATAATAATTCCTTAAGCTCACTGGCGAGCTACCTCCATAAGACCGAGCTCGCTAAAGAGCAATCTCCACAAATTCGTCCAGGCCGAGTAGCCACAAAATACCCATGTCCCACCTTAGGGCCGAGGTGGACATCATCAACTCAGCTACACTACATGCTATGACCACTCCACCTTAGGCACTAAGTAAGACTTCACCTCGAGTTCTAGGTTAGCTACCAGATGAAGATTTACCCTAATGGAAAAGATTCGATGGACCCAATTCTGGTATGGCCTTGAACTATAAATAACCTCTCCTTCTATAGGGATGGGAGAGACTTTTGCTTAGGTGAATATCCTTTTGACAAAGCTTTGGAGAAGGAACTACTGACTGACAAAGGCATGGGAGTGGTCGTGTTGGATAACCCCTTGGCGCACCTCTGACTGCTTTCTGTGTTTGTAGGGAGCTTAACTCTACCGATAGAATCAACTCATGCAACACATGTGATTTTGTTCAATTTAAGAAATTTTAATGGAAAATTTAGACTTGGAATATATGTAGTATCAAGCGATGGAACTATTAAACTAAGATTAAGATGATCTTTGTATTAGTGATTGTGCCCTAGGTCAATTACTAGATATTGTCATACAGAGATATTTTTATTTTATTGTTTGCATGTTTACTTTATAATAAGATCCATGAATAATTTAATTATTCTAAATGTCCTTAGATGCTCATTATTGTGAGAACAATAATGAATTAAATATAATAAGTTTTTTATTGATAGTCATGAGATGTCTATTTATATAGGGATACAAATCAAACTCATAAGTACATAGATGACTATGTACTGGACTGACTCGCTATGAGATCACTACATGGATTAGTATCATAAGTGATTCTCAAAATAACAATGTCAATATATCCTTAGACCTGAAATCACCATGGATTCCAACATGAGGAATATTGTGTTTTGACTCAATCAAACGTTATCTTTAACTGGATAATTATAAAGGTTGAGATTGGGCATGATATAAATTGTGTAGAGGAAGTTGAGTGATTAAGAAGGGATTTGTCTCTCTCATTATGAGAGAGATATCTATGGGCCTCTCGATAAGTGAAACTGAGAAATGTATGATCGTGCTCAAATGAATTGATAGTGTGATCAATTTCATTTGTTTTGTCAGTTTACTTGGAGATCGAGAAATGATAAAATTGAACAGTATAAGGATGACATTATCCATGCCTTATGTTCAATCTAGATATCATGTGACAAAGGATAATGACATAAGTTATGGATTAGATAAAAATCGGATCACTGATCTTCACTTAATTTGGGTAAACATAATGTCTTACTAGAGGCCGCTTACGTTTTGTTGACTAAAATGGTTTTAGGTTAACTGCCAACATTAAGTGCACCTACAAGGTCACACACAAAAGAACGAGCCAAAAGGATCATGGACTAAATTTAAAGTCTTGTGGAAATAATAATTTATTATTATTAAGAATAATAATAAATTATTACATTATTATGTGCAAGAATTATATTTATGAAATGTTATCCCTAATTAGATTAAGGGGCACCAATGTCATTACTCATGTGAGAATGACATAAGGCACATTAATGAGGTCTCTTTAGGGTTAACGACTTATCTATTGACATTAGACTGGCAGAGAAAATATGTAAACCCTAAAGAGTGAAACACGAAGAGTCGCGTGTGAAAATCTAAATATCATCTAGAAATGTTCTAGATCACGCTAGCACGTAAAGGATCCTTTTGAAAAGTGCTCGTTCGTGTGGATGCCGTAGAGGGTATTGTGATTTTGTGGTACCTACAGATCCGATCTGTAAATTGATTTCAAGTTTCAAGCTTTTAGAGGTATGAAATCAAACTACTTTTTTTGTTTTAATCTAATCAATATACATGAATACTGGATTAATGTTTTCTTTTTGAATTCCGCTGCGAAAGATTTGATCTGTATAATTTTAAAATCCTATGGATACCTAACACTTTGTTGTAAAGAGAATGCATATTTTGGTTAGGGAGTAAGCTTGGAAAATTTTACATGAAACAAATTGTAGAATTGCAGTTTGTCAACATAAGGTTCGAGCATTTAGAAAGAATTCAGAGTATTTCATGATAAAAGATTTATGGAATCAAATTTTTGACAAAAGACATGGATTGTTTGCATGGACTTGAAATTTTTCTCTAGCCAAAAAGTTTTCCCATTTTGTTTGAAGATCTAAACTTTTTGAAATAAATCAGACTCTTTTAACCATAATGTATTTTCTTGCTAAAATAACTTATTATAGGTCCATAACACAATTTATGGCTACCCGATATTTACTCTAGGGCGACACTACTTACATTTAGATTTTAAAAATGTTGCAGATTACCCAACATTGTATATGCATATAATAGTGTTTGATGCAAGATCATGAGTTACTCATATGGCCATATTCTTTAAACACAGAGATTGTCATATTGAAACACTCAAATAAAGATAAGAACTAGTAGTGTTATGCATTAATTTGTTGTAGGTGTGCATATGTGCTTGATGTGGCGTCCACATGCGGCTATAATAATTACATGTTGGCTTAGGCTCATACCTTATAAAACTTATTTTTACAAGAATAGGTAAAGCAAAAGAAGTGGACTTGTATGATGATCGGAGTTACTATATATTTTATGGTATGGGGATGATGCAGCAATACTTTAACAAGTATGGATTGATGTTATCAATTATTGTGTTGTGATAGATAATAGTCGGATTTATCATGTTAGATTATGGTGTTAGATGCCATGTTGAAGCTATGTTGGGTTCTCATATTATAATTGTGTTTGGTTTATTTGGAGGTGTACTCATAAAAGCCACTCTTGTGTACCAATGTTTGAAGCTTTTTAATTGTGTTTGGTAGTTTTAGAGGTTATTCATGACTTTTGAGAAATTATGGATCTTAACTGTTCAAAGAGGTATAGTGGAATTAGTTCGATACCTTAATGCCAAGTAGCGTCACGTCAACCACCACCTTGCACGCTAAGTCTTAAGGGCTTTGAAAATAATTTTACCCCATTTCCCCCTTTTCTTATTTTCAGTAATTATTTGTTATTTATCATTAAATTTGATAATATGGTTTTATTAAATTAATTTGTGGAGTAATTAGAAGTTGACACGTATCAAAGGTAAATAAAAATTTTCAGGAAGTAGATTTAGGCCAATTTTCATAAAAATTTAAAAGCATTAACAATTCATATGAAAAATAAATACTAAGGATTCAAATTAAAAAAAAAAAAGGAGATAAAAGTTGATAGACCAATCCATATCTTTCTTATGTTTTTATTATAAGAGAATAACATTAAAAAATCACTTATCCCATAAGATATCATGTAATTGACACTTCACCTTATTGATTGTTGCGACTTGCGAGAGACATGTAGGTTGTGGTTTCGATTTTAAAAACCATATCTTTTTAGTAGTGTACAACTCACATGTAGGTTATAGTCTGAGAACAAGTGAATATAACGTAAAATATTTTCACCAACGAAAGTTCATCGTATAAAATTATCGAATGAAAATGAAATGGTTCAAATTTGGTTGCACTTTAAAGTTAGAACCATTTGATTGGGAAAAAAATAGTAGGGTTTTCTTCCTTTACTGTGATATCTTTTATAAATATATGATTTTATATGGATAACAATTTAGTTTCTTATAACAAAGTATTATCCTACTACCAATTTATTTCTTATGTCCATTTATTCTATGCGCCAATAACGAAGTGTTTGCAAATATAAACAGATAAAGACACCTAATGTCTGGGGGAAATATCCGTACGGCAAAGATAAAGTAAAAAGGAAAGAACAAAGTATTTGAAAATAAAAATAATGAAAACAAACCAATCTTATTACTAAATCGGTGACACGCACAGTGGTTACGATTGTTTTACCAATGTTGTTAGACCGTGACCGGATGTTGACTTTAACATGCTAAGAGGTTGGGAGTCGAAGGATTTAACTAATGATCGAATAGGGATCAATGAAAAATAAAATTTTAAGTTATAAAAGAATATTTAAAACGTATTTTCTCTCAAATATATAAAAGGTCACATCTAAAAAATATTTTAAAGAAAATAAATAATTTATCAAGTATTAATAATAGAAATTTAACTATAAAAATAAAAATTTATCAAAAGCTAAAATTTATTCTAATTACATCAATGCGTAAGAGTAGTGAAGTTCCAGGTTCGTGATTTTTTAAACGGGACCATGATAGTCCTCTTATCTTCACTATCCTACAACATTTTTCTTTTATTTAATTTTTTCTCAAACACTCATTATCATACCTACCTTTTAATATGTGTTTGCTTTCTGAGACAAATAATAAGCGAATAGAGAAATTTCTCTAGGAAGTTTGAAAGGGCCACTTCACTTAAAGTCTTCTTCACTCTTTTCAAAATTTGAGGTTCAGTATCCTCAATTTTCTACTTTCTGGCCTTAGGATGCACTATTATATTCTCTTGAAATCATTTTCTCAAATCCCATATAGTCTCTTTAAATCTTTTTCTCAAATCCTATCTCTATCTCTATCTCTTCTCAACTCTCTCTCTATTTCTTTTTCTAATGGCCTCATCTAGTAGTAGAACCTGGGAATGAAGAATAGCAGTTCTAGGAAGAAAGCATCTCAAAACTAATAAAGGTTGAAACTTTATGACGATTATGAAAATGAGTCGGCATGGGTATGTAAAAATTGAAGAAAAATCTCATCTTGATGGAAACACAATGATGAGTCTATGAAAACAATTAGAGTTTTTTCACTTTTTTTAATTTAGCACTTTGGCTTTTAGGTTCAATTTAGACATTCGTGGTTTTTTCTCTTTAATTTTTTATTAGTGGGCATTCCGACTTAGGTGATCTACCTAAGTCAACCAAGTCTAGTCGGTTCAACTCAAAAATGAGCTATAAGCTAGACTCGGCCAGCCTCCAGCACCGGTTCCTGTCGAACCGACTAATTTGAACCGGTTTTTACAATATTATGTTATACGGTGATATGAAGAATTTCTATAAATAAGGTGATTAGCAATTTATAAGGTATAGCAAATTATTTTAAACTTCTAATATGCAATTTAATACAGTTGATTAAACTATTAATGGATAGTCATTACAAAATTTAGGAAGTGTGAATGCAATTTTCTAAAAAATTATTATACAGTAGAAAATAAATATTACTAAAAAATAATAACAACCAAATTACTGTTATTCACTACAATAAAATAGGGTTTTGAGTATGTTTAATCGAAGTCTTCAAACATTTATACGCCACCAAAGAAGTTTTATAACATTTAATACACGTGGCCTATAGATGTTATAAAAGGTTTGTGTATATTAAATGCGTTATGTTAAAAAATGAAAGGTCACCTGAATAAATTTTGGCACCAAATAAGCACTAATACGCAACATTTAAACGTAGCTTATTGTTAGGTGTAGGTAAATGCACATAATCTTTATGCCATCAAATTTAAACGTAGCAAAATCAATAATTGGCAACAATCAAACATGATTATGTTATTCTTTTGGTGATGTTTGAATGTAAGTAAGCAATTAAATTGGCAATGTTTGGATGTGACTTTGTGAAAAATTAATAACCTTTGTCCATGGTCATTGGACTTAAGTAAAGATATGTAAGCATGACACTTCGCCTATATTCCCACCATTTAAACATGGTTATTCAAATACATTGGTGGTAGGGTGAACATAGGTGCTCAACTAAATCAATAATCTGTAAACATGGCAGTTTATTTAAATCGATGATGTTTGAACGTGACCATGCTAGTCAATTAACGATGTTTGGTCCTAATGATTAGGTTGAATTAGCGATGTTTTAATGCATAAATTCAAAATTTAATGACTACAGTTAAACGTGGCTATTCAAGTTTAGTAGCAATGCTTAAGCATAACCATTTAACTAGGTTTACCAATATATACCTGCTCGTTGTATATTGTTTGCACAATTAGTAATATATATTTGTTTTATTACAATCAATACTTAATAATGTGCAATACATAGCTATTATTACATCTGCACAAGAAGGCCATAATTTTCAAGCGTATAGTGCTCTCAATAGAATAAAAGTTCAAAAAATGCAAAGAGTACATGAAGGTCACAAAGACCATCCTTACAATAACGAAAAAAGAAAATATAAAACAATCTTCATGATTGTCTAAGTATCCTTAAAAGAAACATAATATATGTTGTAAATTATATCAAAGTGAGCATGTTTAAATTTCACCACATTGCCTCAATCATGTTAATTGATTCAAAAAAAAAAAAAGAAGAAATAAGAAAAAATCAGATTCCTTAATCTTCTTCCTCACTGGTGTCACTATTATCACTGTGTAATGGATTTGGTAAAGGATGTCGTGCATTTAGAGAAGGATCTTCTTCATTTAGATTTGTCGCCACACAATAAGTGGATACAATTATTGAAAGACTAAAATACAATTAATGAAATTATGAAAGACTTAAATAAAAATAGAGTATTATGCAATAGTAATGACAAAATTGACCTAAACCACAAGGAAAATTTGAGCACCACCACCTCTCGGTTCCCTAATGTTGCTGCCACAGCTCTTAACTTCATTCACATTTAGAGTCATCGACAAAAAAAAAAAAAATCAGTAGATGAAATGGACATTATATTAATTTCTAAGTAATATGTTAAAGCCTAACTACAATTCTCAACCCTCTTTTCCGCACTATATTTTTATTTGGACTGTACAATTTTTCCACTCTCTCTTTCTGCTACTGCTCTTTTGTATGAAACTACAATTAAGAAACCCTAAGCCTCGTCTTTTACTTCTTCAATTTACTTGATGTTTGTTTCAAGACTAATTTGTGTTTGTGTGTTTATCTCTGGAATTTGCAAGTAACAAATCAATAGATGGATGGCTACTTCAAGCCAGCAACACACCACAAAACCTAGATTTTGGGAACATAATTTTAGATTCCCTTTCTCCTTTTTTTTCCTTTCTATATTTGTAGATTTGTTTAGATCTACTTACAATGAAGTCATGGATTACCTACTATAAAATATCAAGCACATAAATTTCACAAGGAAAATTCAAATAATCAAATCGAGTTTAAGCTTGATGGAAATTTGAAATGTGTTTATCCACTAAATAATTGATCATAAAGTCCAAATGATATGAAATTTGGTACTATCAATTAGTCATGTTTATTGGTTTCTTTTTGTGAATAATTGAATGATAAATACGAGAGAAGAAATCCATTTTGGTTCATCAACCATCAGCACTAGAGAGACTTATAACCTTATAATTTTCAACTTTTGACAAACAAATGTCTTTTTTTAATGTCAAAATAGTCATCCTATAAAAGTATTTAATGAAACGCATAATATACCCGATAATTCTTCTTTACCTAAATAATTAGTCTTGACAAGCTTAGGTTTTAAGTTAGTCTAATTCTTAATCTTGGATAAAACGAAAAAAGCATGAGGTTATTTTACCTTTCATATAGGTCATATGTAATATATCAACTTACTATGAGCCTATAACCATATTCAAGCATATTGTTTCTATTGAGTTCTCTCTTAAATAAGTTTTGGTAATAACAAAAAGGTTAAAGATAACTAATGAATCCATTTTAAGTGTATAGAATGAGGTATTTTGTTAATATAACATACACTTAACCAAACAGATAAAAAGACCTTCCAATAGACATCTTAATAGACACTTGATTAAACATTTGGAAAGATGATATTTTTTTATAAAATGGGTGCTAATGCAGAATAGATGATCATCGAAGTATAAGTTGGTTTTAATTGAAGGTCTATCTTTACTAGTTAAGTGAGTTTTTAAGAAAATTTATACAAGGTTGCAAAAAAGTTCTTGTTTCGAATTTAATAACGATCTTTTTATAAAAATTTATTCTTCAGTATCGTTGGATAAAGAAGAAGATGTGCTCTTTTCATATTTTTTAGTATTGATTAAAGCTTATCCGACATTAAAGGATTCTTTGAAATTTCAAATTTAAGCAAAGGTGTAGAAGAATTGAATGAAGATTAATATCGAGGACTTATTATCTTCAAGCACCTAAGGTCGGTAGTAGAGACCAGATATAATCAAGCTTTTTGAACTTTTGAATTTTCCAATAAGCTTTTCACATCCCACAAATAGAGGGTTATCAAGCATATTTACTCAACAAAGGAAACATTGGAAGATTTTACGGGATAATCTAAACATTTTAAGATATGATCAAGAGATCCATTCAAAGAAGCATATATATATTCCAAGATTCGAGATTCACAATATACAACAACAACGAAGTTTTCAATGCACTTTGCTAAAAGCCTTCTGAACATTCTAATAAATACTTTGACAAACATTACGAGCTTCATCTTTCCTTTTACTTTCATTTTACATTTCAAGCTTAACTTGGAGAACTTATATTTTCTCATATTGTAACTTTTCTCTTGCTACTTGAGTGAGAATTAACATAGAAGTTAGGTTACAAAGAAGTCTTATAGTCTGTCCATAGCCGAGTAGTAGGCTAGAAAGATAAAGCAAAAGCCATCGATTTTTCGTAGCTCTTCTTTACTTATTGGGTTAGTGAAACAATCGGTGTGGAAGACCGAATCTCCAACAGTGGAGCTGGAAGAGAGGACTGACTCACAAGGAGAAGCCTCTATAAATCGTTGCCTCCCTTATTTTCTTGCTTTTTAATTTATGTCATCTTATTTACATCGTATCATTTGCTCAACTTAAATATCAAGTCTTATAAGTTTGCAATTCTTTAAAAGAAGAATTTATAAACAAGTTCCATAGTAAGTTGTTTTGTGTAAATTTCTTGAAGAAAAAGTTTTTAACAAACAATTCACACACCCGTTCCACCACCCCCCCACCCCCCCTTTGCCATTTCGGGACTTGCAGTTTCTAAACTTAAACACATTGTAAATTATATTCTCAAATAGAATCTTTTTCGGATAATCTAATGTTAATAACCATCTATTTTAGACAGGGGAAGAGTATTAATCCAAGTAACCTGTAAGGAATATGAACACGCACAATTATCTCTTTCAATAACCGCTAAGTATGAAAATACATATAATTATAAAATAACAAAGCATTAGGTTTTTTAATATCTTATTTTTAATCGCATGACTTAGTTGATGTTAATTCTCATGGTGCATTAGAATCTTCTTTCATTCTTGAGGTTTTGAATTTTAAATACCCGATCTATCTTGTGAAGGTTTAGAATCATAGTAGGGGTCATTATTTGTAAACTAACATTAGTTGAAGTATAGATTTTTAAAAATCACTTGACTATATAAGATAGGTATGATTTCCAATATGGTAATAAACATAGGCTTAATAGACTCTGTGTGTGTGTGTGTGTGTTTCTTATTATAGAGAGCCATTTTGATAAATAAGCTTTTGATTTGATTTAATGTTATAGAACGATTTCCTTAGCTAAGACAACTTCTAGAAAACTAGGCTCAATTAGGAATGTCTTAAGGGAGTCTAGCATAGTAATCTTACAACAGACCTATTCTTAATCACGACCTTGCTCAATTTTCTTACATGTGGAAAACAAGCTTGGAAGAGGGTTTTTATTGGCCTTATGAGGCTTCATTAAGCTTCTTTTACTCCATAAGCTTTATGGGAAGTTGGGCATAACACCATGGATCATACAAGGAGAAGAAGGTTTTGATATCATCCATCAAATCTTAAATATGACAATCATCTTTAGCACCTGATATTAACCATCCATCGCACAACCATCTTAAAGTTAGGATTTGGCTTTAAATCAAAAAATATGAGAGAATTTTTTTTTTTTTTTTTTTGACACATTCTAAGTATCGGAAAGCTTACGAAGAATGCCAAATGTCACTGAAAGTCCTCCATAGAATATCAACTTATCAAATTGATAGTGAATAATCCAAGAATAGTAAGTTTGATCCACTGTCTCAAGCATGCAATCAGAGATACCAAGTTCATCTATTTCTATTCATAAATCTCTTCTTATGACATCCCTTCCTTGAATTATTAGTTCAAGACTTCCCTAGAGTCAACTAACATACCTATTACATGTGATTGACCAATTATAGCAAGTCACTGTACATTATTGGGTAACTCTATTAAGGAAGAGAGTACTTAATAAGAATGGCATCTACTTATTGGAGGACTAAAGAGGAGGAAAGCTCCAAAGTTTAGGAAACCTATCTTATTGTCATTTGGCAATTCAAGCGATGGAGAAGAATATAGACATCCATTAATGATGCTTCACTGATAATACACACCATGCAAGAGTACACTCATATTCTCACCTAATTCCTAAACATCATTAAGCATTTTCGTTTGGCATAATAGCTACTATTATTGCTATTGCATTTGCTAAAATGCTGTAAGGGATAACTTTACCTAGACTGGAGGTGCAAGTTACTAAATCTACATTAACCATTATTATGCCAAAAGGCATTCAGTACAATGCTCACCATGAGCAAATCTCCCTAAAAAGGGCACCTAGTGACCTAACTTAGTAAGTAAATTGTACAAGAAAAGGCTTAATATCAATAACTAAAAATACTAAATGGGAGTAAGACCCCCAAAATTACTTTTTGATGGTCAATTTAGGGACATAGGTTCCCCAAACTCAATCCGATTCATTCAAAGCTCAGACTAACACATGAGGTTATATTCTAATTCATCATAAGCTCCTAAGGCAACAACATACTCTTTGACTCGGCACGCTAACACTATAAGTTAAACACTCAATATAACTAACCTAAAATACTTAGCATGGGCCCCATAGTTCCATTATGCTCACCAAGGAAGTGGTTGGAACATTGCTTCATGGCTTAATGCTCACATCCTTGGCTATCGCTCATAACTTTCCAGTACTCTTATCTTCTTCACAACGCCGTAACTGTAGGAGTCAATCTCCTACAAAAATCCTTTCGTCATGTTTTTTAAGACAAGCATACCATACCAATAACTTTAATGCTTTATTCTTATTCACTTCCCACCATGGATGAACACTAACTTGAGTATCAGAGTGGCGGTATCGAACAACCTCCCGATATATCCCTAACAGTTTGCATTTTTGGGATTAAATTTAAATCGAAAAATTAAATAACACATGCACAACATGAGAGCACAAATATATAAAAGTAATTGCATAAGTAATACATGATACGAAAAACACATAAAATCCCTTTGATTTGGATGAATTAGTCTTCCGAGTCAATACATAGCCATGGAAATTTTCTGTCTCTTTTCTCTCAAATTATGGGATGTTAGAAGAGTAATATATGATACGTATGACTTGGGGACTATGACCATATATATTAATAAAAGTCCATATTTATTATTTCTCATTTTGCTCATAATAAAATAGGAAACAATATATTTGATCTCTACACATAATATTCCATACTCAATATATAAATAATGCATTTAAAGTACATAACTTTATTAGATCACTTTATTTGAACTTTACATATCAAGTTAGTCTTATTACACAATTAATTTTATTCACATATATAAGCCCACAAAATTGATTTATTAAAAACAAATCTAGAATGCATGTCCTACTCCACAAGCCCATAACTAAGCTTAATTATCCAGAAGCTTACTAATGGTTTTGAACTAATGACCATACCAAACAATGCAATTATGCGTGAAAAAAGCATGGTTTATAAATCAAGTATTTCATCTAGTAAAACAAGCCTTTTTAAAATTTGATCTATAGGAATTTTCATGTCATATCATGAATACACTAAGCAAATAATCGACGGCATTCAAGCATATATCATGGAAAATATGGCATGAATCATATTAGAATTCAATGAAGCTAAATGGCATTATTCTGGTAATGAGCATCTTATTCACAAAAACCAAGTATGTTCCAAGTATAGAAGTTCACTTATACGATGCCCCACAAAAAATATTTTTTACTAGTATATAGAGACAAATAAACTCACATGTTCATACCTTCATAGACAAATAGACATGAGTCTACTGACATACATATCAAAATCTACTTATGTTCAAGAAATTCTTAGCACTATACCAAGGTGGGAAAAATAACTTGTTGTATTAATCAAATGCTTAAAATTTTGTATCAATCAAGGAAGAACTCTTGAGGATAGACTTAAGTCCCTACTCCTCTCAGTATGACCTAGCAATTGAGTTGGACTCATAGTTAGAGTCAATGACTCTCAATGGTTGAGAAATATGCATTACATTACAATTGTTAAATTTCCTTGAGTTACCAAGACAAGTTCCTTAAACTTAACCCAGTAACTCCATAATCGTTTCATATAACCCAATCAAAGCATATCTATAAATGGAAACTTGGTATTCGAATTCTTAAAATGAAAAAGGAAAGAAAAGAAATTTGAAGAAATGGGTAGAAACATGATGTCCATTCATTTCTCTCCATTTTTGAACAAAAAGAGAACGAAATATAGAGAAAATAACATAAAGTTACAAAAATACCCTTAGAAACAAAGGTAAAGCTAAAAAGTATTGAATATTTTAGTTTATTTACTTCAATATTTTATCTCATTTCATCCCAATTCTATACTAAAAATCTAAACAAAAAATATAATCTTTCTTCTCTTTCATTTTTTCCTTTCTTTTCTTTTCAATCGATTTCTATTTCTTTCCATTGATTTGCATGTAAAACTAGATTGTCATACATAGTGTAAGTTAATCCAACATACAATTGTAACAATTTCATCCTACTTATTATAATCCAATAAATCCATAACTGTATCATATCCCGCTACTTCCAAGCATCATATAACCCTTGATTGCCTATAGCATAGTCACGTGCATCCAATATACATAGCTTTAAGGGTTTCAATTTCAACCCTTTTTAACCCAATTATTCACATCCAATAAAAGAGCAAGAATTAATTAGAATAAAAAAGTTCATATAATATTCACCAACCCCAAGTTCACATATAAATCTTACTAAATTTAAAAATTACTAAAAAAATGTAAAGATAATTTTTTTTATACATATTAAAAAAATCAATAAAAATAGAGATAATATAAAAAATTAAAAATTAACTAAAACAATTTTTTAACTTAAAATCAAATTAGGCCTTAGAACAATAGCATGTAGCCTATACGTTTACAGAATTTTTTAGAATGTATATTTATTTATACATAAGTGCATTCACTTTTAGTTGTAAAATTAACAATATAGAATTATAAAATACTCAAAACAAGTCACATCAAGGCAAAAACAACTCCTCTATTGTTAATATTCAAGACTTTACACTAGTTAAAAATTTATATAAATCTAGCCAAACATCCTCTTAAGTATATTAATAACAACACATTAAATGTTATGAAAGACAATAATTTGCATTATTTACATGAAAACAGTTAAAACCTTTTTTCTTATTACATTTATTTTTCCAATTTTCCCTTTTTTTCCCTTTATGTCTTTTAATTACTTGAATCTAAGTGGACCTGTGGGTCCACATGTCTTAAACAGCAGCCTGGCCTTCACTCATCAACCCACCACAAGTTAAGACCCATACGAAAAGCCGATTTGCAGGTCTAACCCAACACTTACTAGTTTCAAAGGTATATTTTGAAGAAAAGGTCGATTAAAACCTATCGTGTCCCTCACTCAATGCTCTCGTTATAAACATGAGATATTTATCTATTTACCGAACCCGTAAACTTATTTATACAAATCCCAATTATAAAAAGATAATTACATAAATACCGAGCGATGTTGTTTTTTGTATATATGTTGCATGTTCAAGAAGCAATTTTACAACATAATGAAATTCTTAAATCATATGTAATACATGTAACCACTTTGATTTTAAGTAAATCTTATCTAAATAATGCGATTTTGTGATACTTTTTAGAAAATTATTTTTATGTGATCTATATTGATACAATTTTATTTTGTAATTTTGGTTAACATGTACTGCACCCTATCAAACATAGTTGGTTGTTTTAATAAGAGAAAAGTATATTTTTAGTCCTTAATATTTCAACATTTTCCTATTTGAGTCCTAAACTTTTTATTTTTTTTTCCTGTTTAAGTCCTTAATGCTTTTAAAAGTATACAAAGTTAAGACTTTCTAACATCATTAGTTTTTTCATTAACTCTCAATACGTTATGTGATTTTATTTATTGAAAATTATTTATTAAAATAAATAAAATATTAAATTAAGATAAATTTAACAGATTAATTAAAAATAATAATGAAATGAAAAAATAAAAGAAAATCAACATCACAATTGAAAATTATGCTGTTGCGCACCCTTACGAGAGTCCGAAGACCTTGGACTATAAAAGAGACAAGCACAACAAAAGCAAAGAAAAAGCATATCCATGTGTCTCTCTTTCTTATGGGTTTTGGTTATTCTTTTCCACATGTGGCCCCTAGAAAAAAAAATTATAAAATTGCCATCTTTACTTTTAATTGTATCCTGCTGCAATTTTTTCTTTTTTCCTTACCATAAAGAATTAATTTGTCCCTTTCAATTTGAGAGCATTAAAGTTTTGTAACTTTTTGGCATTGGAGTTAGGGGTTTGAAATTATTTTAGAAGGAACTCTTGATCCAAGTGCATAGAGCTGGAAAATTTAGTGTTGAATATATAGTTGTTGAGACGAAGATAAAGCCCAGGGATTTTCATAAATTTGAAATACGAGATCACGTAGAGTCATGGTGTTAGGCACTTGCAATTGCTTAGTATAAAACCTCTTAATAGGGAAAAGATGACAATTTGCAAAAGAAGCTTCCAAACCCAATTTACCACCCTAAAAGCTTCCAATTTTATATTGCTGACCAATTGTCTTTTCCCTAAATTTCGTTTTCATTTTTTAAAATCTCCGTAGATTTTCTTCATTAATTTTCCAACTTTTTTATGATTTTTATTTGATTTTTTGAATTTATCTTAATTTAATATTTTATTTATTTAAATTAATATTTTTCAACCAAGAAATTGCACATGTTAAAAGTTAATGAAAAATCTAACAGTGTTAGAAGAAACATCCAAGTTTATATCCTTTTAAAACATCAAGACTTAAATGAAAAAAATAAGACCCTGTTTGTTTCAAGACAAATGTTTTCTTAAAAACAATTTTTTTTTTTTTCTTTGTTTGTT
This sequence comes from Combretum micranthum, assembly GCA_024138025.1. Taxonomy (NCBI): domain Eukaryota; kingdom Viridiplantae; phylum Streptophyta; class Magnoliopsida; order Myrtales; family Combretaceae; genus Combretum; species Combretum micranthum. The sequence continues at coordinate 460,737 of JAMXBD010000706.1, forward strand.
AAGCAGAAAAGAATACTTTAAGTAGAAAACATTTTCCCTTGTAAGGAAAAACAATTTTCATTAAAGAGTAAATCATATTCATTTTAAGGAAAACGACTTATTCTTTTCAAAACGAAAAGTCATTTTTCGAATTAACTTCTGCAAGTATTCAAACTCTAGCAATGCGATATTTATTTCTTTTTTATTATAATTAACCAACAAATTATATTTTTAACATGAAAAAATATTATAAATGTGAACTGATGGTTTGTAAATGAACAATATATAATTTATACTTTAACCTTTAAATAAAATTATTTGATATAATTTACTTATATAGCAACATGCTAATAATAAATTATTTTCATAAGATAATGTGTTACATAATACTGGTTAATCAAACACCGAAAAAAATTTTCGATATATTTCTGTAAATGCAACCAAACACATAAAAAACATATTATTTTTATGAAAACATTTTCATTTAAAACACTTTTCCAAATACAAGACATTTTTCTTGAAACAAACGGGACCTAAAATTAAATAAAAGGTTTAAAACCCAAACAAAAAGATATTGAAACATTAAGTATTAAATGATTAAAAACATACTTTTTAACTTTCAAGAATATTTCTCCACAGCTTTATTTATAAAATCATGCTCAAGCATAGGATTTTAATATTTTAACCCTCCAACTTCTAAACCCATTTAGAACCACTTTTAATCCCCATTTAGCAAATCACGCATCAAGGAATCATTATGAAACTTATAATAAGGGCACAAATAAATCACATCAGTACACAAACTACTTAAGATCAACTCAATGTTTTCTCAAATTCAATTTGAGAATAGTCGAATCAACCTCGAGTCAAGCTCGAACTACTCAAATAGTATATCAAGCCGAGATCGAGCTTTGTATGTTTAACTCTATTAGGCATACTCAAATCAAGTATAATATTAATCGAATTCAAATCAAGTTGGGTATTAATATAATTTAAATTAGACTTTAAAATATTTTTTTAATAAATCGAGCCCAAATGAGCTTAGCCCAATAAAATCCAAGGGTCTATTTGTCTAGCTTTTTCTTATAGATACAGGTACTTTTTTAAAACTTTTTCCTAACAAATTGTTTATCAACAAATAAATATAAATAAAAAATAATTGGCAGTTCTTGTTAAAATCAAATATATTAAATATAGATAAAATCTAGATGCAAATCGAACATATTTACACTTATAATTTCGATACAAATACAGATACAGGTACAGATACAGATGAAAAACAAACCCCAAGTTTATGTAGTGTTATTTCAAGCGGAACTCAAGCTTAAGATCTTAAGCTCGGTTAAAATCAAGCCAAACTCAAACTTTAAAATTTTGGGACGAATTCAATCTTGAGCTCAATGCTATACCATCTCATCTCGATGTAACTCGAATGCAGCACTAATCTCAAATACCTCATGAGAACGGGTTATTAACATGGTCCAAGTATTAAAATACATGATAAGTGTCTTAAGACCCTCATCATTTGTGCATTATTGAGCATATTTTATATGCTATTTGAATAAGTCATTAAAGGAAAGAACTTTTATTGGGTTAATTACTTGTTTCAGGGATGATTATGGAACAATGGAGCTTTTTAAGAGATTTATCATGAAAGAAACCAAGTTATTGAAGGATTATGGAGCCTAGATGAAGTTATTGGTCATATACTAGTAATTATACACTACTAGTGTAGATTTGAGGATAAACTTGAAGAAAAATCAGCCTTTTCAATGTACACGACCTAAGTTACACGGGTAGTGCATGATGAGTAGTGTACACATGACAACAAAGGAAAATGCGCTGGAATTATGTTGTACATGCCCCGAGCTACACGAGTCTTGTAGGGTACCCGTGTATGTGCAATTTTGTATAAATACAACATTCTTTCATTGTCTGAAAGATGAGAGAGAGTCAGATATCATTCCTAACCCTAAGTTCGTCTTTTGGAGAGTTTTTGAAGGAGAATTGACGGCACAACCATCCAGAATCATAACAATTGTTTCAAAAAGGGGTTTTTGTCATTATGTTTTATTTAAACTCTTCTAGATCCATTGTTTCTGTTGCTTATCATATGGAAGAGTAGATTTGTTTGTCGTAGGTTTTGTGAAACCCTAACTCATGTTCTAAATTGTTATCAATTGATGAAAAGTTGTGATCTTGAATTCATTCATGTGATTTAATTGTCTTGTGATAATTTTCTGGCCAGGATTATTGCTTGTTTGATTCTTATTAGTTAGAAAGAGATTTCAACTAATAGGATAGATTTTATATGAATGATAAATTTGCATGTTTCACCTAGACATAAGGAGACTTCGAATTTCTGCTATAAAGATTAATTCTTTATTTAGGGTTTGTGAGTTTTATGCAATTTTACATTGGCATGAGTGAAGAAAGAGATTCCCATTTTCTCATGTAAAATTAGGAATCAATTGACTTGAAGAGAGTAATTGGTTTAATTTGGAAACCCAGTTCGAGATTTGATTTTTCATCAATTAATTTTATCATAAGTATTAAGGGTTAGGGTGGATCAAAACTAGGGGCATTGTTGTGAATTAAATTAAATTAAGGAAAGCTCTCATATTCTATAATTAGGGTTTGTTAATTATTAGTATAATTAATCATTAAGGTTAATACATCTTTTGATAATTTAGACTAGATAGTAGTGAAAGGGTATTACTAGTAATTGCCCATAGATCTTTAGGACGACATCCGAGTTAATTTATATACTACAAGATAGGTGCGCTACCTTGTGTGGATTTGAATTAATTGGATTATAAATTTTATACTTGGTGATACACACATCAATACACTTACAACGTAATGCTTCCTTGGGTTTTCTTTAATCTAATATTTAATATCCCTGTTGTAACTCGGCTCTTGGGTTCACTAAAGGCTAAACAACTACCAAAGAATGCTACAAGTTCAATGTCAGATCCTTAACCATCCAAACAGACCATGCCAAAGTCAGTCAGCAAAGGTTGTTCTCTCTCAGTACTAGAAAAGAAAAAAGATTCAAGAACACAATTATCAAAATATTGCAAATTGTGATCACTCAGGTGAAAAAGATGCTTGTGAGAGATGCATTAGAGCAGCCATTTTAGTTAGTTAATAAGGCAAGGCACCATTAAATAGCAAGCAATATACAGATTCCATAAATAGAAACATTCCATTATTGCTAAGCCTAAGAGGATGATGAATTCTTATTTCCCTGAGACTCATGGACATGTAGAGGCTTCTTATACAACTGTAGCAACAAAGAAGAACATACCACACTGACAGAGGAAGCAGCCATGCAAGCTCCGGCCAACCATGGTGGTATACGAACACCAGTGAATGGGTACATGATGCCAGCAGCAATTGGCATACCAAGAATGTTATAGCCAAGAGCCCACACATAGTTAAGTCGAATCCTCGAAATGGTCTTCCGGGAAAGATGTATTGCTGTGACAACATCTTCCAAGTTGCTCTTTATCAGAACAATATCAGCAGCTTCTATTGCAACATCGGTGCCTGCACCAATGGCCATCCCAACATCTGCTGCAACCAGTGCTGGTGAATCATTTATTCCATCTCCCACCATTGCCACTGTTATTCCTTTCATCTGCATTGGATATCAATAAAAAAAAGATAAATTAAGATTAGCTTTGCCAGATAAATTACCAACACCCAATTGAGATGTATATTGGTAATTTTTAATACAATTGTACATCCGAACTTCCACAAGTTTCAGGGTGACACAAATGATTAAAAAAAAAAAAGACGGGATGATTTTTAAGTTTTTTAACTTTCAAATGAATGAGTGAGTGAGTGAGAGAGAGAGAGAGAGAGAGTATTCACATAAGCTGCAAAAGGACAACCCCCATTATCCAACCATCCGATGATGATTGATCGCTATCCTCTTTTGAGAAAATATCGAAAAAGCAGCAGCACTTTCAAACACATAGCCACCAGAACATCAAGCTAAAAGCCTGAAACCGATACCTTATACTTCCATTGGTCAAAAAAAAGTGAGACTGATGTGATTTGTCCACATTTTATAAATTTTGTTCCAGACCTCTCTTTTAAAGGCTTTTAACATTTCTCTTCTAGAACATGGCAAAACTTCATATTGCTAATTCCACAAATAAAGTAGAAACTCACCATCAAGTATTGACAAGGTTGAAATTGCTTATTTCCATAGATACATAAAACAACTCAGGCTTGAACAACAACACATCAGGATCACAAATGAAAGCTCTCTTTAAAAAATATTTAACAAGCCCCACCCACCTGCAATTCTTTGATTCTATCAGCCTTTCCCAAAGGATCAGTCTCAGCAAAAACATTCCGAATTCCAACTTCCTTTGATATAGCAGCTGCAGTGGCCAAATTATCACCTGTCACCATGATGCTTGAGATGCCCATTGAATGAAGATAAGATACAACACGCCCTGCTTCTGGTTTAACAGGATCAGTAACAGCAAAAGCTCCAGCAATCTTTCCATCAACAGCAACAAGTACATATGTGCGAGCCAGCTGTTCATTTTCTGAAATATAGCGCTCTACCGCTTGACTAAAAGCCACACCAAAAGCTCGCATAAGTTTTCTGTTTCCCACAAGAACTTTCTTCTCTCCAACCGCTACACTCACTCCAGCTCCTGGGTGCACCTCAAAATCTTTAGCTTCTGTGGCATGGTCACCATTTGTATCAAACCTCTGGCGCAGCTTTTTCACATGCTCCAGGATAGCTTTTGCTATAGGGTGCTCACTATTTCCCTGAATACGGTTACAAATCATCCATAGCTTCATTCAAATAATTTAGTTAACAGAGCATAAATTATGAAAATATTGGAGCAATTGGCTGATTATTGCACACCATTATTTAAGACATGATACATTTATGATCAATAAACAACTTTGCAAGTTTTATCTAAAGTTAAAACACCATGCTATGGACAGATTTTAATTAAAAGTATTTTCATACATATTCATATTCATGAAGATTATGGTTTTACTTAATACACACACACACATCATCATCACCATCTTTGTAACGCTAATCATACACTTAATACAAAAGCACATGCATAGTATTGTATAAAAGATTCTTTTCCAGACCATTAATAAGTGCCCATAAGGCACCCATTCACGATTCCCATATTGCATATTATTGTAGTTAAATATAAACATCGATAGCCTTTCCACAAATGTGTGAGATAATATGCCATTCAAAACAAGCTATATCCCTTAAAATTGTGAGATTATCATGTACCATAGCTATATCGTTTTGCATTAAGCCATGCAAGAGTTACAAATCCTCTATGATTAACAATTGCAACTCCTATACGATTACCATCATTATCAAAAAGGACGTGTCTCTTAAACACACATTTGCAGAAGGTTTAAAAAAAAAAAAAAAGAAGAGGGGGGGGGGGGGGGGGGGGGGGGGGGGTGCGGTGGCATTTTTAACAGGATAAAGGCATTAATAATGAAAATGTGTGCAAGGGATGAAACATCATAGATCGCCAAATAATATTATTAATAAAAAGATAAAATGACAAGACCTTTTAGAATTATAAATATAAAAGACCAAGTAACTCCTAGTCACACAATCTTTCAAAGCATTTGTGAAAGCTAGCACCTCCTATTACTCCACTATAATTGAAGCCCAAGCCCCCAGCCTTCCATAGAATGAAGAAGGAAAAGCGCATTCGTGTGCAGAAAGAGGGGGAGGGAGGGACAGAAGCAAAACAGGAACTATGTTACATTGTCTTAAGTTTATTTCTATTCTACTTTTTAAAGGGATTTCTTTCTTCAACCCCATTTGAATCCTCATTATGCTTAAGGATGTCAACGTATTGTTCAAGCATCTTATGTCAAAAAAAATAAATAAATAAAAAGGAAAGTTAATGCAGAGATATACCAACCTCAGCAGCACAAGCCAAATCACAGAACTCCTCCATTGAATAAGTTGAAAAGACAGCAGCACTAACAACCACTGGCTTTCCAATAGTCAGCGTCCCTGTCTTGTCAAAGACAACTGTTTTGATCTGCAAGAAATGACTGCACATGAAAAATGGGAAACCTGTAACTGTGAAAACAAAATGAGATGTGATTCTAATGCTTCAGTGACGGTGGTAATGCTGACAAAACTTCAAGGAATGGGGTTGAAGAAATTAAGATGAGAAAAGCTAACAAGACAATTTAGTCCCAAAATAAGTATCCATAAAAAATTAGTTGTTGACTAGGATAAGTTTGGTTAGTCGTTCTGGTGTCGTTTTTGCATAATTTTAATGTCAAATAAATACCGAACTAATACAGATAAAATACTGATTAAAAACCGATAGTTTTACTCATAAACAAACCAAACCAAACCAAACCAATACCAAGCCAATACTGAACCAATACAGATAAAAAACTGACAATCCAAACAGGCCCTAAACCAGCTGATATCTAATATAATCTATACTACAAAGAAAAAGATTTCTTCTAAAAATACTTGACAGAATTTCTTCAATTGACTTTCCAAGAGAATTAGAGAACCTATGTCCAAATTCATTCACCACAAGAAAGATCAGAATATCGACATACCAAAATATCAAAGATTCATAATTTTCAGTGGAAACAATAAAGTGATAAAGTGTTTCCAGAGAACAAAATAAAAATAACAGAATCAACTACAGAGGCAGATGCATTTCCTATGGCTCTATAGATGTCCAGCAATTACAGAGGCTCTACTTAGAAGCTAGTTCAAATTCCAATTAGCACTCAAACAGAAGATGGTAGCATACCTTGTGTGCCTTTTCAAGTGCATTTCCTCCCTTGATTAGCACACCTTGAGAGGCACCTTTGCCAGTGGCAACCATCACTGCTGTGGGTGTTGCAAGTCCAAGAGCACAAGGACAGGCCACAACCAACACAGAGATGCCAAACTGCAAAGCAAACTCAAAGGCATCCATTGCTTTTGGTATCCACGTTCTAGGGTATAACCCAATTTCTCCAGGGATAAACCATCCCAGCCATGTAACAAATGCTAAAACGACAACCTGCACGTCATTGATATTATAAAGTTTCTTAATTCCTGACAAGATACATTTGTTTAATAAACCAGCTGTTAAGTAAGATAAGTATTTGGTGCACATTTCGGCCAACTTTCCACTATCTTTATTTGGCTGAGTGGTATGTGCCTTAGTATTATAAGTAACAGCTATAGCTAGAGAAAAGGGCCGGCTGTAAGATCAATATCAACAAAATTCTTTCGTGTTCAAAACAGTGGCTCAAAATTGGAAGAACCTGTTGCTAATTCTAATAATTCAGTAACATATTCAAAACAATATGCTTTTTCCTACTACAAGCAGATAGAAAAAGTCATCTGCTATTCTCTTCCCGCATTAAGAGAAAAGTAGAGGCTTGAAGTAAAAAGCTGGATATATATATATATATATATATGCATGTAAAAGATTTTAATAGCCATCTCAGAATGGAAATGCATGGACTAGATATGGCCGTCGAACCATTCTAACAGTTACAAGCAGATGAGAAACAAAACAAAGAGGGCATAGCAACACTATTCATCTTTAGCATCAATGAAAACCAAGGATGCATAAACATCCAAGATAAGTAGTTATGGAAAAAACATACATTTTGAAGGAAATATCTTAACACAGTAAAAGACATACTATAGGAACAAAGAACTTTGAAATCTGATCGGCTAGTTTCTGAACAGGTGCTTTTGCAAGCTGAGCAGCTTCTACGAGCTGAACAATCTGAGAAAGAGCTGTCTCGGGCCCAACATGAGTAGCTTTCACCAGTATGCACCCATTCTCATTCATTGTTCCACCAATAACCTGTGCATTTAAACACCAGAATAAATTATATGGTAACCAGTATTTGACTTTCATTCACCAAACAGAAAAATAATATACCTTGTCACCAGGTCTTTTTGCAATTGGCCTTGCCTCTCCTGTGATCATACTCTCATTAACATGGCTTTGACCACTTATAACAATCCCATCTGTGGGAACCTTTGAGCCAGGAACAATTTTCAATATGTCATTCCTTTGTATCAACTGAGTGCTAATATCCTCTTCTGAAATAACATTTCCATCACCATCTAGTGTTACCAAACAAGCTGTATCAGGTGCTAGATCTGTCAATTTTGCCAAAGCATCAGATGTTTTTCCTTTAGCTGCAACCTCCAAATATTTTCCCAAAAGTATAAAAGATATCAACATAGCACTTGTCTCAAAGAAATCTTGTCCTTCAAATCTATCCGATAAAAATGCCTTTATCACAACATAAAGTGAATAAAAATATGCAGCATTGGTGCCCAATGCAACCAGAACATCCATGTTAGCTGATTTACGTCTCAGTGCATGATATGCTCCAGCATAGAACCTAACAAGACATCCAACAGCTTATAATCACTTTAAAGATGATCTTCATTGCTATGGAAAGAGAATGGATGCTTTAGAGCCATGGCATTGGCGCCTATATTATAAATTGAAAACAAAAAGAGTTAAGTACTACATAAGAAAATGCATCTAATACCTTCGGCCAATGATAAATTGCACTGGCGTGCAAAGTATCCATCTCAGGAGCATCCCAATGTCTAACATGTTATAAATCCTGTAACTTAACCAGTTTCCATAAGGTTGAAGCATTGGAAGCACCATAGAGAACAAAACAACTGGAACAGAAAAAAGGCAACTCAGTAAAAACTGGCTTCTATAATTCCGTACTTCCTCCTGCTGCTCAGATTCTCTACGCCTGGGAGGAGCATACAAGCTTGCCCGATATGATTTAAGACCATTTTTGGACTCCTGAATGCATTGCATTAGAGACCTTGGACCGGTGAGATCAGGGTCATATGTGACAGTAACCTTTTTGTCTGCAAAATCCAACTCAATGCCATTGACTCCATTGGCGGACTCAAGGAAAGCCTGAACACTTATCATGTCTTCTGGACAATCAATTCCTTCAATTTTCAAATGCACTTTGTTGACATCGCTGACAACAGTGATAAGCTCAGCCCCAAATCCAGCATCTTCTATTGCTTCAACAATGCCATCAGTATTTATGATATTTGGATCATAGTGGACCTTGGCTTCTTCAAAAGCTAAACCAACCACAGCTTTTTTCACTCCATTAACAGTTAAAAGGGCACGTTCAACAGACTCTGAGCAACTTGTACAGGCCATTCCTTTGATCCTGAGTCGGCATATCGCAATATCTTGCCCTGGAAATTCAGAAACCTTAAATCCTGCGTCTTCTGTGGTTTCCTTAATTGCTTTTGCCTAAAATATTGCATGACAATTTTTGTAGATCCATGTTAAAAACAAGCAAAGCATAGACCAACATAGCACATTAAGAATATTACATCTCACCTGTGACCTAAATTAGTGGAAGTAGCAATTTTAGGAAATAGAGATACACAACAAAAGTTTAATTGAGGATGAAATGCATATGCAGTGTATTTAAACTGACACTTAATTTGAGGTTCTTGATACGACATCACATAAAACCCCACAAATGAGACCTAGCACTAAAAAAATGAAACCACAATTTTACATTCAGTGTTCTCTTCTACCATCCACTTGGAACTAAGATTGTTTAGGTAAAAATTACTATAAAAAGCCCAGTTTCATTTACTATCTAAAACTATATTTTGGTGACACACAAGCACCAGTGCGGAAATAGATTATTATGTGGACAAGAAAAAAAAATATCCAAAGCTGCTCGGCAAAATCAAAAACACAGTCGCTAGAGCAAGATGGCTTACATTTACTAGCTCTGGAACATATCTCACAGCAGTTTGACCTTGAATTGTTGGCACCATCAAGAGTGGTGCCTTTAGATCATCCTTCCCATTTACTTCCATTTATTTGCTTTGAGCCTTTTATGTCCTCAATTATGGAAAAACAGAAAATTGTCAGAATAAAAACTTAATATCACTCACAATTTCTAACTTTTGGTATAAGAATATCAAAAATCACTTGATAAGCATAATAAATACTTTCGACTCCAGTATCATGTAGAATTAAAACACATAAAGAATGCTATACGCCTCTCTCGGATGTAAGTTACACACGGTACACTTGGGAAAGCATTTAAGAATGTATTTTTAATAATCTTTTCAATGTAACTTGATCAAGAGAGATTTAAACCCTAATTGAACACAGCATTTGGTCAAAATAGAATAAAATTCAAGTCATTTCCTTAATCTCTATTAAATTACAACTCACCAACTCAACAAATAATGAAAAGAAACTAGATAACAGAAAACTCATCACATCAACTTCGAACAATCAATGAGAAGCATAAAAGAGACACATAGCCTCCATAAAGCTGTGAAAACACAAGAAGCACAATCAATCATGAGTTAGAAGAAAAAAGAGAAGAAAGAAAGAAACCACAAACCTTAAAGGACCCATAGATTTTATTCAAGTTTCTTAAGAAGATTTTCTCAATAATTTTTATTACATATAATACATTACTTTCCGATACATGTGAAGCTTTTTACACACACACAAAAACAAAAAAATTAAATAAATAGAAAGAAAAAACACCAGAGAGAGAGAATAATAGAGAATCCAACAGTTCCACATACTTAGATTAATACCACATCCATCTAATGAAAAGGTATTATATTTATTACGCAATATTTCCTCTTCACTGGCTTATCAAGTGGACGATGTAGTGACTACTTCAAGACCTAAATGAGTCAACAGTATGCCAGCACACCTGATTTTTCAGTAAAACTCAACTCCTGCCCCCCATAATACATCCAACTAAAAACTTTAAATTGCTAAAAAGAAGAGGAAAAAGAGAAAGTCACGAAACAGAGCCAAATTGTTGAAACACTCATCACAAAATCAACCAAACACAAAAAAAAAAAAAGTATAAGTTATTAGAGAAAATAATTGGAAAGTACAGCAATGAACACGTTTTAATAGTTCTCCAACAAAGACTCCGACCATAATAAAGCTTTATATAACTAACAAGATAACAGAGGACTAGTCACCTAAGAAAATCAATTCTTTCACTTCCAACTTCTTGTCTAGTTCTCTATTCCAAAACCGACTCCAACAAACTATGAAAGAAGAAAAGCACAAGACACAGCCAAGATTCTATGAATACCACACCAAATAAAAAAACTCTTCCACCTCGAGACAGACCAAAACTACAATAATCTCAGCCAAATGACGGTTCTATATAATGAAAAAGCTCAATAAGACCAGAATGATAAACCGAAGAGAGAGAGAGAGAGAGATTGAAAGTTGTCAAATTGATGGAAGAGGAAAAGACCGCAAATTACACGCCTTTGAACACACAAACATTCGAACGATCCGTAACCTAATAGAAGTCAACATCAAGTCAACGAATTTTTCACTGAATACTAAAACTCTAAGCAAGCACGGAACAGCAGAGCGGCAAAAGCAAGAAGGAAGTGCTCGAAGATTAATGAAATAGACGAAGCACTTACGAGAAAGCCGGCGGTGGGATCGAGAAGTTAGGATTGTTAAGGGAGGGATCAGATAAGAGAGGAAAAGGTATGGTGAATTATTGAACAAAGGGAATGGATGTTGGTTTGGCCGTTTTTAGGGTTTGATTCCCTGTTTTATATATATATATATAGGGGGGAGAGAGAGGGCAAAAAATGCGCCAAAGGTAGGATTCAGGAATGTCGTGGGGTTGTGTGGTATGGTAGTGGTGGGATAAAGAGTTTGTTTCTCATAATGCTTTTTGAATATTTGAAATCTTAACGTCTTGCGTATTGTTATCTCACGCTACACGACTATTTCCCTCTCGGCGCAGTAGGTTCCTCCTGCGTGGTGGGCTGGGTCTGGTAGAGACTAATTATAATGACTAATCGAAATCCAGCCGGCCCTGCCCCCTTGCATGACACCTCAATGCCCCATCGCTTCTCTAACCCTTCCATCCCATCTATTCTGCCGACAAGTTGTAAAATTAAATTTTTTAAAACTAGATCAAAATAAATTCCAAATATATAATATTTATCTATATTACTAAAACCGACAGCATCCACTTTTATGTTTATAGGCTTTATTTATTTTATTTTATTTTATTAAACCTATTACTTTTTGGGAAAAAAAACTTCTACTCCTTCCATAAAATTCAAAACATTTTACACATCTTTTTTTCCCAAAATAACTGCTCTCTCTTTTTCTTCGATTAATGTTCAATTAATCCTTTAATCAAATTTTTTTATATCAAATTTAATTTTACATGTTTTTAAGCACATATAATGAGTGAGTCATCCGCTAGTTTTATTTTAATCACACTAGAATACTATTGTCACTTGTTCGAATCCAATAAGCATGATTATCATTATTAGGCTCGGTGCGGCCACTCAATGCTTAATTAGTTTGCATCTCGAAGACATATAAGTCCAAATAAGTATATGTGAATCAAAGCAACATTACCTTGCGATGAGGCACAATGGAAGTATATATTATAAGTGAATCCTAAGCAGTCATGCACATTGTGGGATCATGGGATAGTTGATGGTTGGCAACAATCATCGAGGACATTGAGCAAAGCCACTAATCCATGTTTAGCAATGTCGTTAAGTGAAGCGAGTGGTGGTTAAGAGGAATGTGATAAGTGACCTTAACTTAGGGTTTGTCTAGTTTGTAGTATTCGACAAGTTAGTTTCCTAAGCCAAAGGAATCGAGATTCTTGTGACGTTTGGAAGTGAGTACAGATAAATTAAGCATAGGGCTAATGCGCTGGCCCAAATGACTCAACTTTGGAGGCCCATGGTCCATATTTTGATTATCAACAACCCCCTTCCCCTCAATCCCCCATCCCATTTGTTTAGGAATCTACAAAGAGGAGTGAGTCACATGGATGAGCATGGCAGGTTGGGTATGAGTCATTAGATAGGATACATTTATAATCATCGGTCATAATAGTTTGTTGTTGCTGTACACTCTAAGTGCTCCAACTTATTAATATTACCAATTGTGGGCTTACTCGGTAATGGTTTTACCCTTCCTTTATAATCCTCTTTATTCTATTGAGTTGGTGGGTTATTTGAGTTGAATGTAATGTTTATGGACCGAGGTTTGTATGTATGCGTGACTTTGAAGAATATTAATTGTTATTGTTGGTACTAACGAGAATAGCATCTACCACATTGAAGCATGTTAAAGAAGCTATGTCTCTTTGAATTTTAGTAGAAATGAGTGTTTGCAGCCATGTGTCACGAGTCCATGGGTTGAATGCCATCACGCCCGTACCCTAACAAAAGCATAACATTTTGCAACATTAACTCTCTTATCATCAAATCAAGGTTGGCGCACATGTAATAGTTGGGGATAAATGGTGATAGGATTGCCTAATTACTATCATGTCGATATAGGGACCTCATCATCTTTAAAATCATCCCTTTAGCATAATCAACTTTTTACAGTAATATTTTCCAATAATGGCAGAAGAGGGTTCTATTAATGTCTCATATCCTTATAGTTCTTATCGAAAGCAATACTACTAAGAGGGTTAACACCCCCCCCCCCCCCAACAATAATGACTCTATTGACCCAATCATAAAAAATAAAATTGCATCGAACACCAAATAGTGTGGAATTTTGGCTAAGGGTTTTTTCAAATCCTTACATAATAAAGAGGGCATTCATGTCGCTATAGAGAGTGTGCCAAGGGATATTTATCTCTTTACTATAAGCAAAGAAAGAAACTATAACGATGTTTTTCATGTCTATTTTCAAGGGGTCAAGGGTTTAGGCCCTATTCACATCGTAAACGAGGTTTGAGAGTAAGAGTTGTTAAACATCAGACAACAATATGTTGGGTGGACACCGAGTGAGTGCCCCATCTTAATTTCGAGTAAAGAATATTGCGTGACTCTATTTTATGGGCAAAGGATATATATATATATAAGATGTCTGGAATTTGACTTGCCTTTTCCTCTATCGGATTTTCAAGAGTGTTTAATGCACTTTTAATGAAGTCTTAGTCGGTTGATGTTGAATTCATGGAGACTTGATGCGAGAACCTTCGCAATCACGCGTGAGAACCCTTTTGGAAATTATGAACCCTCAGCACAGTAATACGAAAACCCACGAATTCTATCGGTAATCAATCCCTAAGATGGATTAGAAATAGATTTGTCTTAGTGTTTGATCTAAATAGATAGAACAAGGTCAGCCCTATCTTCGAAACACTCCACAAAGAAGGCGATCAAAACTCCATTGAATGTTCCTTTAGCATGTATTCTAAATCAAGAACACAAAGAATTCAAGTAAAAGCTTTGGTTTTTCATTCAACAATAATCTGTCTTTTACAAACAACCAAATAGGTTTATATAACCAAAACAAAGGAAAACAAAACGTCAAAATAAGGAATTAATACGTCCTAAACGATGGCTGGCGGCCTTGGGGAATGGCTGGCGGCCATTCTTGCTGCTCCCTACAAATCAGCTTCCCTTTGCTCTATTTGAATGTTGCTTCAAAAATATTGAAGTATACTTGCTCCCTCCTTGTTCCAAAGCCTTGATAATCTTGTGATTCATCATTGGCATGCTCTAATAAGCCTTGGAAGTGATTATCGTAGGCTTGTTGAAGCTTCTTAGCTTGAGCTCCTGTGATTGGTCCTTGAGGAAAACTTATTGAACTTGAATTCCTTTGAGTTTCCGTGGTAGCCATTTGATCTTCATGTTGGTTTGAATCTAAACTTTGGACCGTTGGCTCTTTCGTAACAAGACTACTTGCCTTTAAAACTTTTATGCATGAGTGTGGGTTGAAGGCCTACTACTCAATGTTGAAATAAATTATATTAAAGCACGGTTAGGTTTGTTTACATATATACATGATGAGGCAGAAGCTATAAGATGGGTTTTTTAAACCGATTTTAAGCTCATTTATCCAACTATAATCTATTTTATCTTTTTACTCACAATTACAACAATAATAATAAAGAGATAAGGGAAGGAGAAAATTACACCAAGTTTAACATAGAGTTCGGCCTACCCCCTAAGATCTACAATTTGCCTTGCTCAATGAGGACTTGACACATTTCATTCAAACAAAACAATTACCTCATAAAAAGATCTTTGCAATAATGCCTCACCAATAGAGAACTTCACATTGCTTCAACATGAGGACTTCATAAACGTCTCATTAAGAGGACTTCATCAATTGCCTACACACACGTAAGACTTCACACAAGCGCCTTAACACATGAGGACTTCACCTATTGCCTCAAATACATGAAGACTTCATTAAAACACTCACAAATAATGCGTGAATAGTGCACTACAATATTAACTCACTAATCTCACTAGGTACGATTCATTCAACAAATAAAAACACAAAATGAGATAGTATTTTCACATAATCTCATCCTATTAAAGTCTATACTCTTGTAAAAATCACCCTAAAACATTTTTTATATATCAGCTTTAAAAATATAGCCGTTCATCCTTAAAAGAATCTCCAACGATCAAATTCAAAAGTCTGCAGTGGCTATTTTTTAAATTATCGCACTGTAAATCTCGTCACCTCATAAAGTGTCGCGCTCTCATTTTAGCCCTCAACCAAGTCTTTGCTTGCGTCGACTCCATCGAGTCTTGAATTCAACTTGTTACACCTCAAACTTGTCGCGCCCTACATTCATTGCTTCTTGGTTTTGACCTTTGACCAAAGCTATGTATGTTTGAGCTTGTCAAGTGTTGGTTTTGAGCTTGTTATGCCCTGACTAATTAACACATGAAGCCTTCGACATGATAACCTTCTATTGAGACTATTCATTACTAATTTGTTCATGCTAAAAACCTACACAATTTATAGAGAACAACACATATATGCACATTAAAGCTTAAACATATCAAAAACAAGTTTTACTTATCAAATGTAGCTTAACTAAATCGAGGAACATTTATGCAATACATTTTCTTATCAAAATAAGATTATAACCGTCCTTGGTTCATCACTCAATTGGTGCAACATTTCATCACCAACAGGCATAAAGAGAATCAGTAGGTTGATCTTTAGTACATAAGGAGATGACTTTATTTATTGGTTTAAAGTCCTTAATGAAGCAATAGAATGAGCAGTACATCATCATCGAGCTCAACTGGAAGCTTAGATTCTACACTTGTTGTTCATCACTCAATTGGTGCAACATTTCATCACCAACAGACATAAAGAGAATCAGTAGGTCAATCTTTAGCAAAGAAGGAGATGAGTCTATTTATTGGTTTAAAGTCCTTGATGAAGTAATAGAATGAGTAGTACATCATCCTCGAACTCAATTGGGAGCTTAGATTCTACACTTGCTGGGTAAATCTGCTAAAGGCAATTGAGTTAAATGAGCTAAGCTGAAATTATGAGAAGACAACTACTGAGCTGTTGAGGTTTTTGGAGTAACGGGTTCGAGCTTATTCCCAGTCCCCTAAACATAGGTGTCGCTAATTCCAATATGGTAAAGTATGAATATTGATGATCTAGACTTTAGAGAATCTTGGGCCTGCAAAATAGAAACACGGTTAGTAGCATGTTTGGGTTAGGCCTGTTGGCTACTTCAATGCCTAAGTTGGTAAGCATGTCAATCTATGGGTATATTATGAATATGAAAAATAGTCTATGAGACATTACTATTCTCAAATTACCAAGGCTAACGATTCGTCTTCAATTACCCATAGGTTTGGACTAGTGTCCTCCTCCCTTCCATCTCCTCCCCTAACCCCACTCCTCGAATTTGCAGTTGAGAGCACTTTCGCTAAGGGATATGTCTAAATAGGTAGGTGCAGACCATTCAAATAAGTGGATCCAAGCAAAGTAGCTCGTATCATTTTTATGTCCAATGTTAGCTTTCAAGTAGATAAACAATAAGATATAAGCGACTAGCTATTATCGCTCTTTACAATAGACGCCATTACCTAAGTTACTGGACTTTCCCAAGTGGAGGCCAACTTTCCATAACTTTTCCTGACATTCGTGTTAACTAATTTTTGACATACAAGGTCACCCAATTGAAAACTCCTCATGCATAACTTTTTTATCATAACATTGGGTAGCCTGTTGCCTATAAGCCATTAACCTTTGGGTAACTTGGTCTCTAATTTCCTTAACGGTGTGCAGGTTAGGCTTGAGGCCCATCTCATTTGTCATTACATAAAATTTTTATGTCCTAAATGTGGGGAACTCCAACTTATCGAGTTTATTACCTCAATGCCAAAAGCCATTCAATAAAAGGTCTCACAAATCGTGGTTTTGTGTTTGATTCGGTATTCCTATAGTAATTTAAGCAATCAATCTTCATAACCTATGATGTCACAGTCTACCATTTTCCTTAGGTTGTCATCAATAGTTCTATTGATTACTTCGATTGACCATTCATCTGGGAATGAGATACTAACATAAACTTCAACTCAATCTAATGGAATTGACAAAATTCACTAAACTTTTCATTGTCAACTGATAAGGATGTGCGCCACTCCAAACCTAGAAAAAAAGTGATTGATCGCAAACGACTCCATGCTTTTCTCAACCATGTTAGAGACCACCTAGGCTTCTACATACTTAGTGAAGTAATTTATTAACCTGCAATGATAAATTTCTTTTGTCTTATGGTTCGACAGAAGGTACTGAGTATATCCATTTCTCATCGGGCGAATGTTAATGGGACGGTCATGGTTTGCAAGTAATTACTCTGAGCATGGACAAATGGGACATGTTTCTTGCATTGTGGGTACTTCTTAATAATGTCCACGACATCTTGTTTCATGGTTAGCCAATAGTAGCTAAGCTAAAGTGCTTTGATATGCAAGGTCTATCCTTTGACATGTTTACTACATTCCCTAGCATGCGTGTCTTCTAAACCGTTTGGGTTTCTCTCAGTCTAAGGCATCGAACGTACAACATACTATGCTTGCAGCAATAAAGGATATTCTATATTAGGGTATAGTTAGTCGTTCAGTTCATCGTTTTCCGTTCCTCCTCCTTATCACTTAGTACTGTTTCGTTACTTCAGTAGCTTGGGATAAGATCCATATAGTAAGGGAATGCAATTGATGCTTTATATTATACCTTGTTGTTGCTAGCAATGAAGCCAAACTTCAAGACTAAACAAAATTTAACATTGTATGCCCTTTATAAGACTAAGATGGCTCCACATCCTTCTTGAATATACAACCCATCAATATGAAGCGTCCACTTAAGCCCTCTATCTCTTAAAGGTTCTTTGAAGGGACTCAGGATACTTGACCATAAAATTTGCAAGGACTTGTGGCTTAATGGCATTCCTAGCTTTGAATTGTACCACATAGACATGGTTTCAGAGCATACTTCATCATTTGTTCTGAAGCGTATGGCTTGTGAAAGATGTTATAGAGGGTTAGTCAGTTAGCATTGTAACTCTATAAGCTTCAAAGTACAACTTGAGCTGTTTAGTCAAAGTGGCTACTACTAGAGCGAAACTCTCCACCTTGCCATATCTTTTTGTTAGGCCTTGCAAAATGTGACTCACATAATAAATTAGTTTGTCTTATCTACTGTCCGCTTGGACGATGACCAATGTAAAGGTCCATTTGCTAACACTGTGGAGCAATGAGCAATTTTTTCAATTCTACAAAGGTTGACACTTCTAGATATGAATTCGTTCAATCCAATTACTCTTTTAGTGAGCTTCTGGGCATCTTTAACGGACTTCGGGGAGTGCATGTCTAGCACAACTTTGATCTTCTTAGGATTGGCTTCAATTCCCTATTGTGCAACCATGTATCCCGTTTTTAAATTTTTTCTAATACTTTTTATATTTTATATTTGTTTTTATTTATTTTTTTATAATAATAACTCCTATATCATTTTTATATTTCCTTTTTTACCCATGTAGACCCGCATGGGTCTACCCACAGATCAAACCCATTCAATGAGTTAAGTATAGGTTAGTGAATCGCGTGGTCAAGTCCCCGGTTTGGACCGACCCATGAGGATGTTTAGGCATGAGACATTAGAAACATTGTGTAAATTTTAGGTATTTTCCATAGTCAAATTTCCATTTTGGGCAACCTTAGTAGCCTAGCACAATGTTTCTATAGCTAGAATAGAAAACACAACCAACAATGTTGAAATATCGCATGGAATGTTGTCTAATGATAAACCTTCATCTTGGTTTTCAACTTGCATGATTTAGTCCTTATTGTATGGAAATTTCAAAGTTCTAACATCATTACAATTAGTAGCTAGCTAATTGTTAGGAAAACTAACGTCTTATAATGATAAAATAGTTTTTTATTGATAAGCTATAAACATAGTAATAAATTTAAATAAAAAATAAATAATTAATTATACCAATATTTAATGTGGAAAACCCCAATAAAGGAAAAAAAAACCATGATACTATAGCGAAAACTTCCACAATTACCAAATAATCGGTTTATAATCTTTTTTTTACACTAATTATATTAGTAGAAAACAAAATTTTTACCAATATGGTAGATATCAATAAAATCATTAAAATAATTAACTTGTGAAAATGCAAAAACAACTATTCAATTTGAATAAGGATTGACAAAGAACATATACTTTCACCTTGCAGAATTTCACTCCATAAATCCAATAGAAGAAGTCCCATCGCAATCGGGATTCAATACACCATCCGATCATGCATTTGAAGTCATTTTAACCAAAATTGATTTTCTTTCGAATTTATAAAACAGTTTCCTTCTCATCACAATTCGACTACTACATTATGTTGCATCTGGTGGTACCAAAGTACTTTGTAATCTTTTTTGTAAAACAAGTCACGAGTATTTACTTTCTTTTTCTTGATAGTGTTTTCTTTCGCCGCGAGTTCATAATTCATGTCACATTATTCACTTTTTGTCCCTTTTTCCTTCCTTAAAGACACACACACACACACATAAGGAAAATTCTATTGCCATGTCATGTTTTTAATGGAACTAGTCGTGTCAGTTATTTAACGGATAATATTCATATCCAAGCACAATCACACCACTAAAACAGTTAATATATCACTTATTATATATATTTTAACGGTTAGATAATTAACTAGATAATCTTGTCAATAGGTCATACAAGTTCTATAAATATAAATATATATCCATTGGAGTTTCCATTTTTATTTGTTATAAGCTCATATGTATTAGACACAAAGCTTTTAAAGCTATGAAGGTTAATACTAGTTATAATGACTCAGACATGATGATTGTAACTCTATCTAAAGACAAACTCATTTCTCGTTGAGATAGTAAGTGTGATAGAAACCTTACTATGAGTTGGGGGAGATTTAGAAAATAAAGATACTATCTATTTCACAGTTGGGAGGGAAATTTGGTTGTTCAAGTCCAGCCTAGCACCTTTAGTACCGAGATGTATAACACTTTGGTTATCACAATATAATTTTAAATCTTTTTGCTATTGACCCAACTCTTCTAAAAATTTATTCATCCACAAGACTTCATTTTAGGCTTCAGTCACAGTAATATATTGTACTTCAATGGTGGATAATCCATTTAACTATAGTTTAATGTTCTTTGCTAGATTTCCAAAGATAGCAACTAACAAGACTGACAACATTAGCAATACCTGGTCTAGTGCATATCATAGCTTATACGAGACTACCAACAACCGAAGCATACAATATCGTCTTTATCTATCTCACTTTTAAGACCCTATGTGAACCAAGTATAAAGTGACCAACAAGTGGAGACTTGACAAGTTGTGCCTTGATCATGTTGAACCTTTCTAATACACTTTCTAGGTATCCTCTTACGATAACCACGATTTTTGGTTCTTCTTATTATAATTGATCCACATATCGAGAATGTGATGTGCAGGTCCTAAGTCTTTTATGGTAAGAGACTTGCTCAAAGCATTTTTCAAGTATTGAATCCACTTGGTACATGACTAACAATCAGCATGTCGTCTATATGTAATTAAAGAATAGTACTCACTATTATTAAAATTCTTTTGAAAGATACAATGGTGATGCAGTCTTGGAATATCCCTGGTTGATCATAAAGCAGTCAAACCTCTCATACCACTATCTTAGAGCCTATTTTAGACCATACAATCTCTTCTTCAATTTGCAAACAAGATGCCCTTTCCCTTTGACACTAAATCCATCAAGTTGCTCCATGTAATCATCCAATGCGCCTTGAATGAATGTTGTCTTCACATCCAACCACTCGGTCTCTAAGTTCAAGATGATAGTTATACCGAGAGTAACTTGAATGGAAGACATCTTTACCAATGGCAAAAATATCTCATCAGAGTCAACACCTTTCTTCTAATCAAACCCATTCACAGCTAATCTTGCCATGTACTTGGACTACGAGCTAATCTCTTCATTTTTCAATTCGTACGTGCATTTATTTTTTTCAAAGGTCACTCGTGTCACACCCTGAGGATATCCTAGTAGTAGCACACAATCCACACTTATATACTATTATTAGTTTACCTTCAGATAATGACATATTTTCAAAAAACGGGATCTTTTAGTTACATCGATAAGTACATGTAAGCCATAAATTAGCAAAATAACCGTCATCACAAGTATTGAATAACTTAAAATTACAATCCATATTCTGTTCTATATGTCTCCAAATACATAAACTGATAATTGAAATACTAACTAACTTATAACTAGGAAATAAAAGTAAACAACTTATCCCAAAATATTCCATAATTCTTCTAGCTTCTAAATTTTTACCAGAGACATGGTTCTAGAAGATACAAATCATGGTCGGAGTATCAACCTGAAAGATCTTTAGGGGTGTGAGCGAAACCAAGGGCTTAATGAATAACTAAACATATTACTCATCAAGCAAGTTTATTAACAAATCACGTGTAATGTAATAATCAAGCATATGCACGCATATAAGCTTGGATGATCTAGAATTTAAACAGGAAAAAGATTTACTCCCTCTTTTTAGGATCGAAGAACATCTACTTAATGACCCACTTGTCCACGAGAGACTAAGTATACAAGAAAATCAACGATTCTCGTTTTAGGATTATCACTTTAATTTTAGAATATTTTAGCTGACCATTTTCAGCATCATATCTTAGAAACTCTTTAAGTATTAGTGATTTCAAAGCGATACCACAAACAGCTAGTTCCTGTGAAACCGACAGAGGAAAGATAATATTGGAAGAACTAACATTTTAGAAAATCAAGCATTAACAAAGAACCGAAATACTAATACGTAGTGGGTTATCACCCATTTAGTATATGTAATAATGCAGTTTGTACAATGCATGATACTTTTTTTTATAAAGCCAAAAAAATTTAGTCCAGTTTATGGTGATCATACGTTACACACACACAACATATAACATGCTTTTCAAATAATCAAACAATCTGTATTATCACTTTTTATTATCTTGGTCTATCAACTAAACAAACAGCTCACAACACATACTCAGTAATTTCCATAACAACCATATTATTATCCTTGCATTACATATTCCATTAGTTACAAATACAAACAATATAATAGATTCGAGTTACTCACTTGCTCACGATGACTAATTGTAATAGTCTTCAAGAAAGTCTACTAATTGATCAATATCACCTATTAGAAGAATAAATAATTACTAATAAGATATACATACATATATCTGTATAAATAAATCCTATTAGTCATCTAAGTGTCTTATATTGGTATTTGATTTAATTTCTATTACCCGTACTGGTCTTTTTAGGATGAGGATCCTATGATAACATATTCTTATTATTTAATCTTTATTTTCATTTTGCTTATCTTAATATTAAAATATCTTATTTTTATCAGTTAGTTATATAGTTTGTATTTAATAACTCGATAATTTATCATTATCATCATCATCATCATCATATTGTTCGTTAGTTTGACCATTTTATGATAACTGATATTTATTTTCTATTATTTGAGTTTTATTGTGTTTCTCTTGATCTTTGTTCATGCCATTATCTGTTATTTATGAGTATTACATTATCTTTAATTATATCTTATTTACGTTTTCCATTCTTATATATATATATATATATATATATATATACCTATATAATACAATTATCGTAATTTTAATCTTTTATTATACACGAGTATTCTATTTGCAATAGTTACTAAAGTTTATCTCTTAATCAAGTATTAAACATACTAATATTTATATTTATTTATTTATTACGTTTAATGTTATGTTTCTTCTTCTCTTCATACATATGTGTATATATATATATAATCCGTTATGGACGAAATAGACTTTCGTACAGAGAAGTTGAACTCCAGATGCCGGTGTTCTTGTAAATCTTTACGTTTTTGTTCATTGTATACCGACTCAAGGTCGCCAGTATTTCAGCGTACGCCGCTGGTATAGAAGTTTGACTCCGTTGGCGTTCGTTGGTTTTACGGTAAAAAAAAAACTACGTATCTTCTCTTTTAGTGCACACCGACTCAACACCATTGATCTATCTACGTACGTCGTCGTCGTTAGGCATGTACACTACCAGCATAGGGCCAGTGTAAGTACTGTTCATATTCTTTCCCGATTTTCTCTGTTTCAAAACTTACTTTTTTCTTATTTTATATGTATATTATACTTGTATTTAAATTGTTTCTAAGTGTTTTTCAATGTTCCACAAGTATTCTTTCGTGACATAATAACACATATATCATCTTATAATACTCATACTTGTGGTTTCTTAACTTCTACATATATCAAAATATATAAGTAGGGTTTAAGGTTAAGTATTACCTTATTTGGGCTGTTGTGAAGGTGTTGACTCATTGCTCAAAGCTTGAAACGAATATAGATTGATATAAACATTGTTTAAGCTAAAGTTCTTCATATAAACTAACTTAAAGGAATTAAACTTACCTTTGTTTGTTGATTCCCAAGCTTGTATTGTGTTCCCTTTTAAAACTTGTTGATGACTGTGTTTATATGGTTTTGTTGGCTGAGTTTCTTTGTGTTTTGTGTGCTGTTTTTGGTTGTTTTTTCATGAAATCGTAGCTGTTACAAGGGTGTTTATGTATTTTGTTTTATGTCCATTAAAGAGCTATATATACATGGAAGTAAGCAATATAGCAAAAAAAAAAAAAGGTTTTCGGCCAAGGGAAGAGCAATTTATTCCACAGAAATTACTTGAATTTGCATGATCCTTCTCTTCATTTAATGAGCTGCTTAGATAGCTAATTTTGATTGGTTTGGTTATTAGTCAACTTGATTTATCTGGTGCAAATTGGAGTAATATCTTCATAGATTTTGGCTGTGCAAACACCAAGGGAATCCTAACCGCCTATGTATGTATCTTTTCACCGACAAATATTACGACTAATATTATTATTTATTTAATTAAGTATTTATCTTAGTTTTAAGTTAAACAGATATAAATATGTCAATTATTCGGGAGTTCTGTCTCCCAAATTTTATATAAGGCTTCTACAAATTTTCTGAGTTATTATTGGGTTCTAATTTGAGTTTAAAGTTTACGCGATTAATTATTTTTAGGTTTTATTTTGTGCGATTATAGTTTTCTAAGCTTAATAGGCTCATTTTCGTTTTAGTCTCTAAGAGCTTTAAAATTCTCTAACTAGAATAATGGTGTGATCCAAATATTTATTTAAAGTCTAGATTGTTAGTTATAAATCTGTTTTTATTCTTATTGTGTATCTATAACCCTAACGGTTTATTCTTAAATTATTGTTTTCTAACTATAAGTTTTATCGGTTATTTAGTCTTTAATAAATTTGAAATGTTATTTAAATTATTTCTATATCTTAAGTTTTCGATACCCATTACGAAATCTTATCTTTGATATTTATTACTATATGGAGGACTTTGTTTTAGGACATATATATATATATATATATATATCTACTTGTGGTCTTATTCTAGGAGCTTTATTGAGTCATACATTGACATTTTATTTACTATATTTGTTTTTTATTCATTTCTACTTGTATAAAAATTCTCAGGGTTTATAGCTTGTGTTTTGACGATTCTACCGGTTCACAGGTATGGTTCTCACATAAGGATTTCATCTCTTCTTACATAGGCTTTACCTATTTATTTTTATTTTTATGTAATATAGCTTCTTAATAACATCATCGCTTTCCTTTGTCTATCAGCATTACATACTTATTTGGACTAAATCTAATGGATGGCATTCTCTCTCTTGTATACCTTATAAACTTAATTTATTGATCAGGCTCTTAAGGTGTTTCGTCATCCAAACTGAATCTTGCATATCTCCCCAATCATTATTATGGTCTTCAAGTAAGAACACTAGATCTACAGTAGTTGGGATTGTGCTTGAAGATTTTGACTCATTTGGCTTCTTTATGTCTTTGCTGGTTTAGTCTTCTAGATATACTACATCTCTACTTTTAACATTTTTTCCTTCATTAGATCCCATAGTTTGTATCCATGTTCATCATGTGCATAAAAAGAAAAAACCACTGCTTTGAATTTTCATCACACTTTGCTCTTTCATCATTGGGAAGATGCATAAATGTCTTACAACTAAACACTCATAAGTATTCATAAGAAATATTTTTTAATGTTTATACTTTCTCTATAATACCACCATCTAGAGAATAAAGAGGAGATAGATTGGTTAAGTTGATAGCTGCCATCGTTGCCTTCTCCTATAATGATTTAGGTAATTTAGTAAGATACAACATGCACTTCACTCTCTCTGTAATAGTGCAGCTCATCCATTTTGCGATGTCATCTTGTTGTGAGGTATTTGAAACTGTCTTTTGAAGTTTAATTCCATAGAATCTATGATATTCTATAAAAGGAACTCTATATGCACCACCATTATATGATCAGATACTTTTCAATTGCCTTCATGCTTCTCTTTCAACTCTAGAATAAAATTGCTATAACACATTAAGAACTTGATCTTTAGATTCCAAGCAAATGTCCATAACTTTATAGAGCAACCATAAATGAAAGACACAAAATGAAGACCACCTACTAACCTATTTTTCATGCAACATATATCTGTATGAACTAATTCAAGTATATGAGATTTCCCAGTAGTTGGATTTCTATGGAAATACAACTACATGTTATTTTCTAGTGAAACGATCAGTTTGAGTTTTCAGAGGAATACCAATCACATCACGTAGAAGTTGGTCCTTAGTAAGTACTTGAAGTCTTTTCTTGCAAATGTGATTAATTAGTTTGTGCAAAATCTTTACTGATGACTCATCAACCCTATTTATATCTCCTATACTTAAGTTTGTAAACATGAAGTAAATAAGTGTTATTTTTCTTTTATACAACCACAATGAGAGAACCATTAGTGAGCTTCCATTTATCCTCACAAAAGTGGCTATTATGTTAGTCGTCAAAATAATATTTCCAATGCCAACAGTTTTAAATGTCTCATTATTTTACATCCTAGCATTACCATAATCACCAGTAATTAGGTTAAGAAGGATTCAATGTGTGATGTCATGTGAAAGGAGGCACGGGAGTCAATAACACACTCACTATCATAACATGCAAAGCTAATACAATAATTGTCGTAAGCAACAACCATCCCACCATCTACTATCGTAGGAGTAGTATCTTCATCTTTTCCATTACCTTTAACTCTGCCCTACTCTTTTTTTTTCCCCATATTCTACACTCATGCGTTAAACATCGTGACTTATCATAATGATAGCATTTAATATTTATTCTTGATTTTGATATTATCTTGGTTTTGTCGGATTTATCAACCAAGCTTCTAGTCTCGCTTCTCCCACGTCTTTCTTGATTACGGGTCACTAGTGCCCAATTCTCATAATTTGTACAAAGTTATTTTCTTCTAGCATTTTCATTTTTCAAGCTAACCTTCGCTATTATAATAGTGAGCTTGACACCACAAATTTCTCCCAACTGTAGTAGTAAACTCAATAATAGTGGTATTTGTATCTTATCATCAAATGCTAATTTTATAGCAAATAATTGATTCACAAGACTTTAGAAATCATCAAAGTGCTTTATCATATTGTGTCCACATCTATACTTCAAATTCACAACTTTCCTAATGACTGAGCTTTATTCAGTATAATTTGTCTCCCATATGTGGACTTAAATTTGTTTCAATGAGCTTAAGATAAAGGCATATACAAATCTTTATAGTATAAATGATCTTTCATCAACGACTTTCAAATTGAATAATTTGAAAAAAATTAATAAATTTATAATGAACCTAATAATTTTGCCATACTTGCAACATAAAAAAAAAAAAACATTTTTTTTCCACATATAACTCTAATATCACTTGTTAGGAAAACTAATGTCCTATAATGACAATCCATTTATCCTCTTACCCATGAGTGGTAAAAAATATAATAAACTTCAATTAAGAATAATAATGACATTCAACATTTAATGTGGAAAACTTCAGTAGGGGAAAAAACTACACGACTCAACATAAAAATTCCACTATCACTAAATAATGGGTTTACACTATTTTTCCCAATCGGTTATACTAATGGATAACAAAACAATCACCAATACGGTGGACATTAATAAAATAAAATAACTAATAAATTTATGAAAATGCAAAAACACTCATTCAATTTGAATAATCGAGAAGGATTGACAAAAAATGGAAACTATCACCTTAAATTATTTCACATGACAAATTTAACGGAAAAAGTTTCCTCGCAACTGGGATTTAATAAGCCATCCAGTTATGGATCTGAAGTCGTTTTAAATGAAATTGATTAGGAGAAATCAAATGGATAGGATCCATTTCCTCTATGCTACATAATATTCTTATAGAAGAAAATTAATTGGATATTACATGTATGCATATGTGTATAAAATAAAGGTGGAGAATGAAAGCCTTGCAAATGAATAAAAATGGAGGATAAGAAAATTTAAAAAATAGGTTATAAATGCTTTTATTTCAATAAAAGGGGAAAGAAAATAGAGGTGATATTATTTCATCATACTTGAATCCAAATCATGGGGAAAAAAACTTTAATGGTACTAATACTATAGACCGTACGTCTAGATTAGTAGCGGGTAAATACTAATATTTTTTAATAAACAATAGTAATAATGCATTTTTTTAAACTACGCACATAAATAAATTCTATTGATACTTATACCACTCATTAATCTGTATGAAATATTAGGACCATTGAAAACTTTCTCTTTGGATTGCAAATTAGAAAGTAAACTTATCTTTAATTATATCCATCAAAAACGAAAACCAATTCAACCATATCAATTACTTAGCCTTTTTATTTGTCCACTTTGTTGGGCATTTCTATGGAAATATATATTATATTAAAATATCATACCAGTCCCTATAATTTAAAAGTGTGATATTGTTTTAGATACCATGTGCTTGTACAATTATTTATAATACGAACTACTTCACATTCTAATTCATTGAATTCTTTCAACATTTTTATCCTTTTTGAGAAAATATATAATTTGTGTATATTAAAATTTCATATAAATCCTTATAATTTAAAAGTGTGACATTGCCTCAGATAGTGTTTGGTTTGTGGTTTTTAATGGTATTGGATTGGATAATACTCATTGTAAAATGCCTTGTTTATGGAATACATTCAACAGTAAACAAATCTCCATAGATATCCCTAGGTACTAAATAAAACCTAAGATTCATATTCATCATATTTGATATACAAAAATGAAATAACAAGACTAAAATAAAATATTTTCATAAAGACACTACTATGTCATTCTTATCATTCCAACCTTATCATACCACCACCACCATTGCACTAGTACCATTGTCACTGCATCACTCTAGCCACTTTTGCTACTATTATTAAAACATCATAAATTCACCATCTAGTATTTATATATGAAAAGCAATATAAAACTTTAAAAAATGTTGTATATATAACACCAACCATAGTTAAAAAGAAACTTATATTGTCTTATTTTTTATATACAATGTTGCATTACTCTTTATGTTCCGTGCCATGTTTGAATGGTGTTTGACATATTGTAAATACTAGAGAAACTCTCCCATGTAAGTTCATTTCTTGTCATTTTCCTCCTCTTTCCAAGGGGAAAAAACCTCTATCTCTTTGGAAATATTTATAATTGAGAGTGTGATATTATATAAAGATTTCCACATTATCACAGCAGCTAGCCAACGATGTAATGCAAAATTTGCATTATAGGGTCATTGCATAATAGTGGTTCTTGATCTAAATATCAATACTTTCAACTTTCGAAGTGTCAATCAAGTTTATTGTAATCAATGAACGTCCCAAAAATAAAA
This sequence comes from Combretum micranthum, assembly GCA_024138025.1. Taxonomy (NCBI): domain Eukaryota; kingdom Viridiplantae; phylum Streptophyta; class Magnoliopsida; order Myrtales; family Combretaceae; genus Combretum; species Combretum micranthum. Next base: position 490,002 of record JAMXBD010000706.1, read on the forward strand.
TCATCCTATCATCTATAAAGGTATTCTTGCACATAGTCTTTTTTTTTTTTTTTAGTATAAGATCTCGTTTATTGTTGAATGTTGATAGATGTGCTAGAAAAATTTAAGTCTCGTTTGTCGATGGAAGATATTTTCTAAAATGAATCTTATTTAACAGTAGCTATCATGCATCCCATCTATGAAAGCATCCCTTCACTTAGCTAGCTCTTAGGGTGAGATTTCAATCATTGCTAATGTTTTGGTTGAGGCATCATTCATTGATGGAGGTAACTTATTTTTTAATAGGGACCTTATTTGACAATAGACCATCATGCATCCCATCCATGAAGGAACTTTTCATAGCTAGCTAGTAAGGTAGGATCTAAGTAATAGGGATGCTAGGAAAATGAATTCTGTGTCTTGATCTATCAAATCATTGATCCATCATCTTACCATTGCAATGATCATAACAGATAATATTATGAACAATTTAATAGTCCGATCACATTCTAAATTTAAGTTGCTTGATGTAATCTTAATTATGATAAAAGACAAAATAAGAAATAATGGTGAATTAGTTATATATCCTTAAAAAATAATAAGTAATTTAAAAACAAATGGTATAATAGTAATTTAAAAAAAAATTCGGGTGGCAAAAATGGTGCAATCCTATAAATTATCACATCTATTTTCCTTTTTTTAAATAAGGGAATGAAATTTAATGCCTCTATTTTCTCTTTTTAATCATTCCTCTTTAATTTTATTATACCAAACACAATAATAACGAAACACCTCTTACTTTTTAAAGAGGAAAAGTCACCATAACTCTCTTATAATTATGATTAAAAAAAAGCCCATGAGTTTTGATTGAAATTTAAATCATTTAATTTGCTAACTGTCGATCAAATAATTTAATATTTTAGGTAAATAATTTAAATCTTTTGTAATTGTATTTTTATATTTTCTAAGTCTATTTTCTGATGACCCCAAAAAAAAAAAAAAAAAAAGAGTCCATTTTCTTCTTATTTCTTTTCTCATAATATATGAATATATATATATGGAAGATTTAAAAGGTATGCTGATATAATTGGAGAATAATTCAATGACCTTCATTCTTAAAATATAAAAGACCCAACTGATATGATATAAAAATAGAATTCTTTAACATCTCATTTATAAGGTAAAAAGTTTAATTTCGTGTTCTCATGGTTAGATAATTTTTCATATCATTGTGCCTTTTAAATGTTCAATCCTAAAAAACTATGAATTCACATAATTCTTTTCCACCGTTATAGTCTCCATCATTTGAATTTTTTTTTTTTTCATGAATTTCTGCACACTAACTTTTTGATGTGGTCGACACGTGCAGATAAGGAAAAAAAATTAAAAAAAGACCGCTAAAAAATCCTGTAATAATAAAAATTCCTGCTTAAAAATTAGCACTTCGCATTTAAAGCCTCTTTAAGCTTTGGAAAATCCTATCATCTTGTCATCTTTCTAACGAGGTCGTTATTATTTATGATTTATTAGTATATTCAAAAGGTCTTAAATCATCTACATAAATATACGCTTACCACAAAATGACAAACTTACCACTTTATAGCTTATCAAACATACCAACTACAAACAAATCAACTTACCATTTTATACAAAAAGTTGGTTTTCGAACAAATTACCACATTTTGACATATTTTAATAAACGGAATAAACAAGCCACGAGTGTCTATACTTTTGATTTTTTTGTAATTTAATATCTAAATTATAATTTTAACGACAGTATCTCCGTTAACGGAAAAGCTAATGTTATTATTATATATATATATATATGTTATTTTTGCATTTTAGTGTATATACTTTAGTTTTAATTGTATTTTGATGTCTATACAAAATCCATACAAATAAGAGCTTTGGAGTGCTTAAAAAAAGTGGCCAATATCATGCAAAATAATGCAAATATGGGATTATCATTGTGAATTATAAAATATGCTATGTTAAATGTTTAGGGAAAAGGAAATAAAAAATAATATTTAAAAAAATTATGAAAGTATCATTGAGATGAGAATAATCTTAGTTTTAGACAACTTAAGCTCGTCCTTTAAAGACATGAGATGAGATTTGTAGACTTAAATGAAGAGACGAGTTTGATTGGGTCTAAACCAAAAAAAAATAAAAATTTAATGAGATATAAATATGAAATAAAAAGTAATGTAAAAATTTTAAAAAATTAAATAATATTAAATGCTTATACTTTTTTCCATGTGATAGAAATTTATTCTCATTTATTAAATTTAATGTGTTATTAAAACAATACACTAGCTACTTGTTCACTTTGCCATATGAAATAAGGGGAAATAAACTTCTAATTCAACGACAATGTAATATGAATGTAATGGCTATTACAACATTCACTTGCCACAAAAAGTAAGGGAAATTCTATGGTTTCGTCATTGATTTTGATGAGACCGATCTGGCCACTATCCAACGGCTCACATCATATCCAACCGTTATTGAATTACTAAAATAGTTAATATTTCAATTGCTATATTTATTTTAGGATTAGATGATTGGCTGAACCGTCCTATCGACGGAACAGTAAAAGTAAAACAAATAATTATTGAAGTAAAGGATAAAATATCTATAATGCCCTTTCTATTTATTACAAATATTAGGAGTGTTCATGGTTCGATTTGCTTTGGTTAATGGGTCAAACTGAACTGAACCACATTTGAAACGATTTGGTTTCAAACCTTTAATGAAACATAACCGCTTTTAATGGTTTGGGGTTTCGAATCGAACAGCTTCAAATACAGTTTGGTTCGGTTCAAAACGCTTTTAAAAGCATTTAGTTCTAATAAATAATATTAATAGTCATTTGAATTCCCAATAAGAGAAAAAGATGCTTAGATTAAGGAACATTGTGCAATAATTAAAATTACTTATAATTTTATCAGGTTATGCATTTAATAATTTCACATATACATATTAGTCCGTTTTAAAATATTTTTCAATGCGAATTTAAAGTAACATATATTTTTAATAAATCTATAACTTTAACTAAAGAACATCATTCTTTTACTTTAATTCTATATTTATTTATATATTCTTTATTTATAACATATTTAAATATCTGTTGTGCCAATTAAATGATTGTTGATGTTCTAAGCTCAATTATATCACTTTTTTATTTTAATTTGATGTATGCCTATTAATTCCAGGAAGAATTTAAAATTAATAAAATAGGAAAACACACTGGAAAATTTTTTAGACGAGCAAGATATTGCTCTTTTAATATTATTAAATATATAATACATTTAGTAGTGTATTATGTAAATTCATAATTGTGAAACTATTATAACATACTATATACATATGTGATATTAGAGTGATATATCAAATGTGACTTTAATATTTAATGTTTAAGAATTGTAAATAAATAAGATGGCTTTTATTTTTTTTATTTCTTTTAATGTGAAGTGGTTCAGTTTGGGTTCAAATGGTTTGGTTCGGTTCGATCCCTCGAATCTAACCATAACCATTTATACTCTTTCCTAAACCGAATTGTAAATCGAACCAAAATATAAAAGAATCGCATTCTACATTTCGGTTTGGTTCGATTCAATAAAAAAACCCAACAAAGAGAATATAATAGTATTGATGATATTTTCAAAATAGGGGTATTTATGACAAACTTGAAAAAGAAACTATTGAAAGATAGTTCATGGAGGGTGGGGAGATAAATTGCTATTCATCATTTTACGTAATAGCAATTCATTATGAATTGTCGTTCCTTTTAAGTAAATACGTAATAGCATCTTTGGGTCTGTTTGTTTGCCTTTTTCTAGTAGATACAGACACTTTTTTTTCAAACTTTTTTTCTAACAAATTATTTATTAAAAATAGATATAGATAAAAAAAAAAAGTTGGCGGCTCTCATTAAAAGATCAAATAGATCAAATATAGATAAAAATTATACGTAAATCAGACATATTTACATATCATTTTGCAAAAGATACAGATGAAAAACATACCATCCAAACAGACCCTTTATGTCAAACGAAGAAGGAATGAATTGTTATTACAATGATAGAATGAATTGCTATTCATATCAAGTGATTGTAAATAAAATATAATTAAAAAAATGTCGATTTGCTTGGGATATGGTACCACCAATATAATGATCTCACTTCTAAAAGATGCGTAGCTTTTTTTTTTCGCTTTTAAATGGTCATAGTAAAAGAAGCCCCATTACAAGTGACTTATTGTAGATTCAAGCTCTTACTCATCACTTGATTACTCAATATCAGTAATAGCCTATTTTACACAAAAACTCTTATATACACTAAATTGTAGCCTTGTACGTGTAATATTAATAAAAGCGTGTTAATTTCCATTTGAATATTGCCCATGTTTCTTTTTTCTCATGTTGGCTATTTTCTATTGCTTATGTGTTGCTTACGACATCTTAAGGCCGAGTTGTTGCCTGTAGTGGGTTACATTAAGGCTTCTTTATTACTATAGAGGCGGGATAGTAAATGCCGCACGATTTAAATGTACTATTTGAACTGTGACACTTAGCATGCGATTTTGTAATTTTAGTATATTGCAAAATCGCATGTGATTTGAAGCGAAATCATATTTTTAACATGTGATTTAGTATAAATGGAAAGTATTATTATTTTTTCAAAAAAAATCGCATGTAAAACATAGGACATTCATTAAAAAAAATAAAATTGGATATTATATATGCAATTATCAGTATTTTCATAATTTTTTTTATATAATAAGTATTTATGTAAATAATTTTTCAACCACTCATTAAACCGACAATTTTCTCATTTACATAATGGAAACAATAAAAAGGGGAAAAAAAGGCAAAATTCAAAGTGAATTTAATGCCATGTTGGCATTCATTATGACAAGCAGAAAGTTGGGAAAAGCTATGGAGAGCAACGGAAAGAGAAGGAAAAAAATGAAAATAACTTTTTACAATTGTTTAGATATCACGAATAACAATGGAAGGAAATGAGTGGAAAATTTTCCACTTTATATGTTTGGTAAATATAAGAGTATTAGAATGAAAGAAAACGAAATTGATGATGAACTAATCTGTCATTCCTATCGAAATAGCAGATACACCAAGCTTCCTTGCCTTTTGTTGTCATTAGTTGATACTGAAGTAGGTAGCGAGTGTAGATAGCGACTGCAGCTGTTGCTTGGCGTATAGGATCTACTATTGTTGCATGTTGTGGGCGGACACTCGTAGAGTGTGTGAGTTCCTGGATGCTCATGATGGAAGATGAGCACTCTCGCTGCTACTACTGGTGGGGTGCAGGGAGCTCGCTGGTTGCTTGGTTGTCTTTGTGTTGTTGGTCTTCAATGGACCCCTAATGACCAGTTTTTGTTTAGAAAAATAGCAAAAATATCCACTATTAATGAAAGAAGAATTGAATACATGACTTTTGTGGCATTTCCTTGTTGACTTACAAAAGTACTACTATACCTTCAATGTCACAATCAGGACAAGATACCTCATAAGAAACTTTGATAACAGCAATGTTTACCCAATATTTAACATCTCTTTTAGAACAACTCCCTCGTCTATAATAGTCATTAATGATGGCAACACCATAGAGGAGTAGGAGCTAATATTCTTGGCATTAAATCCAATTGTCAACGTGTTTTTGTCTAATGCTACCATTGGCAAGCCATTCATCTCTACACATGAGCTTAGATAGTTTAATGGCTCAATGTACTATACAAACTTGGAGGCTTGGTTCTACCTTAGTGTGCCTGCACGGATTAACTTTGGAGCTGAGAGTGAAGCACCTATCAAATAAATTAGATAATCCTGTTTTATAGATAATATCTTTGCCTTCCATCATTATCAATTTGAATATTTGTTTGCACTCTAGCCTGTGTGATGAAAAAAAAATTGTAAAACTATACAAATCCTGACATAGTAAATAATGGCTTGTGTTATAAGTATTTTTCTTTTTAGTAAATTTAGTTTCCTTTAGATTCTATTGTGAGAGTTAGCAGAGAAGAGAAGAGGGGAAGAGTGTTGAACTTGTATATTCAATATGGATTTTGATGAAACAACAAGTTACACAACTAACTATTTAATTATGGTAAACTGTATTTACTTAGTCAAACAATATGATGAATAATATGCTAGAATATATATGTGCATGTTGCGTGTTTTTGTGGAGATTGTACAAGTTTTAACAAGAACACATTAGTGATGAACAGTTTTGGTCAATGGTCAAGTCAAGAGCTAGACTGCTTCATTCACAAGGCACGATAAACTTAAGACCAAAGCTCGACAAGCCAAAAAATGCAGAGTTATTAGTCTAGGGTTATGTGAGTCTGCTCCTTAAGGTGCAATAAGCTCAAAGGCTAAAGTTTGACAAATTAAAAAATGCACAGTCTTGGTTGAGGGTCATATCGAGGGCCCAACGTGTTAACTAGTTGAGGCATGACAAGCTCAAAACCAATACTCGACAAACTCAAACATACACAGCTCTTGTCAAGGGTCATATTGAAGGCTTAGCGTGTTTATTAGTTAGGGTGCGACAAGCTCAAGACCAACACTCGACAAGCTTAAACATGCATAGCTCTGGTCGAAAGGTCAAAACTAAGATGTGATGAATGTAGGACGCGATAAGTTTGAATTCAAGGCTTGGTGGAATCCACATGTGCAAAACCTTGGTTGAAATGCTTAAAAAAATAGGTTAGCATATAGATAAAAATGCTTTAAAAAAATCCATCATTATGAGCACATAATCATGAACTTATAAATACTTTATAAACACTTTCTTCCAATTTTTTCTAGTACAAATAGAACAAGGAGAACAAAAATATTAGCACATCATCGATTGATCAATCTTTTATGCAAATAAATCTTGACAAATAAGTGTTTTACTTACATTCCACTTCTCTTTGTTTTTTGTTTTCCGACTAAATCTTGTCCTTAAAAACAATCAATCATAAAGAATGCAAAGATGTTGAGTTGTGGAGTGTGTTAGCGGCCTTATATATTTCTAAACACATTTTCAAAACAAAACCATCTCATAATAATGATGCTATAAATGCTTAATAGGTTCCCAAATATTAATCTCCAACTAACCAACCAATGTTGATCATTTTCCAACTTAGGAAAAAAAAAAAAACATTACAAATACTTTACCAACTTCTCTCCCCCACAGGCATTATCACTTCAGAAGAAACGATATAAAAGTACTTACCTTCTCCTTGGTGAGTCGAAGTGGGGTTTCGTCCTCCCTTGCCTTGCGACCTAGGTATTATGTTTCTGGGTTCCAGACTTTTTGTAAAGGGCCCAGTCTTCTGTTTTTCTTAGGCAAGCAAAGAAGAATTGGAATTGCATCGGGTTTTTTAGCAGCTCCTTCTGTCCGTGGAGTAAGTAGTAAGGCAAGCTAGGAATATCAAGGAATTTTTCCGATAAGATCCGTAGATCAATCTCAACTTTACCTCCATATATTACTTACAACCCATTCAAATATTGACTACACTAATAACTAAATGCACTTACCTGGTACTCCATGTGATCCATTGATTAACAAAGAAAAAAACACCTTGACAAAACAAAAAACACCTACCCAAAACACTAGCAGCAACTAAAACATTTATATAAACTTCATTGTATTCACAATGGTTTGCATACCACGACTTCTAAGGATTGTTTATATTTACAAAAACAAAATATATTTACCTCAAAAGATAGCTTAATTAGGTGAGACTAATTATAAAATATTAACCTATACATATTTGGTTAATAACAAAATATAGCCTTTGCATATTAGACCCTGGTTAATGTCTTCTTCATCTTGGCACCATAAATATTTATTACTTCATAAATCCTTCGTTGCCCATTATTTGAATAAGATAAACCCTGCGATCCTCAGGATGGCAATAAAAAAATCTCTTTGCTCGTATAGGATTTTCTATGAGAAAATCATATGTAGCAAAGCACAAATTTTCATCAAGCCCAGTATTTAGTAGCTCCTAAAAACCCTCAAGCTCCAAGTAAACACGGGGCCTACTACACTTGATCAACTCATTTCCTACTTTTATAACTTCAGCAATTTTGTCAATTGCTAGCTGAAATTTCTCATCATTATTTTCAAGGAGTTCATCACTCATAATCTTTCGCCTTTTCCCTTTTGCTTTGTCCAATGTTTGAGGTTCCATGCGAGCATTGGCACCTGTACTTAACACAGTTGTTGGAATCTTATTTTTTGGAGTTTGTGCTCCATAGGGTATTGGTTCATCAAAATCATTGCATGGGATAGAGTACGGGCTCTCTAATATGACTTTGTTGTTTATAATCATTAAATCTATTTCAGATATCTTTGAAGTTCTCCTCCCAGTTTTCTCATGAGCCTATCTTTGCATTTTTTCCTTTGTTGTCTTAAAACCTCGATCTATAGCTCTATCATTGCCAAATATTTCTTGAAATCTATCATAATGTAAAACTGGTCTTGTCATCCACTTCTTTGCAGTTGGATTTTTCTACAAAAAAAAAAAAAAAACACAAAAGGAAAACCATAAACAAGTGTTTTCTGCTATTTAGTAAACACCATATGAGTGATTTTTAATATTGCATGCAAATATCAATACCTTTATTATTGCTTACCAGACTCTACATTTTGCCTCAAACACATGATATAAGACTCCATGCAACACCACTTGAATTGTTGAAAAGATCAAACACTTCATGAAAACTAGGCTCGATAGTCGTTAATCACCTATTCTTGATCATGCCCTTGTCAATGGATGCATTTTTCATTTTCTCACGAAATTCCATAGCAACATTATCGTATGCTGATTATTGACAATAAAATATAGTCCTAGGCCACTTAGTCTCTTGTGACCTGCGAATCCTTGCCCTCAACAACTCATGGAAGCAGCAGCTCGGTCCATCTTCCATTTTGGAGCTGTTGAAAAACGTAACACCTCAACTACACAAGGACATATAAGACTCGACCTCGGGTCCACACTTCAGGATACCTCTTTGAGCTTATCAGGTCGCTGGGTTGGCTGGGTTGACTAGCTCGTCCTTGATCCAGCCTGACCTCCTTTCCCCATCTTCCTCTACTGTGCTACACGTCTTAGTCACATCTCGTGACCGGAGGGACATCAACAACTCGCCTGCGCTCCATGATGTCAAGCCCTCTAATCCAGGTGCTACGTCCATACCTAGTGTAAGGCTTTATACTAGATACCTTGGTATGACCCTCAAATCCTTTAAATACTACTCTGCCTTCTTGGCAAAAAGGGGACAAGGGAACAATAAAAGAAAGAGGACGGGGAAGAAAACATGCAATACAGATAATAAAAACAACTTATCTGACATTATGTTTGAACCTACCTTGCTTTCACCCATAGACTGACTTGAGCATCGGGACAGGTTGTGTCGGGCAACCCCTAGTATCCTTCTGACTTGTTTTTTAATGTTTACAGGAGCAATCGCTATCGATCTAGATTTAGCTCGTGCAACACTTATAAAGTGAAAAGTCATATCTTGCTTGTTCCCATAAACCATTTGGAAGTAAAAAGTATTAATGAGATACTCATCTATCGATTCGATCCAATGAAGATTTATCCGTTTTCTACTGATGCTTTTAGTATCCTCATGGTTGCTAATTTCATTACTCGTTTTCCTAATACTTACAAAAAATAAAGATTTCCTCAACACAAACAAACATTATACATTTGCACAATGAAAAGAGTGTCAACCAAAATAAAAGAAAAAAAAAAAAAGAAACATTACAACATTCATTTTAGCAAAACCAAGTTGGATATAATCTCCCATTACTTTAACAAAATTAAATAGCTATTGTAGCGCTCTTACAACATTATAAAGTGAATATTCTTAACTATCTATTACATAATCATTCCACATTTGTGTTGCTATGTCATTGCTAAAAATCACACCTAATATAGCATCGGTTTATGTCTTGATCCTGTATTCGACCATGATCTTCTACTTCCGTGTTTAAAAGATCATGGTCGACTTCGGATATAAGTGCTTCATCTGGATCGACACCCATTAGGAAGTTATGAAACATGCAACAAGCTAAATAATCTCACATTATATTACAAATATACAATGCTTCTTTGTGGCACTTGATATTATGAGAAATCGTTTTTTAAGTACTCTAAATGCTCTTTCAATAGCATTGCGAGGTGATGAGTATTGATTATTGAATAACTCACAAGGATTTTCGAGTGTATGTGTTGAATACTCCTTAAGGTAATATCAAACACCTTTATATGGAGGTATTAAACCACTTCTAATCTTGCATCTAGCATCAACAAGGTAATATTTTCCCTTTAAATCAAATGCGTTGATGTATAGACAAATTTAGATTAAAATTTACTAGTGATTTAATATTTTACCTTATAGTATTTTCAAATTATCTTCTTTAGTAAAAGCATCATTAATTATCTTGGAATTAGTGGCAGAACCTTCCCACCTAGGTAATACACATGTAAACCTTAAGCTAAGGAACATGCAACAACGACATTTTAGGTTGGATATTATATTCTATTATGAAATCTCGGTACTTCAGTATTAGAAACTTTCACACGAATATATGTTCCATCGATTGCACCAACACAGTGCTGATATATATACAGATAAATGTTCATTAAAGTATAAAGGTTTTAATTGTAATAAGACCATAATAGTTTATAAGTTTTTATCTTAAAATAAGGCTAGGATCTACCATTGTTTTTGTATTTCCTATGGTATAATTGTGCCATTAGGTTGTTGGAGAATTTTATCTTCATAAGAGGATTAGCGCTCTAAGCACACTATGAGCATGTCTACTCATCGTTTCACCTGAACAGCGAAAGAAAAAAGCCATGGTATGGTTTTTAACATTATGTGATAGAATATATAGAAATTTGGCAACCTCTTCTTTTTAGTGATGCATGTCGAGTGTTTTTAAGGCGTCCATTATCTCTTAACATATTGCATAAAGCTCTCAAAAGCCATGGAACCTATTCACGTTATATTCCCATATTTTGTGTCATCTCTTAATTGCTATAAGAGTTATTGCCGAATTTGATCTCTTTCTAATGATGAAGTAATGCTAGTAATTGGTCTTTCTACAATGTATGGATGCAATCGTACTCTATGCCTTGATTTAACCAAATACTATACTAATTGTACAATTGCCATGTCTCGCGTTCTCATCCAATCTTCAACAAAACCATCCTCAAAGTCATCATTGTAGTTACTATCTTCCATTATTTCAAGATTATCCAACCAAGCAGTACAATCTACATTTAGACTATGGCATGTTATAAAACAAGAAACCTACTAAACAATTTTTTTTCACCACTGATGTTGACTATCCTCTAAATACATAGCAAATGATCAAACAATAAAAAACAAAGCTCATTCCCAAAAATTTAAATGAAACTTAAAATACAACACATTCAAGTATCATCACGTTAATCAATGATTTTACTATTGCTGTTATTTTATATTTGTCTCTGTTATTCTGAACAAAGATACATAAAAAAAGGAAAAAAAAAAGCAAAAAACAAAATATTAACGAGGAACATTTGTGGGTTACCTACTTGTGATGAGTTCTTCTTCTTTCTTGTGATGAAGGAAGGAAAAAAATGGTGTGAAACAATGATTTAGGTTTGGCTTTTCCACAGAGAGAGAGAGAGAAAGAGAGAGAGGACTTGTTATAGGCTATTTATAGGTGCTTTTTTTTCCCTCTCTTTTGAGGGGCATTTTAATAACTTCAAATGTAATGACTTTTTTCCCAGGCTTTCTCTCCAAAATTATCCAGAAAAGAAAAGGGGCTCCATAGCTGAAATGTTTCCACTCTCTTCCATTTGGTTCATCCGTTTTCCGTTGTCACTAATGAAATCTAAATAACAGAATTCTATCATTTTTCTACTGTCTTTTGGAACTTTCATCTACTTTTGACCATATCAAACAGAGCGTCAAAACAAACAAAAACTAAAAAACAAATAAAGGAAAAAATATAAAAAAAGGATAGGAAACAAAAGCAAGGTCCATGACTCCAACCTAATATCCATTTCCCTTCATGTTTTGACGCAAGTAAGGCTACAAACGAGCCGAACGGGTTAAGTTTTTAAAGACTCGGGCTCAGCTTTTTTAAAATCTGGTAAGTTTGAACTCATTTGAGTTTTTTTTTTTCTTTTTATCAAGCTTAAAATTGAGGCTCGAGCTCGACTCATTTATAAAATGAGCTAAAGCCGAATCGAGCTTTTATAAGTTTAAAATTTAAATTCGAGCTTAATTCATTTAGATAGTCCATTTTTTATTTTATAAAATCTAAAATATAATATATAAGTTTTGCTATAATATATATATGCACGTTATTATTAAATAGAAATTAGTTTTTTTTATTATATAGTTATAAATAATATATCATGCAAAAAAAAATCATAAATCTATTAATGAACTTATTAATGAGCCTATAAAACAACTCACTTGCAAGGTTATTCACGAGCCCAAATGAGCTTATTTATGAATTTAAATCAAAACTTGAGGTTGACTTATTTAGATAAACGAGATTTACTTTAGGCTCGTTTATTAATCCAACCTGAACTAAAGCTAATATGAAGTGAGCCGATTTCGAAATGCGAATAGGTTGACTCGTTCCCGAAAAGCAAAAACCCGACTCGGCATCCCGAAATGTCAAATCAAATGACGGGGAACACCTCACCAAGTTCTGTTTTTTTCAATTTTGCCACTACATTAATTTCGATTTCTTCTTCCTCTTCACTCCATCATCTTCTTTTCCTCTCTGTCCCTCTCTCTTTCTTAAAACCCTAGAGCTCAAGTGCTAGGGTTTCTAACCATCCTTCTTCGTTCCAAGTCCATGCATTTTGTTATCTGAACATCGTAATCATCATCATAGCACAAAATGCCTCGAAACGACGACGTACATTTCACATCATCACCTTCTCTCAAAATCTCCAACTTTTCATTCCAAAACCCTAGCTTTTTGACCTCTCAACTAACCAAAACATCTCATCTAGTAACTTCAATAATCAATTCCTTGAAAAATAGTTCGAACTCACATCAGTTCGGCCCAAAGTTGCCTCTTTTGAGCTCACTAAGTCTTGCACTGAGTCGGCACTCTGACTCGAACTCAAAACTCATTAGGAGCAGGTTCTGGAACTATTCTTCTTCGCCTCCGTTTCCACCTCTCCTTTGCTCGGCGTCGTTGTCGCTGAGCCAACCTGCTGAGTCGACTCAGTCCGAGATTGGGACTCTGAAGGAGAATCCGCCGGCGCAGTCGGAAGTGGAATCTCGTAAAGGGCCGGTGGGACGCCACGACGAGGAAAGGGTTTTGATTAGTGAGGTTTTGGTGAGGAATAAGGATGGTGAAGAGCTTGAGAGGAAGGATTTGGAAATGGAGGCACTTCAAGCACTGAAAGCTTGTAGGGCAAACTCTGCGCTTACGGTTAGGGAAGTTCAGGAGGATGTTCATAGGATCATTGACAGTGGGTATTTCTGTTCGTGTATGCCGGTTGCGGTTGATACGCGGGACGGCATTCGGTTGGTTTTTCAGGTCCCAGTCTGTCTTTATTTTTTTTTTTCTCTGATTGGTTATGTTGTGATCTTTCGGTCTTAGGATGGTAAATTATCCTGTTTTAGTTTAATATGGTGTTAGCGAGAGTTGTTGTGCAGGTGATAGTGTATTGTGTGGCGCACAATGGACATAGCTAACGATAATGCAGAGATAATTTCTTGGTGTTGTATCAGCATTCGTGTGTTATAAAGAGACCGGTCTCTTGTGGATTTTGGATGTGCAATGGTGGATTATAAAGAGACATATAGGGGAAATGACTAGCAAATGCTGATAATTTTTATGTCTCTGGAGTAGCAATGCTGTTCATGCTGACCATAAGTGCTCGGGTGAAGAAAATTACATAGAGAAATATAGGTGCTGATCAAGTTTAGAAACAGTTTAAAGTTCATATGATTGTCGCTGTGGCGTATCGGAAATGTAAATATAATATAATAAAAAACATAGAAAAGTAAGATTGTGATAAGTATATGTTGCTATGAATCCTCCATATTTTATGATATACGTAAGTGTTGATACCAGGAGATCATTATAGTTCTGTATATTGTAAAATTTTTTTTAGAATATTCACTTGTATATGGGTTATAAAGAAGATAGAAGAGCTATGAACCTAGCTTTGATTAAAGAAAAGCTTGATCATACCATCAAAAGTAATCCTATTTTTCTCTGGTCAAACAACACAAAGAATGGAAACTAAAAACAGAGGAGGATTTTTCCTTGTTTGTATCCTTTTAAACTCTCATGTCTCCATTTCTATGTCTACTGGCGGAATTGTTGTAATATGAATTGGCAACCTTGGTTAATTTGGTAGTTAGTATCTCTGTTTTTCTTCTTAAATTATGTAAAAAAGTTTGTGAATGTTGTTTATTAAAAAAGCCATAATATTGTTGGAGGAAGTGGGGTTAAAGATAAACACATCCATTGCTTTTAATAAGCAGTAGAAATATACTTGATTTTCAAAAAGATGTGCCCTGCCAGCATGTGGTTGTATTATTTCTTTTATGTGGAAGAGAATTTCTGATGGTGATTCTTGTGGCCCAAGGTAGAACCGAACCAAGAGTTCCATGGGTTGGTATGTGAAGGGGCAAATGTTCTTCCATCAAAATTTATGGAGGATGCTTTCCGTGATGGATATGGTAGGTTTTATTGTATCTTTAATTTTAAAAGTTATAATTTTATCCTAAAAAGAAGAGACTTTTCATTTGGACTTTTACATGTGTATGATCCTTTAGATCAATTTGAATGCTGCTCATATAAGACTGTCATTCTTTTGTTTGTGGTGTTAAGTTGTGCAGGAAAAGTGGTTAATATAAGGAGATTGGATGAGGTGATAAACTCCATCAATGGCTGGTACATGGAGCGGGGTCTATTTGGCTTGGTTCGTTACAATCTTTCTTTTCCTTGGTTTTAGAGTTTATAATGAATATACCTTCATGGTTTAAATGGTGGTCCAGGTTTCTGATGTTGAGATCTTTCTGGAGGAATTTTGAAGTTACATGTTGCAGAAGCTGAGGTTAATAATATATCCATACGATTCCTGGATAGGAAGACGTAAGTGCCTGGCATGATTTTTGTTATATATTGTCAGAATACATCCTTTGAGGATTGTAGTTTAACTTCAAGAACCAAGAACAGATACAAATGAAGGGATTTTCGAAAATAAGTTTCTTATATTTATTTTTCAGCGGTGAACCGACCACAGGGAAGACAAAGCCTGAAACAATACTTAGACAACTTACTACCAAGAAAGGACAGGTGGTGTAATTATGATATTCATCACAAAATTGTTTTAGCATAACTAAGATTTTGGTGTTTCTTTTGAAGAAAATATACTATGGCCATCTCTTTGTGGCTTCAACAAAGAATATGTCCTGTTTGGAATTTCCAGTTGTTATCTCTTTCCAATTTATTCTTTGCAGCTAAATCTTGCACTCCTTTTAGGACATCTACATGTTTGTCTCTGATTGAAGAATTATGTCTACAATGTTGCTTTTGTAGGTCTATAGCATGCTTCAAGGAAAGAGAGATGTGGAGACTGTTTTAACCATGGGAATCATGGAAGATGTTAGCATCATACCCCAACCGCTGGAGGTGAACTCGTTGATGTCTGTCCAACTCATATATTGAAAATTCTCTTGTCCCCCACACTACAAGCTTTGTGATCTTCTACTACTACTCGATTAGCTTTGGATAGATATTCTCAGAATTTAGAAGAATGAATCATGTATATTTCATAAAATAATGTGTACGAAGGTCAAATTTATACATAGCAGCCCTAGTATCAATTTAGGAAACTAATTAAGCCAAATCTCACATTTATGTGGTCTCCTAACCAAAAAAGGAATGTTAGCAGTCAAATCCACATTTATGTGATCTCCTAACCAAAAAGTAATGTTAGTTGTATAGGTCTAATTCTAGGAAAATAAAAAATACACTTTCCTAAAAAAGCTAACTAATAAATTACTTGTATTTGTCTACAGATACAAAGCATGCATATATATATTTATGACCTGTAAATGTTATCATTCTTGATGATTTCTTAAATTAGGTTTTTTTCACTCTCCTTTTCTATTAGATTATTTGTATATGCTGTTCAATTGGTTTTTTATGTGTGTGTGTGTGTGGGTTTTATTTTTTATTTTTCTTTTAACTTTTCTTTTTGTCTTCTCTATTAGACACTGGCAAGGTGGATCTGATAATGAATGTCGTTGAGAGGAAAAGTGGAGGGTTCTCTGCTGGTGGTGGCATATCAAGCGGGTAATGTTCTATTTCCTTCCTAGTGTGAAATTTTCTTAGGACAAATTCTATTCCTTCATCATACCCTAATGGAATCAAATTTTGCTGCTATTACCTGTAGGATAACAAGTGGCCCTCTTTCAGGTTTAATTGGGAGGTAAAATGCTATCTGCATTGTTGATGGCACATATTTTGTTTATTGTCTTGGTAAAAAACCTTGCCTTTCAACTCATTGCCATGAGCATGAGGTCTCTTGTGTATGTTACTAGTCCAGGCAGTAGACTTAGCTAATATTTATGTGTTGCATTCTGTTTGGTTGCCTGCTTAGGGGTTTTATCCACAAACAGCAGCAAAACACCCGAAACTCAAGCCAGTGAAACATCTGTTACCTTTACCATTTCCCCCCTTTACAACTCAAAATTTATTTTTCCTTCACCCAAAGTATCCATCCATCCATCCATCCATCTTTCTATTTCTTATCATTGATGCATGTTGAGATAAAAGATGGTCATGGTTTTGGGTTGTGAAAAATACCTTTTGGGTTTGAGAGAGAGGACAATGCATGAAAGAATTTTGGAGCTATGGTCATGAGTGAGCTGCTGTCTTCATTTGTAAGGCAAATTCTGAAAAACTCATCAGATAGGTTTATTGTTTTTTTAACATAGAAAATCATTATGGATGGCTAGACAATATGGTGTTCTTTAAGTGTAGTTGAACTGTCTTTTTGCAATTTCTCGTGGTGGCTATTGTTTTCATTGCTCAGTTTTTTTAATGCCTTGTTCTATCTTGCAGAAAGGTTCATTGATTGTCAACTTGAAGTCCTTGATCTTTATATTTTTCTTTTCCCATTAATGCCAAAAAAAAAAAGGGAATAAATTCTTCAAGACATTGTTTTGTCACACAATTTTAAGCACTTTCTGTTAGATAGTTTTCTAGTGGATTATGTTTAACTGTGTTAATCTACCGCAAAAAATTGGATACTACTTTGTGCATCACACAATTATCTGGTTGTTTATTCAGGTTAATAAGCAATTTTATGTAGATTTTATTTGCAGTAGTGGGGCAAATTGCATCCATAAGGTTTTTTTTTTTTTTTTTTTAAGTCATGTTGGATTTTCTTCATGCTAATGGGGAAAGATTGCATAAATGGGCTTCGTGAACTGGTGTCGATATATCCCCATTTCCCATATGGCCAGTCTATCACCACCAAACCCACCCTGTT
Source organism: Combretum micranthum (assembly GCA_024138025.1). Classification (NCBI taxonomy): domain Eukaryota; kingdom Viridiplantae; phylum Streptophyta; class Magnoliopsida; order Myrtales; family Combretaceae; genus Combretum; species Combretum micranthum. Next base: position 507,546 of record JAMXBD010000706.1, read on the forward strand.
CCACCCCAAAATGATCTCAACTCCACCCGGTTCTCATCATTTTTGTATATGCATCTACATTGCAGCTTTGCATACTCTCATAGGAATGTTTTTGGGAGAAACCAAAAACTGAACATCTCTTTAGAGAGGGGTCAAATAGATTCAATATTTCGCATCAACTATACAGATCCATGGATTGAAGGGGATGATAAACGAACATCTAGAACAATATTGGTTCAGGTAATCTAACTTTCTCCATGTCAAGTCAAATTAACCTTAGTAATTTTTCTAACTGACGTGACCTCTTGTCAGAATTCAAGAACCCCTGGGTCACTTGTTCATGGTAATCAACCTAATAACAGCAGCCTGACAATTGGACGGGTCACTGCTGGTATAGAATTCAGCCGCCCAATTAGGCCTAAGTGGAGTGGGACTTCTGGGATCATTTTTCAGGTGAGCATAATGATTGTTTTAGGCTTTGCCAGATTCCCATGCTTGTTTTGGTAGTGAATGCCTATCTTTGTTGGTCACTGAAAAATGATTTCTCTTTTAATTTACTAGTTGTGCTGTCTGTTTCTGCTTCCAAAAATAGTTGGTGGGTGAAGTGATTCCCTAAGATTTACCCATAAAAGTTACTGTCTGGGCTTTCTTGCATCCAGTAGACTCACACCTGTCTGCCCTGTTTCCAAGGTTTCATTCAATCAGTTTAGCCCATTTCTAGGTAGTTTGTCCACTGTTTCTAGGCGTAAATATCTATATTACTCATGGCATTATTTTGAGTTACTGTTTAGCTTCTACTGTGACATTTAGATTACTAGCATTAGGAGAAGCATTTATCGTGCGAAATAGATCACCATTTAACAAAACAGCCTCATTTGTGGGGAATTTTGGCAAATTTTGCAATCTACGATGGCAGCTTAGTTTGGCACAATTAATGGTCTCTTTGGATTGTGTATTTTCATTTGTATCCGTATTTGTATTTGGTTTGAATTTGTATCTTATCTGTATCTGATCTATTTGATCTATTTATGAGTAGAAAATGTTTGTTTTTCATCTGTATTTGTTTTTGACGAATTGTCTATTTGAAAATGACAAATAGAGTTGCCAATACAATCAGAAAAAAAGATAAAACAAATAGAGCCTAAGCTACAATGTGCCCCTTCTGTAAAAAGTCATTGAGGGCATAGTGTTAGTGTCACCTATTAGGTTTGTTTTAAGCTGATTTAGTGATTGCTTCAAATGTGTGTTGCAATATGTGATGATCTCTCTACTTAAAATTTATCTATAATTGTGTCTGAAATGTGAAGTTTAGAATATACATTAGGATGTTCTTCTAACTGTATGTTCATTTAATATTTGTCTAGCATGCTGGTGCTCGCGATGAGAAAGGGAATCCTGTTATTAAAGATGTTTATAATAGCCCTCTGCGAGGTATAAATCATATAGGCTCATAGACGACTGGATAGTTTTCTTGTGTTTCTATTCTGCAAGATCATGTAATTTTCGTTTGTCTTTTCCTTGTCACTTTTCAGTGGGAACACACATGATGATACACTGCTAGCCAAGGTTGAGACTGTCTACACAGGATCAGGTGACCATGGTTCTCCAATGGTTAGTCATCTACAGGCCTTCTTTAAGCTTTTCTTCTGCTTCTCTTTTACGGTCTCATAAAGGTTGTCATTGCAGCTTGTATTCAACATGGAACAAGGTCTTCCTATCTTGCCGAGTGGCTGTTTTTTAACAGAGTGAATGCTCGAGCACGAACAGGAATTGATATTGGCCCTGCCCGATTTCTTCTAAGGTACCCATAAATGCTTCTCATTGTGAAAAATTTATTCCCAGTGATTGAAAGTGCGACTCTAAGCAGTGGTTGCTATTAATGTTTGCTGAGTTTATGTCACGTTTTCTCTTTCAAACTTAAGCATCATTTTACTGAATTTTCTGGTTTTCTTCTTTAGTTTGTCTGGTGGTCATGTGGTGGGTAATTTCTCCCCTCATGAAGCATTTGCTATTGGGGGAACAAACAGTGTGAGAGGATATGAAGAAGGAGCTGTTGGTTCTGGTCGATCATATGTTGTTGGCTCCGGAGAAGTTTCATTTCCTCTGGTAGGTGGTGGCAGCAATACTTAACACATATTGTTTCTTTTTTTATTATGTTAAGGGACATTTATTTATAATTGATTAGAAAGATCTTTGTCTTCTCTTGGCTCCTGCCATCTATTTTTACTACAGGGAAAAACATTAGGTGATATGCACACTTCGTATCTTGTCCTGCCCTGCATTGTTTTCCTGTTTGACTGCTGTATTACTTGTCAAACCTTTTAGATTTGTTTACCCCTTCTTCACCTGCTATCTTCATTGATTGAAAAGATCTTATATACTGAGGATCATAGTGGGAAAAAAGAAAAAAAGCTAATTACCAAAAAGAAAGAGGCAAAAATTATTCTCTTTATGAATAACTGCAATATTATAATTCATGCCATGGAAATGATGAGATACTGAACAATGATATAGATGAAAAGATGAAATTTGAAAATAGGACATGATTTAAATGGTTTTGTTGGAGTGGAAGAACCACATTCATAGCCCATGAAGATGTTTAATGGATTTTTCAGGGGTAGAGAGTGGAGTTTTTGTGGTATCATTAAATTTATAATGTACACGATACTCAGTTCATGAGTACTTCAGGTATCAGTAATTATCCTCTGAAAAATGATATATGCTGAGTCCATAAGTACATGCCATGGAGGTTCTGGTTGTACAAAAATAATGTGGCACATGATTTTGTTTTTTGGTAATTTGCTGTTTGATGTTGTTCATTGATAATTGTAGATTTCATATGGTATCCTCCAAAGTATTGGCCTCCTGTGGGGCCTGCCTAACCTGGTGATGAAATATCTCATCCCTCATATGCATTATTTCATTCCACTGATGTGTTCAACTATTGGCCAATAAATCTTGATATGGCTGTGTGCTCATTCATCTAGTAGTGGGCCTTGTACCCCTCTATTTTGTTGAAAATTTTTCCTTTTTTCTGTAAGGTTCTACCTTTGGAAAGGTGCCATCATCCAGTGATCTTCTAAAAGAAGAAGCCTGTACAGATATATTGTCAGCTCAAAATTCTGATGATTGTGTAAACATGTTTTGCAGTTGGGACCTGTTGATGGAGCTATTTTTGCAGACTATGGAAGTGATTTAGGGTCAGGGCCCACTGTACCTGGTACTTTCTCTTCTCCCAACCTTTCCCCTCCTCTTCAACTCCCATCCCCAATCCTCTCATGTCCCATGCACCCACGCTTTCTTGTTTGCATGAACATTTGCTTGTGTTCCTAATTGTCATTCTAAGATTTCTTCGCACATGAAAATCTGGGATTGTTGATTGTCATCTTATGGTATTGGAAAAGGTTGAACAGTTTATACCCAAATTATGTAGCTGTACAAAGTTAAATTCATAATTTTTTCAAGCTTAAGCTTAACTACCTATGGAATCTCAATGATTGTATACCTTTGCAAATTTATGGATGATTGGTTGAAAGGACATTGACCTTCTTTAGGATTAGCTTTAAGTTGATAAGTCATGAGGGGGTGCTTGTACTGTATGAGATCATAAAAACGTACATGATAAAGCTTACGACAGCCCAAATTTCATAAAAATGCCATCTGCTGAGCCAAAGATGTTAAATGCAAAATAGCAAACGGAGAGATTTGTTTCTATACTAGTAGAACTCTCTTACCTTTTTCATTTCAAATATCCAAAAAAAATAGGAAGAGGATATAGGTAAAGGGTGCTTGTGAGTTGCCTTGCTTGTTACTTATTCTTGACCATGCTTGCATACACCCAAACATATGCCCATTAGGGAAAATATTGGGTGTGCAATATTTGTGATAAAGGAATATTTAGGAGAAGGGGGCTGACATCCTACGCTTGCCCTGTATAAATGCCCAAAATTCATTAATGTTGTATTGTGAACTGAAGATGTGAAATATAAAACATCAACCCAGGGATTTGTTTCCATACTAAAGGAACTGCTATTGTTTTTGTTCATAATAGCCAAAAACCTACAAAGAGGATATAGGCAAAAGAGTTTTGAGTTCCCATCCTTGTTACTCTTTCTTAACTGTGTTTGCCTATGCCCTGACAAATGTCCATTGGGAAAAAAAAAATGGGTCCATAAAAATTGAGAAAGGATAATGTAAGAGGGCTGGCACCGTAGATTTTCTTTATATAATGAGCATCTTTTAACAGATACATGTCCACTTTCTTGAAGATACATTGCTAGAGCTGGTACTTTTAGATTTTTGCTCTATAGATAACAAATGATAAAAGGACTTTGCTGTAAATAACTCTGAAGAATTCAAGATCAAGTGTAGGTCAGTGTCCCTCATGCTATCCATCCACTGAAAATTGAAACTAATGTTCTTTGAAAGCCATAAATGCTCTTAAGTCTTGAGCTATGCATTCCTAATAAATTGCAAATCTTTTGAGGATAACAACCTGGCACACTTTTCTAGTAGTAATACTTTCTTATATTACAATTCTCGGATACAGATGTTCTTTTATGTGAAAAAAGCTTTTGGTCAAATCACCCTATGTCATGAGCATTAGAAAAACATCTAGATTCCTTGAGACATTGCTTAACTTCAATATTTTATGCTACCAAGCCAAATGCATACACTGCTTCAAAAGCTTACCAATGTCATTTTCTTGGCAATCCTCATTAAATCGAACTATGACTGGCCTAATCGTGTTGATTCATGCTGCAATCAGATTAAATGTGGTTCTCCTTCCCCTGGCAATTTTGGTTTTTTGTCTTCATAAATTGTGTTTGGTGCTGTTTTTTCATATGAAGGATTACCATTTCATAATATTCTTATTTTTTTTTTGGGCTTGGAGGTTTTAGGATACTAAAACTTGACCTAGCAATTTGTTTAAGTGCAACATTGACTAAAAAACATAGAAATTTGGTTTCGTGTAATATTCATCGTGAAAGCAGGGTATGTCACATTGGCACTGGTTTTGTTGGCACATGTTTTCAAATACCCATTTTGTCGTTTTCCCATGTGGTTCTATTAGCTATAATGCTTATTTTTAAAATCTGAAGCGCTTCCCCGATATCCCTTTGTTGTCCTGTTAGGTGATCCTGCTGGGGCTAGGCTTAAGCCTGGAAGTGGCTATGGGTATGGGGTTGGCATCCGTGTTGATTCACCATTGGGTCCCCTGCGACTTGAGTACGCATTCAACGATAGGAAAACGGGGAGATTTCACTTTGGGGTAGGCCACCGGAACTAGTGCTGTTTTCAAATCAACCGCTGCTTTTGTTAATGTCCTTTGGAAGATTCTCCTGAGAAGAGCTGCATTTTCTTTGTGTTAAATCGATATCCGTGCTATTAGCAAATAGGCAAAGTGATAATAAGCAACTTAGGGCGACTTGTTAAGAGGCAAACCAAATAAATTTCGTTTATGTTATTTTTTTTTTCAAGTGTTTTTTTGATAGAATATGTAATTAATCTTTATATTTTTTTCCTTTTCTTTTGTATTGTTTTTAACAAGTGCCTTAGAACACTTAATTATTGCAACTTCATCCAATTTATTATCACCTCTGCTTTACTGTACCAATAACTGCTATTACTACATCCTGTTTCTGTTGTCCTGAAGCTTAGTACAAATCTGAAAATGTATTAAAAGTTCACGCCCACTTGAAAAGGGGATTCTGCGGTTTCGTTCAACAAAGGACAGGTACCTTTTGACTGGCGAATTGTTCAGGCCATATAAAAATTTAGAAGCATGGCTACACAAGTGGCTCTTGTTAAAATATTTTAGGGAAATAATGTTACGATTGTTTTTTGGATTTTGATAAAATATTCTATTAGTTATCTGAATTTTAAGATTGATCAATTTAATACTTAAATTTTGAAATTAATCAATTTAATACCTGAAGAATTTTTTATGGATGTTAACTGTATTTTTATGGGTATTAAATTGATCAATTTAAAGTTTTTTATATATCAAATTGATTAATTTTAAATTTTAAGTATTAGATTGATTAATTTAAAAAATATTTAATTGTATATTTTGTTAAAATTTAGCTATAATTTGTGATATTATTTTAATATTTTAATATGTTTACATGTGTTATTAATATCATACGGTTCTTTTATGGGCAGATGTTTGAAGTTCCAACGGCTAAAAACAATATTGTCAGAACTGGACTGGGGTTTGATCAGGACAAGCTAGGGGGTCAAGGTCAAAGGGTCGGATCGGGTTCAACCAATGGTTGAATTGGGGTCACGAAAAAATAAAAATACAAGGAATAATTTAATTATAAAAGATCAATATATATGTAATCACTCAATTAAATCTATATTTGGATCAAATTTATCAATTTATTATTAAATAAATATGATTTAATGATTATATTTTATAAATTTATAATAAAGTATGAATAAATATTTTAATTTTTAATTTTTAAATTATTTTTGTATCCGGATCAATCGGTCCGGGTTGACCTGTTCAACCCGGTTTGACCCGGGTCAATCCGGGTCTCGCCTGTTCGTTCTAAAAACGAGTTTGAGGCGAGACTGGTCCGGTATTACTACAGGTTCCAGTCGAATCCGGTCGAACCGGCCAGTCCGGGCCGGTTGTGACAACCATGCTAAAAGATCGGTTCACACCACATTTAGAAGATGGACTGAAAATGTTTCATCATTCCTTCGTCTTTATTTTATCGTGAATCAGAGCCCCTTGCACTACCGGGTCCTCGTACATCAATCCATCATTGTTCTGGACGTCCAAACTTGTTCTCTTCCCGATGAATTTGGTCGATCAATCGAACATTTAAAATTGTCAATTCCTGTCTGCCTTTTCTGGCTGCATGTGCATCCTGCCATTTTGAAAGCTCATAAAGTACGGAGATTCGTAGGCTTATGTGTCGATGCTGGCAGGAACGGAACATCTTTGGGGTGTTTTCTGAGAACTCTCTCTTATTGTACCATGAGAGCTTGTGGTGCCCAGGTATCTGTCATGAGTCCTGTCATTGGCATCTAACACGATACCATTTCTAAGATTAATCATATTAAGCTTGTAAATTGTACGTCCATACTGCCAAATTTAATAGGAATGTGGCGCCATTTACATGATTAAAATTTGTCTGGCTGTACCAACCAATCCTTTGCCGATGTTTAATTTCTTTTGATCTTTTAATTTTTGTAATACGATGTTGCCTCCAAGAAAAACACGAGTCGAGCTGAGCTTTTGATAGTTCGGGTTCTACTTGTTTAAAAATTATTGAGCTTGATTTGAATTTTTTGTTAAGCTTGAAATTCAGAGTTGAGCTCGGTTCATTTAGTTAAACTAGCTTCATTTCAAGCTCGACTGAATTTTTTTTTTTTAATATCAAGTCTAGCTCAGATTTTGTCGAATTTGAAATTTAAGCTTGAACTCAAACTTTTTGTATAGTTTATTTTCTATTTTTTAATAAAAAAAATAATAGAAGAGCCACTAAATATAAAAAAAACATATATATTAGATAGAAATTAGTTTTTAGTATTTTAACTATATATTTATATACAACATATCATAAATATGAAATTCACAATTATGTAAATAAGCTTCACGAGCTTGTTAATAATTTTATTAACAAGCTTACTTAGGATTTTATTCATAAAACTAAATGAGCTTGTTTACAAATTAGCTTATAAACCTAAATTGAAGTTCGAGTTTACCTTGTTTAGATAAATAGATTTTATTTAAAGTTCGAGTTCAACTTGAACACTGATTGAGTTCAAGTCAAATTAAGCTTAAAATAAGTTGAGTTTAAATATCTTGCAAGACTTATTTGCAGCCCTATTAAGTGACACTTAATTTAGCTGTAGTACGGTTCAGACTCTTGCTAAAAAGTTTACTTTAAACCCATAATTCAACTAGAAAAGATTCAAAGAAACTTGATAATCTTAGATGACTAGGACCCAATTTACCTTTCATCAAATATGAACTTCCTTTACTTGTCTTTCTCTTTGTTGAGACAGATTAAATGAGAAAATCCAGCCCCAGGGGGTTATTTTACATGGGTGGACAAGATTTGATGGGAAGAACAACAAACAAGTCCGATGCACGAACGAAATTCAAGTTAGATAATTGAGGTTACGTTTCCTCTTGTTTCTTTTCAATTTCCTGTACCACGCACGAGGACGAAATACCAGAAGATGGCAACTATTGGACCGTTTGACTGACTACATGTGTAGACTGGACATATTACTTATATGGACTTTATTGTAAGTACCGCTCCTTTTAATTCACGCATTGCATGCAAGGGGAAACAGAACAGGAGAACACACGACATGGGAGGGCAGCCTTATCCCTTTTGGCAATTACAGTTGTCAACATAAAACACACCCATCAAACATTAGAAATTCTTTCTCTGGACAAATTTTAAGCATTAAACTGATTCCAATGTTCATATTTGTATATATTCCTATCTTCTAATTGAGTTTTATTCTAGGTTATGGGGAAATTAAAATTTTAATGGCAAATGCCTCATTTGGTGAATTTGTTAATTTGTGAAATTAACATCTTGAAGTTTAAATGTTTTAATTTACTATATATAACTTTTCAAGTTCATTCATAATACTTAGATGGAACAATTGATTGCAAAAATATGTAAAATCTGGATAGCTAATTGCAAAATTTAGTAAAATTCAACTAGTTAATTGAAAAATGTGTAAAATTTATGTAGTAAATTAAAACTTTAAACTTTAGATAGTTAATGTATATATGACAATTATCAAAATACAGTACCAGAATGTGTGTATAAAACAGGACAAGAAGGAGAAATATACCTATACGTATATCATGGGTTGGTAAAGCGATATAGTACGGTATGTTACGTTTGTAATAAGCGATATTTAGAGCTATATCACATTTAACACTAGCAATATGTATATCGCTTTTAAGACCTATGATATAGTAATAATATTGAAACTTGATATCGTGATTTATTCACACGATTTGTGTATGAAATCCGATATCCTATTTTACAAATACAATTTTATAAGATATTGATAATTAATTGGATGGTTTAGATTAGTTCATAACTAACTTAACTCAATCGACGATCAAAGGTCATCATCTTTTGATGGAGTCAATTCTTTGAATTTCTTGAAGAGAAATAAGTCAATCTACATCTCCTTTGTGTAGACATTTTGACATGAATTTCTCTGATCATTTTCTCCTCAGTTTCTCCGAAAGAACGATAGAAAGGAACTTCTAAAGTTTCTATAAGTTTGGTGTCGAAATCAAAGAATAAAATTTATATTCTTGTTTTTAAATCATTTTCTTGTATGTCAAAATAGAAATATCATCTTTAGCAAACTTCACATGAGATCCATAAAACTCTCACGGATAGCATTTATATACCTCTAAGTTCTCGTAGTTTCCCCGTCATTTGGAAAATTTCCAAAAATATTAAAGAATTTACAAAGATGGCTAATAGTGAAGGAACAATCCTAAGTGACGACTTGAAAGGGGGTGCAATAATGCAAGAGTAGTTATTGTGGTACGATGATTTCCAGGTAATTATAAAGTGGCCCTTCAAATGTAAAAGATGTCCTGTTTTTGCATGAGTTGTGAATTGTTTATGGGAGACAAATGCTCAGACTAATTAAACAGATTGCAGTTGTATGCTGAAGTCACTTTATCATGAATAACAAGAGATATTTTGGAGATTATATTTCATGTTTAGCATCATTTAAAAAAGAATGTATAAATACAATTTGACTGAAAGATATTAAATAATTATCAATGCTGTATCAAATGTCAGATATATGGTATAGGTTTTATATGTATCATATTTTGAAAATATGATACATGTGTAATTATTGTGTATAGCATGTTGGATATGCAATATAACTTCTTTATATATATCTCAGTTTAAAAGTGCGATACACATGTAATTATTGTGTATCACATGTTGGACATGCGATATTGTTAAATTAATTTAACTTTTAGTGGCCCATGTAACTTATTATATGATTCTAGTATAATTAGGTCTAATATGATGGTCATTAGGTATAATAGTAATTAGAGTCAGGGAGGTTGAAATCCCTCCCCTATCCCTATCTTTAAAAACGGACAATTACAAATAAGGGTGGACAAAAAAATCAACTGAATCAGATCAAATCAAAAATATGGTTTTTTTTTTTTTTTAACAATTTGGTTTAAAATTTTCCAAATCGAACCAATCGTAAATTTATGGTTTGGTTTGGAAGGTAAACCAAATCAATTCGTAAAACCAAACCAAACTGTTTTAGAAAAATATAATAATATTTTAATTGTAAGTTATAATTATAGATTTTTTTTATGATGATTGATTAAAGGTCATATATGTTCATATGATTTCATTTGATATTTATTATTTGGTAAATATTGATTAAAATTAATTAATTTTTTTTAATTTTTTTTTAGGCTCATGATATATATATTTTTATTGTGATGAACAATTGTTTTTTTAATAGTTTTTAACTTTATAAAGTATGAAATTTATTTATTTAGTTATAAAATTTTATTATAAATTAATTGTTTAATGTATTTTTTCAGCGGATTAGTTTATTCATTGATGAATTTTATTGATAGATGATTTTTATTTTATGATTGACTTGATGGTTTTATTAAAAATTAAAAATTATGACTTACTATATATTGGTTGATGAATGTATTTTATTGGTAGAGAACTGATTTTATAGAGAACTATAGATTAAAATATGATGTATTCATAAAGTATTTTGTCATGGTTTATAATATAAATTTTGTAAAGTGATATAAATATTTAAATATCTACACAAATGTGAAAAAACTAGAACAAAAAAATTTTTAGTTAGAATTTTAAATAATCCATAATCTAAACAGAACCAAACCGTTATTTAATGGTTTAGAAAATTTCTAATCCGAACCAAAACCGTTACTTATTGGTTTGGTTTGGAATTGAAAGAAAAAAAAAAAAAACCATGCTGTAAATTAGGGTTTGGTTGGTTTTAGAAAAAAAACCAAACCGATCCATGCCGACCCCAAATTACAGAGAGTAAGATATCCTATCTTTTCAAACGTTCTCACTTTTCTTCACATCAAAGAAACAAACAATGATAGAGCAGAGAAGGGAGAAATTCATTGAGAAAAACTTGAATTTTTTTCTTCTTCTGGATTGACAAATCAATCAATGGATAACTGTATGTTCCTAAATCATCTTATACAATAAAACGAAATTAGCTATTTTTATAATGTTTAAAATCTATTATAGAAATATTAAATTAACTATAACTTTTTGTATAAATTTTCTAGACTAAATTGCTATACCACATGTCTGATATGCAATACATATGCAAATCCAACGATGGTAATTTGCTAATTTTTTTTCTTTAATTTGTATTTTCGTAAATTTTTTTAAAAACCTCTTTCACTCGATAATTTGAGTCAAGAATTATGTAAATAGAATCCTGACGTGGACTGAGATTTCCTTTAATATGCATCACCTTTATACAAAAAGGAAATAAAACAAATTGTGAAAAGTAGATAAATCGATCGGTTTCGGACTGTGTGCTAAATCACGTGCCAACCAACTTATATGAGATATTGTTCTTTAGAACTAATATTATGTGATAATGCTGGATTGCTGAGTGAAAACTACGCTCCTTATGGAATTATGAAATTTACAAACTTGTCTTTGAGATAATGGATAATAAACCGTATATTTTTTAAAAGTTTGATGAACATGAAAAAAAATTTGTGTATTATTTCTATAATTATGTATTAAAAAATTAAAGATTTCTTTTCGTGAAAATCTAAAAATGAAAAAAAAAAAAATATCGATAGTTTTTTTAGGTAGGGGTAGATTGGAGTTTTAAGGGCGAAGGGTAAATATGGTATTGTATGAATATACTCTTAACATTAAAGCAAATAGAGCCTTGCAACAAGTAAAGTAAAAGGAATTATTTTTATAATAGACTTGTTGTTAATAATTAAATCCAGTTTGATATTTGTCCACCTATAGTTAAATAAATTTGCCTAACATAAAATTAGTATATTATCTTTATGATCTCGGCATGAGTATAGAATATGAAAATCTCTACTTATCAAGCCACTGTAAGTCTTAATTAAAATACTTAAACAATAATACAAAGAATCAAAGTCTTATCAAGCGATCATAATCTAATAGGGTAAATTATATCAAAAGGAATCAATGTTTAAGGCTAAGTTCATTTGAGGTATCAATATTTTATGTGGTTGAAAAGAGATGTCAATGTTTAGTAAAATGAATCAAATAAAATATCAATAATTGACATTGATGAAAATTTAAAAGATTTAATTATAAACTGATTTAAACATTGATACATCAAATGAACTTTACAAAACGTTGATGTCTCATTTGATATAGTTTGCAAAATGTTTACATTCCTTTTTTATTACTCAAAATATTGATACCTTAAATAAATATACCTTCGATACTTTCTAATATAATTTATCTTCAACCATATATTATCACTTACTAATGTCGTAGGACAACAAATCTTAGTTTAAGGGGATGTAGCTATCATATGTTTGATATATTGTGTATCTGGCTTAAGGTTTAATAGGAAAATCTAAATTAAGTAAACACTAATATAATATTAAAGGTGTAGAGACGTGGAGGGGTAAAATGATGAGTCAATGAGTTTGATTATTATATGAACAACACTATAATGAATAATTCAATTTTTTATAAATTGCTAATAAGAGACGGAATGATAGAGGAATTGGTTAATGAAAAATGACTTCCGATGGTAGCCATTTTTGATATTTAACACTCGAACCACCATGTCATTGCCCACAGTAAAGTAAATGTCGAAAAGTTTAGAGATATTGAGTTAAGACATGGGTGTGTGATTGACTTAATTGAAGAGGGGGTTATCACTAAAACGTACGTTAAGACCAGGAGCAATTCAATGAATCCTGTGATGAAAACATTATTAAGACATTGGGTTAAGGAGAATTCGGTTAAAATTAGTTTAAAACCCTATTAGTTTATTGTAATGAGAACCTTACTTTATTATCATACACTACTAGTTTAGAAGTTTAAGAAAAAACAGCAAGCATTATTAACAAAATGTAATGATTAAATACTATAATATCTTATAATGGATTGATTATGTATTTGAAGTTTGAATTTGTTTTGAAGATTGCACTTATATAAATATAGAAGTGATACTGTTTTATGGTTATTTCTTATAAATGTTCATGAAATGGAGATGACAAACTTTTATGCGAAATTAGCATACACTAATTCTTGATACAATTTTGAGGATAATGGAAGTGTGTAGACATAAGTCATAATTTGTATGAATAGTAATACTTTAACAAATCCAGCAATTCAATGTGCAAGGATTGTGCTAGCAGAGGTTGACTTAATTGGTAAGGATTGAGCTTATAATCCTAGTGATTATGGGATCGATTCTTACTATGGACAAATGTGCCTTTTCTTATGCTTGCGTCATGGATCGATCCTTGTTAATATTAGGACGTTGTTGATAGGTTATCTGTCATTCACTTAAGGATATGGTGTTATCTGGGTTGGTCTTCTTATTATGAATAAAAAAATGTTGCGGTCTTCTGTGACCGGAGTCAAGACCATCCAAAATATTTTCATGATAAAAGAAAAAAGTATAAGAACTGCAACTTTCCCTTTGTTCTTCTTACCTTGTTTATTTAACAATGTTATAATTTATTTATATGAGTATACTTTATGGGGCCATAGGGAGGCAGGATGTCTGGCAATGTGAATAATGGAAGTAGTGGAGAAGGAGGGAGAGAGAAATACAAAGTAGAGAGAGAGAGAGAGAGACCGACTGATGACATGCATTTATGGGAGCAGTGAATTTTTGAATAATGATTTAAGCACCATCCGAATTCAATTCCTACCCCATCCACAGATTGCGTAGTGCGTACCCACAAGACCCGGTCCAACGTAGTTCGTACCGATGCCACTCCATACGTGTCGGCTCCCGAGCCAGTCCAACGTGGCTTGCATTGATGGTGTCTTTATGTTATGGCGTGGCCAATTTGCTAATGCAAAAGAATGTGTCCAGGTCCACGTCCATGTCCCGACATGGTGTGAAAAACGAAAACCTAGAGCTACAAAGGCTTAGGGCTTATCTGCAGTGAACGTACCATCTCTTTAACCTTACAACTAAACCATCCCGTAGGTTCCAATGGCATTAATGCTCTGAATAAATTAATTAATAGCGTATAAATATTGGGGAAATATTAACATGTTGATAGCTATATAAAAATTATTGATAAATATGATGAGTAGTATTAGAACTTCGATAAAATATATAATTAAGTATTCAAATTTTAATATTTATTGATTTAATATTTAATTTTCTTTTTTTATGTATGCCAACTGTATTTTTGTCATATTGGTTAAGAATATTATGTAAGATGACGGTATTAACGAATTTGATGGATGTTTTATTAGTATGTTTATTTTTATATAGTAAATTAATCGATTTTAATGCTTATATTTGATTGCATATTTTGCTAAAGTGCATTAACTAAAAAATTATACATTGTTATAATGATATTAGTATTTATTAAGCACTCATTTAAACATGTGACGTGCTCATAGTATTGATTGATTGATTGATTTTTTATTTTATTTATTTTTGCCTTCTTTAGTTCTATTCGTGTAAAATTCTTTGCTAGACTTTATCCATAGATCAAATCTGTTAGTAATCATACTACCAGCTGGTATCAGCTAAAAAGCAACTATTGGATCCTTTTCATTGAACTATTATCCAGTTCATATTAAATAATCTTTTCTTTCTTTCTTTTTTTTTTTTTGAAGCAACAGCGAATACGAACAATGATGCTTGTATATAAATTTATTTATTTTAATGGTATCTGGGAATACACATAATCATGGTTTTAGGCCATTTTAATTTGCATCTTATTTAAATTTATATATATATATATTTAGAAATATTACGTTTGGATATTAGTTATCTGATTTCTATTATATAACAAAGTTAATGTTTCGATAAATATCTTTTTTTATATGATAAAATAATTATGGTAAAGAAGATGATTCTAGAATAAGAATTCAAATGTTATATAATGCACAATGTTTTTCATCTAAGAAGTAACGAAAAAATTATCCACTAAATCTCAAACTCTGATTTAAACCATCCTATAAGACTTGTGGAGTCTTATACATATATATATATATATATATATATCGGTTTAGGTTTGGACTTCGGCTTTACATATTATAAATATATGGCTTTTTTTAATCATACTAACAAGCCTTAAGGCAATATAATGAGAAACAAGAAAAGATGAAAAGACTTTCAACTTCTTTCTTAAGAGCTAATGAACCTTCGCAAGCGATCTTAATTGTATATGATACTCAACTTTTTATTAAATCATAATAATAATAATAATCTGGTACTTGGTTTCAGAAGCCAGTTGTTTGCCGTGAAAACGAATGGGTCCAAAAGCTAGCAAAGGGCTATGGAAGAAGCTTTATATAATTATTTGTTTGGGTGGCCGGTTATTAATATCGAAACCAGAGGCAGATGTTTTCAATCCACACAACAAAACACAGACATGAGGTTGGTTTCATGGAACATCTCAAACCACACGTGCTGTCTTGGAAACCCTCAAAAATTACACAAACGCACACGAGAAGCTAAACCTAAGTCAAAATTTGCGAGACTTTTGTTTGCAAAATTTGGCAATGTCTAAAACCCTTATCTCGAGCATGCTCTTGGGGTCGTAATATTTATGTATATCTTTCTCCATGCATGTCGTGTTCCTGTTTGGGGGACATATATCTATAGCCTAATTAAATTGGGACTCCTCATTCATTTGGAATTATTGGCATTCATTCTTCCTTCATCAAAACCGGCTCTCTCTAACAATTAAGTGTGTGGATCGAAACCCCTTGATTCAAAGAATATTTGGTAATCTTCCCAAGAATAAATATATGTACTCGCTTTATTTCCTAAGGTTTAAAATATTGAATTTTCCCAAGACCTTTTTATCTTATGAGCTTTGATTCATGGATTAGCTTCAAATAAATCTCTTCCCCCAGTTGCAAGTGAAAAAAGAAAAAAATAAATTTAATGACACTAAAATATCGGATAATTTATGGTATTCATCATTTTTTTTTTATACATTTTACTTATTTCGATAATTGCTACATATTAAAAATAATTCACCAGTTATTTTAATATTTTTTGTTATAATGGAAAGTGAATTAGAACATGGTGCATCTCATTGGGAAGTTAATAACATATGTCACTAGGTGCTGAGGGTATTGGTTAATTTGCTAGTTGTCGTTCATGAAATGTAGTGATAAGATATAGAAACTATATATCTACCTAAATGCAATTCCTACAGCATTTAACATTGGCCCTTAAGCATAAACAATTAGTTTAGTTTAGAGTTAAATGTCACAAATGGTAGTAAAATATGTAATTAACTGCCCGCACTTTAAAATTGATCAATTTAGTATCCGAATTTAAAAATTGATTAATTTAATACTTAAAAAACTCAATAGAGGTGCTGTTAGTGTACACGAAAAGTTTTTTTAGATACATCATTTCAAAGTTCAGTTCGGGATTAAAGTGATTAATTTTAAAGTTTGGATACCTAATTATATATTTTACGAGAGTTTGATCACCTTTTAGTTTACCACTACTGCAATGCATCTCTCTCTCAAACCGCTAAACCACTTTATATAAAATCAGAGCGCTAACTATTAGTTTTTCTCGAAAATTCACCTTCACACTGTTACATTACACAACGTCTTTGCCATCTTCACTTCACACCGATTCTTTACTGGCTTTTATTGACAATTGTTGGACGGTGGGTGGTGTTCGAGGTAGACCTCACCGCCTATTTATTTTATAATAATAAAAATTTTATTACATCCTTATTTTTTATTGAAAAGTTATTACGATGTTTAATTAAATTTTAAATTTATAATAAAATTTTTTTAATGAACATTTACTACAAAATATATTGATTAGCTACTAATAACTAAAATTTATGAATGATAATTCAGTATTGGATTAGATTTTTTTAATTAAAAAACTCCTCGATTAGATAAAAGATTAACAAATGACAATCTATTACAACTCTGTTCAATTTTTCAATGATAAGTATTATATCATAATCTTAATCCATTCACTAAGGTGGACATGTAATTAGTTTTTTATCATCTCTATTTTGTCTTTCTAATCAAACAAGCTTTATGCTTCAAGCTGTCATGAAGGATTTCCATTTCTTAATATTCTTCTTTTTTGGGCGTGAAGGTTTTAGGATAATAAAACTTGACTTAGCAATTTGTTTGAGTGTAACGTTGACTGAAAAACATAGAAATTTGAAGTCCTTGTTCAATAACACTTTTAGTCTTTTTAAGTTAATTCACTCGGATCAGTTTTCACGACCCAAAATTATATGAGCGCAACAATCCCACCATATACTCCTCCTGAAGTGAGCACGTAAAACCGATAACAAATTAAATCATTCATTTCCTTTCTAAGCTATGTTGTTGCCCTATATTTAAAGTTTTAAATTCGATTATAGAACTCTGCAATATACAAGTCTTGAACACATGTTTGAGTTTGATGACCAACGACCTGTTTGAGATTAAGATTTCTAATACTTTATGTTGTAACACCTTCTTACTCTAAAATTTTCTGTAGTATTTGCTTGTATACCTCTCTCTCTCTCTCTCTCTCTCTCTCTCTCTCATCGTCATCATCTATTAGTTCCACTTTTTGTTGTCTGTCTCCATAGTTGTTGTCTTTCTCTCTTTGGTTATAATCCTTGTCCACATTGACTACAATCCTAATCCTACATGAGTGATACTTTTGACTTTTTCTTGTATTTCCTTATTTTATTTTATTTTTTCAATCATCATCCACACTTTTGAAAAACTTATTTGTTGAAACCTCACATTTGGATGAGGAAAAATTGTCCTTCATGTTGCAATATTCTAAGAGACTCATTACATAGATCTTAACAAGATCTAAAACATCCCTAAAAAAATTTTTAGGAGTTGTAAAACCTTAACAACCCATTCGCTTGAAGAGAGTCGTTATTCATTCTTTCTTTGTTCTACATAGTATTGCTATTATAGTGTTCAATTGAGAAGAATGACTATCCATAATGAATTAAAAATACATAAATTGATGAATAACAATTTATGATCTCATATACATAAATTGTCATTCGATTTTTTTTTAAATTTTGGCATAAATACCCTATGTCTTGGAAATATCATCTATACAATTGTCAATTAGCATCTATTTATAGTAAAGATAAATAATATTATATATATTTTACTTCTATTACCAATAATAATTTGTTTTATTTTTTATGCGAAGTGAATATTGTAATAGCTATTACAACTTTATTAGATTTCTATTGAATTGGAATTCTATTCTCCACCTATTTCTAGATCGTAAGTCTTCTTGTTTTTGCAAAAGCTTTAAGTAACATCACTAGGATTCGACCCTTAAACCCTATTGATACCACCTTCACTCACTTGTGATTCTTGGTGCACCCGTTAACCTTCCCGCCTTTTCGTTCGATTCTATTACCTTTCCTTATTTGTTGATTATACTATAGACAAATTCCATACGAATCTTTCTTCTGTTGCAAAGTTGAAATCGTATAAAAGATGATTGAAAGATGAAAGAATAAGAAAGGTAAAATTATTCCCTCAATCGTCTCTAAACATAATAAGAGATTATGGCCACTTTAATATTGGATTGCTGGTACCAGTCAGAAAGAGAAGTCATTGGAGAGAAATAAAATAATGGATCCATTGAGATTCATCAAATCGTTCTAGATAACCTTCTAAATCATTATTTCATTAGAGTATTCAAAGTAAAACCTAATTTGGATAAGTTATAAATTGAATTCTGAAGTAAAAACCCCTTAGAAAATCAATCATGATTGATAATTAGGAATTTAATATTGTGTCGAGTGGCAAAACGATAAGTGTACGAAATTTGTAAATGTATTTCAATGTTGCAACTTGGTAACTCAATCTAAGATGAATTCTAGGTGAAAAGATGGGATTTTGACATCAAATAAAGGTAAGCTCGATCAACTAAAGCTAAAATGGAAGGGCCAAAAGAGACTAGTTGCTAGGCCAGTCAATTACTGCTTAAGACTACTCAACCGCTTAGTTGACCTTGTTTCTTTGGTTGGCCTTTAGGCAGATCAAGTAACCATGATATTACCCTTTTTGCTTAATATGTCAGTTTTTCAAGCTAATATGTCAGTGTCTAGTTTCTGCTAGTTAAGCCAAAACCGATTACATGATTATTTGATGGAGGTGCATTCTTTGTTTAGTGAAAATGGATCAATAATAAATGGACAAAAAATTATTTGATTGATGATTGTGTTTAAATAATAATTTATTTGTAAAATCTTTAGATCCACTATAGACCTATACTTCTCAAAATGGGCTTGAAGAACTCCACCTCACCCTTTCATAATTAAACTTCAAGGATTTGCTCTATACTTTCAAGACCAGCATCCTAAGGATATCGATACTCCATACTATTGAAACTAGGCCTTTAGAAACCTTCCTCTATACTATAAAAAATTGGACTCTTGAGGATTTAATAGAAATTTATACTTGACTTTAGAAAATTTCTAGTTGATGCAGGTTAAATTCTTCTAGTTGTGTTAGGTTGGATTTATTAAGAATGGTTAGTAGAGGATTGATGGAAATATTAGTTAAGATATTTCTAAAGTATAGAGTAGGAAGTGTAGTTGATTAAATTGTTATCTATTACCACTACCAAAGCATGCATATTAGAGATACTTTATAAATATCCTTTTACCTATAGTTTTGTTGGTGCAAGTGATCACATAACATACACAACAACAAAATATCAATTTTAATGTGAGTGTTTTAAGGGTGAGAACTTGAGTGTATTTGGGGTTTGAGTTTGATTAATTTCTCCCTTTTATAGATTATTTGTCTTTTGTTTTAGTGGGATTTCGCTCTTCTACTTTATATTAGTATTTTCTTTCTCTTGCTTTTTCATTTCCTCAATATTTTCTTTTATCTCTTGTCTTATTATTTTCTCAATCCTCTCCTTTATCTTTGCCATTATTTGTCATAAGTACGCCTGATTCACTACCGTATAAAATAAAACGGATCTAATTTAATAGGAATTAAAAAAGTTGTAATAACTATCATAATATTTATTTATTATAAAAAATAAAATAAGTAAGTATTAAAATAAAAATAAAATAATTATAATACCTCTTATCTTTATTACAAGACTATATTATATAATAGACGATATGTGTATAAATAATATTTTTAAGATAAGGATGTTTATAATAAAAATAATAAAAATAAATTCATCATTTAATAAGGATTCACATATAGGTATATGAATTGCTAGTAATTATTTTATGTAATATGAATTATTATTTTTTTTGGCCTTTAATATGAATTGTTATTACTTTTAAGGAAACACTATCATAACAGTTATATGAGAAAATAAATAGTTATTTTCCTCAAGTGTACCGGGTGTAAATTATCCCTAAGAAGTTTTACGTAAATGAAACGTTAGGTTTTGTTTGTCTTCGGGTAAGTCCATAAAAGCGCGTGGAGCCCAAGGGGATGTACCCCACTTTTGGTACTTGTGACAATTTTCTCATTTTTTTTTTTTAAATCAACATCACCCCAAAATAATACCATTTTTCTAATTGATCTTTTATTGAATCACCGGACATAAAATATCTGGACAATTAATTGAATTTGTCCCTATACATCCGTAGCGCTGTATCATTCATTTTAAATCTGCGTGCTTGCTTTCGCATGCTTCCAAGAGGAATGGCTGCAAACAACGCCAATCCCAAAACTTGTCTATTTTATTGCTTCTTTTGGAAGAACATTAAAGCTCTTCGTGAACCTGAAATGTTGTATTATATAATATCGTGTTTTTATTATCGTATTTTTATTTTTATTATATTTATATTTGTAATTTATTTGTATCATATTTATTTGGTTAGTCTATAAATAAAATAATCAATTTTTCATCGATAATTATTTATTAATAAATATTTATTTAAAAACGATAAAAATTTGATATTAAAATGACTAGAATATGACGTATTGCTTGAAATGTTCCTGTGGTTACATAAGTTTATAGTTTTAAAGGGTTGTAATGGATGTTTATCAATTGTAAAAATATTATATATATATATATAAATTATATATTATAATTACTGAAATATTAATATAAAATTGTATTTATGTCGTACTATTTTGATTTTAACAAAAAAAATCCCATATTTAAATATGCGATTTTGATTTTTTTTATTATGTTGCAAAATCACATTTTATGCGATTTACTATAAATGAAAAGTAAAATTATAAGTTTAACATGTGATTTACTATAAATAGAAAATTTTATTATTTTTGTAAAAATCACGAAAATTGCAGTAAGGTGAGATGCAATTTTGTATCGGTATTTGAATAATCATTTTTATATGTAGAATTTGTGTGAATAATTGTTTGGCGAATGGGTAAATTGATAACTTTCTTATTTTAAAGAAGTTTTGTTGTGCATATTTGTTAGATTTGTAAGTATTAAATTGAAAAAATTATAAGAGAACTTGTACCCACCTTTGCCTCCATATATAAATAGAGAATCTGCGCTATAAGTAATGTAAAGTGACGATAAATATTACGATATATGATATATGTATATATATAGAACACATGGTCACGTTACAGTTATACTTGCCTAATAATGTAAATAGAGAAAACGTAATGATAAACCTAACAAAATTATAACTTGGATTCAGCAGCGTGCTCTTATCAAAATGAAAGGTATGTACAAAAATTTTGTGAATTAAATTCATATAAATTGGATATACATCATCTTATATTTGTTTAGCTTGATATGTGTTTAAACTCTAATCCTCTTATGTTTGAATTTGAATGCTTAAATTCTTGTACCTTAATATATATATATATTATAATACTCTAAAATATTCTAAAATATTCTAGTCAGTTAGCTGGGTCTTTGGAAAGACTATCATATTTTATGTACAAATATATATTACATAAATATATCAAGAAAAATAATATTTTTCCCAAAATATTTGTTTCGCGTTGGGAAAGATCCCACCACCTGCAAATTTGGGCATGGTGCTTCGAATCTGGAGATTCATCTTGTTCATTCCCTGTAATACAACACTATCATCACGCAATTGACAAATTAATCGGCTTTTAACTCGCAATCATAGTTATAAGTGAAATAAAATTTAACAATAACAAACTAAACCTAAATCCTAAATTCCATCGTGCTTCTATAAGCAAACATCATGGTCGAATTAATTAATGTTATATTCCATTATGCCAAGCAACTCTCTTCAATCGCAAAGAAAATTCCTTCAAAGTTTACACACTTTCTTTTAGGAGAGTTGTTTGAAGAAGCAACCCCCTCTAATTTCTATTGATTAAAATGTGCTTTTTGCTATATAATTTTATTTTTTCTTTCTTCCCTTTATTTTTTTTCTTTTTAACATAAACGGACCATTTTTATCTTTACTTTGTGTATGTTTTGTATTTCTTTTTCCTTTTCTTTCTTAACTTTTTTCCCTTTAATATAATTAAAGTAGGTAGCCATAATCATTTTTTTTACATCCAACTTTTACTATATATTACCATCATTGTAAAAATCTCTTTAATTTACAATTTACTTTTCACATGTATTTTAAAAATCATTATCATTATATATAAAATAAAAATAAAATAATTATTTTTAATGCATTTTTAAATTTATTTTCACTTATATTTAGGGTCCATTTGGCATCCGACAGATGATGGACACTTTTTTCAAACTTTTTTTAAACAAATCAACTGTCAAAAAATACATATAGATGAAAAAAATATAACAATTCTTATAAAAATATCAAATAGACCAAATATATATAAATATAACTGCACATCAGACACCTTTATATGTAAAGTTTAGATATCGATACATACATAGATGAGAAACAGACAATCTAAACGGACCCTTAATTATAATAGAAAAGTAATATAAGCATTGTCTCATAGTAATTATAGCATAACACTAACAAAAGTATTAAAAAATAGTTAAGTAATTCTCTCAAAGTAACTTAAGGATAAGTTGGAGAGTTGTTTAATAAAGAGAGTTGCTCAAAGTCATTTAAGGATAAAGTGGAGAATTGTTTAGTAAAGAG
Organism: Combretum micranthum; assembly: GCA_024138025.1. Classification (NCBI taxonomy): domain Eukaryota; kingdom Viridiplantae; phylum Streptophyta; class Magnoliopsida; order Myrtales; family Combretaceae; genus Combretum; species Combretum micranthum. The sequence continues at coordinate 530,809 of JAMXBD010000706.1, forward strand.
GATTGCTTCAGATATTAATATGAGGATTTAAGCAATTCCCAAGTAATTAAGCGATAAAGGGCATGAATTAAGGGAAAGCTGAAGCAAACATATGAAATTCACATTGCATAGAAGAGTTTACAAATTTGATTGATTTATCATTTATTGAATGCCACCAAATTAACTACCTTTTAAGTTGACTAAGATCCGAGATTAAGTGACTTTATAGAATGTTTCAATCAAATAGATCATATCAACCCTTCACCTACTACAACTAAATTCACCGCTCGTGTCACACTTCAAACTCAAAGGCAAGCCTAGTCCGCCACATATTCCAATGTGAATAGGATCATGCAAGACTTGCCTATTATGCTCTGCAAGTCTTCAAGCCATAAATAGTAATTACAAGAAAAAACATTTTTCTTAATGAGTGAACAACCAACCCAACGATACTATATTTACACACAATTATAAAGTAACACTGGCATACAAGCCTATATAAACTCAATGCATTAGAGAACAAGTTTATTGATATCAACGTATTAAATTGCATATATCATCATAATTCTACAATCCATAATTCAAGATAACTCAAAGCCCACTACCATAATCAGAGAACCACATCTTAGTGTGTGCAACTGCCAACCAAAATAATTTACTAAATTGATATCTACTATCTGCTGTTAAATTAATATTCATTGGGATAATATAACGAATGATATATGAACTTTGAAATTTATAAATTAGTACTTGAAAAACTTTAAAATTGATAAATTTAGTATATAAAAGAACTTAATGGAGGTATCGTTGGCGTGTATGAAAAGTTCTACAATATTGATTAATTTCAAAGTTTAAATTTCAAATTGATCAATTTCAAAATTCAGATATCCAATTGCATATTTTGTCAAAATGCCATTCGTGTGACATTAACCTATTTATACATACCAATATAAACTATTGAAGCGCAGTTTAGTTTATGCTTATAAAAATTTCTCAATTTTTCTGTTAAACAAAATAAAATAATTTCATATTAAATTTGCCACACACTAATGACTCATCGATGATCGAGTCAATTACAATGGTCTAAATGATGTCCCCTTCCACATATTAGCACCCCCATTGTAGCATCATTCCCTTATACTAATTGTATTAGACATGATTCCCTTGTATTGGCAACCCACTAAGCCACTACAATGAACTTGGCACCTAAATCTATCTAATTCCAAGATGTAATGCTTGTCCACTAGTCCATTTCAGCTATCATATATGAGCACAACCATAGTATTTAACTCGTCTTACTGCAGTAATGGCATTATTACAATCTAATAATTACCTAAGTCCATCTTGTTCTATTTCAACTCTTTGTAAATGAATAGCCTTAAATTAACTTCCCCAATTCCATTTTTCAAATTATGGTAATAAATAATGAAGGATTAGTGAGGTCAGCCAATGTGGTTGGTTGGTAAATTCCACAAGGGAGGCTGATCCATCTCTTATATTTTGATCTCATACTAATCTTGTTTGCTTATTCATTTTTAACACAATTGACTTCTATGGTTACCCTAACACTCGATAAACCTCAATTTGAATTTACATATTTTAATCCATTCAATTTTAAGCTTTGTTTTTTTATATTCTAATATTTCCAATTCTGTGATTCATTATTCATTATTATTAAACAAATTCATAAATCCTTTGATCAGTATCATCAAATACAGCAACCTCTAGATTAATTATTAACCTTACATGTGCTGGGTCTAAATAGGATCACTCAATTTTCATTTTAGCATTAGATTAAAAAAGTTAAGCATGACCCTTCATATTCTTTAACGAAATTAAACAAACTTTGCAAATAGGTTATCAAAGTTGTGAGAGAATGGACATAAATAATAAACAGAGATATATCGGCCAAAAAAAGAAAAAAAAAAGAGATATAACATAATGAAACATTTATGAAATTAAAGACAGAGACAGTAAGGAGATAAGATTATAATATATAAAGGTTCCTCTCATGGGTAGAATTTTAACAGCGTGGGTTATTTGGGACGGTTTAAAAATAAAAAACTTGGATCTGCTTGACACCTCGTATTGTTTCTTGAAAGCCAATAAAAGTCCTATTAGACTTTTTAACTTTGCTTATGACTCGCCTGATAAGAATTTTGCAAAATCGTAACCATATTCACCTCGATTTGCTTATTATTATTATTTTTCAAGGAAATAATTAAACATATTAAAAATAATTTAAATTAACTGGTAATTATACTAATAAATATATCAAAATAAAAATATTGCTTAAATAGATGACGGATCCGTAACTTTGAGGCCCAATATGATATTGATCATATCACTACATGTATTTCTTTAATAAAACATAATGTATAAGTATAATATAACTAATTTATTGTATACATGAGTAATGTATAATGTTACATTTCTGTGATTGACTTTTTCAATACTTGATACGCAATATTTATAGGTTAATGTGAAAATAAAACTCATAGGGAATAAATATGAAGAAGGAAAAAAATGAAAAAGAAAACAAAGAAGAAATAATAGAGGGAATTAATGGAGGGATAAGTTGATATCTTATTAGTTGATATTTATCCATAATGATATGCTATAGTATAATAGAATTATTAAATTTATTTTAAATTTTATTATAATATTTTATCGTGTTAGTTTTCCATCGGGTCAAATCTAAAACACATAACAAAGTTCAAGACGCTATAGGTCTCAAATTTCAAAGTATAAACTTGTAAATAAATTTGAAAATTTTAGGTTATACATTTAGGATCACTAGTCGTTGTGATCTTGATTTGGCTATTGATACATATATATATATATATATTATGCTAAGATTATTATCAATTTAGGTGAATATTGAATTTAGTACGCTAGATCTATTAATCTAAATAAATGAATTCTTAGGATATAGGTTTCCATGTTAAAGAAAAGGAAAAAAAATATATATATATATATATATATATATAGGTCTATCCACTATAATTTTGTAAATATTACTATGACATGCTTTTATATGATTTTTGATGGACGTAATATAATAGTTTACTGTAAATACTCATTATATCCAAAAAAAAAAAATATCCTATAAAAATTCCATTTTGGTATATTTCTACCAAGTGTCACGTTCAATAAATTGCCAATAGGTTTGGCGAATTAAGAGTTTGGTAGTTCACTCATATCCAAGGCGATTATTATAAAGTTTTAGGTCCCCGATAAACATCGGCTTAACTTATCAACAAACTAAAAAATAGAAAAAAATACATAAAATAAACAAAACTTTTATCTCTTTTTGCCTCCCTGTAAAAGCAAATAAATTGGAGGGTTTTCTAAAACATAGGATTTTTTTTAGGTATTTTTCAGAACCTATAATAAGGATTAAATTTTTTAGGACATTTTTTAATAACAAGACCAATAGGATAATCACTTAAACTTAGCAATTTTCATAAATTAAAAGCAACCAACACACTGAGTTTTACAAAGTCAAAATAAATTACAAACACTTGATTCTGGCTAGCTGATACATAGATGCTTATGGGGTAGTCATAACAATAAAAAACCTTTTTTTACATGATTTTAAAAAAAATTAAAGAAAATCCTTTTAAAGTGTTTTTCTTTAAAATAGTTCATAGGACATTTTTGCAAAAATAAAACCTTTTTTAGGACTTTCTTCATAAAAAAAAAAAAAAAAACGGATTTCTTTAATGTTTGAAATATTAAAACCGTTATTAAAAAGCATGCCCTAAGCTTATTGATTTTGACCCATGTAGTTTAAAAATTTCAAAGCTCATAAAGCGTAGATAATTTTTTAGAGTTTTAAAATAGTAGCTCTCAAGTCCATCAATCTTTGGTTTTTTCACATGGATCAGTGATCGAATTAGAAATCAAACCACCCTTTAATTTCTGATTCACCCTTGATTTTTTCTAAATTAGATCGGTGGTGAGTCCAGTCAAAATGTTTTTTCAAAACTGAGCATTTATGAAACTGTATTGGTTCCTAGTTGAGCATTCTATATTAAACGGGTTAGGCCTAATACAATTCGAAACCTTTAGGAGGATAGGAGCGAAAGTCAAGCTTAACAGACATCAATAACTTTCTTTTCTTGAATTTCTTACTTAGATTGTAACTTTCTAGATCGACCAACAAAATTTCCTATTTTGCCATCAAGTTGTTTTTTATCCTTTCTTTTTTCTTTTGGATTAAAGAGGGGTAGAACACACCTAAAAATCAAACAACACAGTTCATAGGGAAGCTAACCCCAATTATATCTTACCACGTAATATAAAAAATACAATTGTAGGGGGAATAAAAAAGATGCAGCTTAAGAGGAAAATTGTAAGCTTCCTTCGCAAGACAATCAACACATCCATTACCTTCCTTGTATGCATTCTAAATTTACACCTCCTAATTACTCTAAAGCAACTTAAATGTGGGGCTGAGGATGTTAGCGCATCTCCTGGATAGTAAGTTGACAGCAGCCATATTATCTATCTCAACGATCAAATGTCCAATACCTAAATTCCATGCAATTTTTAGACCCTATAGAGTGCCATGTGATTCAACTGCTATAGTTGTACTCTTGCCAATCTTCATCATAAAGTTGCCTATATGTCTACTAGTACTATCCTTAAGAATGCTGCCTATAGTACTGTGTAAACTTTGATTCGCCATACTATCTATATTATGCTTTACCTACCCCTCTTGAGGGATAAGCTAACCTATAAGGAAAAAATGTTTGCTATTAGTATTCTTATCAAATATCCAAAAAAAGTAATTGAATTGAATCTCCTTCACTTCGAAAAAATCTAGTGGAGTAATGATTGCTCATTAATCTGCTCCTTAGTCATCATTTCTTTGCTTTATAGTTCCAAAGCAACTAGCACGTAATAGCAAAAAGGATTCTCCATTCAACTCCATCTTCAATCCTCTGAACTTGTAAATTATCTAACCACCATTTCTCTAAATCACCGACCATGAATAGAAATGGTGGTTGCTTTGGGTACATTGTGTTTTATACACAAGTTACTTCTCCAAGGGTTACAAGTCAAGATATATGACTTATCATATGTGGCATCCTTTAGTTATACTATTTAAAGAAAATTCTATAAATGTCGTCTTTAGATTACACTGACATTCATGGGTGGAAAAGAGACATTGGTAGAGACTGATCGTTTGAAATTTGTGAATCATGTCCCTGATTTTGACCTTAGTAGAGATTGGTATTGTCAAATCCATGAGTCATGGCCATGATTTTTCCTTAGTAGTTATTGGACTTTGAAGTTCCTTCAATCACTAATAATCACGAGTGAAATTAGGCTAGAAACTTCTGAACTCTTCAACTTGATAAATCACGATCGTGACTTTGATTTCCACTGACCTGACTTCATTTGTTTGAACAAATATTGCTCAATTCCTTCTCTAATTCATATAAATGTCTTCAATATGTCCCATTGACAATTGAAATGATATATATATATATATATAGATTAGGTACCAATTCTTGCATTAATCATATCAATAAGCTCTAAATTGTATCGAATTCTCTAGTGAATTTCATGGATAATTTATGTCTATCACGTAATCTAACAGAGCACCTTCAATATTGAGTGATCTATACTTCTAGAACTTCACTCTTAGACCATTACCAATAAGCCATTTCCCTCCCTTAAGAGCCACTTCCTAGATTTTACATACATGCCTTAGAGATGAGATCCTCCATTGGAATTCAAATTCTACCAAGTTGATAAGTCTAAAAAATTGTACTTTACTCTTATAACTTGAGTCTGAAGGGATTTCATGTCTAATAATATACCCAAGCGACTTTAATCAATAAAGCATTGTTTATATACTTCATATGACTAACAACAAGCCCACCATTCTTCTTAGGTTGGCAAATATCATCCCATTTAACAAGATTGATGCGAGCTTTACCATTAGAAGACTCCCATATAAATTGTCTCCTTACTTTATCAATCTTAACACATAACCCCGTAGGGATAGTTGTAGCTTACATGGCGTAAATGGGGATGGAAGATCACACAAATTAACTTGACACTAATCTGCTTACCAAAGAAAAATGTTATGGATTCTACTTAGTTACTCTTTCCTTGACCTTAGTGATCGCCTTTTTGTTGTAGCCTTTGTAACTCTACCGTGTATAAAGGGAACACCCAAATAGTTACCCAGATTCTCTGTTGCTTTAATACCTAGAGTATCATTAACTTGCTCCATATCAATCTGCCTCACATTAGAGGAAAAAAATATTTGCAATTTGTCTCTACTAATATAATGACCTGAGGTAGCAAAAAAATCTCTAAGACCCTCATCATACATTCAACTTGATCATTTGAAGCCTCTACAAACGAAGTAAATAGTTAGCAAAGATAAGTTGGAGATAGGAAACCTAGAAGAGCTAAACACAATAGGTTTCTAGTTCCTTAGTTGAACTTCTAGAATAATAGTCTACGCTAATCTTTCCATGCAAAGAACAAAAATGTATGGTGAGATTAGATCCCCTTGCCACCCACCTTTGGTAAGATTGAAAGGAGCTTTGCAAAATATTTATGTTTTTTTAACTACTTAAAACATTGATACCTTAAATGATATACCCCTAAACGTTAATTCTTTTTAATGTAATTTACTAAATTGAAAAAATTAGTACTTATAAATTTAACATATAAAAAAATCAATAAATTTTGTTATAGAATTATCTAATGAGATTTGATTGTATGCTTCCCTATACAAAAGAAAGGAATTTCATATCGCGATCCTTGAAGCCAAAATTCATGATTTATGACTTATCAAAGTTAGAGATTTTTATGGAAAGCTATAAAATTCTCTACTTTTGAATTTCTGAAGTGGTTTGCTCCATAATCATCTAATAACATCTTGCCACCTATTCCCTTTCGAAAAGCAGAAAAAATAAAAAAAAATCACAATGTGATTATAATTGCATCTTTATTATAGTTACTTGCTACGGGCACTTATGCTAAGCAACTCTCTTTAGCAATAAAATAAGTTCTTGGAGAGTTGCTCAAAACTTTCTCTTTGTTGCTTGCTAAAACAACCCTCTCTATTCATTTCTATTGGTTGAAGTGTGTCACTTGTCATATAATTTAATTTGTTCTTTCTTCCTTTTTTTAATCCTTTTAATAGAAGCAGGACATTTCTTCCTTTAGTTTCTATTAGCTCGAAGATATTAACTGACATGGATTTTTAAATTTTAAATGACGCTTTAAGAGCTTTTGAGCTACCAAGATTAATTAAGAACCTTGTAAATGATTGCTTTAAGCTAGGAAATCAAAGAAACAACTCTTTATACCTTCTTGAAGTAATGACAACACTTCAAGTGGGATTTGTTAAATAAATCATCTAATTCGCTTCTCTCTTATCTTTTAGTAATCTAAACATGTATAGAGCTTTGAATGTTAGTGAAAAGTGAAAATATTGGAGTTTTGGACTTGGGTAATTGAGTTTGATACGCCTTAAATTTATGGTCATTTAGAATCCATTACGTGTGTATATACATATGGACACGTAAAGGCTTAAAATAAACTAAATTGCAGTAAACATAACAAAGACTCTAAAATCGCTCATGCATTAATGGCTTTGGAATTTTATAATTTACCAACCCATAAACATAACTAACCATATACATATCTACCTATAATCTTTACAGGCTTAACCAACACCCACCATACCAATGCTACAAGGATTACAAGTTATCACTAAAGATACTCTATTTTCATTAATTTTCACATGATCTCCACTCATCATTTAGAGTATCTTCAATGCTAGCAATATTCCCAACCCACTAGCCATATGCACCTAGTAATACAATAGTCTATACGTTCGTCATTTGTACCTAGAAAAGAAAAGAGAGAGCCAAAGCCCATATGATATACTATAAACACACACATGATACAATAAGCACACATTCACATATATACCTAGTATTAGCAACAACGAATATCTTATTATCTTTATTTTAAGTTAGGCAAACAACTTAACGATAACTTCATATCCGACCACATGCAAATATAATATTACATGTATATGACGTTGGGTACTTTCCAACATCTGTGAGTCTGAGAGTCTGAGAGTCCCTAAATCTACTTTAATCATTTCTAGGTGTGACTCTACTAAGGACAACATCACACAAGGATCATGGGGTGTCACATTAGAAATCAATTAACATATAATCATCAATCTAGTTTACCTCATAATCTACATTCCAATTACATAGATTTTATTGATTCTGCCTATTCATAATACACCTAAGAATATACTTGACTAAAGAAACCTAATTTTTGTCTATGTCTCACTATCTAACTAGAAGTAACATAGACTTATAAAATTTGCCTAAATAGCCATATAGCTCATGCTACACTCAATAAGAGCGAATCTCGAAGAATAATGAGATGCCTAGAATTAAAAAGTTAAAATGAAAATTATAGATGTTTTTCCAATATTATAAATAATTGGATTTTTCAAAAATCCAGAACTATTTTCTAATCTAAAGTTAATTTATAAAATTCCCTTGACTTAATTAAATAACTAAGCATGTTTTGGTAAATGACATTGAAAATATTTTTTGTAGGGATGGATAGCAAATTATTTAAATAAATTTACTACTTGTTTACTTCATTGTGAATATTACTGTAATAGAATTGTTATTACTGATGAATGATATAAAGTTATAATATGATTGTTATTTGTAATTTTTTTATTTAAACGAAAGTATTTTGAAAAAAAAATACCAATATTGAATTGTCATTCATAGGGATGAGTGAAGAATGATTATTCAATATTTTTTGTAATAGGAATTCTCATAAAAAAATCACTATTATAGTTAATTAGCTAAACATTGTAATAGCTATTCATAAAAAATAAGGCTGAAATAAAGTTGTTATTATAGTAAGTGAATGAACAATTAGTATGTTGAGTTCTAATTACGAGGGTGGATTAATATTTTAGCCAATGGTCCTAAGCTAAGTTGGAAGTAACGCACAAAAAAAAAAAAAAAAAAAAAAAAAAAGAAAAAAAGAAAAAAAAAGAAAAAAGAAAAGAAAGAAAAGAAGGAAAATTTGCGATCAATTTTAAAGAAGATAAGGTGTTCAATGGCTTTGCTAGCGAAGCACCCAGTAATCGTTTCATCTCCTTTTTCTTTATTTGCTTTTGTTTTTTCATTTTCCTTTACTAAAATCATTTCACTTTGAAAATGATTAAGAAAGTATTCAACTCATTTTCCATTTATCCAAACCATTGGACGATACTTTTAATTGGATTAAATGTCCTGCACTTAGAATAATTTGTTGTTGATCATCATGTTGTTGTTGAATTCTTATCTCAAACATAATTCAAACGTAAATGACCTTCGCTTTGTATAAGAAAATAACCCTAATAATGTTGTTCAAGCACCATAAATTTAACTATACATACATTATATAGTTTAGATAATTTTGTATTGTTGTGTGCATGAAATATTAACTGCTAAGCACAGGACAAAAATAATCTAGGATTTAATCCTTAATGACCTATTAATTACATATAATGTGTGCTTCTCTTGGCACTAATTAGAAAATGGTCTTAGGAAATTAAATTATGATTTGGTTGTTAGGTTTGGTTGTTCATTATAGGGATTTCTACACATGAGTGTTAATATCATAAAACCCATGATCGAGTTAGTGTTTAAAGAGTCTATGGGCTCATGATCATCACATGTGTCAATTCAAATTACACTCATTGATTGAGGAGTTGAGTCTAGGAATGATACATTTGGAAAAGCCAAAGCTAAAGTTTTTTGAACATGATCGATGGTTTAGATAATATCACATTCAAGTAGCAACTTATCATTAATCCTTTCTATAGTGAACGGTTAATGGTTTTTCTACATTGAAGAGATCTTTCTATATTGAGTAATTTAAATAACATTGCTAGATGTCTCATCGAAAAGAAGACCTAAAGAATTAGAGTAGATAATTAAATCAACCAAACCACAAATCAAAGCAAAGCGAACTGACATTATGTTTTTTTTCCCTCTATTAGTTTTGAGAAATTCTTAATTCAAACAAAATTGAAACTTATGGTCGGTTTAGAGGGAAAATTGCAGAAAACCAAAAAAAAAAAATCATTCTAAATTATTCCAAGAGATATAGTATTGTTTTACTTGTAATTTGAAAAAATTCTTTTATTAGAACACAATATGTTCAAGTTCCTACTTAATAAAATACATACTGTTCATCCTAGATCTTTGCTGATGAGGATAAAAAATAAAATGGACTAAGAATGCTTCGGATCCGCATTAGAAAACCCATGTGGGTTGGGGTGTTTCTAATATGATCATTTTAATACTTAAGTTATTATGGGGTTAGGAATATAAAGTAAGATAATGAGTGCTAGAGAGCTTAAATGGATCATATCGAGAACTTTGAAGGCTATTTATAGAGGAAAGTAGGAATGGTTATAGTAGACGGTTGTCTTTAGCTTAAGGAGACAATGTTACAGAATCTTTAAGAGTGTGCCAGAAATGGTGACAATATTGGTTTTGCATACTTGTAAGAGGCTAACTTATTAAGTTAAGTTGGAAGTAAGCATGGAGATTGTTGTCTTGCTTCTCCAAGACTTTCTAGAGATGATTAGGAGTGACATGAATGGTTTATAGGGGATGATCAAGAGATAAATAAATAGGGAGAAGGGGCAGATGATCTTAGGAGGCTCAAATACACGTGTAACAGATAGGGGATCGGAGCTACTTAGAATCAAACTTATTGTTTATAAGAGACCTTATGTTCTTGCATTTCAGTACTACTTAATCTTTCAGGATGTCAACCTGATAGTATAACAATATTTTTCTCTAATTTGGCCTCCTTCAAATGAGGAGAGCTCTTTATATTTATACTATTTGGTTGTTGATGTTGTCTATTAAATCATGTTGATAATTAGCCATTGATATGAATTATTCCTTGAATAAATTTCCTTCATGGGATTCTCTCGGACTCAAGTCCATCACAAACCTTTCTTAATGCATGAGGTTCTTAGAAAGGTTAGAATAGGTAGAACAATCCCTACTCCAAGCCCACCATGCATCCAAACCCACCATACTTGATCATCCAAAATGATTCATATGCTTAACTCATTGAGCCCTATCACCTTGGCTTAAGGGTTTAATTCATGATGTTACAATACTTTAACTCCAAAATTAAATACACCTATCAACACATACATATTTTGTTTTGTGACAATAGGCTATTAGAATATGTATATTGATTAACTCAAAATTTATGCCATAGCTAACTTTTTATATTAACCACATTTAAGATTTTAAATGCATGAATATAGGTTTTATCAACCTTTTATTTTGTGACAATCCATGTTATCATTAGAACAGTTTATAATATTTAGAATATAAAATCGCATAGCATGCACTTAGATTGTAAATTATGGCCAAATTTGTGAATTGAGTCAAACCAAATTGAAGTTATATGGTTGGAAGAAAATATTTAAATATATATAATTATATAATTTGATTTATAGCATTAAAATCCAAAATGTATCTTATGGTTTGGTAGAAACAAAACCAACCTATACTATCTCAACCTATACTGCTCCTGAAAACCGAAGTTGAATAATTTCGATAGACAAATGATTTGACTTAAGAATTTAGCGAAAAATCGAGGTGCTTCAATATGCTGAAAAATCAATTAAGTGAGATGTAATTAGGTTGAAAGCCCATTGGGTTGCGGAGATAATAATACGTGTAGCGAGGGCTTTTAATTAATGATTTTTCAATGTAATTTTGAGCCCATGAAAAGAAACTGGTGTGAGGAGGCATGGCATATGATGTCTATATTTCATTATTTTTCTTATCCAATAGCTTTGTTTGATCTTCCATTTTCAATTGGTGAGAATGTGCCATGTGAATATATTTGACAAAGTGATTCGTCCCATGCACACCTCCTACCTTTCGCTAGGTTGTGGTTAAAGATTTAATGAGTATTCTATGTTATATATATATATAATATAATTTATAATTTATATAATGCGTGTAAATTATAATTATTAATTATTTTAAAATTGTGTGTGTGTTTTTTTTGAAAAACGTATTCTAATTTATCGATATTTCTACACTATGTGTTTCTATATATATATATATATATATATATATATATATTCTCTCATTTGGCATTTGACAATTGATTTGATATAAACTTCCCATAGTTGGAATAATCCAAAATCCATCACACATATCGAATTTTGCCATTAAAGCCAACAGCTCCTTTAGAAATCGCTAGGAATCAAACAATATTTCGAATAAATAATTCAAACATTCTAGTCTATCTGATTAGAGGATAATTGCTAAGAATATTTACCAAGTTCAGATATTTACACACGAACAAGCTCCAATGACGGTAATTATATCAGAAGCCCTTTACTTTATGTAAAATTTAATCAAATCCTCTAAAGAAAACACCAGAGAAGTGTCCTATACTTCTTTCACCATTCCAAATAAATGCCTCGGCATTAATGACCATAAAACTTTCCAGATTATACTAAAGATACCAATGGAAAGACTTATTTGATATTAACACATAAGTACCAACAAATTAAACGACACACTTTATTTTTATAATAATCATTAGAAACTTAAATCACTCACAAAATTTAAAAATTTAACTAAATTTTAGCATAAATATGAAGGATCTCTATTAGACTTATTCACAAGAGTGTATTTGGATTTTTTTTTTTTTCATTTGATTTATATTTGTATCTTTATCCGTGTGATATATCAAACCGATGTTGAAACAATACTAATATATCGAGCCAAGACTAATTGCCCTTGTGAGTTCATTATTAGACCTTTTAGTGCCCTTTGTCTTATAGTTTAACATCTCCACAGTATTTTTCGTTAGTAGATGTTATTATTATTATTAGTAGTAGTAGTAGTAGGGTTAATTACAATATACTTGTGTTTTAGTCAATTCACAAATACATTATTGAGTTTTATACAAAAGTGTCATTATAATTAATTATTATTAGAGGGATATGTGTTAGAGTTTTATTGATTAAAAAAATTTAATTTAATAAAAATATTAATAAATAAAATTAAATTTATAAAATATTAAAAATATTTAAAAATGAGAAAATTGAAAATAAAATGTAAAATTCATTTTTATGACCAATAAAATATTGAAATATGTCATTCTAAAATTATTAAATTAATATCGATATTTTTGTATGAAATTTAGGTCATCTATATGTAAAAAAAAAAAAAAAAGCCACAAGTCATGTGTTTACAAATTGTCAAAACATAGATTATGTTTTTGTAATTAATCCTTATTATTATTTATTATTATGTAAGTTAGCTTGGTGAAATGAAATCATTTAAAAACAAATTAAACTTTGTTAAAGAAATCATCATTCACCAAACACACTTACGTTTGATCATATATTAAAAGGGAGCTAGATTAGATTAGATTAGATGTTACATTTGGAAGACAATAAGACTAGATTGCTGTCCTCCCATAGAAACTTCAAAAAACAAACATCTGGGTGCGCTCAACAACGCAATCCACCAATTTCGTGAAACAAACGGGGTTGGGTTTCTGAGATAGATAGAGGATGTATGTTGGCAGTACGTGCTTGACAATTATCTTAAAAAACATGAACTCAATGCAACAACTTTCTTAGTAAATTGAAAAATTTAATGAAGAGGAAAAAAATTTATAATGAAAGGGAACCAAATAGACATTAGACGATTGAAGAGTTACGGCTTGTTTGGGACAGCCTTTTCTCTAACGTTTCTAACCAAGCCGACAAGGAAAACGCGCATCAAAGCCAATGCTGGGTAAAATTGAAACTATTTGTTTCCCAAGGTAGAAAATAGAACAGAGAAAAACAAATATTAACATCCATACACCTCCCACTACTTGGCTATAAGCCTATGATTTTCCTTACCTTTTTTTTTTTTCCTCCTCTCTCTCTCTCTCTCGCCCTCTCCATTTTATTTTATTTTTTTTTTCTATAAGGTTATTTCAGCTTAGAACGCAAATCATTATTATATATATATATATATATATCTAAATTTTATTTATACTTAGTTCATAAATACTGGGTAATGGAATAAAAATGGCGGGATGGACATACTAGTTTAATTAATATTTGAAGATACCAATTGTAATTGTGATTGTTTTCTTTTTTAAATTTACTATAAAAGATTTTCTAGACAAATCAATCCGAAAAAAATTCTCAAATCGAATCATATTATTCAATTTTACAATGATTAAAAACTTAACCCATGTGAATGTTTGAAAAAAAGAAAGAAAAAGTGAGTAGTGCTCACTCTTTAAACTTATTATTACAAACTACGAACCATATATATTCTTCAATCGGAATATATATGTATCAAGGTTTTATTAATTATTTGTATTACGATTAAAATATGAGAGACAAGATATAATTAAATAATATTGCAAATGGGGGAAACTATATCATTTTATTTTGTCTTAATAGAGAAGCAATATATGATCCTTGAATATTAAAGTAAAAAAAAGGAAGTTGTTTATCTGTTGGCTGTTGCAGTTGCACAGAAATAGGGGACACCACAACTTCCATTAGTGAATTTAGTACGTAGAATTGATAGGTTAGGAGACAACCTCCAACTCCAAGCTTGATTTCTCAATTTTTCCTTTTTTTTTTTTTTTAATCCATGGATGTTCTTTTCCTCTGCATTCTTATTGGTAGATCAAATCTATTTTGTCTTTTTTGAACTTTGCAATATCTTTTTACACGCTTTTCAATAGTTTGGTTTGCTGCTCCTTCTCTCTCTTCATAGATCTCTCTCTCTCTCTCTTTCCCCATTGTTTTTTTTTCCATACACAGTAATTTCAGTATTGAAAATTTTAAGAATTTGTTGTATATTCAATTTACCAATTAATTACAGTTTTATTTCTTACAATAATTATTATAACATTTAATTAATTGTAATAGTGATTAAATAAGAAATCTCTTTTTTTTTTTTTTTTAAACTTGAATTGTTATATAAAAGTATGAATAGCAAATCTACGTTGGAATAGAATTTTTTTTACTAAAACTATTCTCACTTATATCGGGATCTTTCACAACTACGTGTTCTACCTTCAAAGTATTTTTATGGCCATGTTTTTTAATATCTTGTGTCTTTACAGACTCAGCTCAATAAATAAAGATACATGATATGCAGCAATGTAAATCTCATATGTTGAAATACCGGCAAGTATTAATATATAGAATTAGAATTTTTTTTTAAGAAGAATGCAACCTTTAAAGAATTTTTGTGGTCTTGTATTTGACTCGCCTGCATTTTTTATAAACTAAGTATGAACATGCTGGGTGTATAGCATGTAAATATTATATGGTGAATTACTGACTACAACTACTAATATAGAGGCCACACGAGACTGCACATGAATTTTCTATTTTGGATGTCTCATACACCCATATATACACATATATGTGTATAAATTTATTTGTCATCCAATCTAAATATAAAATATAATATTGCAAAGGAAAAGCTGTATTAATCATTATAGTTAAAACAATTTCGTGAATATCATATCCCGAGAGTACATACCATTAAATTAGGGAACAAAAAGAAATAGATTTCATGAGAAATGGAATTAAAAAAAAAAGAATAAAAGAAAGCCAAAAAAAAAAAAAAGAAAAAAGATTGCACATACTCTTCTGTAGCATCACGTCCCCGAAGAGTCCAGTAGAATAATTAGGGCAGTAGTATGCATCAAATATTTGTCACCACATTCTTAAACAGATCTATCTAAGGATGTTTTTTACACGCATAAAATTAAATGAACCTTTTCATGTATTCATGAAAGCGGCACGTTTTTCGCGGATAAGAAATTAAGAAAATGCACATTAAAAATAAGTGAACCATAATGACTAAGAAGACTCTTGTAAAAGGATAAAACTAGGGTTGCAATAAAGTCGAGCTGGACTATTTGCAAGCCGCTTAAGTTTGACAATTCTTGTTTAGCTAAACGATTAGAGCCCAAGCTTATCTTTAGACTCATAAATCGGTTTACAAACAAACTCATTAAGAGCTCGTTTAATGTATTAATATAATATTATAGATAGTTATTTATATTAATATAATATTATCAATATAATTATATATATAGTTCTTTACATAAACAAGCAAGCTCGGATGGCAAATCATTAAAGGGCTTAGGCTAAGTGTGTGCATTTAGAATCATTAAAAGTTCGATTCGGCTGAGCACATTAATTTGTTAAACGAGTTGAGCTAGCCTTCTAAAAGTTGACTCAACCTGGCTCGTTTTCTTCCTTAGGTGAAAATGTACACTAAAAAGATGATGGATTTTGTTGGGTTGTCTTCGTCAAATGAGACAATTTTCATTTCGTTAGAAATAATCAAGGTATCATGTGTCATTTAGTAAAATTTATTAAAAATGTGTTAAATAACGTATACAAATATTACGCCATAAATAGATATATACTTTTAGTTGCTAACAAGAAATATATATGAATAAATCAAAGATACGTTAACTAACAAATGTCTAAATAGTAGCTTTCAAATAACTGTAACTAAATTATCATAATTATTTCATTGACCTTTTGATAGTAACAAATTCCAAATATCAACTTTAGGATAATTAATATTAATTTAAAAAAAAAAGATATATGCATATATTCACAAATTTTGCTGGTGTAAAATATAGAGACAGAGTGACAACTGTTGAAAGCGTGAGAGAGGGAAAGATCCTTTTAAATCTGGAGAGAGGGATATATGGAGATAAGAGTGATATGTGCATGGATAGGACAGGTTTGAGGGTATATATAGGTAAAAAATAAGACGATTTTTGCCCAATCAGAGGGGACACATGCCTTTGACCAGGACAATGAGGCAAGTTTCTCCTAGTATCCTAGTTAATGGTAAAATTTGCCTGTTGTAAATTAGAGCAAATTTTGTTGCTGACTTGGATACTGAGACGAAACTCGCCTCAATGTCCTAGTCAAAGGCGACACTCCTCATTTTTTGCATCCTAAGTAAGATTTTTCAGTAGTATTATTTTATGAAATTCTTATTGGTATCAAATAAGAAATAGAGATTCTTCTCAAACCTAATGGAAGGATTAGTTTTTTTTTTTCACCCCTCACATTTCTATGTTACCATGAAACTTTTTTTTTTTAAATCTAATTACTAATTAAGTCATGTACTGTAATATGGTTGCTTTAGATATGTTCATGATATAATATTATTATTGTCATTTTTAAGTATGCCCAAACGAAATAGTGGTTACTATTATTTTATTTTATTTTTTAATTAAAAATTATAAATCTATTTATATCTTTCTTTCATTAGATATATCAACAAAACATGTTTGTAACGTGTAAAGATATTGAAAGGTACATATAGCTGGGGTGATAAGATGCTTTAGAATTTTTCGAATTAAAAGTAAAGACGTTAAACAAACCTTCAACTCCTAAATAGTTGAAAGTCACACAATATGTGCACAAGGTGTTAAGCAGCAAGATGCTTCTATACATTATGAGGTTTCTGTTTCTCTGATTTTTTTTTTTTTCAAAGAAAGGGATAAAGCAGCTAATCATCTTGCCACACCTACTTTTTCTAAAATTAATAAGGACCATTTTTATTTTCTTCTGTTGATTATTTTCGTTTCGAATTGGTTAATTTAAGTCATGTAGATAAAAATACGAATTTCATCTTTCAGAATTATTAACAAGTTAAAAAACATCTGAGTTCAAGTTTATGCTCCCTTGTTATTATTTCTTGATAATATTAAATTGTATTTAGATGTTGATGTGTAAACTAATCTAATTTTTTGCAATATAATTGTAATTGTTAAAAAATATGATTCAATTTCACTAAATACTATTAAAATTTTAGTTGATAAGCTATTTGGTTGCAGAAATTTTACAAAATTGTCTTAGTTATATAATTAAGTTTTTAATATACAAACTTTTAAAGATAAGTGTAATACATTAAAAGTTGACCAAATTTGTTCCAAATTTCTATAAATCCTCTAGACTAAGTAAATTTTAAGTATCTTACATTTACAGTTTTACACCAAAGTTCAAACAAATTCCTTAATTTCCAAACAGCTCATTTAAATTTTTTATGTTTGTAGCATTAAATTAAGCAAATCTCTCTATTAGTATGTTTCAAAATATAATAGAGTTTTTATTTATAGTGATAGCAAAAATACAAATAATTTAAATAACTCACTCAAAATAGAAAATTTGATTGTTTATCTAATATTAGTAATTTTTTTTATAATACATCTAGGGAAAAAGACCATGCATGAATCTTAAGACTTATTTTAAAAGAATCAACAATTGGAACAATTCAATTTAAATATTAAAAGGCTACATACGTATAGAGCAAATGTATTAACATGTAATTATGATTTACTCAAAACAAAATGTCTATTTTGTGATATTTTCCCTTAATTAATAGAATAAATAATGATCCAACAACCTTTAATGCAACGTACTTAGGGGGACCTGTCCTTAATTAGCGGCTGCTTTTACCTGTAATTTCTTGCTTTAAAACCATTATTCACATTGAACTTAAAATAAAATAAAAGTTATAAAATAAAGCTTTTTTCATTTTTTTTCCTTCCTTCCTTTCCCTTTTCACTTTACCATGACATGATTTCTCCATTATCCAGTGACAACTCTCACAAGTCCCTGTCCCCACCTCCCCTTCCCTTCCCTTCCCCCACCTTCTCTCTCTCTCTCTCTCTCTCTCTCTCTCTTTCACACAACAATCACACACCCCAATATTGCTTTATCAATTACCAACCTTGATTATGTATTCATGATTATTTAACCTTATATATAATTCCCCTTAACCTAGTTGGGTATTCTCTCCACTTTACAAATCACACTGTTTGCTCTTACTCATCCTATCCCCTTCCTCCTCCTTCTCTCTCTTTCTTAAAAAGAGAGCAAAAACCTAACTAGCCATCTTGTTGTTGTTGTTGTAGGAGCTCAAAAGTTTTGGGTCATGTCTGAAAATCCCTATTCAAGCTACTTCAATAATAACAATGGAAGATCATGGTTCAACTTCTATAATAACCCTATTAATCACCCCTACTCTTCTTCTTCTCCAACACCATCTTTCATTTCAAATCAATCTTTGTATTCTCTTTATGGACATCACTACAATAACATCTACAACACTAATCAATACAACCCCACTAATCCTCCTCCATCATCCCCACCTTTGAAACAAGAACTCCCACTTCTTAGATTAAGCCCACCAAGAAATGAACAACAACAACCACAGCAACAATATCATCATCCTATGGACCTTGACACCAAGCTAAATAGGTGTGTAGAAGGATATGGTAATAATAATAACAACATGGATGATGATGTTGTTGATGATGATGATGGTGGTGAGGATGGAACAAGCGTGACTGTGGCATTACACTTAGGGCTTCCAAGCCTAAACAGTGCTGATTTGATTACTTCTTCATCATCTAGGCTTTCTTCAACAATTGAGATCTCAGATAAAGAAGAAGAAGAAGATAGTGAAGCAGCAGCAGCTGCAGCGGCAGCAGTGTTGATGAATAACAACATGGAAAATTATTGTTCTAGTATCCCATCTTCTTCTTCTTCATCTTCTTCATTGTTCATGAATGATTGTTATCAAAGACTGAAAAAGGGTCAGTATTGGATACCTACTCCTGCCCAAATCTTGATTGGTCCAACACAGTTTTCTTGCCCTCTTTGCTTCAAGACCTTCAATAGGTACAACAACATGCAGGTATGTTGTTGATTTCAATTGTTAGAAATATTATTTTCATCTCCTACAGTCTCTTCCCATCTTTTCTTTTTTTTTGTTTTTTAAAAATTGATATCTTATAACTTGATCTTCTTTTTACGGTAACATAACAATGATTTTACATCAACCATATCTAGTTGGCACATTTGAAGTTCCTTTATGGTTCAATACCATTTTTACTCTGGTTGGTTTAGGTTTGAATTGGATTGGTTATAATCCAATAAATGGTTCTTACTTATCTAACCTTGTCTTCTTACCCTTACACTTCCCCATTAATTTTCTACTTTATTATCTTCCTATAGATATTTAATTTAATTTAATTTTTTTGGGGGTTTTAATTTTATGAATCAAGGGAAAATGGTTTGGAAGACAAAGAAAGTTGAGGACAAAATCTATTAGTACCTGGGCCATCTAGGGGGGGTATGATAAGTGCCTTTCTTTTAAGTGATTGAAGTGCACAGTCATAATGCTTTTTGTATTCTTGAGGTTTGTGTCCTATAGCCACACACACACACATACACATTGGCATGCGTGTAAAAACCCCTGGACCTGGAAAACACCTTATAGTTGTCCCTCTGCACATTCACAAATCACAACCCCTCCATTACTGTTTATTGGTTGTATTTTCTCTATCAAATTATTCTCCAAAGCACTAGAGAGAGTGTGTTCAGACAACTACTGTTGCCTTCCTCTATCTCTTTACACGACAAGTCCTCTCTCTACATTGATACATTTCATCATCAGCCCTTCAATCTCAATCTAATTTTTTAAGCATTGGATTCGAATCCGTACTCCATTCTTACAGGAAACAGCGTGTTCATACCAATAGGGTTCCGAGCTTCACTGTATTTATTGAAAATGCTAATTACCATCTACTACAACTTTATGGAGGGAGTATCATATTTAAGTTAATCCCATTTCGAGACTGGTATTCATACTACTTGATATGTTTGCGTTTTTTGTTAGGTCTGGTTTTTGTTCCCTTTACCCCCTACAGGATGTAATAATAGCTTTTTTCATCTAGCCCAAATTAGGAGGATATTGCTATAATAATGTCTTCTTAAAGACTAATACGTCCATATGAGCAGGACAAAATCGTCCTTTGTGAATTATTACATGCAAAAGCAAGAAAACCCAACTTTTAAAATCAGTTGGAAATTTCCTCTTAACTTTTGGCATGATAATTCTCCTTTTGTTTCACAGCTCTTTTTTTTTTTTTTTTTTTTATAGTTAAGAGTTAAATTAAAGATTAGTATCTTCATGCAAGAAGATAGTATAATTAATATATATATATGTGCGTGTTTGTATATACTTGTTATTTGTAAAACCCTACTTAGGTTAATAATGTGCAAAAAACGTTACCTTTTAACGTGTTTGAGCCTTGTGCTTTCATGTGCAACATCAACAATGTAGGATCCCGACATATTAAATAACTCATAATATTGAATTACGGTTGATTAATTTAATAGTGATATTAAAAAAAAAATTATTGCTGTAATGATTCAGTACTCAGGATTCTGTTAAAGCATTTAGGGCAAAGTTTACTCATCTTTTATTTTCTTCACACAAGTCTCTTTTTTCTTTTGGCCAAATTATTATACAAGTCATTTATAAGATAAGAGTGTATCTATTAATATATATATCAATAAAAAAAATAATATGTTATAATTTTCTTTTGTTATTTTTTTACATTGCAATTAAGAAAAATTTAGCCTTTTAAGATTAAATAAATGGAAACAAAATATTGGGATTTTTCATTATAATAAACCATTTTTACATACTATATATATATATATATTTCTATTTCAAAACAATAACAAATTGTGTGTCTGCATGTCTTGAATGTGTATACAATAATAATTGAATTAATAATATTTTTAACTTTTGCTTGCTCGAATTAAAATTAATTACTAGTCAAAACATCAAATTAAATTAGATATGACAGTTTTTGCATCAATTCCTAAATTAATGAGTTTCACTTCTCATAGTGAAATTATTAGTATATTTAGAAATGACCTAATGAGCTACCAGTCTATGGCTACTTAACAAAATTCAAGGCGATGATAAATTATCATCATGCGTCTTCAGGACTAAATGAATGGACTTTGTTAATTTAGAATTGGTCCCTAAGATTAAAAGTCAACTGAGAAACCCCTAAATATTTCAATGCTTATAAAACCATAAACTATTTACTGTACCAATATATAAAAATTAAAGTGTCATTCACTATTCTTGTAATTTTAAAATCCATGTAATCTAGAAAAAGGTTTCACTAAGAGTGATAATCACATGCTATAATGTGGTGCACAACAATAACTAAAAATTTCTATAAATATGAGTTTGTAACAATGTGTGATAGTTAGCTTAAAATATTAAATTTTAGTTGAATCTTATATACCATGAATCAATACACATGACATCTTACTATTAATAAATATTTTTCTATTTTTTTCATCCCATCCTTGGAAAATATAAAAGGGAAGAAAAAGTAAATTGAACTATTATCTTCACAGAAAAGACTTATCTTTTGAGATATAACTTTTACAGCTATGCAATTGCTACACGTATACACTTGGTCACAAATATATATATGTGTGATCATAGCCCTTCTGTTTTTCCTTTTTTTTTTTTTCTTTTTCTTTTGCAAGAATTACTGTCTAACGATAAACAGTAGTAAGCGCAACATTATATGTCTTTTGCCTTTTTCAAAAGGTTGTCATTTCAACAAGTAGGACTAAGGTTTTTATGTGTCTTTTTTTTTTTTTTTTTCCTGTTTTCTTTTTGTTCCCCCCTAATTTCTCTTGTTTGGATGAGATAATGACAAATATTTTAACTAGTATGAAGCAGCAATGCACCTCTCATCTAAAGTCAAAAACACATTTTGTTGCTATGCCATTCTACCGTTTTTAAATTGCACTATATAATATATATATGGATATATATATATAGAGAGAGAGAGAGAGCTTGATAGTCTCAGGAGGGGAGTTCTTCAAAAAGAGGAAAAAAATTACTTTTCATGGTAGTCTTGCAAAACCACTTGTTGTCCCATATAATTATTTATTTAATTGCAATTAACCCTTTTTTATCCATGGAGAGATCAAACTAAACTCGATCCATCTTATTAGAAAAGTGTTTATACCACATAGAAACAATTATTTCATGTAGCATAGGGTGTTTGAAATGAATATCATATTTATTTGGAGAATTAGCTATGCATTTATAATATGCAGATAATTAGTCTATTACTATGAATTACATTAATATTTTTTTGTAGATGCATATGTGGGGGCATGGATCTCAGTACAGAAAAGGTCCAGAATCACTTAGAGGAACACAACCAACGGCCATGCTGAAGTTGCCATGCTACTGTTGTGCACCCGGTTGCAAGAACAACATAGACCACCCACGGGCAAAACCTCTGAAAGATTTCCGGACACTACAAACGCATTACAAGAGAAAACATGGGATCAAGCCTTTCATGTGCCGGAAATGCGGCAAGGCTTTCGCGGTTAGGGGTGATTGGAGAACTCATGAGAAGAATTGTGGTAAGTTGTGGTATTGCACTTGTGGATCAGATTTCAAGCACAAGAGGTCACTTAAGGATCACATAAGGGCTTTTGGACATGGCCATGCTGCTTTTGGAATTGATGATTGCTTTGAAGAGGATGAAGCTGCATCTGAAATCGAGCAAGATAATATGAGTAGTCATAATAATAATAGCAATAGTAATAGTAATAATGCTGATCAAAATAGTATAAATTATTGCCATGAAACTTCGAAGCAAAGAAAGTAATTCCTTGCTTTGAGGAAGTAATGATGCCTACTTTGACATACTTTGACAATGTTTAGTGGTTAATATATGTGCTCCACCCCAGGTAGTCAAATTCAGGGCAAATTAAAGGAACTTTCTTTTGTTTATGTCCGTCTTTTTGTTGGAACAATTTCTCTTTAATGAAAATCTCGAGTTGAAATGTTTGATAAAGCTTTATTATATGATTATCACCTTGTTTTCCTCAATTGGGTTTGGTAAAACTTTTTTTTTGCCCTTTTCCCGATCACTATCTATTAGAGAAATCGAACACAATCAATTCCATTAAAACTAGCTACTTTGATAAGCTTTGACATAATACCACATATACAACGCGCGTAGACCCTAATAATGCTTAGACGTGTTAATTCCTATAATAAGAATGAATGCTTTTTTGAGACACATGCAATATATTATTATCGATATTTTTCTTCCTTTTTTTTTAATTGGACATTAATATTCGTGTTACTTTGTGGAATTCTAATAGAAAAACCAAGAGGAAAACACTAATTAGTGCAACCACATGATTTAATCCAATGTGTGCATGAATATTTAATGGACCGTATCATATCTGCTAGCTGAAATATTTTTCCTCTATTACAATTATGCACTTAAACATGTATTAGCTAAATGTTAAACCTAAATTGACCATTTCCACGCCATAGGAAGTCACTATATGCCTTAACTCTGTGAATTATTGCATGGCAACAATAACCAATGAGAGCACATCATTAAATTTAAAATCATTGAAATGCTATTTACTTCAAATAATTAAATTTAAAATTCCAAAACACATTGTGAATCACAAAACTTATTAATTAAAAACTAATTTTATTTTCCTTTTAGGTTGAAGATATATAAAATCAATTATTTAATTAAAAGAGTTCCATTTCTCGCGGTCGTCACACCAACCAATGTTACTAGCCATCATCAAAAGAAAAAATGACACCACATGCTAGCCATCATCGCCTATGTCCTTCTAATTTCCACGAAAAGCAAAAATCTCAGTGATCAGCTGATCTTTCACTATACAAGATATATCTATGAGTATGATTTCCAATCTTAGTAAACAAATCATGTCAATCTGCACATTAATTACTATACATTTCGTATGATATCATATCCATCGAGAAAGCCAACAATAATCAACCTACCAACATGGTTTTGCATATGTTTTCAATTATTATTATTATTATTATTATTATTATATAAATGCTTGTTTCAATCTCTATATTTCTAAAGAAAGATTTCCTTTTCTCTTGCCTAGGTGTGGTGTTGATTAAAATTAATCTTAGACTAAACCATCATTAGAAATTTTAAAATAGAGATCTTCTAAATTTTTTGACACAACCTATGTTCTTGGAATTTAGTTTCATGACTAAAGTTTTTAGATCCTACTACACTAGGTATAAAAATTTGGGGAATTAATTAAGATGGAGCTATGAAGCAAAACAATAAAAACCTTGAGCGAGATGAGAGTGTTTTGCTACTAGAGAAATGGAGAAGAACAAAGATGAAAGCTTGCGCAATGTTGGGATAATTTTGAAAGGATGTACATGTGTCAAGCACATGTGATATAAACATACTTCTCAAAAAATTAGTGAATGATTGCTAGCCTTTGATTACCAAAAATGTATAGCTCACATTTGTAAATGCAAGACACTCACATTCGTTCACTTTTAGCATATATTTATGTATGCATCATTCTACACATTTGTCTTGCATCATGTATGTGCCTATGTGAATTACTTGGGTTTAAGCAATCTTTTAAGCTTTTAACTAAACAAAACTTCATCCAAGCCTTGGCACCACTTATAGGGGAGAAAAGTTATTTTGTTCCTATTCAAATTATCTTAATCCGATTCCATCTCATAATTTATTGTTGAGTTGATTTTAACTCCAAAACAATTAATTAATTTATGGTACCTTGATTGTAAATCAACTCTAAAACTAGACCAAATAAATTGTAAGTTCAACCGAATTTTCTTGCATCTCCTATTGTGTGATCGATCCCAAAACTTCTAGTTGTCACATGGGATCCTCTAGCTCTCCCTTATGGTTAATGTATTGCATTTAGGCATACACTCTCAAAACATCTTGCCATGTTCATTGAGCCACTTAACACAATGAAAAAAATCTTCACAATGTATGCTTACAATGAGCCTTATGTGATCATATCTCTCTATTTCGATAGTTTGCATCAATTTGTACACGTCTTCACAGTTTTGATCATTTACTTAGTTTATTAAAAGAACTTAGTCTCTTGTAAAGTCAGGCTATCTGATTCAAATAATTCAACAATACAAATTTAGGGGTAGCCGGCTGAGGAGCCTAAGTTATATAGGAAGATATATATATATATATATATATATATATAATATTTGACATAATTAAACTAATTTTAAGGCTTGCTAAGCCCATCCCTCTAGAACATTCACAAACTCGGATTGCTTTCTAAAGATACCTTCTAGAATATATTTTTCCTCACAAAGTCACCAAGCTTTATAACGATATTAATAATTCTTCTCATCTCAAAAATGGATGTCTTTATGGAGCTTAGTAGTGTTTTTAAGGATGTCCATTAGAGATGACCTTGTCATGGTCTATCAGAATCATTTTTCTATTCTTTTTTTTTTTTTTTTAATAGTTTGCTAGATTCCAATACGATACAAAAAAAAAAAAGTAGAGCTAAATGCTAAGGAGTCAAGCTAATTTAACACTTATGATATTAGGGGATTTATCTAGAGGAAAACCATATGAAAATTAGGAGCTATACATCACATTTTAGTCTTCTGAGTTGTACGTGCATTGGTAGGTTTGATCTACATCATTAGGACTAGAGTTATGAGCATTAAGGATACTATATTTAGATGAGCACGATAGGGCATTCAAATTAAGTGTAGCTTAAAAAGGACACTATATGTAAAAGGTAAGGATGATATCTTAGATTTTTTGCTTATAGGTGAAATCGGATGTAGACATGACAAACTTTCCAACTAATTTCATTACTTTGTGTCCATATAAGGATATGAGTTGTAATGTAAGCTTCTATCCCACCCATTGTGTGTTAGGATTTCTTTCTTTTTTTTTTTTTTTTTTTTAAATGAAGATGATTGATAGGTCGCATAAAAGAGTCGCTTAGGTTGCAAACAATTGAATATAATATACAGATATATATAAATAGGTAATTACATTTACATAGCTCATACAGTGCCCTCAAACAATCGTATAACACACATATATAAATGAAGTAAACACACTTTATACTAGGGACTTACAACTAATACTACCAATAGCAATAGTATTAAACTTTAAGCATGTATAAATTCAGCGGAGCAAAAGGGCAAGTCCCTTATTAATTGTCAGTTGGATGACAACATGCATCAAGTAATAATCAGCTTTCCGGTCCGTGCGGCACAATCATTATAGATGGTTCATATCGAAAAGAGGGAAAAAAGATTTTAAAATAAAAAAATAAAAAAGAAAGGAAATGAAAATCATTATAAATGATTTTTCATTGTTGTATGTCATAGTTAAGGTTAGTCTGGTCTGTGGGATGGACATATCATATTCATATACTATGTTTAGAGTCAGAATAAAAGATTCAAATCAAATGATTAGCTTGAAATTTGTGAGTGAGTGAGTGAGTGAGAGATGTGAAAGATTTTAATTGTACCCAATTGGTTTTTCCTTTTTTTTTTTTAATTATATATGTATCTGAAATTTGCATGGATTGTGCTGACAAGATTTTTCAGGGACACAAGAGAGGAGAGAGAGAGAGTCAAAATGGCTGATGAAATGTCATCTCAAAGAGAACAGTAGCAATTAAGGGGCATCAACTGTATAAGTCTGCAAATGGGGGTTTTCGTCTTCAGGGGGGTCTGTTCCAGATGGCCCCAAAAACCGGACATCATACTCGCACATGAGTCTAAACTAGTCATCTCATCCTCTGTCCCTGTCCCTGTCTCCCTCTCTCTCACCAAAACTCAAACCAGGCTTGGAGGTATTAGAGGAAAAAATTAATAATTGGAGCAAAATTAACAATATGAGCTTTTATTTATTTCCATAAAGCACTGAGAAAGTGATACAAGATATTTTTTTAAAGTAGTTTTCACATTTTATTTTTATCGTTTTAAGTAGATATTTATCAAAAAATATATATATAAATAAAAAATATATGTTTTTATTCATAAACAAATCAGATAAATAAGCTACTGATAATAAAAATATGCAAATTAATTACGGATAAAATACAAATAAAAATGAGACAATCCAAGCATATTCATAATTTAGAATTCACTCTGTTCGAGGGAAAAACATTTTCTTACAAAAAAAATCTTAATATTTTTAAAATGAGTTATGTTTTTAAAGCAGAATATTGTGTTTTTCAAATTATTACTCACAATAAATAATAATTTATTTACACACAACACTACATCATGCACAATCAAACATAAAAAATCTTTTCTTTTTTTATATGTTTTAACAAATCACAGTCATGTTAAGTTTCAAGAAATATGATATTTTCAAAATAATATATTTACAGAATGAGAGACAATACTCAGAACAAACTAGTCATAAAGGTGCGGTTGGGTCACAAGATAAAGTCTTTTTTTTTTTTTTAATTTATTTCTAATTCCCTCTAAAATGAGGGAATATTTTTTGTGGACCCAAGAAAATTTTTTTCTCATCCCTGCTTTTTCTCTCCTTTTCCAAACAATAAAAAGTATCTTGAAATTCCCACTTTCTATTTACTTTTTTATTTTATTTTATCCAAACACAGGCTAAAAATTCCACATGAATGATTTTGGAATAAGGCGAATGGATAAGATTTCCCTAATTTTTTAAATTAATTATTATTATATTTAGCTCAACGTGGTGAGTTGCACATATGTAATAGATACAATATATTATATATATATATATATCAAAAGTAGTATGTGGAGTAACTTTGAGTATTTAAAGTAATATAAAATAAATCTTTTAGTTCTCTGGAATGGTTTTGTCTTTCCATCTCTTCTTCTTTTTATTATTTCTTAGTAATTATCATTGAATTGTTCTGGCTAAGAACAGCAAATAACATTTTAAATGATTTAGCATTTGAAAGCAAATATAACCTGCTATATAAAATAGGAATGTGAATGAAAAGATGTAAGATTTATATACTTCTTAAGCACTGTAGAGATACCTGTTAATGTTTTTCTTGAGATAAATAAGATGAAAATTGAGTATTCTTAAAAAGAAAATTACATAATAAATAAATAAATATAAATGCAAAATTCAACACTTATGAGGCGCCTGCTCAGATGGGCTTTAAATATGTAATTTAGCTATAGCTTTCTATTTTACATGTATATATGAATAGTTGTTCATTCTCTCCTCATTAGAAGTAAATCTATTATTATAGTGTTCACTTGAGGAGAGTCGCGATTTATAATGAATTGCTATTTCGTAAAATAATAATAGCATGTATCCACCCCTATCAATAGTCATTCCATCATTTATTTTTTAACTTTGTCATAAATACTCATGTCTTGAAAATATCACCTATACAATTATTCTTTTTCTATAATATATATAAGAGACATTATAAATATTTTACATTTTACTCTAATAATTACTTGTTTTACTTTTTATACAAAGTGAACATTTAATAACCATTACAACGCTATTATATTTATTTAAAATTGGAATTTCATTCTCCTCTTATTTCATACGATAAAGTGAACGAGTCGGTAATGTTTAGATAGCTTACCATATTATGTATGTTGGCTAAATTAAGTGCAATATAATTATCCAAAAAGTGATCATAAACATGGGGAAATTCTATGATATTGTCATTGATTTTGACGGACCGGTCCTGCCACTAATAACGATTCATACCATAGTCAATTGTGATAAAATTATTAAAATAGTTAATATTCTAATTACTATATTTATTTTAACGGTTGGATGATTGACTGGATGTTCGTCGATGGGACCGTAGAAGCTCCCATAAGCATGACCACTGATATAATTTAATAGGGTGTTTGGAGAAGAAGAAAATTGAGTTGTTTACATTTGCCTCTGCCGGAAATAGATTTAATGGAGATAGTTCTCGTCTGTTGAAAATTTATACTTCATGTATTTTGTTTTATGGTAAGGGATATACATGCTTGATGTTTTTTTATTTTTAATCTTTTTATAACATGAATCTTCAAGAAGTTATGAAATTTTACCATGATTTATATTATTTAAGTGCAAACAATGGGATCCTACTATATTTTTCAAAATATTCAAGTTGCCCTTTAAGTATAATAATATTTTATAATACATGCCTTTTATGCAATTTCTTTAGGGTTATAACCGTCATATACTTTAATTCACTTTTTGCGCTGAAAATGTTATTTCTAGATATAGTATTTTTTTTTTTTACATTTGCCACCAATGTTATTATATTTACAATATCATGACTATTATTTATTATCATAATAATTACATTTACTTACATTAAATTTAGTATTCAATTGCTTATAAAATACTTTTATAAAATTACATCATTATAAAAAACTTTTCTTTCTCTTAATATATTACTAGCAAAAGCCATGTGCGCGCTAATAGTATGATTTAAAAAAAAAAAAATCAATATAGTCATATTTTACTTTGTTCTATCCATAATTACTTAAATTAATGAATATGCAACAATACTTGATATCTTATCTTGTTTTAAAAAGAAGAAGTTTTGTCAAAAAAAGAAAAAGAAGAAGTTGTTTTAGAACTTTTTACACATTTGGCACATAAAAAATTTCTTGAAAATGGAAAAGATTGCAAATGAATAAATTACCTACTAAAAGTAAAATATGGAAAAAAAATAATACCAAAGTTATCAAGATTAATTAGAAGAAAATAAATTGACAAATCTTATATCACTATATTTATTAACAGACAAATAAATATTTTTTTTATTAAATATCATGAGTTATTAAATTGTTTCTACTATGCTGTAGTCATTATGCTTGCACCTGATGGACAATACAATGTCCAATCTTATATCACTATGATTATTACATTGCAGTTAAATATCATGAGTTATTAAATTGTTGCGACTATAGTCATTATACTTGCACGTAAGTATGCGCTCAAATTAAAAATAAAAATAAAAATAATGTATGCATGTCAAAAATGAAAATTAACCTAAGACTTATAAACCTTCTTTATCCTTATATCCTGATTTGCTAGATTTAGTCTCCCTTTTAAAAGTGGTCAATACTAAAGTGTAAATGAAAGTGGTAGCTATGTTTGGATTGTTGGACTTTTATTTGTATCGTATTTATATCTAATCTGTATTTGTAACTTATCTGTACCATATTTGTATCGTATCAGTTTGGTCATTTTTTCAATAAAATTATCAGTTTTTCATTTAAATCTATTTTTTGATAAACATCTATTTGAAAACGATAAAAATATTATATAAAATGATCATAATATGATAAAACAAATAAATATCGAATAAAATTTATTAATTTAATGGTTATTTGTGAGATAAGCAACCATGATTTTTTTTTAAAAAAATGTTTGTTTTAGAAGTATGACACCAGAATCAACCTATCAATGCTATATATATTATTAAATTCTATAACAACAGGAGATTATTTCAATATTGTGGCTTCATATTCTATAATCTATATATTTGTCTATCTCATCGATATATAAGATTCAAGTTAAAATCTTTATTACGGTCTATATTTCCCTTAATATATTTTGTAACATCAGTTTTTTTTTTTTTATCTTTAAGAAGTAAATGTTTTCATTCCAAGTTTTTCATATATTTATGAAGTTATGTATACATCAAATGGGTAAAGAGTACTTATAAAACTTCTTTTCTTTTCCTTTTTTTTTTTATTCCTTTTGGTCAAGTATGAGAAGGCATGAAACATCGTTGTATATTAATTAGATAAAGAAATTAGAAGATTTAATAAAGTGAAATGTATTAATGAATTTACTATATCATATATATATATATATATATATATATATTTAAATTGCTACTATTAACATATGCATTGCGGGTGCAGATACGTGGTTTGCTTGTAAAGATTAAAGAACAAGTAGAAGAAGAGGCTAACTAAGCATAATTTACAAAAATAGTTGACATGGTATTTTTAACCTATGTAATGATTATTTTGATAATTGTAAGGTCAAGAAGGTTGGAAACGAGGTTTTAAGGATGGAAATTTAGCCTTAATCTCCTATATCAAGTGTCTTTCTCTTATGACACATCGTGAAAGCGTAAACAATAGAAATCAATTCACGGATTGATTTCAAAGAATCAAAGCTTGCAACTTTACTGAGAGTAATTCTCAAATTAGGGTTTTCAGAGTGTAATAATAATGTTTTGAAACTAAAGATAGCGTTTTAAGACTATTTATACTATTACATAAAGCCTTAAAAATAATTAACAAGAAATAAGTTGATTTAAATAAAGGCTGGCACAAAGCTGGTAGCTTTGGCGATGAAGGCCAGCGGCCTAAAGATGAAGGCTGACAGCTTTGGAGCTAGCTTTAAAAAATTGCTCTTGAGAGACATTGAAGGCCGACATAAAGCTAGTAGCTTTCTTGTCAAGGCCAACGGCCTAAGTTTCAACACCGGTGGCGTTTAGGCGGCGTATATGCTGTCTTTAAGGTCGATAGCCTCCACCCTGAGTTCTCATATGAATACAAAGGTGAATCAACAGGATGAAATGGGAATAGATCTGCAATATTGAAAGTCCTAGAAATGTTCAAACTATGGAGAAGTCTAATCATATAAGCATTGTCGTTGATCTTCCTTACAATCTCATATGAACTATACTTCTTAGATTGCAACTTGCCATATTTGCCCATTGGAAAACGTTCTTTCCTCAAATAGACCATTACCTGATCCCCGATTTCAAACAATCGCTCCATTCCATGCTTGTTTACGCTTTCTTATATCTTGTATTCACCTTCTCAATCCTTTCCCTAACTTCATCTGTGATAGCCTGACGATTCTCAGCCATATTCTTAGTAGCTTTACTAAATTCAACTCCATTGGTAGCTTAACCAAGTCCAATGCATGTTGTGGTGTCTTGGTATAAATTATGGAGAAAGGAGATTTTTCTGTGGTCTTGTGGATAAAACTGTTGTAAGCAAACTCGACTTGTACTAAAGCATGATCCCACTACCGAGGCTTCTCACCACATATACTTCTGATCAGATTACCAAGCGTCATGTTAGTCACTTCGATTTGCCCATCAGTCTGAGGGTGAGTTGCTCTATTAAAGTTCAATGATGAGTCAAACATAAACCAAAGCATCTTCCAGAAGTAGCTAAGAAATTTACTGTCTCTATTTGATGTGATGGATTTGGGAACTCCATGTAATTGCATTACTTCCCTAAAAAATAGGCTGGCAATAGCATGGGCATCGACAGTCTTCTTATAGGGAATAAAGTGGGCTATCTCAGAGGACCTATCTATAACAACAAAAAATAAGTCAGCACCTCGTTGGGTATGAGGCAAACATAGGACAAAGTCTATAGATAGGTCCTTCGATATATTCTCAGTTATTGGCAGTGTGTATATAACTTAGTATACTGGGATTACCCATTGGATGTTTGACAAATGTAACATCTCTCCATAGTCTTACTGACATCCCTCCTCAATTAAGGCCAACAGTACTTGTCGGCCATTGCAACAATCGTTTGATCATGACACAAATGGGCATCAGCAGTCTTCCTACAAGGAATAAAGTGGGCCATCTTGGAGAACTTGTCTACAACAACAAAAACCGAGTCAGCACCTCATTGGGTATAAGGAAAACCTAGGACAAAGTCCATAGATAGGTCCTCCCATATATTCTTAGGTACTGGCAGTGGTGTATATAACCCAGTATTCTGGGATTTCCCCTTGGATGTTTGACAGATATAACATCTCTCTACATTCTTACTGACATCCCTCATCAAACGAGGTCAATAGCACTTATCGACCACTGCAGCAATCATTTTATCATGACCCAAATGTCCTGCTAATCGTCCCCTATGCAGGTCTCTAATCAACTTTTCCCTTAAAAAGGACTCAGGATTACATAATTGATTTCCTTTCATGAGGTATCCCTCGAGAATGTGATAATCACCACAAGGTTCATGTGTAATAAACTTCTTCCATATGTCCCAAAAATTAATGTCATTCTCATACAATTCCTTCAATTGCTCAAACCCCACAACTTCAATACTCAATGTGACTAACAAATCAGCTCTTCTGCTCAATGCATCAGCAACTTTATTTTGCACTCTGGCTTTGTGCACCAACTTAAAAGGAAATCTCCGCAAAAATTGAATCCATCTTGCATGCATATCTTTATTAATTCTTGTTTAATTGTTTAGAGACTTTAAAGCTCCACAATCATAGTATAAAAAAAATTCCTTACTATCAAGTAATGATCCCAAATTCTCAACGCCTTTACCATATCATAAGTTAACCAGCTTCTTCTGGCATCACATAACTTTTCATTGTAGAAAGCTACTGGTTTCTTCTCTTGGGATAATACACCTCCAAATCCTACTCCACTAGCATGACTAATGTGCCTAAAACGCTAGACACAACGATCTCGAATTGAGGGTCCAATCAAATTTGATAAAGATGACATTTTTATGGTTTTTTTAATATTGGATACAATGAAAATAAAGGATATGAACGATGTTGATATTGGATATGACGCACCAAAATCAACTCGAAATACACTGATTCTCATTTGATATTACTCACAAACAAGACGAAGCGGTTTGTTCGCCACAATCTGTAAATAAATTGATGAGAATGGGTCGTTTGCCATGATCACATGGATCGATAAGAATAGGATCTTGCCACAATCAAACAATTGATTGATAAGAGAAGAATTGAGAGAACTCTCAAATCAAGTTTGTCAAATATCCAAAAGCTATTTAGGATTCTTTATAATAGGGTATTTATATCATTACTCAAAAGAAACACATAAAAGAAAAGAAAAATACGAAATAAAATTAAAACAACGTTTTTGGTCAAAGGCGGACATTATATGTAGTTAGCCTAGATCCAACGTTGCCAGTGTTGGGGTTATGTACCACCGGCCTTAAGCTGGATGATGTGCCTAAAATGCTAGATATAGTGATCTTGAATTTAGGGGGTCCAATCAAATCTGATAAAGTGACATTTTTATGGTTTTTTTATTTTTTTTTAATATTGGATACAATGAAAATAAAGGATATGATCGATGTTGATATCGGATATAATGTACTGAATCAACTCGAAATACGCTCACTCTCGTTTGATATTACTCACAAACAAGACTAAGTGGTTTGTTCACCACGATCACATGGATCGATAAGAAAAGGATCTCACCACAATCAAACAATTGATTGATAAGAGAAGAATTGAGAGAACTCTCAAATCAAGTTTGTCAAATATCGAAAAACTATTTAAGGTTCTTTACAATAGGACATTTATATCACTACCCAAAAGAAACATATAAAAGAAAAGAAAAATATGAAATAAAATTGAAACAGTGTTTTTGGTCGAAGGTTGGCATTATATGCCACTAGCCTAGATTGAACACTGCCGGCATTGGGGTTCAGCACTACCGGCCTTCAGCCAGTGTACAGCTAAATTCGAGGCTACCCCGTGCTGCTTCACGCTCGTAATTTCAATTCCATGAATCCTCCACCACTAGCGTTGTCTGAAAGTCTACCAGCGTTTGATGAATTGCTTGAAAAATTATTTCCTTCGCTCATGCTTCCCTTGAATCAACAAGCTTTGGTCTTCTAGTTCAATTCGGGTATTCGGCTTTAGAACTAAGCTAGACTGATTCCCATCATTCTCTCTAGCCTATTGACGATTTGTCCTCAAATCTTGAGGGAAAAATATTTCCACCTAGATCAAATAAAAACCTGTAAAACTCAATAATGGTTAAATAAAATTTCGCAGCAATGCTCAGCTCATATCCTTTCCCCAGTTCTTGATTGGCAAAACTTTTCTTGAATGATAATTCCCAATCAATGCACCATCCTGTATCCCGTATATAGTTTTCTGGCACATTCATATAGAAGCTCTCCACCATTAAGATACCATACGAATGATAATATTTGGGCTTCTCAGCACAAAATAAGAATTCACTATGAAGGCTACATTCATCCAATTTAACAGTAAGAGAACTTAATAATATTGGCCTGTCATGTTCAATGGTTCCTAATGTCAAGGAAAATGGCTCCAATCTAGGTTCACACATTTCAATAGGCAACTCTAAGTCATTATCAATTTGTATAGTCTCTATAACATTGATCTTCTCTATATCATCCACATCAATTGCACTCTTATCAATACTTTTTCCAAATTCCTCTTCATCAATTTCTTCTACAACTTCAGTTCCAATATCTCCATATATAACCGCAGGAATCCTTTTAGTCTCATGAATATCAATGACAATAGTTTCCTTAACCATCACAAATGTTTCTTGTTGTTGCACTTGCCTCTCAATTTCATCTTTTTCAACAATTACAGGAACTCCATTGACAAGTTTCACCGCATATTCATTTGGACATTCAATTTCAAGATGTCCACGACCTAAGCATCTTTTACATTTGAGTTTCCAATCATCATCATCACCCATCTCAATAGGTTGAAGTACTACCTGAGGATTAATCAATAGTGGTGGTGCTTGGAAATTATTCACCGCTTGTTGATCTAAAGCCATCTGATCCATTCGTATTGCTATGTTGTTGATAATTGTAGCTAAATCCTGTAATTGCTCACTTAATGGTTTTCTACCATTCATAGTGTTTCTATACACACTATGATTCGACATGACTGTTCGTCTTCCATAAACCTACCAAAAAAAAAAAAAACGACACAAAAACCCTAATTCTCTATTTTAGCAGCTGTTAGTAATAATACCACTAACACAACAATTCACAATCACCACAAACTTTAATTTAATTCTGTAAAGACCTGACCTACTAATCCTATGATTAAGTAAGTCAAGTCCCCAACCACGTATAATATTTTCATATCATACATAAAGTTGTCCTAAATCTAACAATTCATGTGAATTGTTTGTTTAAAATCACTACAACTTGATAATACTTTTTACAAAAAGATTACTCACCTGAGTAATCTATTCCTATAAAACATTTAAGGAAATAATTTACAATTTGGTGTCAAGCCCATGACACAACTAAACTTGCATAAGTTTTTACGAAATAGGAAAATTAGACTTTAAGTCTTTATAGACAAACAAGGTTAACTAACAAGCCTCTATTCAGAATACAAAATACATATTTAAACAAACAACTTGTTCAAAAACTTTCTTCCTTGCTATCTTGTACTCGGTTCCTAGTCGCCCCACTCATCCATAAATTTTTCCCAACCGACCCATAGCCCATATCATCATAACAGTCATCATTACTTAAAAAATAGCAACAGTGAGCCAAAGGCCCAGTACACAGCAACAACACCCAAAAGCGTAGTGACAATCATACCTAGACTAATGCAATGCAACACTAATGTTTCATTTATCTTTCTTTAGTATTCATTGATCAAATCATCATTGGAGTATTCAAACTCTGGGACAAGCCATGGGATTCTGGGGATCCTGAGTAACGCTTACGACGCTTAGGGAGTTGATATAGATAGCCCGAATACCTTAATTTTTCCCAATCCGACCCATAGCCCATATCTCCTAGATAACGTTACACTGAAAAGAATAATCTCATATAGGTTATATAGCCGTTACTCAACTTCACTTATCTCAATCCATAATATAAATTAATTCACATGCTCCCATAGACATTGAATTAAATTATACTACTTCTTTTCAAGAATTAAGTAAATGTTACTCAGTTACTATATTTCCTATCGATTATCCATCGAGCCTAGTCATTGCATCATAACTATTGGCCTAAGTGCCTACACTAACATATCATTGCATCATGATAAGTTACCGCTCCTCGGGCGAATTCAATGTGAAAACACAAGCAATTCAAGCAATACTTAAGTCGTTTAACTTATATCAAATTTAAGTATGCCTATCCTAACAACATACAAGCAAGTTACTGCGTACCTGTGCTAGCTCGAGAATCAATGCAAATAACCGAAAGGGGATCAATCACTGTAAAAAGAAGTAATTACAAACCCACACTTAGTTTAAGCACTAAATATCTAGTTGCAAATATAATTAATCAAAGAAATTCAAATAAAATAATACAATGTTGTAATAGAGTATTTAAATATCCTATTATATCATAGAATACTTAACAATTATTTAATTGATCAGATATCAAGCTTTGAAAATTTTTGAAGAAAGTTTTTGAAAATGAAAAGTGCAGGGTATATGTCAGCCTTCAATGCCGGCGGCTTTGAACCAGTGTACAATACACTAAGTTCAACACTTGCCAAACTGGCAGCATTCAAAGCCTTCATTGTACACCAACGGCTTTGAGTTGGTGTAGAATACAACTGCAAATTCCCAAAATTTTCGAGAGTTACACGGGGTTGATCCACACCCGTGAATACCCTTAACACCGGCAGCATATCCATGTATGCCGACAGCTTTGGATCAAACGCCGGCGGCCTTCAGTCCGGCGTTAAAAATTATGATTCTGTTTTTATTCCACACCGCCTCTAAGCAGACGGCTTTGCAACCCCAATAGCCGGCGTACTATTTGAAAAAGACACACTGACAAGCTTTTCTAACAAAAGTCGGTAGCGTTTCAAGAGGCTTTAAAAATTTTGATTCTGTTCACTTCCAACACCGCCTCTACGCCGGCGGCGTTGAAGTGCCAGATGCGACGTACACTCAAATTTAAGCCTATACGAAAATGTTTTGTTTCCCCTGTTTTTCATGTTAAATTTTACACTTTCAAAATTCCCTTAAACTAATTCCAAGTTTCCCAAAATTTTATATGATCAATATAACACTCAAATAACATAAACTTCAACTCTAAACATCAAACACTCCACCATCCACATCATTCACTAATCATACTTCAAACCCCAAATCCACGACACTCATCATCTAATCATTCAACCACATGTGTTTCCAACACTTCTAAACTCATTACACACATACTAACTTCACTATCCCCATAACACTTCTCATACAACCAAAAACATATGAATCATCAAACACAAGTTTAAGTTTAACCCTATCCTCAAGAACTTCACACATGCATAAATTCAAAACAAGAAATCATACTTACCAAGTGAGCTTTAGGCATTGGTTTAATGATTCTTGAGCAAGTTTTTGGGGTAGAAATGGTGAAAAATGAAGTGCTTAACTATATACTACCATGGGAAAGCTTTTGGGAGGAATAAGAGAGTGTTTTGAGCTTTGAAAGAGGGTTTTTTTTTTCTGGAAATTTTTGGCCGAAAATTGCATTATTTGGGGTTGATAAGATACCTTACTTTGACTTTTGAGACATTTAAGATTAAGGAGTTAATGACTTAACTTTTGGTTAATTAATGAAGTTGTCTTAAGGCATTAACGGTAGTTTAAAAGCTTGATTCATATGCATGCATTTATCTACTTATTTAACACATTTCAAACATAATTCATACATGTTAATGCAATTAAATTTTATGAACTAAATATTTAATAAATTCTAGAGTATTTCAATATTTTAACACAACAATAAAATACATAACCCATCATAAAAATAATTCATATTCGACACATATAAAAAGCATGTATAAATTCAATAACACATATAAAATATAAATTGAGAATTTCATAGTTATTTCAAATTCTTCACACAAAATAGCACAAACCCTAGTAACATAAAATCATATCTTGTGCTTACCAATCATCCCATCACAGCAATTATGCTCTGTCAATGAAATTTTCAAACTCAGATTTGCAGAAACATGGATGCTAAGCTTTGATACCAAAAGATGATGTGCTTAAAATGCTAGACACAGTGATCTCGAATTAAGGGTCCGATGAAATATGATAAAGATGATATTTTTATGGTTTTTTTTTAATATTGGATACAATGAAAATAAAGGATATGATCGACGTTGATATAGGATATGACGTACTGAATCAACTCAAAATACGCTCACTCTCTTTGATATTACTCACAACCAAGACGAAGTGGTTTGTTTTTCGCAATTTGTAAATAGATTGTAAGAACGGGACGTTTGCCAAGATCACATGGATCGATAAGAACAGGATCTCGTCACAATCAAACAATTGATTGATAAGAGAAGAATTAAGAGAACTCTCAAATCAAGTTTGTCAAAAATCCAAAAACTATTTAGGGTTCTTTACAATATGGTATTTATATCATTACCCAAAAGAAACACATAAAAGAAAAGAAAAATAAGAAATAAAATTAAAACAGCATTTTTGGTCAAAGGTCAGCATTGTACGCCACCGGCCTAGATCCAAGGCCACCGGCATTAGGGTCCAGCACGCTAGCCTTAAGCCGTGTACAGCCAAATCCGAGGCTACCCCATGCTGCTTCGCGCCCTTGATTTCAGTTCCATGAACCCTACACCACCAACATTGTCTGACAATCTACCAACGTTGGATGAATTGCTTGAAAAAAATTATTTCCTTTACTCATGTTTCCATTGAATCAACAAGCTTTGGTCTTCTAGTGTAGTTCAGGTATTTGGCTCTGATACTAGGCTAGACTTGTTCCCATCAATTACACTCAATTTCAAATAGATTATCAAAATCAGGGAGTGTTAATACACAATTTTTCTTTCAACACACAAAACTAGTTTCAGCCTCTTCTTCTTAGTAAAACTTCCCCTTCTTCAAACACTCAATCAATGGAGTAGCAACAGCATTGAAGTGTCTAATGAATGCCTGTAGAAACTAGCTAATCAAAGAAAACTCCTCAACTCAGTCACTGTTTTAGGAGTAAGCCATTCTCTGATAGCCCTCACTTTCTCATCATCAACAATAATACCTTCACAACTAACCACAAACCCCAGAAACATATTCTTTTCGACATAAAAACACACTTATTTGATTAGCATATAATTTTTTTTCCTTTAGCATAGTAAAAAAACTCCTCGAATGATTTAAATGCTCATCTTTAAATCTACTATAAATCAATATGTCGTCAAAATAAACCAGCACAAATCTACCAATAAAGGGCTTAAGTACCCGGTTCATGACTCACATAAACATACTTAGCCTATTGTTGAGGCCAAAAGGCATTGCCAGCCATTCATATAACCCTCCTTCGTTTTGAATGCAGTCTTCTACTTATCCCTAGGCTTAATTCTAATTTGGTGATAACTACTCCTCAGATCAATCTTGGAAAACACAACAGACTAAGTCAATCTATCTAACATGTCTTCCAGTCGAGGGATTGGAAACTCGTACCTAATGGTGATCTTATTAATAGCTTTGCTATCGACACACATCCGCCAGCTACCATCTTTCTTCGGAGTCAATAAAGCAAGCACAACACATGGGCTCGTGCTATCTCTAATATAACCCTTCTGTAATAGCTCCTGAACTTTCTCCTGCAAAATTTTAGTTTCCTTAACACCCATCCTGCAATGTGGCAAGTTTAGCAGACTCACCCCAGGAATCAGATCAATTGGTGTTGAATATCTCTTAAGGGTGGTAATCCTTTAGGCAAATCATCAGGCATCACATCTCTAAATTCCTTCACCATCTCTTTCACACTTTCTGACACTCCACCTTTACTCTCCTCATCTACCATCATGACATTCTTCACTATAAGTGCATGTATAACCCTAGACTCTCGCATATCTTCCTCCAACTCCTTCTCTGAATGAGTGATCGTCAGGATGGAGAATCCTTCTACCTTGCAAATCTTGGTGTGATTCGCTACCTTGAGAGGTAACAAAGTATATTTCACACCACATTTCTCAAGTTTGTATACATTCTCCTTCCCAGCATATTGAGCATTCACATCGTATTGCCAGGGTCTCCCAAACAATAGGTGACACGTATCCATGTCTACAATGTCACAGTAGACTTCATCCTGATATTTGCTAATAGAAAACAACACTTTACATCTCTCCTTCACCTCTATTCGCTTAACAGATTTAATCCATCCTATAGTGTAAGGATTGGGATGTTTTTTCTACTGATAGGTGTAATTGATCAACAACTTCTTGCCCTATGATATTCTCACAACTGCAATTGTCTACTATCAAATCATAAACCTTCCCTCCTATCGTGCACCTGCTGCAAAACAACTGGTGATGCTGAGCATCTTCCTCTTGCTTAGGAGTCAACATCAATTTTTAAACAACATATGTTTACTTGACATCTTCATCATCCTCATCATAATACTCATCTTCCCCATCAGGCTCACAACAAATCTCTTCATCTCTATCAACAATGTTTATACTTCCTATTAGGGCATTCATTCGACCGGTGTTCCGATTGATTACAGTGATAATACTTACCCAAAATAGGCTTTGCATAGGGGTTATTTTGCCTTTGAGCATCCTTTGCCTCAACTGGTTTCTTACTTGTAGCCTTGTCCTCCTTTTTCTCATTATTCCCCATACTTCTCAATATGTTTATTCTTTTCCATCATAGTTTTGCTACTACTCATCCCATCAACACCATATCTCCTATTACTTGCCTCAAATCTATTATTCTTTTCTTACAACATCATCTCTACCCTAAGGGCCATATTCTTAGCCTCATTTAAATTCCTAAGAACCTGGACCTCGATTTTATCATGGATCTATAATTTCAAGCCATCCACATATCTAGCCATCTACTGAGCCTCACTTTCTCTAAGATCATTACGCTCAGTAAGCCTCATGAAATCAACAATATAATCATGTACTGAACGTATGCCTTGCTAACATCGTTGATGCTATTGAAAAGGATATGCTCATGATTAGGTGGAAAGAAATCTCTTTGTAATAGTTGTTTCATACGGAACCATGTTCGTATAAGTTGTCTTCCTTCTCTCTGTGTTCTATTCTACAACCTCCCCTACCAAGCAGAGGCTCCTCCCTTCAACCTACAAGTGACCAACCTCACTCTACGCTCATTCGGTATCTCCATATAATCAAAGAAGTAACCTACTTTAGCCAACTAATCCAAAAACTCCTCAATATTGAGGCTATCGTTGAAACAATGGATATACGCCTTCAAGCAAAAGTAAATGCCATCATCCTGGTCATACCCATGATAATCCCTTCGATATCTACCTCATTCTTCACGTCTCGTCTCTGCTGTTGTCTCTCTTCATATAAAAGTTCATCCTCCTTAACAAAGTCTTCATCAGATACTTGTGCCCATCGATTCGTAGCGACAGGTCGATTGATAGGACTACTATAAGCATCCCAATATACATATCTTTGTTGGTATTTACTACCATCGCATCAAAATGCTCGATCAAATCTCAAAAGCTGCTCTTACTCGTCAGATTCTTCGATCCATGGCATTGATTACTGTCCTAAGAACCATCTGTTCACTATCCTGATCACCGTTAAGAACACACAACCATCGTCAACACTGTCGTTGGTTGCCATCTTCGTAGGAACTCACCATGCTTTAATACCAATTTGACACGGCGTAAAAGTGTAGACAACAAAAATCAATTCACAGATTGATTTTAAAAAATCAAAGCTCGCAAAACTTGCAACTTCACTGAGAGCAATTCTTAAATTAAGGTTTTCAAAGTGTAATAATAATGTTCTAAAACTAAATATAAGGTTTTGAGACTATTTATACTATTACATAAAGCCTTAAAAATAATTAACAAGAAAATAAGTCGGTTCAAATAAAAGCTAGTAGCTCTAGTGTTGAAGGCTGGGAACTTTAGAGCCAACTTAAAAAATTTGCTCTCAAGAGACATTGAAGGCCGACATAAAGCCGACGGCCTAAGTTTCAATGCCGGCAGCATACATGCTGTCTTCAAGTTTGGTTCCTCCAAAGCCGATAGCCTTTGCCATAACACTGGCAGCATTGATTTGGTAGTGTTTTGTCTTTGCATTGTCTCCTCCCTTGTCTCTTGGATGCTTCCATCTTACTTAGGAATGTTTTAGCTGTATTGTCCACATCATCTTATAAAGAAAAAAAATAAGAATTAAAGG
This sequence comes from Combretum micranthum, assembly GCA_024138025.1. Lineage (NCBI taxonomy): Eukaryota > Viridiplantae > Streptophyta > Magnoliopsida > Myrtales > Combretaceae > Combretum > Combretum micranthum. Next base: position 574,519 of record JAMXBD010000706.1, read on the forward strand.
TAAGATAATTGTAAGATTGTAAATAAGTTAGAGAAGATTTTTTTTGAAGTGTAGAAATTCAATCTAGGTGTCCTATGTTGAGTCTCTTGTGAAACATTGAAAAACTAAGAATAAAAGGTGAAAATAGTTAATATTAGTCTAGAAATTATTGATCTCATCACAAACTTAAATGGAGGTCAGATTAAATCGGTTGAGTAAAGGGAAAAACCTTGAAACAATTGTATAATGGTATACAGATTTACATAGTGTAGAGATCTAATTAGCCTACTCTTACTTATGGCCAATTGTACTAGTATAAATAAGTTAGTGGTTAATTAGTTTACCCATGACTATAAGACTTTTATCAAACTTATAATACTTATAATTAATAACTAAATCTGGGTGCTTGCATTGGGTATATTTGTTTCATCATATTTTGGTTATTCTAGTGTAATATTTTAGTCATTTTCAAACAGAAGTTTATCAAAAAACAAATACCGATGAAAAACCGACAGTTTTACTTATAAATAGACCAAATAGATACGATACAAATATGATACAGATAAGTTACAGATGTAGATATGATATAGATACTTTACACATAAAAAATAAGACAATCCAAATAGACCCTTTTTATACTTTCATGTGTGAAAAATCATATAATGAATTAAACAACCATCTAAACTATTACTTTCTTTTTTTCTTTTATGTATGCATTATGGCATAACTGATTAGATTGAGGATTTGGTGTCGAAAACTATTGATGGTTGAATTTATGGAATGAAATGGTGGTAGATTAACTACCATACGAGGGTAAATGAGTCACTTAAGTGGCTAATTGCTCCAGCATAAATTAAGCCTTCTAGAGAAAATTTGTAGCTGAATCACACTAGCTAGTTAGTAGCATGGGATGAACTATGAATAGCCATCATGAAGTAGCTAACCTAAAGTTGATATACATGGTGGAAATACATAGTGGAATTGGACAATTTGGACTTAAACAATTATTCTTAGGATCTACGGATTCATATTGGTCTTAGTTATTAAATCTTAGGATCTTGAATTCATCCTTAGAATGCTAGGGTTGCTTAAATTTTTAACTTGGTACCTAAACCCATAAGTTAATTAAGCATGCGTATGTTGTTTACTATTACTTACATGTTGCATAGGCATAGTATGTTGTGTTTGTCATGTGGTATCTCAAGTGTAGCACGTATTTATCAATTCTATAAAACAAAATTACTTAAAGATAAATTACATAATTTTAATTACTAAAATACTAACACAAAATCGCATCTAAGATATATTATTTTGGTTTTAAGGAAAAAAGAAATTGCGTCTTTAACATACAATTTTGAAATTTTGGTGCATTGCAAAATCCCATGTTAAATATGCTATTTACTATAAATGGAAACTAAAATTGTGTGTTTAATATGCTATTTACTATAAATAAAAAGTTTTACTATTGTCATAATAATCACAAAAATTTCATCTAAAACATCCAATATTTTTAGAAAAAAATATATCCGCATCTTATACATGCGATTTTACATTGGTATTTAGGTAATTATTTTTATATAATTGCTATCTATGTAAATAACTTTCGAACAAATAAGTAAATTGATAATTTTCTTGCAATCTCTCTATTTAATTCCAGATGCAAATTACATCAAAAAACACTAATACTTACAATTATGACCTGAAATGAGAAATGAAGGAGTACCATAAGGCTTCAAGGCATTAGAATTTAGCTTTGAGTTATATAAATAATGAATTTACAAGTTGTATTTGTTCAACCAAAGGGTTCATACTTTATTTTGATGAGACAAACATTGTAAAATCAATTTATATCATGAGGACACTTAGCACTTAAAAGTTATTTTTTTTCGCAAACTCAACCTAAAACACAAGTTAATTGTGCAAAACATCCAAATCTATCTTCGATTTTGTTAAATGTATATTTAACATGTGTTAAGTGTTTTCTTAAATTTATGTTAGCCTTTTTAAGAAGAAAAAATTGCATTGAACTAGCAATCGGAAGTCAAGGCATTGGGTCCAGATGTTACCTTGATCACACATGATCAAAATGTATCTGATCATATGACGATGGCTTCAAGACTAAATGCCAGGATATGGTGTGTGGACGGTAGACGCTTTTAATTTGTGTTAAGACCTTTTGTACATGTGAAAAGTTGGTAGCATCTAGATGTTAAAGCATAGCGTTCAGCTATTAGTTACTTTTCCCTTTTGATTGTTTCAAAGTATGGTGCGGATGCTACATGAGTCTTATAAAGCCAGTACATTTTCCAAGAGACATATGGACACTAATACATGGCATCTGGCCTCTATGCTAAAAAATTTAGCCATTACAAGCATTAAATATAGGGACACTTTTCCAAAAATTAACAATAGCTTGATCTTCTTCATTAGCTATAAATAGAACTATGCATGCGAGGCAAATTATGCAGGTCAACTTGCATAACTCGCAAAAAAATATGATTTGAGCTAAAAATTTTAGCATGCTCAACGTGTAGGCCAAAATAGCCTGTCTCGCATAACCGTGGGTTGAAGCCGGCCTACCCGTTGCAGTAGGATTGGCCTGCAAACCGCACTTAAAAAAAGAAAGAAAGAAAGAAATATAAATCCTATAAAAAAACCCTATTATATTACTCTATTTATGTCCTCTTCACTTCACTTTTTTATTATTAAGTTGTTGAATGTTGATTTTGTAATTTTTATGGGTGTTATGTTTTAAACTTTCAACTTTAATATTTATTATATCCTTAATCCTTTTAGCAATACATTTTCTTTTATATTTATTAGATATTTAGATGCTTCTATTTAAAATAAACAATATAATATCAATTGATAATTTCCATGATGTATTTTTCCTTGCCATGCCAAAGAAAACACATTGGAATGAATTTTAATTTATATTAGTTAAGATAAATCATTTTATGTTGAGATAAAAAATTTCTAAATAGAAGTCCACAATTTTTCCATACATGATTACTATCTAGGATTAATATGTAGGTAATTGGTGAGATAAAAAAATATATTATATATTTAAATTATTAAAAATTTAAATTTGAATTTGAATTCTTATAAATTTTTTAAATAAAGAAATATATTAGTAGGTTTATGGGTCTGCTTGCATAACCTACCAACACGCGGATAGGTTTGGGCTAAAAGTTTTAGCCTGCATAACTCGAGGGCTGAAGTAGGGCGGGGCAGGTTGGCATGCATAACCCATTTGCACAGTTCTAACTATAAATATTAAATGTTTAGCAAAATTCAAATTGTTAATTGAGCTTATTTATTACTATCAAAGAAATTTTTTATCTTTTCAAATCAAAATCTTTGTCTCTTACTCATTATTTTGTAAACTCTAAAGAAAGAAATTTAAGTAGTACTCTAGTGGGCATTAATTGCAAATTGCAAAAGAGTATTACTTTTGTGAGTGATTATTGTGAGTTGTAAGATTTGTATGCAACACCAATTAATTAAGACTTTTGTCTGATTAATAAAGTCATGTGAAGTTCTTGGTTAGAGGCAAGTTGAGTCTATAGAGAGTAGTAGAGGTGTTCACGGATCGGTTAATCGATCTATGGTCCTTTTTTAAATATAACCGTAATATTCGTTTTTTAATATTCCGATTCTTAACCGATCCATTATAAATGGTTAACTGCCTTAATGGTTAACCATTTTATTTGGTTAATTTATTCAGTTTTTTGTTTTTGACTATTTAACGTAATGGTTTCAATAAATCAAATTGATAATTTCAACAAATCTTATTTTTTAGCCTTTATCATAGAGTTTTTCTTTAAATTATTATATATATGACAAGAGCTAAAAAAAAAAGAAAAAGGAAATCAAATTAAAAAAAGGGGGAAAAACAAACCTTTGGATGTATCATCATCAATAAAATCAAACCAAATCAATTACTACATTAACTGTCATCAAACATAGATAATAGTATTTTAATCAAAATCCAAGGAATATGAACGTAGGTAAATTATATGTATATGCAAATCATATGTGTATATATATTTAAAAAATAATTATATGTATATGTAAATTATATATATAATATATTTATAAATATTGAAACGATTAACCGTTAACCATTGGTTTTTTTGTGGTTACAAACCAAAATTGAAACAAAAACCGAAAAATAAAAACCATAACCTAAAACAAAACCAATGAACCGGTTAATCATATTTTTTAAATTGATTTTGCGGTTTCGGTTCGATTTTAGGTTTCATCGGTTTTTTTTTCACACCCCTAGAGAGTAGGGGGCTATTCGAGCTTCACGTTACATCGTGGAGCACGCTTCTCTAAATCTATCTCCTTCATTGTTGCTATTTTTCTTGTTATCTTTGTAGCTTGCCATCTTGTATTTAATTTATTAAAATAAACTCAATTAGTTGATAAACTCAATTCACCATCATCCCCTCCCCCCCTCTCCCCCTCTGGTCCGAGTTCAGTCTAGTTGCATTTTGGTGTTATATTTTGAATTGTTCCAAAGATCACAAAATATTGAATTTGTAAAGACCTGACATACCCTAATCCTAGATTAGGCATCCCAGTCTCTAACTATGTATAATACCTAAGTATTATATGAAAGGTTGTCTATAAAGAAAATGTTTTTGTTGACTTTTGCTTAACCTATCATTAAAACAAAACTTTTACAAAATCAATTCAACATGAGTAAATATTCATTTCATTTATGTACACCATCAGTACCATCAGATTAGTACATCATAAGACTACAAGGTTTTGGTCGTTACAAACAAGATAGAAAACTCAAATACTTTATGTTACAACCCTAGGCTTATAAATAAGCCCTTAATCAAAAGATACATAAATTTTTTCATGAAATCTTAACAAGTCTTTTATAAAAAAAAAAAAAAAAACAAAATATTAAGGTATTGGTCCCTATTCATCCTATTCATCCAAAAACTCTTCCTAATCTGTTCTATACCCTAAATCATCATAGAATTCATCATCAACAGCAACTATAAAAGAAAATGTGAGCTAGAAGGCCAGTACATAGTAACATAAACAAATATAAAATGGCATACATTCTTAATTTAATGAAATGCAACAATCACTAAGTTATTTATCTATAATTAATCAAATAAATCAGCATTGGATTATTCAAACTCTAAGCACATTCCATTAGGAAACTGGGGGTCCTAAGTAATAGTAGCTGCTCAAGGTGTTGATATAGGCAGTCTGAATACCTATATCTCCTATAAGAACATCTACAAAGATAATAGTTTCACATAAAGTTCACAACCCTTTCTCATCTTTACTTAACTTAATTCACAATATCACTTGGTTCAACTGGTTTTATAAATGTAAACTAAATCATATTACTTCCCTTTAAAAATAAGTAAACATTACACCGATACAGTTACCCCTATCGACTATCCGTTGAGTCACTTATAAAGTGTCTTTGCATCATGACAATTAATGGCTTAAGCGCCTAACTACTATGTTGGCATCGCCAAACAAGGTCACCACTCCTCGGATTAGATTAAACGAGACACACAAACAAGTCAAACACTTTTAAGCCGTCTTTGTTTATAGTTAATTTTTAAGAGATGCTTACCCTAGCACTCAACAGTCAAGTTACTACGTACCTGAACAACTCATAATATTTGGCAAAGGATCAGTAGACCAATACAATTGAGTAGGAGAATCTATAAGAAAACAAAATCAATTCATATAACCTCTAATATCAATTATAATTAAATATTAAGTCCTTTATCCAAAATAAATCTTAAATAAAAGCTCATGTTAAATCTTAACTTAGCATTTATGCGCATATTATTATTATTTTTTAAAGAACACGGCAAGTACACGACCTTATTTCGCCTTGTGTTTCTTCACATGAGAAACACGACCAAAAACAAATCAGCATGTATCTCATTATGTTTCATTTATGCACAAGCTCTTTTAACGTCGGCTAGAAGAACAGTGCAATAGGAGTAACCGTGTTCTAGTTGTGTATCATTAATAACTCAATTACTTTGAAATAAGAGAGAAACACAATAGGATAGGAGTGACTGTGTTCCTCCCGTGCTGTCACAAAATTCCACTTCTTGAAACACACAGTAAGAAGCAAGGTGGAATTGGGGTCGCCGTGTTCCCATCGTGTTTTATTTGGAAAAATAGGTCATCCTTACTTAAACATTTTAACATCATGTTTTTACTTCTATTAGCTTACACTCATTCACAAAACATACCTAGAAACACTATCCCTGCATAAAATTATCATTTTCTTAATTCATAACATCTATAACTTCCATTTCAATATTGAAACATCACACCAACCACACCAATTCACTTATCTACCAATATAACTCAACCACTAGGGAATCACTAAAATATAAGTTTATCTTCATGAAGGAAACAAGTAAGAAAATGATTATAAAAGCGTGCAAAACTTTACTTATATGACCTTAACTTGTAGATGAAACTAGATGGAAAACTTTATGAATTTTATAATAAAATTGGATCAAGAAGGTAGAGGATTTGTGCTTGAAAGAGACACCTGATTGGGGGTTGGTTTTGGGGTCTATTTTGGATTGTGATTTTTCCTTAACTTTAACTTAGTAATTATCTTAATTATTGTTTCAAAAGCAAATTTGACTTCTAAGGCATCGGAAAGATTTAGAAGAAGGTTAAAACATTAGCTAAATTTTGCAAAAATGGGCTTGGGTTTCATTTAGTAAGAGTTGGGCTTGGACTTGGCTCCACAACATCAGAAAAATTTGAGCCCACATTAAGGAATTGAATAACACAATATTAACTCAACAACTTAGCTAACTATCACAACCAAAATTATTGCAACAAAATTCAATTACTAAATAAGCAAAACATATATGCTAATTAATTAAGTATAATTGGTTTAAGATATTTCAGGATTCCTTTTATACTATATTTCAAGATGATTTCTAAATTTAAGGCAAGTGATTACTTATGAGTAAGGTTACATACCAATCGATATGATCGTAAGATTGTCAAACTAGATTAGTTTTAAGCTTAGCACAATTCAAGCTGGATTAGTAAGAAGCCAAGCTCAAGCCTAAGTCTAAAATATAACTCATTGATCTAAATGAGCCAAAGTCGATCTTTGTTTTTAGACTCTTAAGTCAGCTCGTGAACAAGCTCATTAGCAGACTTATAAGTTTTATTTTTGTGATATATTATATATAAATACACAATTAAAAAAAAAACTAACTTTCATTTAATATATATATCTTACATATATTTTGTAGGTTTTATCTATTATGTTCTAGTTCAAGAAAATTCAAGATATAGAAATTCAAATGGAAAACGAGCCACATTGAATTTAAAATAAAGCACGTTTATTTGAGTAAGTCGAGCTCAAACTTGAATTTTAAGATCAATAAAAAGCTTAGTTAACTTATTTATCCAAATAAATCGAATTCAAATCACCTACTTTTCAGACTGGATTAAAAGCTGAATTCAATTTGGCTCATCTATAACCCTACTTATGAGAGTTTATGAGAGAATTATATATGACTTAAATTTTTTAGATTTTATAATAATAGGTTTTCAAGTTTGAATGTTTCTACTATAAAGTAGGAACATGACTAACTAACCTCGTCCTTTTATTTTTTTGCATCACAATAAATGCTAGCTTTTTAAATCAAATATAATATAGCATATAATAAATTTTGTAATTAAGAAATTAGAATAAATTCATCTTAATTTTTCAAAATGAAATATTGATGGAAGTGTACCATCACAATAATAAATTTGAATCCTATCTGAAAATATGTGGCAAACTTATTGTTTGTGTAGAAGATAAAAAGGGGAAAAATCTAAGGTTAAAAACCTATGCAATTTTTCGGTCTTTGCTATATTTTATTTGTAGAGAAATTGAGACAATGTTTTACTTATACGCCACAAGTATATTGTCACTTTGTTGCAAAATCCATTGTAAGTAAACGTACATAATATCAACAACTATAAAAGGTGAAGGTATTATAAATCTTACGCAAAAAGATCTAAACAATATATATTAAAAATATTGAAAAATGATAATTTTTTTTATATCGACCCAAATGCTAGATTAGAATGATATATATATATATATATATATACAAGCAGACGATGCACTCGTGATGCATGTGCAAATAAAACAATCAAACATATATAAATTAAATAGATTTATTGTTTTGACAGGTTGGAAGAAGATAACTTCAATTAGTTCTTGAAATTAGGAAATTAATTATAAATCATAACAACAATTATGTTTTCCATAGATAACTTCTCTACATTGGATAACTATCATGCATAAATATGGTGTTAGAGATTTAGATTGGTATATAAAGATATATGCTTAGGCTAAAAAAGAAGAAAACTATGTCTATTCAACATCTATTTAATTCTATTCATAACCTATTTAATTTCATGATTTCAAGGATACCAGAAATATTTTACATAGAAAAGACTATCGCTATTCAATCCCTATCTAATTTTATTCAAACTCTATTTAATTTCATGATTTCAAGGATACCAAAAACATTTTACATCTGAAAAAGGAAAAGACTATTTATTCAAACGTTATTTAATTAGATTCAAATCCTATTTAATTTTCATGATTTCAGGGATATAAAAAATATTTTATGCCCATATGCTAAAGACATTATATTAAAAATATTTGCACTAAAAATATTTACACTAAAGATAGCAAAGAGGGTGGTTTTGTTTTAATATTATAGATATAGATATAAGCTAATTATGGAAAGATATCAACTAGACAATGAGAGAGGTCATTCTTAGTAGACACATACCTTAACGGATACCTTGATCATGTACATAAGGAAGAAGACAATGGACATTTATAATAATTTATTCATAACACTTCCCTTTGGATGTCGATTAAACAAGGGGTTGTGCCTCATGAAACCTCACTTAAAAAATAGTGGAAAAAGAGACCTAGTAAAGAAAAAAGAGTACTTATCCTAGAGATATGCAATGGGAATATTTCTGATTAAAATCTTTTCTAAGAAAAACCTAGTGGAAAAATTTTGGTAAAGGAAAAAAAAAAAAGAAGAGTGTAGTACGTATCCTTACTCCCCCTGATGATTGTATCTTTTAAGTAACTCGATTTTTCATATCAACTTTTCAAATGTTGCATAGCAAGTGCTTTGGTAAATAGATCTGCTACATTCTCACTTAAGTAAATTTGTTGTGTGCAAATATCAACTTTTTCTTGGATATCATGAGAGTAAAAAATTTTTGACAAAATATGCTTCATTCTATCCCCTTTTATGTAACTTTTCTTTATTTGAGTTATACAAACAATTGAAATTTCTTTATTAATATATAAACCATATGATCCTCAAAAATGTTAACTTATGGATCTTAATCAGCAACGTTCACAACTTACCTCATGAATTACTAAAGTTTTCGCATGGTTAAAAGAAGTAGCAACCATAGTTTGTTTGTAGAATGCCATGAAATTGTTGTACCTCCATATGCAAATAGATATTCAATTTAAGATTGAGTTTTGTCTGGATCAGATAAGTATCATGCATTTGCATAACTAACTCAATCGGATTTTGATAAATTGGAATAATACTAACCTCTGTCCATTGTCCATGAAGATATCTAAGAATATGTTTAATTCCATTTCAATGTTTTTGAGTTGGTGAAATACTATATCCTTCCAAAAAGATAAATAGCAAATGATATACCAAGGAGTGTGTTGTTAATAATCTGCATTAATGCTTTAAAAGCATTAAGATATAGTACTTTAGGACCAAACATTTATTCACCATCTTCACGAGTTTGAAAAACATTCTTATTACATTGAGTAACTGCATGGCCATTGGTGTGCTTAGTGGATGGGTCTTATCTATGTAAATACGTTTAAGCACATTTTCCATATAATTAGATTGATGAATAAAAATTCTATTTTTCAAGAGTTTAATTTGAATACCCAAAAAATATTGTCTTTCTAAGGTCTTTCATTTCGATTTCATTTTAAGTAATCAATAACCTTTTATAATTCTTTAAGAGTTCCAATGATATTCAAACCATCAACGTAAACAACAATTATAACAAATTCAAAAACCTGCCTCTTATAAAAAAAACATGGGCGTACATTTTTATAATCATCTTTCAACAAATATTCATTAAGACAATTATATCACAAGAGTCGAGAATGATTTGATCCATATAAAGCTTTATTTAATAATTTAAATACAGTTCCCAAGAATCCAATTTACATGTTTCAAGCAACTTAAATAATTTAAGGATTTTCACATATATTATTATCAAGTGATCCATATAAATAAGTTGACCACATCCATTAAATGCATCTTAAGCTTTTCATAAACTTTTAGACTAATTAAAAATCATAATTTTGTTGCATCCACTACAAGAGAATATGTTTCTTCATTAACACCAGGTTTTTGGGTAAATCCTTGGGCAACAACGCATGCTTTATATCTTATAATCTCATTTTTCTGATTTCCTTTTTGCATAAATACACACTTATACTCCACAAATTTTATACTATTAGGTGTTTTGGACTATGGGTTTGAAAACTTCACATTTGTAAGAGATTTCAATTCTGTTTAAATTGCGTCTTTCCACTTTGGCCAATCATTTCTATGCCTATGCCCCTCTTTGGAGGTAGGTTCAAAATCCCAATCTTCTTCCATAATAGTAAGCATCACATTATATGTAAAAATATAATCAATGTTTGTTTTACTTCGATTCCATCACATCCCCGTCATGTCATGATTAATTTATATCTCATCATATTCACTAATTTCGGGTACTTGAACCTTTTTATGAGATTTTGTTAATTATGTAATGGGAATTCATCACTTTTGGAGATTTTATATCCTCTTCTTAGCTATCTTTAACATTTTGTCATATTTTCTTTCTAAGAATTTTTATCTTTTGAACTGATTGGTCACCCACGCTTTTAGTGTGCCTTAGACTCATTTGCAGTAATGGGTTGTCCTTCGGGGACATTAATCCTAGTTGAGCATTTATAGCTGAAATACGAGATTTAGTTACTTTCTTTATGTTAGTAAATGGGTTTAGCAATTTATTCCCTATATCTTGGAGATGTATAATCATTTGAATTCAAGTTCACATTGATCCGTTCAAAGATCATAACTAGATTGAGATGATTTTCTCCAAGAGATTTTCTTTTCCAATTATTTATTTTCTACCCCTAATGTTTGAAAGCTTGATTCATCAAAATGACAATTAACAAATCTTGTTGTAAATAAATTTCCTATTAACGATTCCAAATATATAGTTATTGATGGATACTCATGCCTAACATATGTTCTTAATCTTCTTTGAGATCCCATCTTTATGTGTTGTGGTGGAAAAATTTGGAAAATAAATCACAATGAAGAATTTTTAAATGGAAAATATTTAGCTCTTCATCATAAACCAATTATATAGGATAGAATTTATGATTATCAATAGCTTAAATGGAGATGTTTAATAAATGATTCAATAAGATAATTTTGTGTATGAAAATGAGCAATGGGATAAACTCACTGCCATTATCCATACAAATTGTCTTAATAAAATAATCACAAAAATGTGCTCGCGAATGAACTATTTGTGTCAATAATATAGTGAATGCAAAAGTGTGAATTGATAATAAACATACATGTAACTATCTAGTTGATGCACCAATTAATACCATCAATTATCTAAATAGTTCACATGGTTGATGTATAAATCCACATACATCACCACGAATTCATTCTAAAAATATAGGAGATTTGATCGCAATTTTAACATGTGATGGACTTATAGTTAATTTGCTTGAGAGCAATCAACACATGAAAATTCATTATATTGAAAAATCTTTGGTTTTTCAAAGGATGTCTTACATGAATTTTCAATGATCTTTTGCATCATTACTAAACTGAGTGGCCCAAACGATCATGCCAAACTATAAAATCACTAATAAACTTTTGGTGGGTCAAAGTGGGTAGTTTTTCATATTACATTTAGTACTTGAAATAATAGATGCAACACAGAGATAATCATTGTTTTTCTCATTCATTATTTTAATATGATATCCATTCATATGAATATCTTTAGAACTTAATGAAATTCTTTGAGATCTCGAAGGAAATATAGCATCTTTAATTATTAATCTTACTCCTTTAACATCTAGAAATTTCTATTTCTTGTCCACTAACTTTTGAAATCAACACTTCATCCATAGATATGTTTAAGATCTCATAAAACTCTTTAATTAACTTTGATACCAATTATAGGTTTGGATACACGATCAATAAGGGAGTGAATTGATTGTGTCAAAAATTTAAAGTTTTTCAATTCAAATAATTTTAAATTTCCCTCTTAGCTTTGCAAAGTAATGGTGTGAAACAAAATAGATAAACAATAAAATAAATGTGTAAAATTTAAAAGGGCAAGGAAGAGAATATCATATAGCAATATATAGAGGTTCCTCCTTGTAGGTCAGTCATCCCTTCCAACTCTATGTTAGGGATCTGGTTGTCTTTACTAATTGCATTCCACTATATCAATAAAAATAATTGAGAGTACACTTGCACCAACAACTTGGTAAAATTTATTTTGAGTTAATCTAGCTACACTAACTAATCGCTCACTATAGTAATAATACACTCTCAACTATCTTTCACAATCACAAAAGTTTTGATGATAACAAAATGATTAAAGACTATTTAACAATTGTGTTAATGAGTACAAGAATAAATTGATAAGGTAGTAATATATTGGCTCTACTATAGCCTTCTATTAATTTTGCACTACCAGGTATTGTATTATCGCTAACTTCTCCAATTGTCAATTTAGAAAAATACCTACTAGATTTCTCTACTTCACTGATCTTGGATTTTGCTATGTAAATATACAATTTTCATATACAAATAAGATAAAATAAATAAACGCACAATATAAATATTAAATATAATTCAATATTATAATTGATAAGAGGAATAAAAGATTGTTATAAAAGAAAATATAAAGAAAAATCCTAAACAACGTAATTGTCCAAGTAGAAATAAGTCAACAAAAATGAAAATTCATCCTTGAACATCCCCATCTTCGATAAAAAAATCAATTATAGATTTAGAGTAGACTAGCAACATCAAAATTTGTCGAATCATCTTGGTCATTATTGAAATCTTCTTCAACAATTTTTTTTTCGTACTATCTCCTTTGGATATCAATGAGTGTTGATAAAGATCAACAAGATGTTTCACTATACAACAGGTACAAAACTAACGACCTTTCCTGCCACATTGATTGCAAACATTTTCTTCACTCTTATTTCATAGTACTTTTTTCATTCCTTATTTGTCCACTTTTGGTGGTTGAATGTATTTTTCGAATGGTGATTAATATAACCACCATGATTGCGATAATTATGATGGTTCCTTTCATGCCCACAAGTATGACTATGACCATAACTTTCAAATGATGTTGCATTAACTTCAAGGAATGGAGCAGATCTTGTTGGTCGATATTCAATATTTTTCATTAATTTATTATTTTGCTTTGCCCATAGCAAACATAAAATTAGGTCAGAATTTTTTTTAAGTGTTTTTCATGATATTGCAACTATAAGAGCATATTTGAGGCATGAAAAGTGGAGATATTTTTTCCTCTCAAGCATATAATCATTTATAATTTTTTATACTCATAATTTCAATTAAGAAGTAATTCTAAACATAGTAGAATTATAATCATTCAACAAATTGAAATCCTAGAGCCATTGGTGCATCCTAATCCAATCATATCTAGCCTTTAAAAGGATCATCGTATTTTGATAGTCATATTTTTATTTCAAACATCTCTAAAGATGTAGGATCTTATACTTTAAGATATTTTATTTTTAATACTCCATCAAGATGAAGAAAAAACATCTCGTTAGTCTTGTATTGATTAGATGCTTTATTTCCTTTCTTAATTATATCTCAAAGGCCATAGCATATAAACGAATCTCGACATCTAATATCCATGATAAATAAATCTTGTGGGTAATATCATGAGCTATAAACACAAGCTTTGCAAGATTTGTCATTGTGAGAATTAAAACATATAAAATGACAAGTAGTAAAATTTTACAATAAATATTAAGTCAACCAACTAAAATTTTGATTTGATCAGATAAATAGAAATTATGGAATTATGAAAAAAAAATATCACTTGAAGAAAAGGATTTAGACAACTTACAATTTATGGAGAGATACAAGACTTGAAAGATTAGTGCTTCGTACAGATAATATATTATAAAATCTCTTGTAGAAGGAGTAAAACAATTATTACAAATTTAGCACTTAAAATACACTTTTATTGATAATTATTATAAATTTAGCACTTAAAATAATTAATTTATATATTCATGTCTTTAAAGAAGATATTTTGTGAAAAAAAAAAAAGAAAAGCAAATGGGCTAAAAATACAAAGTTTGGAAGCATAAGTGGTCAACAGGACAAAGACATATCGTGTCTCAAAGCCATGTCGAGAAAACATGTGTCTGTGAGTGAAAATTCAAGTTTTGGCACAACAAGACTACGACACAACCTATCACAAGTTGTGTCAATATGGAAATTTGACATAACAAAGGACAAGACTAGCATGATTTGTCACAAGTTACTACAGCAAAGGACGTGACTTGTCCTAATCGTGTCATTCCAGCAGCAAGTTATTTTTGGGAAACGACTTAAAAAAGGAAAGTTAGCTTCTTGGACTTCAAAATAAAGGCATCTACCGGTGTGTGATTTATCACTAAGTTTAATATTTTCAAATCCACATTAGGCAGTGCACCTATCGAATAGTGTGAAAATTAACTTGGATGTCGTCCTAAGGATCTATGGGCAAGTACTAGTAATACCGTTTTACCACTATCTAGTCTAAATTATCAATAGATTATATTTACCCAAATGACTAATTATACAGACAATAAACAAACCCTAATTATAGAATATGAACACTTTTCTTGATTAAAACTCAATTCACAACAATGCCCCTAGTTTGATCTACCCTAACCCTAATTGCATATGATATAATTAACTAATGAAAAATTAAGTCTTGAATTGTAGGGTTTCTTAATTAAATCAATTACTCTATTCAAGTCAATTGATTCCTAATTTTACATGAGAAAGCGGGAATCTCTTCCTTCACCAACGCCAATGCAAAATCGCATGAAACTCATAAACCTTAATTAAATATTCAATTTTTATTGCAGAAATTCGAAGTTTCCCTATGTCTAGGTGAAACATGCAAATTCATCATTCATGCAAGATCTATCCTATTAGTTGAAATTTCTTTCTAACTAACAAGAATCAAACATGTAACAAATATGGCCACAATTCATTACAAGAACAAATAAATCACATGAATGAATTCAAGACAAAAACTTTTCATCAATTAACATAAATTTAGAACATGAGTTAGGGTTTCACAAAACCTAGGGCATACAAATCTATTCTTCCATAGAATTAACAATGAAAACAACAATTCTAGAAGAGTTTAAAGAAAACATGATTGATAAAACCCTAGAAGTCGAATTGTTGTGAATCTTCAATGTTGACCGGTCGACTTCCCTTGAAAAGCTCTCTAGAATATGAACTTTAGGGTTTTTGAATGAAACAAACTCTCCGTCCCCTCTGTTCCACGAAGGAAG
The DNA here is from genome assembly GCA_024138025.1 of Combretum micranthum. Taxonomy (NCBI): domain Eukaryota; kingdom Viridiplantae; phylum Streptophyta; class Magnoliopsida; order Myrtales; family Combretaceae; genus Combretum; species Combretum micranthum. The sequence continues at coordinate 590,204 of JAMXBD010000706.1, forward strand.
GCCATATTTATAGGAAATGGTTTGTACACGGGTGCTTACACGACCCGTGTATATCAGGGCGTGTACAATATAAATTTAATGAATTTTTCTTTTTTGACATATGTACACTACTCAAGATACACGACCTGTGTAGCTCACTTGAAACTTGTTAAAAACTTTAGATTTTCTTCACAAATCTGTACTAGCAAAATAGAATTACTAGTATATAATTAACATCTTCAAAAGGCTCCATAATTCTTCAATAACTTGGCTTCTTTTATGGCAAATCTTTCATTCCTAACACAAGAAATTAACCCAGCAAATGTTCTTTACTTCAATAAATCACTCAAATAGCATATGAAATATGCTGATTATTGCACAAATAATAAGTGTCTTAAAGTACTTATCAAATTCCCTACATTTGAATTATTGTTTGTCCTCGAGCAAAATGAATAAGAACAAAAGAAAAAATCTAAGAGAGAGTATAAAACTTTTAATTCAAGCATCTTTGTCTTTCCATTTTTTTTTTTTTTAACTTGCATTACTAGTGCCTACCGCTCTAACCAAACTGGATACAAGTAATTAGAGTACTAAAGTCAAAATTCAGTAGTTAGTATAAACAAAACAAACTTAAATCCTATTTTTAGCAAATGATTTTTCCATCTAAAAGTAAATACAGAGTCAACTATAGAAAAACACTCATTTAAACTTCATGGACTTTTAAGATACATATAATCAAGCAACAAAGAGTAAAAGCATGTGGTATCTCTTTCTTCCCTAGAATTTCTCCTTCTTTATTATAAATCTCAATTTGAAACATTCAATTATTAGAAAAACACTCATTTAAACTTCATGGACTTTTAAGATACATTTATTTTTCTCTCTTTTTTTTTTTTCAAAGTCCAATTTTTTGAACTTTTGCCTTTCCTCGCTTCTCATTATAGTGAGTGTAACTCTCTAAAATAAGGCATTACAACCTGCCACTTATCCTCTCTTATATAGGACACGCAAAGACTCTAATATCCACAATAATATAATCATCACTTGTAAACATACATAGGGTATCTCATAGGATATGAAACTTGTTAAAACTGAAAACTCATACTTCATAAAACATAAACTCCTGGTTCAAGCATAAAATCCAAGTTGACATCATAGTGAACAAATTCAACAGAAACTAAAAACTGTTTACATTAAAATCTTTTCATTTAAAACTAATATAAATATCCAACTACAACTCCAAATGATCTAAACATGTCTTTTCTTTAGAAATCCTGATATTTGAAGACTAGCTCTCTCCTGGGTAGTCGGGTCCACTATCGCCATCCCCACTATCAAAGAATAATTCATGTCCAGAAAAATCATATACTATATCTTCTTCACCTGTACCTGAAATTTAAAAGAATGAGCAACGCCCAATACGATAACTCCAATCCAAAAACAAATGCATATGCGCATACAACAAGCAGATAATTCATGCAACTTAAACTAATGCAAATAGTCATATTATTATCTTTCTTAAGCCAACAAAACAACACAGTCCAGTATTAGGTATATTTTAATCTCGAACTCGGAGTTACTCAGACCCCATTGAAAAATAAATAACTCTTTGAAAATAATAATCATATACATATATGGATGAGTGGGTACTCCCCAAACACCTCGAATCTAGGATACCTAATTCTACCAGAATCATATCAAGGCACGAGTCCACTAGGGACAACCTCACACTAAGATCATTAGGGTACCTCACCAGTATTACTGTTAACAGGCTTTACTGGTTAAAGCCAAGCACAACCAAACAGACAATTATTAAACCAATTATAATTAGATTTATTATGAAATTCTGTTCCTACAATCAATCAAGCAATACTAACTTACAAGCAAAAATAACAAGTGAGGATTGGTCGTACCTTTCTCAATTTCAGGAACAAAACTCAAAGCCTCAAATCCGATATCAATAGCAACAAGAACAACTCAAACTCCATAAACTCCTATATCCACACTAACAACAATTCCACAAACTCCAAATATCCTGTTACGACACACACACACACACACACACATATATATATATATATATATCAAAAGATATGAACACATTATCAACATTTTCTAACAGACATAAATCTTCCAGAAATCCTAACCTAAAAAGAAATCTCCACTATCTGCACCGTTTACTCCGATCAAACTCTACAAATATCCTCAAAAACAATAACTAACTACACAAAACTCCACAAATTCCGAATATTTTACCAAAACCCTAATATTATATGACAACAAGAACATATAATGATCATCTAATCATACATTATTTAATTTCATCAACGAAAAGACGAAACTTACTGATTTAGATCACCAAAACCCGACTCACATCCACAAATTCGGATCCCAACCAAATCTAGGGTTTCCTTCATGCAAACAAATCACAAAATCATTAGAATTTGCATGAAATTCGTATAAATCTGATATGAGAACATTATACTTACTTGTTTTAATCACAAAACTCACTCCTTATCTAACCGAGACAAATTTAATCCGAGATCTAAATCTTTCCCACATTTTTCCTTCAAGAACACAACAAAACCCTAAGCAAACTCATACAAATTTGTATATAATCCATAAAAGAAGGTTAAAACCATTTACTTTGGATCAAAAACACACTCCGGATGATTCTCCAACCCTAAATCTCCAAGAACACTCCAAAACTCTCTTTGACAAAGGAAAATATGATGAAAGAAATTCTGTCGAAAACTGTTTCTCGCGTCTTGTATTTATAGAATTTGGACATACGTCGGCCCTATGCCGGCGTATGCTTAATCTTGCCGGCGTACACCATATGCTGGCAAAATTTACGCGAGTGCTAGCGGCATTCATAGAGGTAAGAAATCCATGCCCTACGCCGGCGGCGTTCTTAGCCAGCGTTAAGAGAAACCCTAGTGTACACAGGCAGCGTTTCACCCTGCGTTAAGAAAAACGCTACTGTTTCCTTCCTACGCTGTCTCTATGCCAGCGGCGTAGATTCTCTAGGAGGCGGCGTTGAATCTGTCAAAAATTGTAATCCGAAACTTTACAATCAAACTTAAACCTTTACAACTTACTTGTTTTGACCTTAAACTCATCCTATATCATCTTAAGATTCATAATTCATTATATTTTCATCTTTATTTCCGTATATTACAGTGAGTTCATTGAGTCAGCATATCCTAAGCTCATTACCTAAGTGACCAGGTTTTAAAGGACCCCTAAGAACTCTTCCTCACTTTAACATTCAAGTTCAGATCCTCATAACTCAAATATTTGAGTTATTGAAGTAGAGGCTATGCTTGGTTCTTTCTTTTCTTTTGAATGCAAAACAAATTCAAAACTTATTTTTATAAAGGATCACTAAGGAAAGAATTTCATCTACTTCTTTCACAATTTGTTAAAAATATTCTTAAAAAGAACACAAAGATTATATGCAAACTAAATTTTTCCTAGAAGTAAACCTGATTATTTTTCACAAAAGGACTCGACCTGCTCTTAAACTTCCAATTTTAAAGCTAAATACAGGGTAAATTTGTTTTTTAAAGATTTTACTACTCAATTTAAACTAAGTAGTCTAGTCACTACAGTAGGTGAGTAAGGCACTTAGTAAGTCATTTTCATTCTTTCTAGATGCTATTCACAATTCTTTATACAATCTCAAGATTTCATAAAGTTTTGAAAAAAAAATTGGCCTAAAAAATTGCCATATCATGCTTTAGGACAAAACAGTTCAAAGTGTGGGTACACAATACAATTTAGATGTCATAGATTTTCAATCAAAATAACAATTCAGACATCAACAATCATACTTTGTACAATTCATTTCATTCTCTAAATCATTATTCTTTCCCCCACACTTAATTGAGTCATTGTCCTCAATGGCTCATAATCATAACATGGAAAAGGAAAATTAAAGAAGCAAAGATTTTGAGAACTTTCCCATATGAAAGTACTGTTCTGGAATAATTACCGACCGTGGCTCCATGAGAAGTAATTGTTTGTGAACCCGAAAACAAAATCAAGCCAGCAAAACCTAAAAGGAAAAAGAAAAAGAAAAATCAAAATGAAAGGAAAGATAATCCTATCCCTAACATCCATCATAAGCACCAGAAAATCAGCAGAATAAGAGTTTTCCCATCAGGGAATCTCAAGATATACAACCCATCAGCATATAGTCTAAAATAAAATCAAAATATCACAATTCAAATCTTGTGGATCAAATCCTAGAAAAGTATGTCACTTATCCCCCTCTTCATCATCTGAAGTGGTATCCTCTTCTTCATCATCTTCCTGGTCATCTCCTCCATCCTCAGCACCATCATCATCTTCTATGTCTTCATCATCCTCTACCTCTCATCATCTCCAGATGTCGCTAATGCTTCCTCTGAACTTGATGACTCAACAACAGCAGGAGCTTTCCCTTTCCTCTGATACACAACTGGCTGGGCAGGCTCCTCAGAAATAGTCCTCTCAGGTGAGGACTCATAGGTAGGAATATTGTGAGGAGGCAGTGAAAAGCATCCAGCAAGTGTTTGGAGGAAACTCCAAACAACCTTTCTAAATTTCTTATTCTTATGTCATTCTGCTTCATTCCTTCTTTATGCATCCTCGAATTCCTTCCTATAAAGCTGTCAATCGGGATCAGTGAGTGGTACATGAACAGTATATGGTCTAGTAGAACTAATGTGGACAGCTGGAGAGGTCATAGTAGCTCTAGGAGGCGTAGTATACTCCTTAGAAAAACTCTGTCTAGGTCTCACCTTCTTCAATCCCCAATGTCTGAAGGGACCATCCAAAACAGGCTTGATGGCAACTTTCAGTTCATCAACTAATGGTTCCTTCCAAATGTCCATCCCCTTAAGCAACTTTGTGATATAGCCTCCACAAAATATCCCTTTGGTGCGCGTGTCAGTCGCTTGGCGAATAAGAAAAAGAGCCAATTCAATCCCAACATTTATCTTTCACCTCTTGTCAATGCTGTACAAGTAACTCAGCTCAAAGTTGTTAACCACTCCATTACTACTCTTTCTTGCACCAATAGTATGAGAGAAAATGTGATGAATGATTTTCAAATCTCAATTACCATTGCTGAAGCTTTAGACCTAGATGGTTCATACTTGATGACACAATCACACAAATCCTGCCAGTAGTCTTGAGGATTAACCTTCATGGGAGGCAGCCCATGTCGATGACCCGGTTTCCTCTGGAGTGTATAAGCCCATGTACTCACAAAATTTAGCCATGGTGATTTTGTAGACTGTTTTGTAAGCTTGGAATGACAATATATCTTCAGTAATGGACCTATCATCCTCTTCATGATGACGTAAGGTAGAGAGGACCTCCAATGTAATACTCCTAGAAGCAGGAGTATTAATAGCAAACAATTCAGCTGAGGGTCCTATTAATAGTTCTCTAATCCTTTGGTCCTTGCCATACTCTACAAGCATCTCCCAATCTAAATACTTATGTGCTCTAAAAGGCTTCTTTTCTAATCTTGTCTTTCTTGTCTTGCTCCATAATTGATCCGAAAGCAATGGGCTAGCCTTTTTAGCTTGTGTCACTTTCCTCTTCTTTGTTGGTGGAGCTAATGATGAAGAAGGTTAGTTTGATGCTGCAGCAGATTGAGATGACTTAGGTGACTTGCTTGATTGTTTTGTTCTTGCTACCCTACATGAAGTTTTTAAATAAATTTAAGTATAAGAGGATATACAAGAGCTTAAAAGCATAATAATTCAACTTCAAAAGCCACATTAATCATGAGCATCAATCACGAGAGCATGGAAGCACAATTGAAACAAGTATGCACAATGTTAGAATAAAGCTGTGAATACACTAGTAATTGTACACAACTCGTGTACGGTATAGTGTACTAACCAAAATTTTTCGATTCAAAATCAACATAATGCGGAAAAATTACTCGTGTTAGAACTCTTGTTGAAAATCATAATGGTCATTAGAATGATAATCCAGCTTCTATTACTAACAATTCAATCTATCTTCCATTAATTCCCAATTTTCACACAAAACAAACCTAGACTCTCAATTAGGATGATCTAGCAAGAATTTCTTCAAAATAACAAATGCATTGTGTGTTAGAATAGTCCAATTGCACTTAAAACACAAAAGCCCCAATTTTCTTGCCACTTGAAAATCGCACATGAACCCTAGGTTGTTATTTATGCATGAATCGTATGCACGGGTGGAGTGTAATGCGTGAAAAATCATCATAAACCCATTGCAATAGATATCAAACAATAATCCAACAACAACAACACCTTCAATAGAACACCACAACCGTTCATCAAACATTCTCCAACCTTTTTCAAACTTGCATAACCCATATCATGTAATTAAGAGAATATGAATATAAAAGCAAGGGAAGAAATTGACATGCCTTTGATGATGAAAACAGGAGATCCAAATGCAATCCTAAAGGTGGTCTGTAATGGGGGAAAGAGGAGTGCGTGAGGGAGAGTTTTAAGAGTGCTTTGGGAGTGTGTGGTTGCATGTGAGAGGGAAAGTGACAGAAAAAAGATGAAAAGGAGTGTTTTGGAAGTGTATGCGCTCGTGAAATGGGGCAGCTGATGGGATGTACACAACTCGACATACACGGGTCGTGTATATTGACTAGTGACACCACAGAATATGTCACCATACACATGTCCTTTCACGAGTTGTGTATAACGACTCGTGATTCCACAGTAAGCTCGCTCTCGTGCACGACTAGATACACGTGTCGTGTACAATGACTCATGAAAGTACAGTAGCAAAAATTTGTACACTACTATAGTACACGGATTGTGTACTCATCCTAAGTGTCAAAACCTTAAAATATTGCATGGGTACTCACCTGGAACACTTAGCAATCAAAATTGTTCTCTCCTCACCTTCGTTAGTTGTGTTTTTCCCCACACTTTGCATGAAGACTCAAATGTCTCAATTGACCATGGCTCAAAAATTGCAAAGAACAAATGATGTTAGGATAGAAAAAACTAAGAATAGAAAAACTTACCTATAAAAGTCAAACATGGGCTGCCTCACATGAAAGTGCTAATGTTTAATGTCATTAGCTCGACGTTCTCAAGCTCTTCAAAGCTAGTTATCTAATGGTCGGAGTCTAAACTCCTCCTGGTCTTTATTTTCTGCTCCACCTCCCAAGTACAATTTTACTCTTTGGTCATTCACCTTAAATGTGCCTTGCTCAGGATGCTCCAATTCCACAGCACCATGTGGAAAGATTTCCTTAACTAAAAAAGGCTTGGACCATCTCGATCTCAATTTACCCAGAAATAACTTCAATCAGGAGTTAAATAAAAGTACTTGGTCCCCTACTTTGAATTTCTTTGGATGACGAATGTGTGCATCATGGTATAGTTTTGCTTTCTCCTTGTAAAGTGTCCTATTCTCATATGCAGTCATCCTCCATTCATCTAATTCATTCAACTGAAATTTTCTCTTAAGTCCTGAAGAATTTAGATCAAAATTCACCTGCTTGATTGCCCAATACGCTTTGTGTTCAATTTCCACCAATAGATGGCATGCTTTCCCATACACCAATCTGTAGAGAGTAGTTCCCAATGGTGTTTTGTAGGCAGTTCTGTACGCCCACAAGGCATCGTCAAGTTTCTCAACTCAATCTCTTCTGTGATGACTTACTGTTTTTTTAAGGATTCTCTTTAACTCTCTATTCGACACTTCAACTTGTCCGCTCATTTGAGGATGGTAAGGTGTTGCAATTTGATGGGCAACCCCAATCTTTCAAAACTTTCTCTAATTGAGAGTTACAAAAATGTGTTCCCCTATCACTAATAATAGCTCTAGGAGTTCCAAACCTTGAAAATAACTTTTTCAAGAACTTACATACTACTCGAGCATCATTGGTGGGTAAATCTTGAGCTTCCACCCATTTAGAAACATAGTCCACCGCTACTAGTATGTACTTGTTCTTAAAAGGTGTGGGAAGTGGTCCAACAAAATCTATGCCGTAAAGATCAAATACTTCACATGCCAATATATAATTTTGAGGCATTTCAACCCATCTAGATGTGTTCCCTACTCTTTGGCATCTATCACAAGAGAGAACAAAATGATGGGCATCCTTAAAAATAGAAGGCCAATAAAAACCTACCTCCAAAACTTTATGCGCTACCCGATTGGCATTGTACTAACCCCCAGTAGGGCTTGAATGGCAATCATGTAGAATCTTCCAACCTTCTTCATGAGATACACATCGTCTTATCATCTGATCTGCACAAAGTTTGAAAAGAAAAGGATCCTCCTAGTAATAATGTTTAAGTTCAGAGAAAAACTTCTTTTTAGCATGACTTTTCAAATCATTAGGGAGAACTCCTGCAACAACATAGTTAGCAAAATCAATAAACCATGGCAATTTGACACTCAAAAGCTCACAAACCGCAAGAAGCCTTTTGTCAGGGAAGTTGTCATCAATGTCTTCCACCTTGAAGTCATCTAGATGTGGATTTTCCAACCGTGACAAATGATTTGCTGCTAAGTTCTCTGCTCCTTTTTTTATTGTGAATCTCTAAATTGAACTCTTGAAGGAGCAATATCCACCGAATCAACCTGGGTTTAGTATCGGTCTTGCATAACAGGTACTTCAAAGTAGAATGATCTGTATACACAACAACTTTAGATAAAACAAGATAAGATCTAAGTTTGTCAAAAGCAAATACTATCGCCAATAACTACTTTTCTGTTGTGGTGTAATTCTCCTGAGCACTGTTGAGAGTTTTACTGGCATAGTATATTGGTTGGAAAATGCTTCTCACATCTTTGTCTAAGGACAGCCCCTACTGCAAAATCACTGGCATCACACATAAGCTCAAATGGAAGTTTCCAATCAGGAGCTATCATAATTGGAGCGGTTGTCAACTTCTCCTTCAGAAGATTGAAAAGAGTCGAGACATTCTTGATTAAAATTGAAGGCTGCATCCTTCTTTAATAGCCTTATCATAGGACGAGCTATTTTAGAGAAGTCCTTGATGAATCGCCGATAAAACCCGGCATGCCCAAGAAAACTCCTAATGGCCTTTACCGATGTCAGAGGTAGTAGTTTTTCAATGACTTCAATCTTGGCACGATCTACTTCAATCCCTTTTTTCTGAAACCTTTGGCCAAGCACAATACCTTCTTTGCACATAAAATGGCACTTCTCCCGGTTAAGTACCAAGTTGGTTTCTTCACAACGGATCAAAACCCTCTCCACGTTGGCCAAGCATTCACTAAATGAATTCCCAAAGACTGAGAAATCATCCATAAATACTTCCATAATTTCTTCTACCAAGTCTTCAAAGATTGCCAACATCTATTTAAAATGTAGCCAGTGCATTACAGAGCCCAAAGGGCATCCTCTATAGGCATAAGTGCCATAGGGACATGTGAATGTGGTTTTCTCTTGGTCCTCTGGAGCTATAGGTATTTGGAAATAACTAGACATTCCGTCAAGATAGCAATAATACATATGTCCAGCAAGCCTCTCCAGCATCTGATCAACAAATGGCAAAGGAAAATGGTCCTTTCTGGTGGCTTCATTTAACTTTTGCAATCAATACATACTCACCATCCAGTTACAGTTCTCATTGGAATGAGTTCATTTTTCTCATTAGGGACCACAATCATTCCATCTTTCTTAGGCACCATTTGTGTTGGGCTAACTCAAGAACTGTCAGAAATGGGATATATCATCCTAGCATCAAGAAGCTTTATGACTTCCTTCTTAACCACATCCTTCATATTCGGGTTTAGCCTTCTTTGGGGTTGAACAACAGACTTATAACCATCTTATAATAAAATTTTGTGAGTACAAAAGGATGGATTAATACCTTTTATGTCAAAAATTTTCCAAGCAATTGCTCGCTTGTGTAACTTGAGGACCGAAATCAGTTGTTCTTTTTGGTCATGTGATAATTCAGCAGCAATAATCACTGGCAGCTTAGAATCTTTCTCCAAAAAAGCATATTCAAGAAAATTTGGTAGCTGCTTCAATTCAAGCACTGGTGGTTCTTCAATAGAGGGCTTCAAGTGCTTCAGTGTTTTTCTTCAATTCCTCAAATCTGTTCTGAGGTGTAATCTACTATGTAGCATCCATCTTTGCTATAACAGCTTTAACATGAAGATTCTGCACTTCTTCCTCTTCATTGTGAGTCAAACTCCCACTTCATCTCTAGAAAAAATTTCCTCCATGTGATTAGACACTGAGGAATCCACAATATCAATGGAGTAACATGAATCATCAAATCCCATAGGATGTTTCAACGCTGTAGAAACTGTTACCACCAATTCTTCATCTCCCACTCGAAGTGTGAGCTTCCCTTCTTCAACATCTATCACTACTCTAGTTGTAGCTAGAAAAGGTCTGCCCAAAATTAACGGAATATCTCTGTCTTCATCCATATCAAGGATCACTTAATCCATTGGATATATAAAGTTGCCACCTTCACCAAAACATCTTCAATAATTCCTCTTGGATCTTTACAGAACGATCAGCTAGCTGAAGACTCATGCGAGTGGGGGGTTCAGTTAAGCCTTCAAGGCCTAACTTCTTAAAAAATGAATAGGGCATGAGATTGATACTGGCTCCAAGATCAGCCAATGCTTTATCCACAGATAATTTCCCCACTACACATGGAATGGTGAAGCTTCCAAGATCTTTCAACTTCGGAGGTAGCTTATTTTGAATAATTGAGGAGCATTAGCACCCACTTCAATTGTAGAAACATCCTCCAACTTCCTCTTGTTAGATAAAAGTTCCTAAGGAACTTAGCATATTTAGGCATTTGAGAAAGAGCTTCCACAAATGGGAGATTAATGTGAAGCTGTTTAAATAGATACAGGAACTTACCAAACTGCTCTTTATCCTTGCTCTGATGAAGACGAGTAGGATATGGAATTTTAGGTACATACTCTTTCACCTGTTGAGGTTGTTGTTCAACCAGCTCAATTGTAACCTTCTCAGAATTCTGATTTCTAGCAACTTCCTTCTCAATCTCTCATTCAGGCTCCTCCTCACTTCTGCTTGGAATTTTCTTACCACTTCTTAAGTTGATGGCTTTCACTTGTTCCTTAGGATTAGGTTCGGTATTCCCAAGAAGAGATCTTGTTTGTCTTTCTGAAAGCATCTTGGCTAATTGCCCAATTTGTTGCTCTAATTGTGAATGGAAGCTTCTTGATTTCGATGGTGTGCATCAAACTCTGAATAAAATCTTCCACATTTGGCTTTTCTCAGGTGGCGGTAGAGCAGGGAGTTGTTGAGGCGTGTAATTGTTGTTGTTGTGAGGCTTATGGAAACCAGGTGGTAGATTGGATCTTTGTGCATTTTAAGTGTTCCAGGACAAGTTCGGATGATCTTTCCAACCCGATTATATGTATTGCTATTGGGATTATAATTCCCTATTCCTCTATCTAATCTGTTCACATAATTCATTCCTTCCATGCTTGGATCAATACCAGGAACATAAGAATCCCCTTCAAGAAATTCAACCTGAGGTGAAACATCCATATTTGGCACATGATTGGCTCCTTTAATTGACATAGGTTGCATCCGACTCATCTGAGCTGTAAGTAATGCAACTTGTGCTTGAAGATCAGCAACTGTTTCTGATTCATACACAATAGATACCGGTTTTGGTTTAGTCTGCGCTATGCCAACAGAATGCATTTTGTGCCATGTTTTCAATGAGATCATAACCCTCGGAGCACTTTTGTTGATCAGACTACCACCAGCTACTACATCAATTATTGTCTTTAATTGATCACCCAGGTAAGAATAGAAAATTCTAACCAAATCATGAAGAGAAATCCGTGGTGAGGACAGCACCTAAGGAGTTTCTTGAACCTCTCCCAAACCTCATAGAGTGCTTCACCCTCATACTAGTAGAAAGAAAAGATCTCATTTCGTAATTGGATCGTCTTATTTGGCGGAAAGAATTTTCCTAAAAATTTTCTTGTTACTTGCTCCCAATTTGTTAATGAATGCAGGGGTAAGGAATTCAACCAGCTACGTGCCTTATCCCTAAGAGAGAAAGGAATAATCTAAGGCGAATAGCATCATCAGATACCCCGTTACTTTTGATAGTAGTGCAAATATGCAAGAAATTTGTCAAGTGGTCATGTGGATCTTTGTAGCACTTCCCCCAAATTGATTAACTTGCACCATCTGGATTAAAGCAAGCTTCAATTCAAAATTGTTTGCTTTTATAGCAAGCCATGCAATGGACGGTGCCACTCCTTCAACTGTGGGCAGAAATAATTCCCACATAGGTCTATGAGCCTCATTTTGAGCAATGGGGACTTGATTGTTCTCATTTCCAGCTAATTGATTTAGATCATTTTAATTTCTAGCAACCTGAATTGGAATTTTCATTCTAAGCAACTTGATTTGGAATATTCTCATTCCCAACAGCACGAATTAGATTATTCTCAGCCTCGTTTCCTTCCATGGTTCTTGGATATCTTAAGTTAGTTCTTCTTTCTCTCAGTCTTCTATGAAATGTTCGATCAATCTCAGGATCAAATTCAAGATTCTCCGATGAAGAACTACTTGTCATGCACTGCAAAAGATGATCAATGGATGAGAAATTGTATAGTATGTCGAAGAAGAAGAAGATTGCAAAGCAAAAAAAAAAAAATGACTAAATTAGCAGCTAATAAGGCTTTCCTAATATTGTCAGATTCCCGGCAATGACGCCAAAAACTTTGATGTGTGATTTATCACCAAGTTTAAATTTATAATCCTATTATTTCAAATCCACATCAGACAGTGCACCTATCGAATAGTATAAAAATTAACTCAGATGTCGTCCTAAGGATCTATGAGCAAGTACTAGTAACACCGTTTTACCACTATCTAGTCTAAATTATCAATAGATTATATTTACCCAAATGACTAATTATACTAACAATAAACAAACCCTAATTATAGAATATGAACATTTTCTTGATTAAAACTCAATTCACAACAATGCCCCTAATTTTGATCCACCTTAACCCTAATTGCTTATGATATAATTAACTAATGAAAAATTAAGTCTTGAACTGCAGGATTTCTTCATTAAATCAATTACTTTATTCAAGTCAATTGACTCCTAATTTTACATGAGAAAGTGGGAATCTCTTCCTTCACCAACGCCAATGCAAAATCGCATGAAACTCATAAACCTAATTAAAGATTCAATTTTTATTGCAGAAATTCGAAGTTTCCTTATGTCTAGGTGAAACATGCAAACTCATCATTCATGCAAGATCTATCCTATTAGTTGAAATTTCTTTCTAACTAACAAGAATCAAACATGTAATAAATATGGCCATAATTCATTACAAGAACAATAAATCACATGAATGAATTCAAGACAAAAACTTTTCATCAATTAACACAAATTTAAACATGAGTTAGGGTTTCACAAAACCTAGGGCATACAAATCTACTCTTCCATAGAATAAACAATGAAAATAGCAATTCTAGAAGAGTTTAAAGAAAACATGATTGATGAAACCCTTAGAAATTGAATTGTTGTGAATCTTCAATGTTGACCGACCGACTTCCCTTGAAAAGCTCTTAGAATACGAACTTTAGGGTTTCTGAATGGAACAAACTCTCTGTCCCTTCTGTTCCACGAAGGAAGGCCATATTTATAGAAATGGTTCATTCATGGGTGCCTACACGACCCTTGTACATCAGGGCGTGTGCAATATAAATTTAGTGAATTTTTCTTTTCTGACATATGTACACTACTCAAGACACAACCCGTGTAGCTCACTTGAAACTTGTTAAAATCTTTAGATTTTCTTCACAAATCTCCTCCAAATCTATACTAGCAAAATAGAATTACAAGTATATAATTAACATCTTCAATAAGGCTTCATAATTCTTCAATAACTTGGCTTCTTTCATGGCAAATCTTTCATTCCTAACACAAGAAATTATTTCCATAAATGTTCTTTACTTCAATAAATCACTCAAATAGCATATGAAATATGCTCATTATTGCACAAATAATAAGTGTCTTAAAGTACTTATCATCTACACTTAAAATTAGAAGGTTTAGAAGCTTCACTTCTTACAACTGAGAAACCCAACAACTTTCAATTCTCGAGAAAGCTACTTTCCTAACCAAAGCCCTAGCTTACTCTATAAGCGCATGTAACTTTCCTCTTTTAGGCCAAGGAAATTTCCTTTTTTGAAGCTTGAAGAACATCTATAAGAAGGCAAGATCTAAGAGCAGTAGAAGGATAGAAAATGGGGGAGGTCTAGTAGTCATATGAATTTGTTTAGGTGTTTATCACAAGACAATTTGTGTTTAATTCTTTGAATTGTAATTGTGGGTTATGCTTGATTTATTTCATCTTTTTATGATGAACACTTCTCCTATGGAGGAATAATTTCTTTGTTTAGATTTTGATAAACCTCAGGATGATTATGTGATTTGTTCTTCATTGATTTTGATATATTGCTTGAATTCTTGAATCTAATTGTGTTTTCTTTATTGTTTATCTTGACTTGATCATGCAATATTAATTCTTGATTTGATATTCGTGCAAATTAATAGAGATATTGTTTGTGTGATAGATCTACACCAATGTTATCAGAACCGGACCGGGGTTTGACCCGGGCAGGCTAGGGGGTTAAGGGTCAAGGGGTCGGACCGGGTTCAATCGGGGTTCGAACTGGGGTTACGAAAAAATAAAAATATAAGGGATAATTTAATTATAAAAACCAATATATGTGTAATCACTCAATTAAATCTATATTTGAATCAAATTCATCAATTAATTATTAAATAAATATGATTTAATGATTATATTTTATAAATTTATAATAAAGTATGAATAAATATTTAAATTTATAATTTTCTATTTTATTTTTTATTTTAAATTTTTTGGATCTGGGTCAACCGGTCCGGTCGACGAGTTGACCGGTTCAACCGGTTCGACCGCCCGGGTTGATCGAATCAACCGGGTCTCGCCGGTTCATTGCAAAAACGAATTTTAGGCAAGACCTGGCCGATATTGGTACCGGTTCAGGTCGAACCCGGGTCGAACCGGCCGGTCCGGGGGTTTTGACTACCATGATCTACACAGTTCAAAGAAGTTGAATGCAATCCCATAATTAAGATGTGTGATTCTTTGGGATTAGGGTGAATTCTAATAGGGGGATTCTAGATCGGTAATTGTCATCTTAAGAGCTTTAATTAGGAAAAAAATCCAACTAATTAACTAAGCATAGAATTTCAATAATCTCAATAGGTATATTGAATTGCCTTAGGAATCTTTACCATTCAAGAAAATCAATAATAATATTAGAATTATATTTTGAATTCACATATCACTTAGTGGGGATTTAAGATCTAAACGACTTTTTCAATTCAGGTTATCTTTTGTTCCACTTGCATTGTTGTAATTCTAGTGTTATTATATATCTTGCTTCATCACTCTCTTTTGCAGGTTGAATAATAGAAGAATAGTAAGTAGTAGTATTCATTAGTCTTTGTGGGATCGACACTTGTGCTCTGAATATATACTATAATCATCGATAGATACACTTGCCTTAAGTATGGTCATAATAAGATTTGAGGATAAGTTTTGACTTGCTATTGATTTTGTTTGCTATATGCGACCAGTACACCACTAACTATGAAAAGACATCAACTATAAAAGGGAAAATTCTTGGTGGATACATATATTAATAAATACATCTGTTATTATATAAGGAAAAAGTAATGGCGTCCACAATAATTTATACATTAACAATACAAATATCAGTTTTTAATTTTCAAATATCTTTCATCAGTTGATCAATAATTCTCCGTTGTATTTGTTATTTGCCCTTAAAGATAATCCTAAATACTTTCTTGTATCATTAAATGTAGAAATAGCTGTCATAATTGGTTAATATTAAAAACAAAAAAAAAGACTAATTTAGTATCTATATAGTCCAAAAACAATAAATAATATATATATCAACTTTATTGTGTGGGTAAATCTGCTGCAGCAAATTAAATGATGCCTTGCTGTCTCTATTAGACATATGGGATCGTCTAGTACTAATAATGCAAAGACAAAAACAACTATAAGCTTTTAATAAATTACTCAAACATAAAGTGAAACACTAATGGTGATGTCGTGTCATTTGAAATTAACACTCATGCATATCGGTACGTCAAGTTTCAGTGGACCGACCAAAGATTCTTGCTTGACGTCGTTAAACCTCTCTACTTCCTAAAATAATAATAGACCATTTTCAATTAATCAATCTTATGAACTCCCAATTCTATTTAATTAGGGACATATAATTATAAAATACGAATGAATAAATTTGTAAATTGATAAACTTCTATTCAGCCTCACATTCAACTTGTCTATAAAAATACGATCTTATATCCATTTTAATATAAAAAAATTATAAACTTATAAACTCGTAAAAAATTACCAAAACTAATTAGCGATTTTAAATTAATTCTAGATTTCCTTTCCTACTCTTTCTTCATGTAAGCCTTTTTGTCATAGTTCAAGGTTAATGTCGTAAATGGTACTTGAATTTTAGCAAAATATGTAATTAAGTATCTAAACTTCGAAATTAATTAATTTTTTATTTGAAAGAATTTTTTATGCACGACAATAATATCTCCATCAAATAAGTTAGCACTATCATCCTCCGTGACATATTTAACCAATATGAAAGAGATACTATTGATATACACAAACACCTCTTTTAGATACTGGCTTGATCACTTTTAAAGCTTAGGTATTATATTGATCAATTTAATTTTTAGGTACTTAATTGCATATTTTACTAAAATTTAAAGTTTGGATACCATTTATAACATTTATCCTAAATTAAATGAAAAGCGCAAGATTTGCCAAAATTTTAAAGATGAGTCCATTAGCATGGTTTCATTTGGTTTGTAAATTTGATATTAATTCGGCATCTATTTCATGTATGTTTCAATTAGACTATTTATAAATAAAATAACTACAAATGAAAATAGACATTTTTACTCATAAATAAACTTTACAGATCGAATACAATTATGATACAGATAAGATATAGATATATACCAGATACAAATAAGTTATTGATAAAAAAATAAACCATCCGAACAAACCCCTTTTTTTTTTTTTTTGAAACAAATAATTGTGCAAAGAGTCTAAAAGTTTATATTTGCTTTCCACAAGGATTTGTCATATTATATAGCTAAAAGATTTTATATGGTACTCATCTACAATTATATGTGTGTTGCAATTATTGGTAGTTTTACTAAGTGATGGTTATTGTCACCGATTTAAAGGTGGATGGTGGTGAGCAACTATTAGTTTGTCATTTTCATCTGCCAGCACTATCGACTATTACAAACAGTCAAATACAAAGACCTATTGATTTATTATAGCGATTGCAAAGATTAAATTATTATTAGAAATAGATAACAGAGAATTTTAAAGTTTTGGTTTGGTTCATAATTCAAAAACACAGAAAAAGTTTTACTTTTCTTCTTTCGAAAATCCAACAAAGAGACATCTCATTGACCAAGTTTTAAATAAAGTTAAAGTTAAAAAAGACATATACTACCAACAAAACATCAACCAAAAATCAACACCATAATACACAGTCTTCAAAAACTAATGAAAATAGCAAATAAAAATGCAGTACATCTAACTATAAGTTGAAATAACAATTGATAAAAGCAACAAGAAGCATCTATTACTATTATTAGTCAAATCCTTTCATTTTAGTAAAAAAATCATCTAATAAAATAAGATAGTTATTTTGCATAACTCCTCTCTCTTCTCCCTCTTTATTCTCTGTAACAAAAACCGTTCTCGCTCTTTTTTTTCCCAACACATGTAGTGCACCTACATAAAAGCAATAGGTAGCATTTTTTTTTTTTGTCAATTTGTTGTATTTATTTAAAATTTTTATCAAAATAGACTTTCAATAAATATAACTACTAAAATAGAATTTTTAAATTATATCTTCAAGGTGCAAAATTTGTTTATGCAGTAGAACCCACATCTTCAAGATGCAATTTTTGTTAATACAAAATTCACATTTTCATGATGCAAGTTTAGTCAACATTATTCAAGTAGAACCTATATGTTAAACATGCGAGTTCTTCATAATCATAAATTTCATCTTCAAGATGCAATTTTGTAAAGGTGTTTTTATCTCAAGTTTATTTTAAAAATTATTTTTTGAGAAGTAGTAGGATAACCATTTAATAAATACATACATATATATATATACGTAAATACCAACAAAATGTTTTGATTTACTATTTTTAGCTTCCACTAAAAAGATAATGAGGTTTTCTATATATTGAATAAAAGTTTTAAAATGTAAAATACTAACACATATTTATGTAAAGTCTTAAAAAGTGAAAACTCGGTATGTGAAGTAAAATTCACCCTAGTTAATAATCTAATGTGAGTGCTGTTTAAGTTAAATAACTTTTTTCCCTTTTTTAACCTTTTGTTCAGTTTGAGAACACTTTTGAAACCGAAGAGAAAAAGGAATCTATTCCTAAATATTAGTGTTCAACTGCGCAAGCCCTCTCTATGTAGTCCATATATATATTAATATTAACCCATCTTTATCATGAATTTCACTTTTACTTCTAGACCAAGATGGTTCCTACCACATTCTTCATTTTAAGTTGTAAGGGATGCAAGGATTTGAGCATTTTATCAAGGAAAAAGTACAAAACCGGTTTTTACCTTAGTCTATTTTTCAATTAAGTAATTTACCTTTTAATTATTTATTTCAAGCCATTTACAATTTTAGTAATGGCTTGAAGCAGTCCTTAACATGTCCATGTACATTCAAGTACAATTTAATAGCATGGACTTTTTCTTAATAAAATAATCACCGACATAATAGATATTGACCCTTACTATCATAAAATGACATAATTAATCGATATGGAGGGATAATTTTGGAGTTGTGTTTTACAAGATTAAGAGAGCTCAAATAAACACTTATCCATTTGGGAAAAAAATTTAAAAAAAAAAAGGAAAAGAAAAAGATTGATGGATCTAATAGAAAAGTTAAAACGCGAAAGATTCTCATTAAAAAATTGCTGAAGGAGAATGCTGAAAGTAAAGTAGAAGTTAGAGCACAAACTTTCAAATATCAAAAGGCATATCACGGGAAAGAGCAGGAAAAGTTAAGATAAAACAAATCTTTCTTTTGGTAATCAAGATTTGCATAAAGACAACTCCACTATTTGGTGCATACATTTTGGCCTTCAATTCAAGTATGCTTCACTGCTGCTATTGCTGATTGCACATCATGCCTTTGCTTGGAGGTGGATGTATTTGTTGAGCAAGCAATTTATATAATTGGGTTCATTTGTATCTCGATTTCATCCCGGATTAAAAATGTATAAATTTAGATTAATGTCATTAATAATCCGTTTGCATTGAAATTATGTCTATTGGGATCATTATTGTGTCTCCTATATTTATCAATTTTGTATTTCCTCTCTATAATTAGTCTTTTAGGGTAAATGTGAAATTTGGTATCAAAATTTGGTACGAAAATTCAATTTGGTACATCAATTTTGAAATTGTCAATTTAATACCCAATCAAATTTTTCACAACTTTTTTTACTCTCTTTTTTAACACCATTTATTCTATTTATGGACTTGAAAAAACCCACAAAAAATTGGGTATTAAAGATAAAAATTCTATCTTTAAGTATAAATTTTTATCACAAAAATCATTGTCATTGATTATATTTCTAAAAATAGAACTTCTTTTACCTATTTTTTGTCGCAAAATTTCTTTCTTTAAAAGCTAGTTTTCTTGTAGTGTTGTACAACTATCTAGCACTAATACGTTGTCTCTTTTATGTTTGAAAATAAAGCAAAATAGTGTTAGTAAAGTAGTGAAAATAGCCATAAAAAATTTGGTCGAGTATTAAATTGGCCAATTCAAAATTCAAGTACCAAATTATATTTTATGTAAAACTTAATTGCCAAATTAGGCATTTTTCTTATTTTTTATATATCGTTTCATATTCATGATATCATTTCTATCAAGAAAAAAATTATCTAATACAAATCATCGCCTTAAATTTGGAGAGAAAAAAAAAACAATATTAGTTAATCATTAGAATTACATTATTTTATCATTATACTCCTAATAATCATGTCGATATATATCCTATGTTATCATGTTATATAAATCATCGCCCCTAAATCTGGAGAGGAAAGTTTGGGTGTTGTGGGAAGCTAAACATTCCTTTTAGTAGGCAATCTTTATACAACCTATAGGAGATTAAAGAGAGCTAGTGGACCATATGGTATCTCTTTACTAAAGTTTATGCGACCAAAGTTTAGGTTTTAATTTATCTTGAAAGAAACCGATAGCTACGCTTATAAATGAAACTTATAGTGGGACCACTACTATTTTGAATAATCGAGTGGACAATAAAAATTCTACCTTTTTTTTTTTTTGTTTTTCCTTTTTAGATCCAATAATAATTCTAATGTATCAGAATCTTGTTTATAAGTACATTAATTAAAAGTCCTTCGGAGCCATTGCAGTCTGTAGTGGGATAGATAATCAATGCGTCGAAAATTGTATATTCCATGATTATTTAAAGTTAGTAAGTATCTAAGTTCTTTCTAAAATGGGTATTAGATATCACGAGTTTTATTTCCAAATTTTCAAATAATTTGATTGAAATGTAGATAATAGCATACAATCTATTCCGAAATGATGCTCCAAAACCGTGCTTTATATATTATAGGTTTCAGACCACTATTTCTACAATCTCACGAGTCACGTATTAGCAATATATTGTAAATTTTACCTATACAATATAGTTCACTAGGCACGGCGGAAGCAAAAAATAAAGAGATAAAGGAAATATATATATATATATATATATTTAAATTGTACTAAAAGTAATAAAAAGATGGTTTGATACAATCACATCACCATTGAGTTATATAGCCTCACACCACAAGATGGATTTTACGATGGTGTCACGCCATCAATGGAGAAAAAGCATCACAACTTTGAAATGAAATTTTTTTATTCAAAATCTCAATAACTCATCATCATATCTATTACAAGATCTACTTATATATAATGTAAAATAATATCTGAACTAAAAGATTTAATATCTAAAATATATATCAATCTTATCAAATCCCAAAATAACAAAACCATATCTAATAAAATAAAATAATAATAATTAAATCATATCTATCCTAATAAAATAAAATCTTGCATTTCTTCCTCTTTTTTTTCATGATCTGCATTATATTTTAATTTTAAAAATGTAATAGAAGTTCAAATATATTGACCAGACTTATAACCTATTTATTTTAGGCTAATTTTCAGTCGGATAGTTAAATATATGACAAATTTCCCAACGTTATATAGTTTCCGTTTGTCCCATTCTTTTACTATTGTGTTTTCAAAGGAACATGTCACATAAATAAATATGTATGAATTTATAGTTTCAATTTCATGATTTTCGATTCAAACGACAAATGATATAATAACTGGAAAAAAAGAAAGAAAGAAATCATACTTTCAATACATGCCCTAGTACTTGTGAAAATAGGGTAGAGATCTCTACCATATCTGTCCTACGGTGAATTTGTTAACCAAAACCAATATTTATTTCTACTGTACATAAGGAACATCCCAAAATTTTCTCCCTCGGGGTAGATACATCATTAAAATCTATTTAACAATTTGCAAGAAAATGAAATACATTTAAAAAATTTGTGTGATTTTGGTTATTAAAAAAAAAGTCTTACATGATACATAATTTGACAATATAAGTAGAATAAATAAAGTAATATTATATAATTTATGAACTTCTTTCAATACTGCATGCCCTAAAAGCAATGAAAAAATAAAAGAAATAATGTAATAGAGGAATAACTAGCAGACTTTTTTTTTTTCACTTCCCCCCTTTCTCTCTAATTTGAAGGAGAATAAAAATCATGGGCTTTAATCATTTGGAAGATTAATGAGCCTGGAATTGTGCATCTTAGTTGATAAACCAATTGGAAAACAATAAAAACTTTACATGAGGGTGTAATACGTGTTTACCCATCCTTAAAAAAAATTATCTAAATATAAATCGTATAAATTTAATTACCAAAATACTAAGACAAAATAGCATTTGTGACATATTATTTTAGTTTTAATAAAAAAAAATTGCATCTTTAATATGCAATTTTTAAATTTTAGTACATTACAAAATCACATGAAATACATGCAACTTTCTATAAATGAAAAGTTAAATCCAATCTTGAAGATACAATTGACTATAAATTGTATGTAAGTAGGGCTATTCATTAAACCAAAACGAACCAAACCAAACTGCAAAATGCAGTCTTTTTATATTTCGGTTCGATTCAAAAAGAGTATAAGCAATTACGGTTCGGTTCGATGGGTTGAATCAAACCAAATCGTATGTACCCAAACTGAACCGCTTCACATTAAAAGAAATAAAAAAAAAATAAAGGAATCTTATTTTTTTTATATATTTTTTTTATAATTCTTAAACATTAAATATTGGAGTCACATGTAACATTTCACTCGAATATATATATGCATGTACTATGTTAGAATAGACTTGAAGTGGAAGCACAGTTTTAAATTCTAATAACATTGTTTGTTTAAATGTATCTTGGAAATGAAACTGAGTAAGATTTTAATTTATAGATTTATTAGAAGAAATTGTGATACTGATCCAATTTATGAAATGTACTTTACATTTTTAACCACATTAATGTTATTTATAAATATAAACGTTACACACGTATATATATATATATATATTTCCTATTATATATTTTACATAATACACCATTAAATGTATTATATTTTAATAATATTAAACAAATACTCTTTTATTCATCTCAAAACTTTCCTAGTATGTTTTCCTTTTTTTTATTAATTCTAAATTTTTTTAAAACTAGTAGACATGCATCAAATTAAAATAAAGCGATATAATTGAGTTTAGAACACGCATAATCATTTAATTGGCATAATGAAAATTTACATATGTTATGAGAGAAGAATATTATAAATAAACATGGAATTAATATAAAAAGAATTATTTTCTTTAGTTAGTGTTATTGATTTATTAAAAATATATGTTACTTTAAATTCGCATAAAAATCTTTTTAAAAATGAATAATATATATATATGAAATTATTAAATACATGATCTTCTAATAATAAATAACTTTAATTCTTCCACAATGTTTCTCAATCTAAACATTTTTTTTTTTATCGAAAACTCAAATGACTATTAATATTATTTATCAAAACTAAATACTTTTAAAAGCGGTTCGAACCTAATCGAACTTAACCGAACTGCATTTGAAACAATTCAGTTCATTAAGGGTTTGAACTAAACCGTTTCAAATAAGGTTTGGTTCAAACCATGAACACCCTTACATGTAAAACATGTGGCATTAATAAAAAAAGTAAAATTGTCGCATCTTATATTTGCAATTTTGCATCGCTTTTTAAGTAATTATTTTTATATAATCGATATTTGTCTAAATAATTTTTTAAATGACTGGTAAATCGACAATTTCCTCTTACGTGAATCGTGAACTGTTAAAGGTAGTGGTAGGCCGGTATTTATATATCCACGTCAAGCAAAATGAATTCCAAGGTAATGACACACTAACTTGTCAAAAAGTATGGTTGAATTCCTGTGAAAAAATATCGAAAAAAGTTAATGTATGATTGAACCAAGAAATACTTTTGGACCCTTAAAAGTCTAGCTAGTATAGGAAAAGTTGATGCTCCGTTATCTTTTTTATCCTCTAAGGCTATTTCGATTTGTATAGGGTGGTCTTCATTCAATATCAACAAGACAACAACGTTAAGTAAAA
The DNA here is from genome assembly GCA_024138025.1 of Combretum micranthum. Classification (NCBI taxonomy): domain Eukaryota; kingdom Viridiplantae; phylum Streptophyta; class Magnoliopsida; order Myrtales; family Combretaceae; genus Combretum; species Combretum micranthum. The sequence continues at coordinate 614,102 of JAMXBD010000706.1, forward strand.
CCTCCTGACTTGAGAATTCAATTGTCATGCGACTGGTTTCAACTTTCTTTTTACCCAAATGGTATCTCCCTGCAGTGTATGACGAATTCCCAGTGGAAGATTTTCTTTGTGATCATCTTGGCATATGTAGGGAAATGCATATGGACATGTGCGGAGGATTGAAAATTTTATATTCATTTAATAAACCCAAGCCTGCTATTTACTTGAACTTAATTTCTTAAGTAGCTAAAGAGTGTAGTAGTTATCATAGGAGAATTTATAAAGATTTGGTTTGGTAAATTCAGTAAAATATTATTGAACTAGTGGATCTACCTTCTTTAAGGTTAGCATTACAACCATCTAATAGAAAAGCTTAAACTTATAAATATAGTATGATCCATCAAGTGTACGAGTTAATTTTAATAAGGATCATAATGAGTGCACAAGATTTAAACTGTCGACCTTCTGTTTCGATACATGTTAAGATTGGAACTATAAACATCTAATCGAAAACTTTAAACTAGTAGATATGATATGAGCTATTATATTTATTATTTAACGTATTTAACCTCCCTCTTATAAGCTCAAGTAGTCATAAAGAAGGCTATTGGCTTTGAACCCTTAACAAGCTCATTCAAAATAATCATAATTTAAGCTTTTTATCTCGTCTACTAGTTACTAAAGTGATTTGATGGTTTCTTCCTCTTATGGCATAATCTCATATATTAGAGAAATAATGTTCATTGTATAATCTCTACTTTTAAAGATCAATCAAGTGATTCATATGAACATTAGACTCTATCACTGAAGAACTATAGGGTCAACACTCGAAGTTTCTTTGACTCCCTCATTATCACTTATACATTAGAGACATCAAAATATGTGCTATTCCTCCATCACCTCCACTCTAAAGCTATATGTATGCAAGATTTACTTGGCACTCTCGTGATCCACTTTAACCCGAACCTCGCATCCACAGCATGTAAATGTCCTCGCTAAAAAGATGTATCTTTTTGCCCCTCATCAAGTTCATGACTATACAATTACGAAAATTTTATAATTCCATTCGTTAGACATTTAAAACATTGAAATGTTTACAAAGTTAGGTGGTCTCACCAATAAATGCATTATACACTTAAACGTGAAACGACTTTAGCGGATCATGCTAAAAAGTAAAAACCAAAAGACAATCTCGTACATTATTGTCTTAGTTTTGTCAGCTTAGACCTTGACTGCAAATTTTTCCCACATTAATACAGGCTTGGTCGTTGAGCATTTAATCACCTTTTATTTTCACATCTAATCTATACAATGGTGCTTTAAAAAATTCTAATTTTTTTTTTTAATTTTCACGGTATTTTGATATTTCTTATGGCTAAATCCAAGCGTATGAATTAAAAAACAAAATTGCTTGATAAAAAGAAACAAAATCAACCCACATGAGAGAAAATCATTTTTACCTTAAATGTTACATGAATTAAGATGAATATAAAATTAAATAATTAATTTTGAAATTGATTAATCTAATACATGAAAAAACTTTTCATGCACGCTAATAGTATCTTCGTCAAATTAGCAAATACAATCATCCAACAAGGCATTTTTAACCAATATGATGAGATACTGTTTGTGTGCATGAAAAGTTTTTTTAGGTATTAAATTAATTTATTTCATAATTCATACTAAATTATTTCATTTCAAAGTTCAAATACCTAATTACATTGTATAGTTTACCAGAATTCATATATATTTGCAACATTAACCATTTTCACTTTACGGTTCTATGAAAATCTTATGTGCGTGGTTGTGTGTATATCATGTGTCATATTCTAAATTATCATTTTTGTCTTGTTTTATCAAATAATTGAAACAAAATAAAAACAAAAGTAATAAGAAACTGAAAAATATGATAAAAAGCAGCCATACAAACAACCAATCAATGCATTGGTGTTCCCTTTTACATGGGTGGAGGCCAATTTGGCTTCAGCTTTTCTTTCCAAGGAATTCATAATCAGTCAGTTTCATGGTCCATGTTGATACATGCCATGGCCAAGTTGTTACTCTTTCCAAGAAAGTTACAGAAAATAAAGCTAAATTTTCTTTCTCCTTTAGTCCATAACATGTCTCCTTTTAAAGATTTTTTCTTTTATTTTAACTTTAGCTTTAATTTTCTTCAACCTTTTTTCTCCTGCGGCATATCAAAAGAAAAGCGACTTCAATCATTATACTTGATAAAAATCCAACAAAAGCGACCTTTTTCCATACGAAGTAGTAGTATGGCCATGGATGGTGTTTCTCATTATACCATTTGGGTATTATTTTACTTGCTACCGTATGAATAAAGGAAAAAAGAAAATTGGAAAAAAAAATTTAATGGAACTTTTTAGTAGCCATGATAACTATATGGTACAATACGTTTTTATGCCATGACTTTGCAGAAGGTGTGTCAGCTCACTAGCTACGCTTTTCCTATTTGCCTCCCCCTTCTTTCTTTTTGTCCTCTGGATGGAAATCCACTTCCATGTTACTCATCATGCCCGAACAAAAACCTAATCTTTTCCGCCCAATGAACATACTCGAGATAGAAAAAAACCAGTTGAACGGTCAATCAAATCAAATTGAGGCAAATTAGGCATTCGATTTTGTTTTGGGTTTGATTTAGTTTATAGTTGGTTTAAAAGAAATGTTCCGGTTCATCATGTAAGTATGAGAGAAGTTCAAGAGAAAATTTTCTCTGATGTGCTTCTGTTGTGGGCAAATTACTTAGAGCCCCCATCCCATGGTCCTTAATACAATTCCCTATACTAATAACCTTATTTTTCAAGGTTATTCATCATTATAGTAATTTCTAATGATCCTAAAAGTTGTTTTCCTTTTAAAACTTTTCACATAAACCAACAAAAATATAAATAGATGTTATTTGTGATATTGAATGGTATGTAGAGACACTAAAATAATGGTACTTAAAAGAGAGGCCTTTAAAATATTAATATTATTTTTAGAAAACACTAAATGAGTTGAGACTATGATCATTATACAAGCTCAACAATCATGCAAACAGAAACAAACCTTTGTTTAATGTTCATTCATTGTATGCTTGTCCTTTTCCGAATACAAAACATTGTAAAACACTGTTGTACTCGCGCATAATTCTCTGAATGTTTTTCTAAAACAACTATTACATAGTCCCTACATGTTGCGCTCCTTTTTTCTTTCTTTTTTTTTTTTTTTATTAAGCAAATATGTCAAGGGTCGTTAATCATGGACAATCTATATACATATTTGTCTAATAATTGACAAACATCACAATTCTTTCAAGTTACACGATCATCTGATCTAAAAACTTAAACTTATAGATATAATATAAGCTCTTATATTTAGTTTATATCACTTCCCCTCACTTATAAGTCAAGACTTTAATTTTGGCAAAAACTCATCAAGTGAATGACTTAATAGTTAAGGTTAACATCATAATTATATGATTTAAAAGCTTAAACTTATAGACACAGTATGGGTCATTACATTTATTCTACAACATATTTCATGTCTTCTATATCCTTTCATAGCTTCAAAGATTTAGAAATGGTATTCAAGTAGCAATAGCAATTAAGTTTCAAATTGTGCACTAATCGGTTTTTAATTTCAGCTGAATTCGAATCATATGGTTTACTTCAAGATAGTAAAATAGCCAAAGCTGCAAATAGGTTTTGTCTAATACATATGTCCTCATCTATCCGGATTTCTTTGTACCGTTACTAGAGTTGTATTACATACGAGGGCATAATGGATAAAGTCCGATGAATCCAATAAACCGTAAGCAGATGATGAATATCCCCACTAGTTGGAACATTTTCTCTTTCCAGGACTAAACAAAATGCACAACCTTAACAATTTCCAGCCCTTCTTTCTCACCATAATTCAGAGAGCATACCAAGTAGGATTGTAAGTGAATCGAGGCAGCTCTCGAGTTACTCAAGTTCGACTAGGTGAAAACTCGAATTTGACTCGCTTACAATCGAATCGAGCTCGAATTCAAGTTACTCGAGTAGCTATCAAGTTCGAGCTCGAGCTTTAAAATACTTAGCTCAATGAGTTTGCAAGCTTAATTGAGTATTAAATCGAGTCGGGTCAAATTTGAGTTTGTCGAGTATTAAATACTCTTTATAGTTAAATTAATATTTAAAAGAATAATCGAGCTTAATCGAGTCGAGTTTTAGTTAATGAAGTATTAGATCGAGTTGAATTCGAGTTTCGAGTTTTTTATTCGAATCAAGTTCAAGCTTGATATTGTATCAATTCAACTCGACTCATTTACAGCACTAATACCAAGCTGTCATTCCCAATTTCCCATAGACCCCGAAAGGCGACATTGGCCATGACTTCTCTTACTTGCCCCTGTTGTCTTTGATACTCTTTACTTGTAAATTATGCACTTCCAGAAGATCGGAACATTTCAAGCTGCCCTATTTGCTACCCCATAAGTAATACAATGAAATTTTATATTGGAAGATGTCTTTGCAACTCTCACTTCATAGAAAAAAGACTCTACCAACAATGTTACCAGTCAATTTTCATCATAATGCTAAATAGTCTTCTACTTTAATCATATATTGAAATAGTAAGGTCAGCCAAGTTTTTTTTTCCAGCGCTTTTCAAGCAGCAATAAAATAAACAACTAACTTAGTAGAACAAAGAAAATATTGGCCAATTATTACTTCTCCGTAGAAGATAACAATAACATTATGATACAAACTAGTACCAGCTTTTACACTAAATTATTTCTTGTTCATTTACATCTAAAGGCAAGCCTAACCTTGTCAGTTGAATCAGGTTAGTTCAGAGGATTTTGAAAGTATTGAGTCTTACATCTGAGCTCCTGCGCCCAATGAGAGTCAAGAATCAGATCAGACCTTTAAAGCCAAGAGACGAGGCTGGACACCATCAGATCAGATGCTGGAAGTTTGCACATTGGGAAGCACCAAGTATGGATTGCATCACTTCCTTTCATAAGCTAACCTCCTTTGGTAAGCTGATTTCCAGCAAATACAGGCTGCAAGTAACAAAATGTATGTTAAAATGTTAAGGATACAAGAACAAAGAAAACTACGAATAAGCTCCTCCATGTGTCCAATTGACTGTGTCATAGACATTACAAATCCTGCACTAAATGCATCTACAAATTTGCATTCCTTCCCAAACCTTGTAAAGGGCAGAAATAGTTCACATTCTTTTCCTACCACACTAATTTTATTGAAAGAAAGTTAAGAAAGTTTAGTGAAAAAACAAGGACAACAAGCTCATACTAAATAAAGATGATATAAAAAGGCCTAAATTTCAGGTGCAGAACAAACTAAACATCATCCATGTTTTATACTAATACCCAGATAATGCAGGTTCATTTTCAGTGTGAGAAATATAAAAAAAGTGTGTTTAAAATATTCACAAAACATTTTTTTAAGAATATGGACAGATCAGTAATTTAAAGATATAAGTAGGCCAAACAGTTGTGAATAAAATCCAGAAACAAGAGTAAAGATATCTCTGGAACGATTGAACACTTCCCAGGAAATCTATTTCCATTTTTTTTTCCCTTTTTACTGTTGAAAAGACGTGTGTTTTAGTTTTTCAATATTATATCGAGGCAAAATATCTCTAGTTTACCATCCAAAGAAGCACCTTACAGCTTCATCAGGAACTAATTATGATGGTATCATCTTTGTCTACCAGCATTATTAGTCATGTAAAGCACAGATGAACTTCCCCTTGCCTAATAATCATTAGTCTTTCTTGCTTTCTGAGTTGCTGATTCCATTTGAATAAGAGCTTTAGATAGTATCTGAAATATCTGCTGCGACCACAAAGAGATCATTTGAAAGGAGTCAATTACCTCGCTGACATGAAAGCCATCCCCAAGAATACAGCTTTTATGGCCTGCTTTTGGCCAGCATAATCAAAAGCAAGAGGTAGCATCTCATGCAAGGTCAGAAAAGCCATCACTCCACCCACTGAAACAGGAAGAAGTTAATTAAGGACAAGGAGATTAAAAGAAAATAATTTTACAAATCCATCTAATAGTTGCATGACAAACCTGAGCCAAGTAGGCCTTCAAGAATTTCAGGACTTAAACTGCTTGGGAATAGATAGGCTGCAATATAGGGAAATTCTTAATGGAGATTTGCACATCAAAACTGTGATCTAAACTTCATTCTATCTTCAAGTCTTCATTATAAGGCACTTTTGTCATAGACAGGAAACGAATAGGGTTTGAAAGTCTAGGTCATTATCTAGTGTCAACGGTTACCAACAGCCTGATATAACTTCTCAAAGAGTAGATACATAGGGTCAATTAATCTTCAGAAAAGAAAAGGACCTACTATTACTAACATAACAAGGAAGAAGAAGATATACCTACAATTATAACACCAAGTGGCTCAGCAAAACCAGAAAGAGTTGAAAGCTTGAAAGCCTGCCACTTGCTGAGATATGAAACCAACCCAGACATGTAAGGATGCAGTTCAAAGTATAGCTATTTTAGCTTTCAACGTGTTATCTTATGTATGTTATAAATTGTCTAAGACAGTATTCATAAATAAAGCTACATTGACTATGGTCCATACACCTGCACACTTGTATCCTTTTCAGAAATGCATTATAGAAAAGATTCAAATAAACAATAACCGTATGAATGCTTTGCCTCCGCCTATCAACCTAAACGATGCTGTAACTGTTCTCATAAGTTGCATGAGCTGTAAAGAGAGGAAAGTTCTATTGGCCACATTTTCTTTTCCAATGGGCAATGGTTGCCCTGAGTTATACAACAATTTATCATTAAGACCTTCACATCACTTAAGCATCCTATATCACAAACTGCCAGAGAATCTACTGCATTCCTCATTCAATGCTTTCTTTACATTAGATTAAATGTATTGGGCAAAAATTAAGTTAAAGAAAGAGCTAGAAAAGATTCTGAAAAAAAAAAGGCCACAAATGAACATTTGTTCATACTACAGAGAATTACTCGTATGATGATTGCTACTAAGAAACCTTCTATTTGTTTTGACATGATTAACAAACTAACAATTCTCTGCAATGCATCTTATCAGTCACAAAGCTTCTATTTCCATGAAATGAAATATTAATATGCCAAAAATGTCAAAAACTTCAAATTTGTTATTTCTCACTAATGCCGTACCTTTGAGTCGCAAAATAGACAGGCAAGGCAACAGCCACACCCTAGTGAAAACAAATTTGTTTTAGAAACAATACAACTGTACAGTTGTTTAAACAAGATTATTATAAGTGTCTAAGGAAGAGGCATGCAGTAATTAACACATCAAATGCAATTTAGGTCATTTCAATATTGTCAAAAGTGATAAAGCAATGCCAAGGTTACAGTTGAACAATAGGGTTATATTACCTTGATTATCTAAAGCACCACAATGTGACATTAAGGTATAAAAAGGAAAAATAACATGTATGCATATGGTTTGCAATAGATATCACATTACAGAATATAGAATCAATCAGCTAAAGAAATTTGCTTCATTATGCCATAGGCTATCATAATCCTCAAACACTTTTAAACATGGCGTTTGATACCCCAGTTATGCAAAGATCACTCTCTTCTGAAGATTGATTCAAATACTAAGGTACACCGATTTGGATAATCTTCTTCTTGGATAAGTTTTCTCTTCAAAGTAATCTACAAGAAGTTATTTTTATGGTGCTTGGTACAAGTTATTGCTGTTGATAGATAAATAATACAGGAGCACTAGCACTGAGCTAGGTGGAGGAGCATCACCAAGGTGATTGATGATGCAAAGCTGAATACCTCTGTTTTTTCCTATGGTGAAACCCTAATACCCTCATAAGAATGTTTAACAGTTTTTCGTTAAACAAAGCATTTACCATTATTCAAGAAGCAGAAAATAGGGTAAAAATTTCCATGAAACAAACACAGCCTAGATTTAATTTCACTTCCAGATTATAAATCCCTCTGATTCCAGATGAGGATTCAAAGATATGTTTGTTGCATCACATCTCTAGTATGTGAATAATGCTACAACGACATCTTTACCTAAGTATAACTCCGCAAGCATGCAATTTGCAACGAAGCAACAATAGCCAAATGTCTGCTGATATTTTTAACACATATAGTGATGCAGTGCTAAGCACAAATGTGATTAAATTTCATGTTTGAACCTCAGACAAGCTGTATTTTATTTGCATGGTGCTTTTGATTCAAAAGCTCTACTGAAAAGCTTCAAAGCCAGCAAATTAACATGAGTGGCACAAGATGGAAAAAAAAAAAAAAAAAAAGCAAGTGACCACAGTGAGGCAAATACGACACGAGAATGCTGCACAGCAAAGTTGGCACATGTACCTCTGGAATGTTATGCAAAGCAATAGCAAAGGCCAAATTCATCCCAACACGAAGGCCCTGTAAGAAGACACATTTTAAGCCAGAAATTCTTAAATTATCTACATAGGCAACTGGTTTCACAGAACCTCTGCCATCGAAACAAAGATAAAGGCTAGGTAGAAGGCCTCATGAGCTAGTGTAGATAAAGCTATCAATGCATTAAAGGACACAGAACAAAAAAAAAAAAAAAGAATTCACAACACAGATGATGGTCCGGCTAAAAGAGATCACTTCTTTTTCTCTTATCTTTTTTTTGGTTTGTTTATGGAGGATCACAGCCAAATTGGGCATCTATATTCATATAAATGGCATCCTACAAAAACCATCAACTGATTCAATCCAATTTATATTGTATTAGATGGATGGGCATCTCTTATGCATGTGCCAAAACATAAAGGAGCTTGAAACTACAAGTGATTATCAAATGACTGACTCTATCTTTGCATGCAAGTGGAGTTTTTGCTGTATAAAAATGTGTGGTTATAAAAGAACTGCAGACCTTTTTGTAACTTTTGAATTCACTGTATTTTAGCCGTAAAAAGGTAAATATTTATGTAAATTATGAAGAACAGATAAAGAACCTCAAACAGTGATCTTGGTGGCATTCAAACCTAAATGCCTTGTAATCTGTCATATAACCCAAGGTCTTAACCACTAAACTGCTGTAAATAACAGATTAATTGCATACATTTTCCTTTTTTTTACCCTCAAGGTATTGTGGAAACTTGGTTTTCAGTTGTCCTTGGCTACTTCAACCTAGGAATATCACTTGATCATAAACCATATCTTCATGAATACCTAAATATGCCATATCATTTTTATCTTCTCTCTATTTCCTTCTTGATCTTACCTATCCTCATCTCTTCATTTACCATTGGATGCCTCTAAAATGTTGTGTAGGATATCTAATGCACCTCTACACTAGATTCACTTTGCTTGAATTCTATGTATGACATCTTTATCAATGCCCCCCTCCTTTTGCTATCTTGATCATAAAAAATTTTAGGCCCCATAGCATTGGAAGCTTTGGCTTTCCTTAAAAAAGGAAGCTTTGATAAAGTAGCACATAGGCAAGCCACAACCCACACCACACGCAGTCCACCAAGGACAAGCCACCCAAGACAATCGAGGTGAATTATAGAAACAGTACTGAATATTGCAGCTAGATTACTCTGTGCTGCTATCTTGCGTAGATTTGAAGGCAGGCACAAATCAGAGTACCTTGATTGATCCAAGAAATACAGCCATTCCTTCTGGAAAATTGTGCAAGCTAATTCCTGCAGATCATATAAAAACAATATTTGTAACAGGAAGCAACATAATTTACAAAGAAAACATAATCTAAGAGAATGGAAAACACATTCTCGCATTTTCTTCCTCAAAAATATAACACAAAGCTATTGTCACAATAGATAATGACAAAAACACAACATTCGCCTCATGAAAAGTGAGAAAAGATTTACGTTTTCGGGCGGCCTCTATGAACTAAAATTTTTACGACAGAAACAAATCAGCATAAAGGTTGGGAAAAAGTATTCAAGTCTTTTCACTCCAACTTTTTCATGAAAAGATCTCATCAAGCCCTGCAAGCAAGTTATAAGGAGACCAACATAATTAGGTTTCTGTCATTCTTATTGGATGTTCAAAGGTAGAACAAACAAATTCAGTTTAAACATTGTTGCCTCAAGTACATGATTTAATGGGGTGATATAAAATATTGTAAACAAGTGCACAATATAACAGCACATTGCTTTAAATGAGTGGAAGGAACATTAAAGAGTGCACAATGTCATGTTGTTAGCATATAATATATAAGGCATGCTATACAAGTTTAAGCATTCAGATGAGTTAATTGTGGATCTTTATTCCAAAATTATCTATGCAGAGGTCTTAAGTGCAAACATCCATACAATTATTTCACCATGTATAAATATGCCTGCCAAGATGGCCTTACTTAATGTCTCAGTCTACAAATAAAGGAGAAAGAGAGCATAGAAATATATAATACAAAACCCACACCAATCCATTAGCTCTAGCTTTTAGATCAGTTTATTGCAGTGGTAACACATGTAAAGAGAGATTAATAATAATATATATCTTGGAGAAAATTGCATGGCTTTTACTGTAATAAACTTAAATACTAGCTACTGAGCATTATGTGAACAACTTCTCATGCATAATCACTAGCTGTAAGGGAAACCCATAGCAAAGAAGTGTTTTCATTGCTTGCATTAGGTGAAAAACCTTAACATGCCTTAGAAGGCCCTGTGCATCCTAATTTGAAAGTAGACATCAGTATCACCTGATTTTGAAATCAGAAAGTACAGCAGAATAAACAGAAGACAAGACTAGTAAATCAGCAGGTCATGCCAAACTTTCACAGATACCAGCCTTCCTAGGACTCAATGCTAGTAACTTTAAAATGCTCTATGAGTATTCAAATGGCATGTTAACAGCTCAAGAAGGGAAGCCAACCAATTGCAGTAATGATTCCACTAAATAGAACTTGACGGCGATGCTTCTTCATCATGTCTTTACCGCCTTCATCCTGATTTTTCTGTCCCGAATACAGTTCAATTATCAAGGTACACGAGCAAGATACAATATCATAGGATTTTCTCTTACCTTGTTTCTTTTCTCATGAGAACTAGGAGAAAGTGCGGGCTCTGGGATGAAATTGACGATAAGAGCAAAAAATACTACACCTGCAAAGAACTGAACCAAAAGAAATTAGAAATGATCACCTTTAAATAGATAAATGAATCATACAATTCACATAATTTGTGCGTGATAATATAATGGAAGTTGACTGCTTACCCAGAGATTCCCTTTCAGGAAGCCAATTGAGTTAATAGCATTATGAGCTAAATCTAGGAAAGATATGCTCAGCATCAATCCCGCAGCAAATCCCTATACAGAGGTTATATTCAGATTATAGCACTATGGCATATGGCTAAACTTGTTAATTTCTGCAAATCAGTTACAACGAAAGGCAGAAGATCGAGTGAAAAGATGTGCAGAAAAATTGAAGATCGTGCCAACAAAATCCAAGTATGTTGTTTCAACATAATGTAACATGAAATATACCTAGAGTACTGAAAGAGGTAGAAAGTAGAATTTTTATTTAAACAAACAAATGAGCCAGGAAAAGACTATTAGTTTAAAAACACTTAGAAGACAACAGTTTAAATGATTGACATGAAAGAATGCATTAGGCACTTAACTAAAGATATCTAAGGCCAGCATAAAGCATCACCTGTAGAAGACCAAGCATCTTTAAATTGGGAGTTGGATTGATAATTACGAAAAGTGCACCTGTTCCACAATCCAAGACAATGTTTTAGAGACAATAAAATGGAAATGAGAGAAGATATGTTGAAGCAGTGTAGTGGCATCTGCACTACTCCCGTAGGCCGTATATCTATTAGAACATGTAGCGTGCACTCATGATCATATCAAAGGAAAACTGATCCCTATATGTATATCTCATCAACTCATTACTGAGCAAAGCAGACTGCAAAAAGCAAACTCATGGAACGAATGACCATAGCAAAACAAATTTTGGAAGTAGGCTGTTCTACTGCGGTAACCTCCATGCATGGCATTTATGATTGTCTACCCTGCGAAAACATGACTGGCAAAAAAGGAGAACAGGACTCGAAATGCATTTAGCTGATGGCCATGCACATTAGGGGGATTTGCTAACAATGTAGAGAAACTAAAACAAGAAGCTTTCTCTGCTACATGCACTACTAAAAGACCATAGAGCAATTAAAAGTCCCTAGGCTTTACTTGACATTATAAAATATCGGTTAAGATGATACTACCATAGTGCCATAACAAGCGTTATGTATCTAAAACTTCATTCATCGAGATCTTCCCAGTCATGATTGAAACCAGAAGACCTTATCTTAATGCATCGTAACTGAAATCCTCACACAGGACATTCTCATTCACACACTTTGCACGATATCGCATTAACATAACATTGTCTAACGACTTGCTTCTCATAATCTCCAAAAGATCTCAACAATTTATTCACAGCTGTTACCAAGATAAAGTTTCTTTATACCCATCACTATCACTATCATATCCAAGCCATTCACAAGCCACCTATGGTAATAATCAACAAACACTTTTGCCCAAGAAGGTTATGAGAAGCAAGTATAATATTTGCATCCGTATCCTAACATGCACGCTTGACCAAGCATATTTCCAAGGCCAGTTTCAACTTGTCCTGCCACAGTTGCCAAAACCGGGGGTTAATTATACGATCCCATGACTTTCTAATTTTATGAAATTTTTTAATTCAAATTGATGCAAAATTATACAGGTGAATGACTATAAAATTAAGAAAGTTTTCGATTCTACTGATATTATACGAATTTACACTGTTCTACGCGATTTAGTTCTTCGTGAAATCGCGAATTTTACAATCACGGTCCCAACCAATCACAAACTTTGGTGTATGATTGACATTTGATACTATTATATAAGAATTCGACTCGATCAGAAAGCAAATAACAAAGATTCAAAAGCTAATCCACTTGCCAAAATTCATGAAATGGCCATTGATGGAGAATGAATTGGAAAACCTCACCAAGTGACGTACTCAATCCACCGACGAGCGAGAGAGCAAGAGCTACGAGGACCTGTGAATCCATGGGAAGCCTATAACCTTCAATTATCAACTCAAAACCAATGCAGATTCCAAGTCTCTCTGTGTTTTTCAGGAGAGGAGAAATGTAAGAATTTGCAGGGGTTTTAGTAAAATTAAAGAAGGGAGGTTTCTGGATTTTGAAATGGAAATGCTGTGCTGGATACCTAACGTGACTTGGGAGGCATGGGCCACCAAACAACTACATGCTACGTTCGCGGTTGCTTGTATTCATTTGTCTTATAGGTCTAGGGTTTAGAATATTTCTCTCTAACGTTAGCATGATGCTTAGAAAATTTTTTTAAGTTTTAGGAGTTTCTATTGGATATCATCATAAAACCATTATACAATTATTGAAATAATAATAAAATTTATATCATATTTGGCATGAATAAAATTAACGAAAGCTGTGCAAGATAGGAGAAAATTAATAGAAGTTTTATATTTGGGTCTTTGAAATGAAAATAACTAGCAAACGACGCATTCATAATGCGTATACAAATCTAATAAAACTGTAGCTTTTTAAGTAATGCAAATATTTTATTTTATTACAATTTAGCGAACTTGTTTTTTCTATTATCAAGCATATCACTGTTAGCAACCATTTGTTCCCGTTGCTCTATTTCAAGATTTTAGATGGATCATCATATATCATCCAATATTTATTATATCTTCATTTAATAATGGATTTAAAGTTTGAATATGTGAAGATGAAGTTATGACCAAATGTCCATAAATATGTTATTTTATCGTGTTATAATAATACACCATCTCTTACTATTAGTAGATACCAAGTAAAATTAGTTTTAAGTTGATACATTACCCGAATTTAATAGAAATAAGTTAAAATATGGTTATTTGAGATTTAGAAATACAATTATCAAAATAAGATAAAAACGCAAAAAAAAATATTATTTATAATAAAAGAAAAAGGGACATACTCAAATTCAAAAGAAAAGTTTTTAATACTACAAATATAAACATAAATATATATATAAACAATTGTTTTCATTATGTTACATTTTTTTCATAATTTACGTGATATTGAAACAATAATCATCTATTATTCCACTCAAATGTTTAAAAAAAATATCACCTATATTATCGCTACACATATGAGGATTAATGATGAAACCATAGGTTAAAACAGTGATTTGAGATTCTCTTTATTTAAGAATTGACATATTCATATAATATGAGTTTAATTTAGTTTTTATTGCTACTCAGAAGCATAAAATATGCTGTCATCACCATAATTTTAGGGATGCAGGATTATAACATAGGGAATCTCAAGTGAGAAATGGTGTACTGCGAATCTTGTTGTGAAAAGACGGGAAAAGGAAATTAATATTATTTTTTTAAAAGAAATTACAAAAATGCCACTAGGATAAAAATAATCCCAAGAATAAGCAAGTTGAACTCGTCTCTTCAAGAGATGAGGTCATTAGTGGCCGACCTCGTCTCTTCAAGAGACGAGGTTAGTGTATTTCCACTGACCTCGTCTCTTGAAGAGACGAGGTTGAATCTTTAACCTCTCTTGAAGAGACGAGGTCAGCCACTAATGACCTCGTCTCTTCAAGAGACGAGTTCAACTTGTCTATTTTTGGGATTATTTTTTCATCACATGGATTTGTGTAATTTTTTTTGGAAAGATGGTTATTTTTTTCCTTAATCCGTGAAAAGACAATGAATGAAATCATGGCAGGAAAAAAAAAAGAAATCAAATAAAAGTTTAAATGGTGAAAAAATAAAATTAAAAAAATTAGATGGGTTGTAAAGAACCTGAAAAAAAAAAAAAAAAAGAGTATTAGGCACTGACGACTAATGGAACTATTCCAATCCAGCGATGCCGATAATTAATGAGTTAAAAATTAAAATTGAGATATGTAAAAGTAAAATAGTAAAAAAGGGATAGAATCATAGAAAACAAAAAAGTATTAGAATAATGAGTTACCAAATCTATATATCCAAAAAACTACTGGTATGTGATTGTGACATAAAATAATTGCTATGGATAGTCAATGAATTAGATATATTAAAAGTGAAAAATCGAAAAAAAAATAAGAAAGGGTAGAATAAAATAAAAACTATGGATACTTATCAAATACATTATATCTCGCAAACTATTAAAATGTGACATGTAATGAATGAAAAAATTAAAACTTAGATATCTGAAACATAAAATAATAAAAAGAATATAAGGAAACAAAATGTATCAGAAGCTCTGGAATATGTATCTTTCTCCAAGGATAAATTGTGACATGAAGTAACTGGAGGAGATAATTAATTAATTAAATAAAACAAAAAAAAACCTAAAAATACAAGTACAAAAAAAAAAAAATTTTTTCAACAAACTACTAACATGTGGCATGTAATAAATAAAAAGTAATAATTAAAACTATGATATCTGAAAGGTAAAATACTAAAAAAAAAAAGGATAGAATGTGAGGAAATGAGAAGTACCATAAGACTTACCAAAACCTCTTTTTCCAAGTATGGAATATGCCGCGGATATTGATGGATCAAATATAATAAAACTATTTGCCAAAAAATACAACAAAACTAAAAAATGTCATAAAATGAAAATAATTAAAAAAAAAGAGTAGATACAAAGAAAACAAAATGTATTTGAGGAAAGAAAAAGTATCTAAAGATGACTTACCAAAACTCTTTCTCCAAGCATGGAATATGATGATTAATTAAAAAGTAAAAACTAAAAAAATGCAAAAAAAAAAAAATCAAATTGTTAGTAAAAAGTAAATACAAAGAAAGCAGACCGCATTAGATTAAAGAATTACCAAAACACTTTACCGTAGGAATCATTGAAATCTGACATGAATATTAATATATGAGTTTATCCATGCGAATTGGTGGTTTTTTTTTTTTTTTTTTTTCCTTATGCATGAATGGGTCTCGTGGAGTTTATTCACATGTGTGGAGGATTTTATCCGTTGGTTAGTGAGCAATGTGGGTGGTTTTAATTATTCATTGGTAACTGCTATGTCTTTTAAGATGAAGTATTTTTTTGGCAGTTACTATGAAAAAAGAAAATAAAGAAGTAAAATAATATTTTTAAACAATGTAGTAAAATTTTGGAGTCGAATGGGTGTGATGTGATGTAAATATAATAGACATTGGTTAATGAGTAACGTGGGTGGTTTTAGTTATTCATTGGTAACTGCTATGTCTTTTAAGATTTAAGATGGAGTATTTTTTTTTTTTTTTTTTGGTAGTTACTATGAAAAAAAAATAAAGAAGTAAAATAATTTTTTTAAACAATATAGTAAAATGTGTGAGTCGAATGGGTGTAATGTAACGTAAATATAATAGATAAAGGCTAGAGATGAGGAGAGACCGATGGAAACATTTTTTTCACCTAGTTAGTTTTTTCTCATAAAAAACTAGTGGAAAAACATGTAAAATTGTAGAAACATCCATGAAAACAAAGCAAAAGATCTAAACTAATGAACACTTTGGTCTATTTATAGCAATATTTCATCGTATTTCCTTTTAGTTTCATCCTAACAGTCTAAGTAACAAATAAAAATTATTTTTTCCCTTCTTTTTCTTTTTTTTTCACTCATTTCTACGTGTTTCCACTTTTCATAGAATTACCAAACACTATGTTAAGGGGAAAAGAAATATAAGATACAAAAAAAGAAAACAACAAATAAATCATATTTTTGGAGAAATTTACCAAATACAAATAATTGAAATCGTGCATTTGTCGCAATTTATACCGTTGCTCAGTCCCCCCTTACATTTTACACTCAAAACTCTCTCAAATTTGAAACCTTAACCTGTATCCATAAACTCCAATTCCTTCAAATCACAACTTATAATTCAAATCGTATCGAATCCATATGCATTACATCTGCATTGTTTTATTATCCTTAAATTTCTCTAAAGAATTTTACTTAAATCTACAAAACCTTAGGATGTGCAAAGGTTAGCATCTCTTATCTTTTTTGTTTTTTGTAATTTATGTTTTCTTGAGAAAATTTAGTGAAATAGTACTCCGTTCGTGTACATCAGTACATGCACGTTATTTTGAAATTGTTTTAGTTGTTTGATATCAAATTCTATTGAGATCATATTGTATGTATGGTAAATGTTTGACAAAATGCCTAAATGAGTTTACAGCATGGGGTTTTGACAAATTTTTTAAGCTATATTCTTGTGGGGTGTTGTGTTGAGTTAAAAAGTCCGAGTAAATCAGTAATATCAATTGATTTTTATGCTTTTGTCCATTGATTGTGTTGTTTGCAAATGGATTTCTTCTAATAGGGCTTGTTTGGATCGTCATTTTGATATCATTTTGGCATCATTCTCAAACCGAATAGATATTGAACAGATATTGAACCGATACAAATATGATACGGATGAAAAGCCGATAGTTTTACTCATAAACTGACCAAACCAAATCGATACTAAACCAATACTGAACCAATACTAATCCAATATAAATAAAAATCTAACAATCGAAACAGACATTTGTGATTAATTAGTTAGAATAAAATATTGTTGAGGAATATAACTTCATTTGAATGCTTCAATTCTATAGTAATGTGGAACTGAGTAGTCTCTTTAATTTTTTTTATTTTTTAATTGAGTTGTGTTCATCTTAATTCAACTAAAGTTTAGCTATTTTTGGTGAGTTAAGTTAAATTTATGCTTCCTTTAGGACATTGTAAAATATAGGGATCCTGTCGTTGAGTTGAACTCGGGATTTAGGGATGTCTGTTACATGAATTCACTGCAATATTATTGTAGATATTGTAAAATTATATGAACTAGTTCTAATTTTAAGGGCTAGTTAGGTTCACTTTCATGTCATGCAAATGTTATATGTTAAGTTGGCAGACAATAGGTGGAAAATGAACAAGTTAGGATTGTGTGCTTTACTCATGGAAAAATAGTGGAAGAAGACAATGGGGTGCGATATGATAGATAACCTATGATAGTCCTTAGTGTTTCAAAAGATATAAACTACAATCAGTTGTTAATGATTATATGCAATTGTATGAATATAAATAGGATGACACACTAAGTTAAGCTATTCCATAAGTTAACAATTGATGGGATATTATGTTTTATTGTACCACACCTACTAAAGATGGTCATGACATGTGGGAAATGTTTGCAGCTTCACATGGGCATGGTGCAATATTGATGTATGTAGAGATATATGAGAATAACTTGTCTACTCCACATAAGAGTAAGTTAGAAATGGATGTAGGTTGTAGAGATTATATGTAAGTCAAGTGTTTGAAGTGCAGATTTTCCTTTCCACTATACCAACAAGTACTAATCAAACTCAAGTACCTACTTTTTATGCCAAGTGAATAGACAGGGAAGAGTGGCAAACAAACAAAAATGTGTGATACATCCTCTTTAGAGGATTCCAGTTAACCGAGTTGTGGTGATGATAGTGATGGTATGGTAGGTAGCTTTAGAGACTTAACAAGCCTTGCGGCTCACAAAGGAATAAGAATTGGCGTCGTTAGTTAGCTCTAAAAAATGTAAATGCCATGGGAAGTTTGAATCATGTGTCATTCTTCATGGCATTTGTAAGTAGGGGTGCAAATAGACCAAGCCAATTCACAAACTACTCGAGTTCTATTCAAGAATAGTCGAGTCGAGCTCAAGCCTGAGCTACTCGAGTACTTTGTCAAGCCGAGATCAAGCTCCGTATATGTAGCTTAATTAGCTTGCAAGCCTAATTGAGTTCTATCAAGTTCTAGTCAGATATAAATATTAATCAAATCAAATTGATTTAGGCTATTAATATTATTTAAATTAGGATTTGAAAAAATATGTAAATTAAGCCTAAACGAGTTTATCCAAGTTAAGTTCAAGCTTATGTAGTGTTACTTCAAGTTGAACTTGAGCTTAAAATTTTAAGCTTGGTAGAGCTCAAGCTAAGTTCGAGTTTTAAAATTTTGAGTCAAACTTAAACTTGAGCTTGAGCTCAGCATTGTATCGTCTCAACTTGACTCGACCCAACTCATTTGCCGCTCTACCTATAGGTAATACTTATGCAACTTTTGAAGATGAGCAATAGCTAGATGATAATAATTAGAGTTTTGGTGATGAATTTAAGGCAAAGATGCACTTTGATAAAAGGAAAAGGAAAACTTTTTAGGTGATAAAATTACACCATATAACAAACCACCGTAATTACAATATAATTAAGTTAGATTAAAATGGTATAGTTAGTGAAATGCATTGATTTATATCAAGGCTGTAAGTGAAGCCTATACATATGCTTCATGAAGCATGTTTGGTGCTTCTAAATTACTGTTTATGAGGGTCTCCATACTTGTTTAAGTGCCGTGGTCAATTAAGATCACTCTTAGTTGGATGCTACTACAGTATCTAGGATTATTTCAAAGGTAAAAAATTAAAAATAAAAACTGTCCTAGCATGATAATGGGGAAGAATATAATATCCTTCAAATATAAGGTAGTATTACTCTAATCATCGAGATAATTTTTAGTTTAAATGGCTTGGGTTCATAAAAACTCTAAAGTTCACTATATCCAATGGATAGCACTTTTAGCATAAGTGATCTCCTAAAAAGCAGCTAACATCATGGATATAATCATGTGACATTTGATCAAGTAAACAATACCTCAGTAAGTGAATTTTGAGTATTAAGAGGAAAAAATAGTGTTTTAATAAAAAATTACATAAATTTCATCAAATCGAAAATAATCTTAAAAATAGTCAACTTAAACTCATTACTTGAAAAGATAGGTTTAATACAATTACATTGAGCTTGTCCCTTAGAGACAAGCTCAATACAAAACTCACCCTTTCTCTCTCGATCCTCCATTCATGAATCTTGAAGTCAAACAAAAATAAGAAACAAAAATCCAAGGAAATAAGAAATCACAAACTCTAAAAAATTAAGGGATAATTGCAAAAACGCCTCATAAACTTTGAGAGCAATGTGGATTGACTCTCCATACTTTGAAAGCATGTTTTTTAACCCTCAAATATATAAACAATCAGCACATGTTAAGAACACTTTTACTTTTCCATCCTTTCCCCATACAAATGTCGTACAAAAAAAGTTGTCATGAACAGTACAAATATCCTTAACAGTACTAATTGTTTATAGACTGGGGAGTTAAAAAATACTTTCAAAGTACATGAGGTCAATTTGCACTACCCTTAAAGTTTATAGGGTATTTTTGCAATTTACCCAAAAATTAAAATAGCCTGTTATAAGCCTTAAATAGCATTTTTCAAGGTTGAAACGATATTGATCGAGCCTATTATCAAAAATTAGTCATTGGAATGATGTTATGGGTTTCGTATCTTCTCCCAAATTAAAAGTAATGCACGTTTAAACTATTACTAGAAACCGGCTTATTTTTCTTTTATTTTTAGTATATTGTTTATCCCACTAGTCTATATAATGAAGATGAATCTCATCTACATCAGTTGCAGAAGAAGAAGAAGAATTTTGTTCATTCTTACAATAGGTAAGTTCAACTCGCATTTTGAAAAGACAAATTCAATTCGCATTTTGAAAAGACAAGTTCAATATAATTATAATGAAATCATCTTTTAAAAAGACAAGGTCAGATTGCAATGAAAATGCAATTATACTTAATTCAAGTTCAAGTTAGTCTCTTTTTTATGATTTTTATATGGTGAAATTTTCATAATTTGTTATTAAAATAATTTTCTCCCCTGATCCCCAAAGATTAATGTTTTTTTTAAATAAAATTAAATTTGATGGGCTTCCGTTATTCAGCATGAGGCCATCGGACAACTATATAATTTTGAATTAATAGAAATAAAACTACAAAACGTAACTTTATAAGCAATTCAAATAATCAAATGAAGTAATCCTTTAGTTACTACCTACTTGTAAGTTTGAAAATTTAATTTTCCCTCAAAAATGTTGTATGAGGATAAAGCTAAAGCAAGTACAACGATTGAATTTTGTTAGGGTAGGTTTGATTTGTTGGTTTAGTCTCGGTTTAACATTTGTTTTATGTTCATTTCAATCAAATTATTTATTTAAAAATAAATATAAATAAAAAATAAATATTTTTTATTCATAAACAAAACATGTAAATTAGGTACGGATTAAATATAGATAAATGTTTTCTTCGGTTTTTAGTATGATTAAGTTGTACGAGCAGCTTTACATTAGCAACAGGCAGTACAAAATTTCCAATTGTACTTACTCTTGCATCATCTGACGGTGCATAATGTGAATTTATGAATATACAATTTTTCTTGGCCACATGCATATGAATATATAAAATTATTATGACAAACGATCTATGTAAACAAAGGCGATTCTCATGCACCAAAATGAGTGTAATATAGGATTAGAATAAATTCACATGACGGCACTCGGCACATTTATTTGGATACATCCATCTAAATGATAACATAATCACAAATTGGAAACCACAAATACAAGAAACAACATCACGTGCAATGTACATATTCCCATAATTCCACTTTATGTTTTTAACGGTTTTTAATAGAAAATTTATTTCCTATTTTCAGAATAAAACCGAACTAAAATTAGAAAATTAATCTAAATAGTATTGTTAACTAGTCTATCAGTTTCAATTTAGGATGAAAGTTTTAAATTTTTTTTATTTTGATTTTGATTTATAATCGATAGAAACCAATGGTTTCGGTTGATTAATTCGAAATATATATAATATACATATATATAATTAATATTTTAAAAATATAAATAGGTAAAACTTGAAACATTTATGTTTCAATTATTGTGTTGTAATTCGAAATATGGAGAAGATATGAAGTTTTAATCTATATAATATTGGCACTAAATTTTAAGCTATAAAATTAGACTTCTGTTATTGATAAGTTGGTGTTATTATTATTTGATTTGTTGATTGTAAACTTTAAATGTGATTGCGTTATTTGGCTTGTTGATTTGTAATTTTTGAATAAAATCATGAAACAAAAGGGTCTAATTTTTCATGGTTATACCTGAAAATACGGTTAATTATAACCATTAATAATGAATTGATTCTAAATTAAAATATTAAAAAAACATTCACTACAATTTGATTAAAAAAAAGGTGATGAACCATTTAATTGAATCGTGCTTAGGTATAATAAATCTTGTAGACATGGAAGCAGATTAATGAGATTGATGGAATACAAATAAAAATATTATAATATACATAAAAGAATGCAATCAAACGCGTCATGGATAGTGTTAGAAATAAATTAAGTCGGTTCACAAAACTATTTAATCTCAATTTGATTTTTACTTAAGTTTGATTCGAAAATAATCAAACTAAGTTAGAGTTTGATCTACTCGAGTAGTTTATTGAATTGAGATTGAGCTTCAAAATTTTTAACTCAATGAGTTTGTGAGTCTAATCGAGCTAAGCCTAGCTCAAGTCGCGATCAAAGTTAATCTATTTTGAGTTAAGTTTGGATATTAATATCATTTTAATTTTAATTTAAAATATTTTTCCATAATAAATCTGGGCTTAACAAGCTCGTTGTTCCCAAATAAATAACCAAGAGAAAGTGAATTGATTATTGTAAAATTTTAAAATTTTTCTTAAAAAAAAGCAGCCCATTTGGCTGATTAGTTCAATGGTCATAAAGTCAATTTGTTTCATCGTATTCTAATCATTTTGGTATCATATTTTTATTATAGTGTGCTTTTGTTGTTATGACAGAGATTTGAGTGTAGGGTTAGGATTTAAGCTTTATATATGTGTGTGTGTGTGTGTGTTTGTGTGTGTTTGTGTGTGTGATGAATAATTTATATCAAATCATTAATTATCTCAAGAAAATAAAATTAAAGACAAAGTTTAGATTTCAAATTTCATAAAAAAGATAATTTTAATTTAATATCTAGGATTTTATATTTACGTGCTTGAGCAAACAATATCCTAAGTACTTTGCAAAAAAATATAAATTACTAGTAATAATTATGTAACTATTATATCTATTTCTATCATGTGCTAAGTTGGATCTCCAAATTTTCTAGACCTTAGATGGAAAAAAAAATCCCGAGGATTACAAAAGGGTGACAAAACTAACTTTAGTTGAGACATGGCCATATAGGATGGGCTTAATTGTGCTCATAGGAATCCATTTCCTCACAAAAAATGGTATTTTATCACTCTTGGTCTTGATCATGAGATACTTGTCTAGCCATTCGTTTGTCTTCTAGATGGCTTTGAAAAGCATGGAGCCATTATTCCTATGAAATTTTCTGTCCCTAAAACATTACCATTTTCATAAAAGATTGCTATGCAAGACATTCCTATCCTTAGTTTCCATGCTAGTTTGATTATGTTAGCTTTTGTTTCGGTCCATGATGTCCTTATGTCATATTAAATACACCAAAATGATTTGGAATGGATTGGAATCAAATGGGTTTCGAAATGACAAATCCATTCTTATGTTTGGAAGTGTACATGGAATGGAATGGAACTATCATATGATGTCTTTGTCAGAAATGTCCCTAGCAATAAATGCAAGTTATGAAACGCAATATGATAGAAGAGTAATTATATTACATGTAATTAATAAACTTGGAATGAAATGAAGGTAGAATCAAACTCCCTTCCAAAACCAAGATTGTTGATTTAAAGAAATCACAATTTTGGTTCTAAAGGTGCATCCAAACATGGGAAAGGGAATAGAACCTAGAATAATGATTCCATTTCGGGTCCATTCTTGCGTGCCAAATATGACGTTAAGTTTACCATCTCCTCTTTCCTTCTATTTATAGCATCTTAAGCTATCCAATGTATTTTCTCTTGTCTTTTGTTAACCCCCACAAGACATCCCTGTTGACTCTTTCTGATTGGTTGGTGATATTATTGTGGAGTGAGATAAGTTATGAGTAATAGTTAACTACTCATTCGGTGACATAGGAGAGAATGATCTTTCTTCCCCCTAGACTTAGGAGTTTGGCTTTCCAATCATAAGTTTTTTGCTGACCTTTTCCACGATGAAGGATAAGCCTGTTGTGTTTAGGTGACCCTTGTCCTTGATGGGTATGCTGAGGAATTTATTAAAGGAGCTTGAGGGGTTTATTTTAAATATGTTATAGATTTTAGTCTTGTTATTCTCATTAATGTTATTGGAAAAAAAAGGATGCTTGATTTCTTACTACTTACATTATGGCCTAAGAGGCCTTAGAAATTATTTAAAACCTCTATCATTAGGGATGCATTTTCTAGTGAGATTCTTCTATATTGACTATGTCATTCATAGACAAGAGGTGTGCTAGTTTAATGCTAGTGTTTTTGAGCTTGATGGGTTATCATAGCTCATTAATGTAGGAGTAATTGATAACCCTGCTAAGCATCTCTACACAGATGTCAAAGAGGTTAAAAGAGATTGGTTCTCCCTATCTTAAGCCTCTCCTAACATTGAATGTTGTCAAGGTGGATTTATTGAAGATAAAAAAAAAACATCTTATAAATTCTCATTCAATCCTATCGTAGGCCTTTTTAAGGTCAAGCTTAACAATCATTCGGGTGGTTTTCCTTGATTTCTTATTCATGGCTTGGATGGTTTTCTTAAAGGATGATTTAGTCATCAATCGCTAGTTAGCCAAGAATGAAACTAGCTTGCTCTAGGTTAGTCGTTAAGGAAAGGCCTAATCTTGTTTACCAAGATCTTGGAAAGAGCTTTGTATATAGTTGTACAAAGCTTGATAGGCCTAAAGTCTTTAACCTTATTTTTTCATGAGGTCATGGGATGAAGACCAACAAGGTTCTATTTAATTCTTCAGGTATTCTTTCACGTTCAAGGATGTCCTGATTCAGTCAATGATAGTGCTATCAACAAGATCCTAGCAACTCTGATATAGCTGTTATGAAGGTTGTCTAACCTTGATAATTTGCGGCTACTTATGCTCCACGTAACCTTTTTGACTTCCTTGGGCGAAACAGGTTTCAGGAGTTCTTTGTACAGGATTTCCATGAGAGTAAAACTGCTTCTTTCCCTAAAGAAACAGTCTTACACATTGAAGAGTTTGGAAAATGAGTACAAATTGATGAAGTAGTCTCTGGTGAGGAGTCGAAGCTCTTGTTGGTCTTAGATCCAATTATCCAGGATGTTGAATAGACCCACAATCCTGGACTTAGACCTTTCAGTGATGGTCAAGGCATTAAAACGCCCAGTTGCATCCCCCCATCTACAATCTATTTGTCCTGGCCTTAGACACCTACAGTTTCTCCTTATCTGCATTAAGTCCTTTAGGTTCACTTGACAAGTTTTTCTCTTTGTCAAGGAGATTTTTTTTTAGGTTAGAAAGGATTGACTTCTCAGTTAACCCTAGCATTCCTTTGATATTGGTTCTTCTTTTATGGTGAAATCCATAATTGTTCGCACTCCGTTTCTTTAGGGCTTTAATAAACATAGGCAGGTTTAATGGATAGTTGAATGAGGGGTAACACCAAATACTTCTCATAAAAAGGCTTGAAGTTGGGGTAATTTAGACACATTTGCTGGAACCTAAATGACCTTTTTTCCTTGGGCTTAGCTCCAAGGTTCGATGATATGTTAAAGAGAAGAGGGTAGTGGTTAGATTAGGGGTTGGAGAGGTGAAACAATTTGAAATCTAGAAACAGTCTCCTCTAGGCCCTATTAGCTCATGCTCTATTCAGTCTTTTGATTGAATTAGAGTACTAAGTTGCATAATCTTGTGTGTTCCAAGTGCATATGGGTGCCACAAATCCCAATTCACTTATTTCACAAATATTTACAAAGCTTTAGGCTTTTTCCATAGCTGCATTCTAGCTTCAAATCTAGTAGAAGCATAAATAATGGGAAATGACCAAGAGAGAGATAAGTGAGGTACCTTAACTTCCACGTGGAGACTATAGGATGTGGTGAGAATTTCCTCAACTTTAAACTTTCTTAAGTTCTAGAATATGATAATATCACCACTAAATGCTTCAACTTCCACATATGATAATTTATTTTTCAAAGTTAAGAGCAATTTTAAGCTCTTCGACTTTGGTTTCAATGAAGATAGGTAGCATTGGTCGATAGGCCACGATCAGATCCAAGATGGCTTATATTCTTCTCATAGAACCTACACCTCTAATGTCCCATGTAAGTACTTTAAATTGGTGTTGGTTGCTTTCTTATTGTTTGTGTGTCTTCATTGATGTACGGGCTCAATTTGTTTTCCTCTTGTTTTGAAAACCAATCTTAGGCATTGTCTATTGGGTTTGTTGTTAGTGCGGAGTCCAATCTCTAGTTCTTGTCCAATGGACAATTTCGAGGTAGAGAGTCGTGGAGTGGCTACCAGAGTTGCACTTAGTGCACATGATTAGGAAGCCTAAATATTAAACTTTATAGGACTTGCCATCAATGATGATGATGTGCATCAATGGACAAGTGAAATTAATTTGGATGCAAATTTTAGTGAATTTACAAGATCCATACCAATCGTAAAGGCATCATATTTTAGGACAGGGCTAGTGGATTCTCTAATTTTTCCCATAGCTAACGGAGAATGGTATTCCATTACGATTTTTCTTTAAAAGTCTTTTCTTTTTAAGCATGAAAATCACCACATAGTGTACCAAGTACATATGTAGTAACAAAAATTTCAAGTACCAAGTCGTGTCCATAAGGAATGAGGGCTAGCTCTTATCTAATTAATCTTATCCGTAGTTAGGCAAATCGATGAGTTTGGTTTTAAAATTTATAAAGAAAAGGAAAAGTTAAACTACTCTATAAAGATTTTGGGATTTCCAACATCTAAAAGAGCATAAAATGAACCAAATGATTGAAATATCAATCAATGTAAAATTCATACTATGAATCAAATATATGTTGTGTACACTAAGTTATCAATTGATTTAGGTCTTCAAAGAATCAAGCGATCGATATAATTCCTTTTCTCAAAACAAATCAACACCCTGGATTTACCAAATTAATCTTTCCTATTCTTAGACAAGAGATTAGTTGACTAATCTTTTAAAGTTCTTAAATCCTTAATCTAATTAAAGTACATAATTCTATGTCTATCTTTAATCTGGATTAGTCATTCATGGAGTGATTAGAGAAGGTTTTTTGAAACACAATCCTAGATTTATATATATTCTAAGCAAGTAAATACATATTGATGGAGTAGAACTAACAACTCAACTAGACAACACAATCATGGCGAACAACATAAACCCATTAACTAAGCCCCAATTACATATTTTCAATGAAGTTCAAGAGGAATCACAAGTTAAACAACATCCAAAACAAGAAAAGTAGAAAGAGAATGGAATCACCTAAATGGAGATCCTAATCCCATGTCTGTGTTCAAATGATGTTTCTTGATGCTCATGGGTTATAATCCACAAAAAAAGGCTATTCAGCTTTAAGGCATCGAAGCCCCTAAAATGGAGAGCTCGAAGTTCTGTCTCTGCCTTCGTATATTCTCTATTGATGGATCTCTTTATTGATTTTGTATAAAATGTGTGATATATCCAAGGAATGGGAAGTGATTATGTGTGTGGGTGTTCTTAGTATTAAGAGGACCTTATGTAAACACAAAGGTGAGCTTTTTAGATATCTCGAAATGGGCTTTAACAAAATAGGCTATTACGTAAAAAGGCAAAAGAAAATAGACTATAAATTGTTGAGGTTGGCTTGGAGTTAGGTTTCATAATTTGAAGTGATCAATTTGCCCATATTGTTTGACTTGTATTCTGTTAATTCCACTTAGGTATTCAAATTGCTAAGAAGAGCTCGAAATGAGTCAGTGCCATATTGGTAGCTTAAAAGATTTTGTTGTCTACTGTTTTGAATCGACTTTGGTGGCTATAAAGTGCTTAAACAGGCTAGGAATTGGCTATCGCATTGCTGCTTTTTGCCAAATATTTAATGCTCAATTTTGCTAAGTGGCCATTGGAATCAAGTTGGCAACCTAGTTTGAATAACTAATTCTGCAGTGTTCAACTTAGTCTAAATTCAAGTTTTCTTGACTCAGGGGAATCACTACAACATTGGCTGTATTGATCCTTGAGTTGAAGATTCTACTATTTGGTATTAGAACTTAAAGTGGCCTGGTATCAATTGTATGGTAGCATAGCTTGATGTAAACAACTCAAAACTCGGATAAGTCATCTCCCTAATACTATTGTGAGTTGCTCATATCATTGTTGTTCAGCTGCAATCTTTGTTCAATTAAAGCTAACATTACTTTGAAATTTGGATCATAAATTGAATTGGATGGCTTAGAAAGTATTTGGTTGTTTATAAAAAGCTCCAACTGACAACTTATGGGTGCTTTTGTTCAAGTTGCCGAGGAGATCAATATAGCCACAGAGTTAAGCTACTCGATGTCATTGAATTTTTGGTCAGTTGATGCCCATATGTCTTGAGTTGGCACGGACAAGGCTTCACTTAATTATCCCTGTGACTACTTGAACTTAAATTGACATTAAGAATGACTTCTCAGCTTGATTTGCTTGGTTTTGTATATTTGATGTTATAAATTGCTCATGCAGCTATATCGACCACTTAGTCGATGCGCAGGTATAGGAATGGTTTGGTTAAGAGTTAAAAATTAGGTTGGACATGCCTTTGCTTGAGAATACAATTGTTGTAGATCAACCACAAATTTAAAACATAATAGTAGCTCGATATGGGTTGCTATAAGTTAGTATCTAATGCTTCATGTTCTGTTGGTTGTGTATACTACTTGGAGCCAAAGCTTCTTGGTCTGCTATGATGTTTTTGTCTTTGGTTGTTGCGTCTTAGATTGGACAAGTTGTTATTCATTGCTTGGAGCTAAGCAAAAGGATCCTTCGATATGGTCGGCGTACTTTTATGGTCGGCTTAGCTCAGTGGGTCTCTCATGTCTCATTTGGACTATTATTACATCTATTGTTAATTGGCTCCTGTAGCAAAGCAACAACATGATAAAAATAACGTATAAATTCTACACATCTTTGCTGATTAAAATCAACTAGTAGACAAATTCTAGATCGACAGTTGTGAAATGGTCCATTTGATATGTGTAGATGCTACAAGTTAGTGTTTTGGTGCTTAGATTGTTTTATTCGGTTGCTACATCTGGCAAATTTTAAGTAATTTGCTGGTAGTGTAATAAATGACACTGATAGTGATGCACTGGAGGGTGATTCAGCACGGCTACTTTGATGCTCAAGTAATTGTGGGCTTAGAGAGGAAAAATATCTAGATGGTGTTAATTGATAGTAGACAATACTTATATTCATACTTTTGATGTGTGGGTCTATTATAGATGGTGACCATAATAGAATGGGAGGCTTACAGAATATTTACATCTAACGTGGTGTATCTCCAAATTTAGTAGTTGCCTTAAACTTGAGGTAGAGAATAAGGATGAGCATGGAGGGTGGTTGGATTGGTACTTGTTCCCTTGAGGAGATAAGCGCGTCGAATAGGTCATTATGGGCCTCCGAGTGTGGAGTCACGACCATTGGAAACACGTCACCATAGTCCTCCATGTAAGGAGTTTTGGCTAGGGTCATGTGAGACCTTGGTCCTAGAGGGGATCGAGGTCCTTCTAAAGGTCAATGGTTAGATTAGGGTCCTCATATGGCTAAGAATCTTGTGATGGGAGTCTAACATTGAGATTCTTCATAAGCCAAGGGCTCCCTAGGGGCCTTGAGCTAAAGTACTTGGGGGACTCCTTATGGCCTTATTAGCTCATTGGGCTGAAGTTGGGTTCAATAGGCTATTGCTAAATATTTTTTATGGACCATCTATTTTCTAATTTACATAAACTTAACCATTTCATTGATCATTTGATTCACTAAATAAACAGAATCATAATAGAATTATTATTACGAAATAATGTAATTGAGTCGTAATAGGATTTTATTTGTTAATTTCTTATTTAAATAATGGCGTTTTGGGAAAAAAAAAGACATTTTCATAATTGAATTTTCATTCAGAGGTTTGGGTTAAGAATGACTATTTAATATTTTTTGTAATGAAGATTCCTTAAAGAGGTGCTATGACGGTTTATGAAATGCTAGAATAACTCTTCATAAGAAATAAGATTATAATGAAATTACAATTTTAATAATGAACAAACAATTAATAAATTATAAAACTTATTCTGAACAAAAAAAAAAAAGTGCAAACATAACATCTCCCCCCTCCCCCCTTTTTTTCGTCCTTTCTAAATACTCATAATACAATGCAGTGTCTGTTAAATATTTTTAATATACAAATAGGACATTCCTAAACTGGATATTCTTATTCTAATTTGCATTAAAAACGAAATTAGGTTCTCCACCGTTGAGTGCCATCAAGCATATAAAATATCATTTTCTACTTCTAGAACTTTACAAAAATGAAAGGAAACTGTAATAATAACGACATCTATTACTGTCCATATTAATAATTTAATGAAAAAATAATAAAATAATTTTATTCTAAAAGCAAATGATTAAAAACAATATCATTAGCTTCATAACTGCATAGAAAAAAAATTAATGTTCCTGTGGTTCACCAACCGGTTAAGCACACCTAATCCCTTCCTACAGAAGCACTAACTTAAAACCTAATTGGTCCGTGTATTCCACGCGCTTTTAAATGGGCGGTTCAATCGTTCAGTCCTGACAAAACCGTGGTTACCAGAACCAGCAAAGGCTAAAATAGGAAACTGAGGATATTATGGCTCCACCAATAAGAATGGTCCACCTCGACCCCTAATCAGTCGACCAGGTTGGTTGGGGGCAAAAAAAAAAAAAAAGAAAGCCCCCATAAATTTGTTTTGGAGAGAGAAAAAGGTCCCATAAATGATCGAAAATCTCTCTCTCTCAATTAAGTATATACCCCGGAGTCTCAAATTTCGATATAAGGTTAAAGGTTTGAATTTTAAATCCTGTGGTTTTTTTTTTTAAATTTTGTTTTGTTTCCTTGGGATGTTTTGATTGATTGTTGTTTTGTGTGGTTTTGGGGGTTTGTTCGAACGATTGATTGATATTTTTATGATTAACAGAGGGGGTTTTGAGCTTCAAAGTTTGGGCTTTTGTTTTGGGGGATTGATTTCATAGAGACCCTGGCGAGCAGGTCCGTTTGTTATTTTGTAGGATTTTTTTCCTAATATAATTTGTATTTATGTGTTATTATGGGAGTTTTTTTGTTTTTGGAAAAGTCTGTACTTATGAGGATGTTTTTAGGTAGGAAAATTTTCAGAATCAAATGGGTTTTGTTTGGAATTATTAACAGGTATATGGTTTTCATTGATGCTATGTATTTGATTATGGTTGTCAAATTCGTGGGTTTGATTTTATGATGTTTTACCATATTAAAATGAGTGCAAAATATCGTGCAGGTGTAGACTCTTTCGTAAAATGTGAGTTTAGGTATACGATTTTGTAAGTTTGTGGATTTATACGATTTTGTTGATTCTTGGTATAATGGCGGGTTCGGCAACCTTGCATAGTCATTTGGATGTGAAGCATGAAGCTGGGTTTGATGTTTTGGTTGTCTAATATGGTATGTTGATATAAGTTTGGTTTTAGTTGGGGAAGATTGCTAAAGTTTAGGAATTTTTTTTTCAAATGATTTTGAATTTTGATTCCAAATTCCTTGTTTATGTCTTGATTTGGGGATTTATATTTGTTTGATGGATGAAAGTTGGATCAGACGGTGCTGCCTTAGGAAATGCTTGTTTTAATATGCATATGAATTGTGAAAACTTAAAGAGGTTAGCATTTTTTATGAACATTTGGGTCTTATTGATCTAATTGTTTGATAAGGAAACATGGGCCCTTTGTTTATTCTTTGTGAATAAATTCTTTTCTTTCCTTTTTTTTTTTTTCCTGTTATGTAGATGCAAGTCCTTCATGTTCTCTTGATTCAGTCATTTAATAAAATGGCATGCTCATTTGCTCTGGGATTGACCAAAGAATTTCGGCCAAGAAAGAGAAAAAAAAAATACCAAAATATAGATTGCATGTATGAGTTTCTTGTTTTACCAAATACTTGGGAAGTACTGGTGCTGGCATAGTTGCTGACTGTTTAGGAGAGATACTGCTTGCAAAGGCATTGGGCTTAGAATCTTCACTAGTCATACGAAGGTGAAAAAGAGGCCTGTGTCATGATTTTCATTGTGGCAAAGCCACATGGCTAAGATCAAACTACAAGAGAAATGCTGGGGATTGGCCTTTTGGAATGATTTCAACTTTATGATGCTGTCTTGTTTCATTTGCATGTGGTCATTTAATTAGGGCAACCTGCTATGCACAACAGAGCATATGTAGTGCCTGATGCTCATTTATAGGGTTGCAAATGAGTCGAATGATTGTGTAATGTTTGAGTTTGACTTGCTTTAAACTTAGTTCAACTTGAAGTTGGTTTGCTTTAAGTTCAATTCGATTTAAACTCTATTTGTAGAGAAGCTATGTTTGAACCTAAACTAAAACTCATTTATATATATAAACAAATTAAGCTCAAGCGAACTTGCAAGTAAGCTCATGAGTTATATATATTGGGTAAATTATGCTAGAAGGTATTAGCATTTAGGAGAAAGTTCATGTAAGGTATTAATGTTTAAGTGGTAGAAAAATGGAATCAGTGTTTTTAAATGTGAATCATATAAAGAATCAACGTTTTGTAAAGTTCATTTGAGATATCAACGCTTTCAATTAAGTATTTTTAGTTTTCGTTTATGGTCAAATATTAATAACTTATTTGATTTGCTTTGTAAAACGTTGATACCTTAAATGAATTAATCTTCAAACGTTGATTTTCCATTTTAATAACTTGAAGCGTTGATATGTTAAATGAACTTACTCCCAAATGTTGATAACTTTTTTTTTGTTATTTACCCTACATATATATTTGTGTTACAAATATAATAAAAACCAAAAACTATTTTCTCTATAATATATAAAATATAATCTTTATTCATTATTTCATATGTTTATTCATATAATTATTCATTTTGTATATTTCCGCGGGTTTAATTGTATCTTATATCCTGTGGTTGCAAACAAATCAAGTTGCCAGTGGGGATTCAAGCTTGACTTAGTTTAAGTTTGGTTTGGCTTGCGTTCGATTTGTCAATGAGTTAAGCTAGGGCTTTTAATAAAGCTTGTTTGTTTAAGTGAGTTGAGCTTGAGCCTATTATTTTCAAGCTTGATAAAAGCTCGAGCTGCTTGGTTTACAGCTTGAACTTGATAATTTTTTAAGCGTGCTGAACCCAAGCCTTCGAAAAAATCAAGCTTCATATTATGTCTAGAGGCTGCAATCTTGCTACAACCATGTCCTATAAATAAAAAATTAAATTATGCGGACCAACTGTAATGTCTCAAGCCTTGGAAAAAAGAAAAGATTTACTTTCATGCTAGATATGGTGTGCTCTCTGTCTCTTCCATAGTTGGAATAATTAGATGAGAAATATTTTTGTCACCTCCAGTTTCATTTGTAGTTTAGCTTGATGGAGTCTCCATTCAGAGTGAATACTGTCTTACTTGTATCCATTCAAAAATTGACAAAATTTCCACTCTTAATTGAAATGGGAAGGAGCAGCTGCTCTAATTTAAGATGCGGGTCATTCATATTGGTATAACTTGATCAATAGTGTATGGGGTGAGGGTAATAGGTTCTAATATTTGTTTATTTTGTGCTGCTGGATAGTGTTGCAACTAGCATTTGCTATTTGGAATGAGAAGCCAAATAAATTTTCTGAAACAAACTTCCATAGAATAACTATCAGAAAGTAGATTATGGTTTACATTAACTTATATTTGCTTTCTTGGTCTATTGAGGTAAATGTCTTGTCAATGTACAAGCAATGATTTTCTTCACAATCGTGACCATTAAGTGCATATATGGAGGTGCCAATGAAACAAGTAGTATGGCTGTTCAGGTTCTTATCTTTTTATTCAGTTTAGTGGTTTTTTAAATAGAAGTTTTTGCAATGTGTGTTTGGGGTTATACGTTATAATAAAGAAGAGCAGTCATGGTTGGTGGTGACATGCCACTATAATTCAATAGCTTTTTACTGATTAATTTATATGCCAACCATTATATGTGTATTAATGAAGGCATATTGTTGTCGAAAGGTTGTTCTGTGAATTCATCCTTACATGGAGTAACTTGTTAATTTATTTGGAAGCATATGAAATAATTAATTTGTTAGCTATGCAGTCATGCCAACTGAAGATTAAGGGTGGCTATCACGTGTTACTTCACTTACTCTAACACAACAAGAGTTGATCTCCCAGCTTAGCTGTGCATATCCTTCAATGAGCGCAATTTTTCTCTTTATGGCTATTGCTGCCTTGCTCTAGGCTCTAATAATCTGTTTATCGGACTTTTGTACAAGTGTTTCTTTTTCATTATCAGTTTAGGATTCAAAAGCAGACCTACTACTGCTTGGCTATGATGTATTACTTTGAGCTATTTCATATTTCCTTTTATGGTTTTTCATCCTATACTAGTAATTTTTTGTTTAAATTCTTTCTGGTGAGAAAAAAATGTGGATCATGATGCTGTTGATAAAAATCCTGACATGATAGTGAATAACATAAAGAGGATTTCTTGATCAATGTCAAAAGTCAGTGCTATGCGTTATTCTATAGGTTTCTAGATGTGTCAATGTTTGGTAAACTGAGTTATAAAGGAGATTATTTGAACAGTAGTTACGGGATTAGTAATTTCCTTTCATCTCCTTCCCTCTTTTTGATTTGCAAGCGATGCTCACCTATTAGGAAGTTTAACTAGGAAGAGTCCTTTTGTTTTTACAGTAAGTAGTAATGGGGTTGCTGCTAGCCATGCAAACTAGTGGTAATTTGTTTATTCTCTTAGTCATGGATCTAGCGGTCAATCTCTACCAGCATACCACATGGCCAGTGGTAGGTAGAAGCTTCATGTTTGATCAGGACATTTGGTTTCTCAAGTTCTACGGTTGCAACAGGGAGAGTACCATTCCCTCCCCCCCCTCTCTTCTCTTCTTTCCTCCTCCTCGTATGTAATCATTCATATTTGAATAGGTCTTTTTTCCTGCCCTGAAATGTTTTGCTTTAGTTGACTTGAATGGACAATCTATTGCACTTAGAAAAGAGCAGCTTTGTATATCTATTGAATTTAAACTTTCTGGTTCTCATTCATAGTTTCGGAGCCTATGACCAAATTTTTGTTCTTTTGTCAGGCTTTGCTATTATCTTCTCTTTAGCAGGATATTGTGTTTTTAACTTATTCTAGAGTCCTCTCCTAAAACTCCAATGCAAAAAAGTGATATGATAAGCCTAACCTTCGCTGTCTAATATTGGGCCTGCCTGACCTTTATTGTTGAAGCTAATGACCAGTCTCGAATGAATTTTTCTCTGTTGAAAAGCATATATATGTGCATTTTTTAGCAGGGTATGTTTTGGTCAAATATGTGGGGAGTTCAATTTTTCCTTAACAAAATAAGAGATATCCATTACAAAAGGTGTTAATAGCAGTCTAAAAGAATGTAGTGTAGCTATGTACCCACCAACCCAGGAGATGCTGCTAAGTTAAATCATTTATTGAACTCCTCTGCTGTAAATTAATTTCCATCGTGGTGTGAAAAAACTCTTGTTTAGGCTTGGTCTACAAAGAGGACCATAGACCAGCTAATAGATGTGTTACAGAAGTTGCTTGATGTGCTATTTGGTGATGTCATATGAATGGCTGGTCTAGGCACCTGCTTCATAAGTGAAGCCTAGGCAAGGATTTTCCATTCTGAGTGACATCAGTAGTATATGTACAGCTCAGGTCTTTGCTACTTCGGCTGCTTCTGAGCTTTGGTCTTAAATTTTGGTTGTCAGGTATTCATTGACTTGATTTGTTTTCAGTTTGAGAAAAAACTGAAGACAGCTTTCCAGCCTAAACCTCCAAATAATTTTGTGAGCATAGGCTTCTTCTAACTTATGAGAAGCTGTGATTTCTTTCTCCTCTGTTATTTGAAAGTTATAAGTTGTGATGTATTCTAGATATGTAAGAAATATTTTTTAATTGTTGCCACAGAAAGATGTTTTATGAAGAAAAAATAACTTGTTTATGAGGATGTATCGTTTTGTAAATGGATGTTCCCCTACGCCAGTGCTAACATGTGCATGTTCTTTCCCTCCACATCTCTATTTTACTGTAATTGTAATGCTGATTCATGGGTTTGATTTGACTTTGCAGGAGGGTTGAGAAATGGAACATGATGAAACAGATGCCAAGCCCCACCTGAGGTCCAATATTGTTTCAACAACTGTGGTTTCTTTGGTAGCCCAGCTACAATGAACATGTGTTCGAATGTCACAAGATATGTTTTGTTGAAACAGGAGCAGGCTAAACTTGCTGCATCATCCATAGCAAACATTGATAATGGATCTTCAAGTAGCACAGAGAAACAATCTGTTGCACTTGCGGCTGCCTTAGTCGAGGTGCAGCCCAATCCGGTGGAGCCCAAAATCGTCTCTGGACAGCCTACCTATATGTTAGACTCTGGGGAGAGTGTGGAGATTAAGCCAAAAGCAGGTCCAAATCGGTGCAGTACCTGTAGAAAGCGAGTTGGATTAACTGGTTTCAGTTGTCGCTGTGGGAACCTTTTCTGTGGGACACACCGCTACTCTGACAAGCATGACTGTCCCTTTGACTATAAGACTGCTGCACGTGATGCGATAGCTAAAGCCAACCCTGTTGTCAAGGCTGAAAAGCTTGATAAAATATGAAAATGATGGGATTAAATTCTGCTTGTTGAATCCTATGCTCATTTTCATCCACGCAGCAACCTCAGATTGGCTGCATATATATCCAGTGTCCTTTTTACCGATATATTTGCCAGAGGCCTGGGAAGAGAACATCTTTCTACTGTGGAGAAACCCTTATATTCTCTTGTGATGGATGCTGTGTTTGTTGAAGTCCTGAATATGTGCTGGTTTGGTGGACAATTTTCATGGTTAGCTTTGTAATATGTCTATGCAATTTAAGGTTTTTGTTCATGTAGTGCCTTTCAGAATGGTATCTTCGAAAATTCAATTGCAATGAGAGACTTCCCATGAACATGGAACCGGAAGGTGGTTGTTTGTAAATTATTGTGATGGTTTTACTTTGAATGCAGTAATACTAGTAATATGGCACATGGAAAGCTTCTTGTGCTCTTTCGTTTAGTTGAGTCGATATCTGATGATCTACTAAGTGTGATATCATGTCTTTTGATTTCCCTTTTAATCGCATGAAAGATACTGGAACCGTTTATAACATAATCTTCTGCTTCACTCTTAGCTATTAATCAGTATTATTAGACTTGAGTTGACTTGCTA
Source organism: Combretum micranthum (assembly GCA_024138025.1). NCBI lineage: Eukaryota > Viridiplantae > Streptophyta > Magnoliopsida > Myrtales > Combretaceae > Combretum > Combretum micranthum. The sequence continues at coordinate 651,441 of JAMXBD010000706.1, forward strand.
ACTTACCTTTTCTTAGAAAAAAATTGTTTTAACTCCAATATAATTTGATTCTACTTGACCTAAAAAGGTTTTTGTGTATACTCATTAACATCATAGAGGTATTATTGGTATACATGAAAGGGTTTTTAGGTATTAAATTGATCGATTTTAAAGTGTATGTATTAAATTGATCGATTTTAAGAGATAAGTATTTAGTTGCATATTTTATCACAGTTTAGGTGTAATTCACAACGTTAACTCTTGAAAAACAGGAAGGAAGTATGAACTGTGAACCATCTTGAGTAGCTTAGAGTTGCTGTCATGATTAAAGTCAAATGTAATGTATTCAAATGCGTAGTTTTCATGTTTATTTTTATTATTATTTTTAATTTTATATGGATACTAAACAAAATTGAAGGAGTGAAGTATGAATTCCTTGTACAACATAATAATATATGAATATGCCATGCATATGATAGATCCTGATGTATGGTCACCTCCTAGACCCAAGGTGGTGATGAATGTCTCTATCCCTTCTTTATGACAACAATAAAAGAGCTTTGCTTTTGTTCTCTCTTCTTTAGCCACAAAACAACATGATTTGTTGTTCAAATCCTTCACTCTCAAAATTTAGTTTTGTTAATAATAAAATATGTATTAGTGATCACTAATATTGTTTATGAGTGTGCAAATTAAGTGTAAGTAAATTTAGAATAATATGGTTGGGTTAAAATGATTTCAAGAAAGATTGAATCAAAAGTCAGTACAAGAAAATCGATCATTAGAGATAGAAATTTTGAAACAAAAAATTGATCAAATGATTTGTATTTCTACAAATAGAATAAATGATGATGGTTTTTGTGATAAAAATTTATGATTGTCTTTAAAACCCAGTTTTCTTACAGTGAGTATACCAAATATTTATTTATTAAATATAATTTCTAAAGTCTCACCCATGTGTTCTTGCAGCATTTTCCAACATATACAAATAATCATAAATAGACTATATATTTATCACTTTTCGTTTATCTTTATTTATCTTTTCTCATTCTTTCACTTTCTTATTTATCTACTCTTTGTCAGATTTTTTTTTTCCCACTCTTTTTCACTTTTTTCCTCCAATTCCATTTCTATATATCTCTCTCTCCAAATTAATCTTTGTTTCTCTTTATTATTAAATTGTAGTCCTTTATCTTTTGCAACGCGTTCTCTATTCCAATGATTTGTTCATCAATGGTATATTTATTTTCTAATTTCATCTCTCATATTTGAGTTTTATTTTGTTTATATTTCTTTAAAAGAGAGACTATGCATAATAATAATACCATTTGTATATTTAAACAAAAAAAAAACAAACCATCCTTTTATATATTTGAGAATCATAATCATTGATTTTGTTCATTTGTTTCAACATTAAGATCATTGTTGTACATTATCTATTTATAACATTGGTGATTTAAATAAGTCCATTTAATTTTAGATTTAACGTTATATATACATGTAAATTTTAAAAACTTCATTTTTGATGACACACTTTATTATTTTTCTTCTACACACACACACACACACACACACACACACTGCATGCAAAATTTGCCTTGCAGAATTTTTTTACTTCATTATCTTAAATCCTCATAATAATTGTACAAGAAAAGTATTACAGTTATGTTTTAGTAAGTGGCATTATATTATCAAATAACCCACTTTTAGATCAAATTATCTATACACTTTTTTCATTTTTTTTATTTTAATATCATTCTGGTAGACAAGATAAATTAAATTTGTGCACAAAACGTTGGATATGGAAGTAATATATCGTCATTGCAACCATCTTCTCAAGTAATAATTAGAAAACTTTAGTTGAAAACACATATGAGTTTAATTTTTGGAATAGTTATTTCTTCTATATAATTAATCCAAAATGCATATTGCATCATGGTGTTTCGATTGATAGTCATTTTTCAATAACATATTATTTCATTAAAAACTTTTCATATTAAATATTGATATATCTATATATATATAGATTATATAGAAAACTATAATAGTGGTTATACTATATTTATTATGATATAAGTCTTTTGACTTTATACCTCTTCAACATAAAAAAACTTTTATAATTTGTACATTTTTATTAATAATGTTATTTAATCACTCATTATGTTCTATTTTATCACTTGTGCCTTTTTACTAATTAAAGTTACTTACTTTTAGTTAATCTTTCACGGTGATTATAAAGAATTGTGACTTATAACTTTCACATAAAAGAGTTGTAATGTTTGCATGATGTAGTATTAAATGACATGATTCTTCACATACAGCATTACATTTCCATAATTTAAACGATTAAGGCTTTTCCCACATAACATGAGATTAAATAATATCATATAGTCCTAACACAATATATAATGAAATAATAGCATATATATAATATTATAATTAATTCGTCAACTTAATTGTGGAAATATATTTTTAATGTTGTATTCACAAAAGATAAATCTATACATAGTGTGGGGTTTTATTATCTTTGTAATTATAGTATCTTTTTCTATCTTACTTTTATTGTATTGTATTTTTAAGTGTTATATTTTCTTTTGATGATATATTTATATTGTTAATTTTTCATAAACAAATTGAATTATAATTAAAAATTTACCCTATATATTATGCGATCTTTTAACTAATTAGATTGAAAAATGGAGAGTTTTTTGCAATAAAACTTAGACCACCTCTGAAAGAGTGCTTTGGAGAAAAATTCAAGTAACAAACTACTTAGATTGAACCTCAAAACCTACAATTGTACGTAAGTGGTTTTGACCCTAGAGTGCATAATAATATTCTTGATCAGGTTCAAATGATGTTATTTTGTTACAACAATGAACACTTACCTCCAAGGTTGAATATATTTAGGTAATATATTCAACATGTTCTACTAAGTTGGACGAATATATCCAAGGGGATTGATCAAATTATTTAAGTTACAGTTGAAATCTTATATGTCTCTTAAAGTTAACTTTATGTAGATTTAATCTTTGGTCACCTTGATTGCTTTTTGAACTTAAGGATTTTTTCCCACATATTTTGGAGAGTTTCTAAGAGTTTTGGCTAAGATTTTGTGAAGATAAAGTCGAGATAAAGCTTGAAGAATTCCTCAACGCTTGACTAAGAGTTTTTTCCTGAAATATAGGATACACCAATTATATCATTTTAGATCAGTCCATACCAATTTCGATAACTAATTTCAATTTAATTCTTGAAGGAGAAAATTGAGGGATCATTAATAAATACCTAAACACACAGATCGTATCTCATATCGAGTTTCAAATTTGAAATTTTAATTGGGTGGATTACATTAATGTATCAACATCTAAGAGTAAGTTCATTTAAGGTTTCAACGTTTTGAGTGGTCAAAAAAATGTATCAATATTTGGTAAAGTGAGTCAAATAAGATATAAATAATTGACTTTTGATAGAAGATTAAAGAGATTAATTGAAAATTAATCCAAACGTCGATACTTCAAATGAACTTGTAAATGCTGACACCTTATTTGATATATTTTACTAAACGTTAATACCTCTTTTAATCACTCAAAACATTGATACCTTATATGAATTTACTCCTAAATATTGATACATTTTGGTGTAATTTTTTCAATTTTAAATATATTATAAATATTTGTAGCAGGAAAAACTCACAATTTGAGGAGCTAATTGTATCTTAATGTTTAAGTAGAATCTATCATCACTTAGTCGTTGAGGAAGCAACAAAATAATTATCAAGACTTTCAAATTTTCAAAACACACAACAACAAGATATTCATTTGAAGTGTTTGCTATTTGTGAGCTAACAATCTTTCACATTTTCGGACTTATAATTTTCAACGTAACTTGCTGCAATTTTTTTTAGGGTTAAATGCAAAAGTACCCTCCTAAAATTTAGGGTGGGGCGGATTGACCAATTGAATTTTAAAAAGTGTGGTTTTTGAAGCCCATAACTATAAACAATTTGCAATTAAAGATATTTTTTACTTTTCTATCCAAAAGTACAAAAATTGTACCATTCTAGGTGTACTTATTTGTATGGAATTGTATGGGGGATATGATAGAAGAAAGGATGAGATGTCCTTATTTGCAAATTATTTATAGTTATGAGGGTAAAAAATTACACTTTTTCAGTTTAGGGGGTTAATTCACCCTACTCCTAAAGTTTAGAGAGTACTTTTGCATTTCCTCTCCTTTTTTATTTGATCATATTGTAGTTGATTTGTTTTTGGTGTTGTGTTGACACAAGTTTATATTACAAGTAGGCTTTGAAACTCATTGACTAACTAGTGTTTAGCTAGAGAGACTACTTAGAGTGAATTGAGATAATATATTGTATCTTGATAACTCTTGTAATATTCATTTTATTGGATATAATGGAATATACTTATGCGAAAGACATGGTTCTTAACTTGGAGCTAGAAGAGGGAATTGAATCACAAGCAAAAACCTCTCTAAATATCCTAATATTATTCTCTTTCCCTTCACTCTTTTATATTTTACATCATTATAGTTTGTGCTTACAATTAAGTGTTCTAAGTCATTGTTTGTATAAACCAAAGGGACAATTTTACTAATTTAAAAAAAAAGTTCTAAATTTTAATAATAACCAATTTCACCCTCTCTTGGCTATTAATTTAGGACCTACAATATCAAAAGTGAATTGACTTTATATTTGGCACAATATGAAGAGGACTAATTAGTGGCTCCTTTACCCTTAGCATTGAAAGGTAAATTTTCAAGAGCTTGGCCTATAATGATAGAAATTAGGTCATTTTTTACACCCTAGATTTAAATGGTTCTTATTATGTAGGCTTAATAGATGATCATCTTATTTTTATAAGATTTGATCTCTAGGAGGACTATACTCAAGCTATGTTTCCTATCGATCAAATTAGACATTTTCCAATGGGATTACTGAAGGGGATAAAGGAATTTAATCCTAATTGTGATCATTTTGTTGTACTTGAATGGATCACATTACCTTATTTGAAGTTACATTTGTTTGAAGCAATTATTTTTTCAATTACTTGTGCGCTATTTTAGGATAAAATTAAATTCCATTTCATAAGAAAATAATACATCATTTGAATTAATCAATATGAAAACTTACAGATGAAGGTTGCATATGAAAACTAAATCGAATTGATAAACATATTCCTTAAAAAATCAAACTTTCTCATAAGGGATGTCGCTTGCTCAAATCTGGTAGAGATTGGACCTAGATGATTTAGGCTTAGATCCATGTATAGAGAATGAAGCCAGTGAAGACAAAAGCTCGTTAGTGATACGCTAGACATAGGCCCGATGTGGCCACTCCGAAGCTTAAGTTAGAGGTTGTCATAGTTAGCCGTATGTTGAATAAGAATAGATGGTTAAGTACGACATTACCCTTCTTCTGAGAAGTAGGTTACTATATATAGGTGATCGACTTGGTGGTTGTAGCTATCATGCACCAGTGGGTAAGTGGAAGGTTCGTAGTAGTGGTAGAAGATGTAGGGTAGACCCACCATTCCTCTACTAGAGGACTAATTCGACTTAGTTACTGATGTTAAGTGGCGAGCAAGGTAGAGGCAACCAAGAGAACATCGGGATTGCTAGTATGAGGTCAGCCCATGCATTGTAGAGTCCGTTGTTAAGGTCTAGGCTTGGTAGGGCGGCTAAATCCATTAGTGTGTTGGGCTTGACTCAGGTGGCCTAGGTTCTAAATTAAACCATCAACAAGGGATAACATATGTTTTTTATATGAAGAAAACCCACCTGATTGGTAAGTACAACAAATCCAATAGAAGGATAATATAATCCTGTATAAGAGAATAACGTAAAATAAAAACCACTTTTTCAAAAATCAATAAAAAAATCAATATCCTGATTGCAACTCTTTCTTCAAATTTGCCAAATCTGTAGAAGTAAAATTATATAGGTGAATTGCAATGGATCAGTGACAGTATAAATGACAAAAAAAAAAAAATTTGTTGAAAGAAAATAATGGGTATTCATGGATATATTAATAGTGGTGGATGTGATATTTTAGACTGGTGAAAAAAAAAAGAAATTCAAAAGGAGAGGCAGTCATGTGACTGCCTTAAATGGCTAGAATTTGCTAGAAAGGTTATGTCTATGTGAGAAAGAAAAAGAGTATATTTGGATGCTTGTTTTATGGGATAAGGAAAAAGGAAAATGAGCTCTCAAAAGAAAATTCTAAAAAGAAGAAGAATTATTTAGATTTTTTTTGGGATTAATTTCTTCAATGGTAGATAAACTTTTTCAATATAATCGTTTTATACCTAAATAAAATTTTTACTTATAAAAATATTAAAACTTTTTAAATGTTGCACCCATGATTCTAGCCAAAAATCCTATAATATATCGACATGACAGAGAATTTATATTAAAAAAATTAATTTTTAATTTTATACATCAACATATTTATTTATTTTTCCCTTGTGACTAGGGGTCGAGTTTTACAATTTATAATCCTATGTTCTATCTCTTTCTCAATATGAAAGGCAAGTGTACCTATCGCTCTATTAATATAAATGAATATAGAGTCGTCTCCATAGCGAACGTTTTCACGCACTAGTACTAAATTAAATTTCCTATTATCTAGCAATCGAATAATTGGAACTAAGTGAATTAAACCTATAGTTAATAACTAAACTATCTTAATTTCAGAATTACACCAAAATAACATAACCAACAAAATTTTAACACAAACAATATCACATAATACAATGGGTTTATTCCATCATATTAACATGAAATAAAAAAAAAATTATCCTATTAATTACTTATCTGTTGGAATTCTTAATTCATGGCCATTCTTCTCATAATAAACAATCCTGATTACATTCATTAGAATCTCTCCTAAGTAAATAGATAATCGAAATTGCCTTAAAACTCTTTCACTATCCTTAAATTCCTTAAAATATGCAGCAAACTTCCTAAAAATATCTCTATAGAAAGGAGTAGTTTGTCCTAGTGATTTAGATATACTCAATGAACTATTTCTCAACATACTCCATCACGATCTGCGTAGGAGTAGGATCATGTTGTGCACTGCATTCTCCTAACTTTTATGAATCCTATCACTAGAAATTCGTAATTAGTAAGATTACTAACACTTATATGCATTCTTTATGTTAATAGGACTTCGTAAAATCCTAGTCACTACTCACTCATGATGGAAAACACACAACAATCGACACTTAATGAAAATCTTAGAAATAAAGCGATAGAGGAACAAAAGAATAGGTAAAGAAGGAAAACCCCTTTCAATTACGACTACAAGATGGTTAAAAGCACGAACAATGGATTCCATGTATCTTTCTCAAGTTCTCTCGGAGATTCCTAGTATGATTTTTTGACTATACACAGACACTTTTCTATCTACACAAATTGGCGGTTACTCATATGAAATTTCTATGTTTAGAATGCAAAGAATGAATTATATATATATATATATATATATCTCCTCTAGGTATTGTCTATTTTAACTTCCTAGACTCTTTGGTGAAACTGTATAACACTTGAATTAAATGCGTCTCTTGTCTAAACCAATACATTAGTTAAATAGAAGAAAAGTAAAACTTTGACTCGATAGACTATTAATCATAGACGACCAAGTGGTGGTGATTGATTTTGTGATGAATTTTCTTCTTCTTCATTCTAAATCACATATGACCATATGGAAGTGATACATGCTGTTCTCACAAAATCCACAGATCACAGGCGACTAGTGGGGGGTGATACATGCTATGGCTCAAGTTCTTCCCAGCTTCACTTTAATCACGGGTGATCAAGGAGGAGGGATCCCTTTTGATCTTCTATATTCTCCAATCACGGGTGACCAAAGGGGCGGGATTTATGCTGTGGCTGAATTTCTTCTCATCTCGCCCGTGATTTGCCTTGAGATCTTATTACTTTGGAAATAGTTGAGTTTTCTTTGCTTCGAATTGCTCCAAAATGCGTTGTTATGGTCTAAAGTCACGTGAATTGAAAATATTGCCGATTTAAGTACCAATTCTTGAACAATAACATATTAATAAGCCCTAAATCTTACTTAAACAACAATTAAAATCATGGATAACTCATGCCTGTCAGTGATTGGGTCATAAACATCAAAACCTCATAAAATTACATAAAACCTTGCCAATTAAAGCATAAATATCCCACCTTGATTAGAAAAAAGAAACAATAATACTCACTTTTAAAAATTGTAATCTTGATATCGTATAAACCCATTATTAGTTTAAAAGATCCCAGTGCAAACACCAACACAATCTTCACAAGTCAATATCTAATGGGATCTCAATCATCTTCTTAACCTATTTTTATGATTACAACATGTGGTTAGCAAGAACATAAATTTTACATATTTTTCTGTTAAAGAGACACAAGAAATAAATATACAGAAACGAAGATTGAGTAAGTGAGAAACTGTTCCAGGAAATTGGTGCATTACAAACAGACAACACAAGAACAAGAAAGTACCAGTTCGGTTAAAAGATTACTGTACTTAGTAGTTATAATTAGAGTTAAATACTTCAATAACTGAAATAACAACTTCTAAACAGAAAAGTAGAATAGAGCAAGTAGTTATTCAAATATAACAGAAGCTAGCATGTATTGAAAAAAAAGTATAAATAGTAAAAAATACACAGAGAGGGGCATGCAATCATTGACCCTAGAAATTAGAGTGCCTCTTGGTATTGGCGCGACATTTAGCCCAAAGTCAAGTGTAGCATCTTGTGTACCTTGCATGAACATAACCATCATTAGAGACAGAATGTTAGAGAAAAAAAATATTAGGTTAAGGTTAGAATACTTATGCGAGAAGGAGAAGAGAGCTAAGCAAAAAGACATTAAAGAAAGAGACTTTATATAGTAAGGTTTGAGTGGGCCAAGTAATTTTGAGTGGGTCTTAACAAATTTGGTGCTCTCATGTCATGGCTCCATCAACAAGATCTATAGCAATGGAAGATAATTTTGCGGAATTGGTGAATCAATTGAAAATACTTTGTTATATGCTTTAAAGGTTGAAATGGACAAGAAATTCGAGAAATTATCCAAGAATTTAAGTAAGAATCAGAGCTTGGTAATTAATTAATCAACTGATCATCATGCGAGTAGTTCATCTTCTATTGATGGGGGCGGTATGGCAGATAATTTGTTAAAAGGAATCAAGCTGGAAATTCCTAAATTTTTGGGGATGATGCATTGGGATGGATTTTCAAAGCGGATAAGTTCTTTGATTTCCATGCAATCCCAGACAAGTAGCGGATTACAATTGCATCATTTGCAATGGAAGATCGAGCTTTGGATTGGTACAAATGGATGTACAATAACAAAAAGCTCAGTTCTTGGATAAATTTCAGGAAAGCCATTGAAGTTTGCTTTGGTCCATCCGAGTTTGAAGATATTCAAGGACGTTGTCAAAACTCACGCTAGTTAGATCAATAGAAGAATATCAAACTCAATTTGAATCTTTATCTAATAGAGTCATTGGTTTACCTAAATCTTTCCTTCTTAGTTGTTTTGTACGGGTCTTAAACCCTTTATAAAATGAGAAATTCAAATTGCTAGACCACTTACTATTATGCATGCTATTTAGCTTTCCAAAATGCATGAAAGTAAGTACAATGACCAATTTTCTTTTTCAAAACCATACACAAACCCTTCAATGTCCAAACATCCTCAACCTTTACAATTTTTGAAACCATATATTCCTCATTCTACCACAATAAACAACAACCCAAACACTAACCCAAATACTAATCCAAACACAAACACTAAACCATCATAAACACAAACACAGACCATTCCCATAAAACGTATGACACCATCAGAAATGTTGGCTAAGCATGAGCAGGGTCTTTGCTATAACTGTGATGAAAACTACCATATGAATCATAAGTGCAAATCTAAGTATCTATTATATGTAAATGTTGATGAATAGGATGATCTGTTAGAGTCAGGGAATAGAAATAAGATTGAATTCGAAACAGGATCTATTAGTTACCTTGCATTAGTAGGGACTTTGAAACCTTGTACTTTGAAATTTGAAGGATGGATAATGGTTATAAGGTTTTGAATTTAATAGATACCGGAAGCACTCACAATTTTGTGCAAACAAGATTGGTTCACCATTTAGAACTGCTTATTCAACTACGCCAAAGTTTTCAGTAATAATTGGCAATGGTTCGACAATGAGTTGTGAAGGGAATTGTTTAGATGTTAATTTCAATTCAATCTTGGGATTTTAAGGATTGTTTTAATGTTCTTCCAATACAAGGTGCTGAAGTTGTGTTGGGAATTTAGTGGTTGAATCAATTGGGACTAGTGACAATGGATTATTCCAAGCTCACAGTGGAATTTTTTGTTAATGGTAGGACTGTTATGTTGACAGGAGATAAGTTTGAGTTGACTGAGGAAATTTCACATTACCAACTATGGAGATTAGTACATACTAATGCTATTACTACTTGTTATCATTTAGTGGATCAGAAAGTGAACAATGATAATCCATCGAATACCACAACAATGACGCTATAAAGCACTATTGAGCAGATTTTCTAGTGTGTTTAAGGCACCCTCATCCTTGCCACACTCTGCAATATTAACATCAAATTCATTTACTTCCAAACACTTCTCCAGTCAATGTCAAACTATACTGCTATCCCCATTTTCAAAAGAATAAGATAGAAAAGCAGGTGGAATACATGTTGACACAAGGGGTTATTTAGAGAAGTACTAGTGCCTTTGCATCACCAGTTTTACTGGTCAAAAAGAAAGATGGGAGTTGGTGGTTTTGTATTGATTACCGCATGTCGAATCAAGTCACTATTATCGATAATTTTCTTATCCTAACTATTGATGAACTGATTGATGAACTTAGAGATGCATTGCTCTTTTCTAAGTTAGATCTTAGAGAGGGATAACATCATATCAGAATGGATCCCAAGGATGTGAAGAAGATAGCTTTTCGCACACATCAAGGACATTACAAATTTTTAGTAATGCCCTTTAGATTAAGCAACGCGCCTTCAATGTTCTAGTCCATGATGAATACTATGTTTCAATCTTATTTGAGGAAGTTTGTGATCATATTTTTTGATGATATTTTGATCTATAGCCGAACGATGGAAGAACACTTACAACACTTGACTGTGGCATTACAAACCCTATTAGATAATCATTTTTATATTAAAGAGAGTAATTATTCCTTTACATGTACTACAGTGGAATACTTGGGGCATGTGGTCTCTTATAGTGAAGTAAGACTAGATCCTTCGAAGGTGGAGGCAGTAGGAAATTGGGAAACTCCCACGACTGTGAAACAGTTGCAAGCTTTTTGGGCCTCTTTGGTTACTATAGGGAGTTTATTGAAGGATATGCTAGCATATAAGTCCTTTGATTGATCTATTAAAAAGTGATGATTTTTACTGGTCAGATCAAGTTGATCAAGTTTTTCATCAACTTAAACAAGCTTTGATCCATGCACCTATATTGGCATTGCCAGATTTCAAATAGGCATTTGTGGTTGAAACGATGCTTCGGGAGCAGGGATAGGAGTAGTATTTTTACAAGCATCACACTCATTGCATATTTTAGTAAGAAGCTTCCTAGTCATTTAAGGACAGCGTCTACATAATTAGGGAATGGTATGCTAGTTGAAGCTATGCGAAAGTGAGACAATATCTTTTAGGAAATCACTTTCAAATTTGAACTGATCATAGAAGTTTAAAAGAACTCCTTTCTCATGTAATTCAGACTCTAGAACAATAACGTTATGTGATGAATTGTTGGGTTATGACTATGGATAGTTTATAAGAAGGGTATGGAAAATGTATTAGCTGATGACTTATCCAGGTAGTATAGTGATGCTTCTTTCTTAGCATTCTCTATGCCAGTGTTTCACTATATTGTTGATCTTAAGAAGGAGTATCAGACATTATCTGCTTCCGGACTTACAAGTTGGGAATTTCTCCAAGTAGAAGATTGAATGGAGAAATGAGTAATTATACTGTGGGAACAAATTATTTTTGGTGCTGTATCCTTGTTAATTCCTAAAATTTTGGAGGAATTTCATTTTTCACCGATGGCAGGTCATTTTGGGACTACAGAGACATTTATACAAATTGCCAATCAGCTTTATTGGACTAATATGAGAGCACAGATCGAAGATTATGTGAGAAATTGTCACATTTGTCAACAAATTAAGTATGTGACTAAGGCACTAGCGGACTATTAGCCCTATTAACAATTCTTACTAAAATTTAGGAAGATACTGCTATGGATTTTATCACAGATTTTCCAAATTCCAAGGGCTATACAGTCATATTTCTAGTAGTTGACAGATTGTCAAATATTGTCATTTAGGGGCATTAGATGGACATTTCACAGCAACCAAGGTGGTAAATTTATTCATGACAATGGTTGTCAAATTACATGGTTTTTCTAAAACCATTGTATATGATAGAGATTCTATTTTTCTCAGTAAATTCTATAAAGAATTGTTTTAGTTAGTGGGACCAAATTACATATGAGTTCAGCTTATCATCTGTAATTGGATAGTCAAATTGGTGTATTGAATCGAACTATTTAACAATACCTTCGCTGTTTTGTCATGGATTATCCGGAGCAATGGATTAACTTTCTACCATGGCAGAATATGCCTATAATACATCCTATCATGAAGGTGCATTGGTGGATCTTCTTCCGTGGAAGTTGTGGATGAGGATTTGATTTCCAGAGATAAGGCTCTTAAGCACTTACATGATAATTTGCAGCATGCTTAAGACAGAGTGAAGTGTTTAGTTGATAAACAAAGATTCGATGTGGTCTATAATGTGGGGGATAAAGTGTATGTGCAACTCCAACCTTATAGATAGTTATCATTGGCTTCTCACAAAAGCCATAAACTGTCTAAACGATATTATGGGCCATTTACCGTTCTCTGGAGAATTGGCCAGTGTGCTTATAAACTCGAGTTACCAACTTATTCGAGGATTCATAATGTCTCTCATGTTTCGTTACTGAAACAAGCACATGGCCGATTTACAACCTTTGCAACGACCTAAGGAGTCTTACAACTCATGTCCACTACTTTAACCTTTAACTATTCTGGGTTCTTGTTATATTGTTCAGAATGGTGTCTCTATTCCATAGGTTTTAGTTTAGAGGAAAGGGTTATCGCCAAAGGATTTGACATGGGAAGACTGGCATCATTTTCAAGAGACTTGTGCATACTTTGACCTTGAGGACAAGGTCCTTTTTCCAGACTGTGGGAAACTTGTTACAGACAGACAACATAGGAACAAGAAAGTACCAGTTTGGATGAAAGATTACTGTCCTTAGTAGTTATAGTTAGAGCTAAATACTTCAATAACTGAAATAATAGCTTCTCAACAAAAAAGTAGAATAGAACAGATAGCTATTTAAATGCAAGAGAAGCTAGCATGTACAGATGAAAGTATGAATAGTAAAAAATACACAAAGAGGGGTACACAATCATTAACCCTAGAAATCAGAATGCCTCTTGGTATTGAAGCGAGATTTGGCTCGAAATCAAGTGTAGCATCTTGTATACCTTGCACGAACATAACCGTCATTAGAGAGAACATTAGAGAACAAAACATTAGGTTTAGGGTTAGAATACTTATGCGAAAGGAGAAGAAAGGTAAGCAAGAAGACAGTAAAGAAAAAGAGTCCATATAATAGGGTTTGAGTGGGCTGAGTAATCTTGAGTGGGTCTTAACATCCTCTCTTCGTAGCTTTATTGGTCTTTGTTTCTTTGGTTTCTTCCTCTACAAAAGGTGTAAACAACACTCACTGTTTGTCCACATTCCGGCTTAGTGTTGTTTTTTTTTTTTTAATTATTTTACATATTCAATTTATCCTTTGAATTTGTAAGGAAGGAAAGCAACCCATTTTCAGCTTTGTCCTTGCACAGCTACCACTGCCAGTCACTACATAAAATATAAATATTTGCTCTATTTTACCCTTATTCATCTAAAACAATTCAAAATCAAACTCTCATATTTCTAGCATATTATTTTAGATTAATTTCTGGATGTTTCAAGGAAGCCCCTCATTATAATTTATTCTTTATTTTTTTTATTTTGATTTTCGGTTTTTAAAATTTTTTTGATTTGTTTTTACATGAAGATTTTGTGAAGAAAAAGAATAGAATGTGCAGCATAGAGAGAGAAAAGAGAGAAAAGGGGGGGGGGGGGGGGGGGGGGGGGGGGGGGGGGGAAGATATTATGTCCATGTCAGCAAAGTGTCGAAGTTTTGGCTGGATTCAACCAAAACTATTAGTGCAAGATTTAAGAAACTCGAGTATTTTTGTGGGTAAAAATTTTATTTAGGTATAGTTCTATTATATAAAAAAAGTTTAAGTATCGCATGTCAAACTTATCTGATTATTTTTAATAAAAAATTCTAATTTTTAATTTTTTAAAAAATTATATATATATATATATATTTTTTTACCCTTTTTATTGCTTTTGCTTTTAAATAACCAATACTTGTTGATGAGGCAATGTTGAATTTGGTTAGACCATTAGTGGCACATATACCAGTGGAAATGGCTATATCATCTTCTTTAGAAAAATAAAATTTAGATTGTAAGTGAAAGGAATTGTTATTTTAAAGATTTTGTTTTTAGTTATTTTAGTCATCGTTTAGAAGATTGGCTATAACGATAGTTTGTGTCATGTTAAAAATCCAAACTCAATTCAAGTAAATGGAAAAGCAAAAAACTTTGCTAATTCTTCGAAAGAGAAGTTGGTGTTTCAACAAGGGTAGGGTGAAAAGAGATTTATCTAAAGAGTAAGCAAAGTTAGTGGTCAATGATTGTGGTCGTGTAGGAAATGAGCCATCAACTATATAGAATATCATGCACTCCAATTTGTATCAAATCAATCTAGTTTCACATCATTTGATAGCACCAAAACATATTTGGTTTCCTACTTCCAAGTCAAATTTGGATTATTAAGGTCTAATTTTAAAAACCACAATTGAGTATCTTTTGATGCCATTGCAAAATTTTTTTTTTCCACATGATGGCTAACCCATCCCTGAGCATTAGAAATTTGATATATTGTTGTTTGTTTGAAAGAATTTTTGCATTGTTCCTTGTTGCATAGTGTTTATAGTTTGATACATATCGCCTCTCTTCTCCTTTTGCTTTTGCTTATTGCTTCCTTCTTCTACTTCTCTCTTCTCTAGGATGCAAAGAATCCAATTCTTGAAATGAATTTCCCCTTCTTCTTATTGCCTGGCTCCATTTTTAGTCTCTCCTATAGATTACATGTTTTATCTTCCATATACATCTCCTTTTCCTTTTCCACATGATTACAAAGTCTTATCTTCGTTGTACATCTCCATGAATGCTGAAAGTATTGCTAAAGACTCCAGTATCCACTTATTAGTGGTGTTAGTTCTACCAAAATGGCAAGACATTAGGTTTTTTATATGCCAAAGACTTCCTATCTACCTATATTTGAAACTTCAATCGGGTCATTGAGAGAACCTCATATCTTTTGGGCCTTTAAGGAAAAAACCCAAGATCTCTTATGACACATTTGATACGTAGAAATGGGTTGAAATAAAATCATGATTCCGGCTTCCATTGCCTTTCCTAATAATTGAAAGTGTTTTTAAAAACCAGAATCGTTGATACCAAGGAATTATGATTCATTAGAATCAACGATTTTGACTTTTAGGAAGAATTCAATTTTATATTCTCAAAAACGAAATCGCAAGTTCATTGCATCTCTTTATATATATAGTTATTTTTTTTAATTGTATTTTTATCTTACACATATTTATTATTATGAAAGATATCTTTGATAAATCTTATTAAATAATCATTCTATTCCATTCCATGAAAATATTTAAATATAAGAATGAATTTATCATTTCCTTGTTCAATTTAATCCATTCCAACAATTCCAATCCATTTCATTTCAAACGATTCCAGCATACCAATCGTGACATTAAAGAATACCTTCTTCCATTCCACCTTTATAAAATCAACCAAACTTACTAATTACCTACTTCCGCCGGCATCAAGTAGGAGAAACGTTCAAACATTATTAGGACTTACATACCACTTGGAGTCTTTCTCCCCCCCCCCCCCCCCCCCCCCCCCTTTATGACTTGTCTATGAACCTATTTTCTTGTAAACAACACTACATATAATTCGACTGTAAAAAGGGGGCACACACGCACATAAACATAACTAGCATGTCCAGAAATCCTGGCCTACTAATAAATGACATTCTGTTGCAGTCAATATTATTCTTCCCAGGATCCAAGGGGAACAAAGGAACATATGTATAGTTTCTTACAACAGGAAACTGCAGAAGAGAATGCGCAACATTGAGAAACTCCACTGCATCTTGCAGCGTCTATTCAACCGCTAGAGAGGGTAAACAACCCATGAACTAAGCTCTACACCAAAATTACATTAAAGAGAGTTAAAAAGGTATTCCTCTAGATTCAGCTTCCAAATACTTGCACATCCTTTCCATAACCTCTCTACCCTTCATACTATTTTGCAAAAACCTCTCGGCACATCGCTGCTCTACTTTCTCAGCCATTGATGCCAAAGCAGACAGGGGTTTGATCCGAATGCTGGTCTCCTGCCTGCAAAGCGTCCACCCATTAGGATTTTCTGGGTGGGGATCATACCGGATCTTCTCCTCAACCTCAATGAACTTCTGTAGACTAATGTTGCTAGTAGTGAGCTGCATGGACCGTGACTGGCCATCAACTATGGTTGATTCGACACAGTGGCATATATCCTGGCCAACAATTTTGCGGACGAACCATGGTCCAGGAGAATGGATGGTAATAGCCCTAGTCGTATAGAGCTTCCCTGTAGCAGAATCCAGCTTGTGGTTCAAAGTGTCAACGTCGAGGATATGGGATAAAGTCCGTTTATTTTCAGGATCAGCAAACTTGCGCCAGGATGCAGAAGTAACAATCTCCCATGGATGCCTGTAAACATGCTCTTGAGAGTATGCTTTCACCATCTTCTTTCTTGAAGCTATTCAAAGACATGGAAACCTAAATCAACAATAAGAAATTGCAAGGCATTACACATTTCAAGACACAGGCTTAAAAGACAAGACACGAAACTGTGGAAAGCATTTAAATTTTAAATGCACTGACATGGAAAACAAGAAAGGCTAGTGCATTAACCAGTTTAAGAAATTGACTTGAGAAACAAGACACAGAAACCATACAGTAAGCATTCCAGTTTAATTGCTAGAATCACAATACCCTCGAGACAAATCATATGCAATGTATGGATAGTTAATTACACCCGTCAGAATCAGAAGCAGTCAATCCTGGTTTGATAAAGCATCCAAATTTGCACTAACACCTAATAGGGCATCCATTTTTGCAACAAAAGTTCCCATCAAACGGTGATGATTTTCCACTTAAGCATCTAACATCATAATCATCACCAGATAAACCTAAGCCCATCTAAACACGATTTCCAGACAATCATATGAATTGAAACAGTTTCACATTTTCATAATCTCTTAATTTGGTCCCTTCCTAAATTAATATGGAACATTCTAGGGTCCCGTCTATATTATTACAGTGTTCGTCTCATCAATGATTGAAAGGTATAGATTCATACATAACTAGGAGCCATTAAAATACTTATTACATTAATTCTTTCGATCATTTGAAAGATTGGATAATTGGCTGAACAGTCCCGTGACACCGTAGAAGGTCCCAAATTAATATTCTAAATACTGCGACTATGAACATACAAAGATCCAAAGCTCTTTACCAAGATCCAATTTTACAATACATAGGGGGACAAAGCCTCCGACAATCATTAAAACAAATCTGGGACAAAAACCCACAAAAGAAAAAGAAAATACCAAAACTAATCACTCAAGTTGAATTTTCAAATGAACTTTCAGAGACCAATAATTCCTGACTCTAACATACATCAGTCTCACTAAAAACACCATCTAAAGATCGAATCTTTAATTATATTACTGAAAATATTAGGACCCTCAAAAGCCAAATGGTGACATTTACAAGAAATGCTCATTAATCCCGAGCAGAGCTAAGATAACATAACCCATAAACGTAAAAGTAACGGAAATCAAATAAAGATGAGAAATTCGGAATGAAAAGAGGAAAAAGCTATACATACCTCAGAGAAAAGTGACCAACAAAAAATGAGAGATTGACTTGCAAGTTGGGATTTTCAGGAGAGGAGAGGAGAGGAGGAGAGTGAATGTATAATAAACTGTAATAAAAGAGCAAAGGCGGAAGGACAAAATGGTCAAAACAGTATACTAGGTAAAGAAGGTGTATGTTTAATGTTTTTACTTTTTAGGTGGAATACCTCTGAAGGAAATTCCTATACTTATTAAAGGGTTTGGATTTCCAATAAATGAAAATGGACTATTAATAATAACAATTATACTTATTTTAATAATTAAATCACGAATATTTTAATATAATTATAAAAGTTCCTATGTCCCAATTACATTACAGTAATTCACACGAAAAAATTAAGGTGTTTTTATTTCATGTGAAAAGTCTTATTTATTCTCATGGATAATTACAATTACTATAGTCTCTCTTCTATGATGAAAGGTTTTAGTGAGTATCATACGTCAAATATAATATACAAATTGTGGATAATTACTATCAATTTTTAACTTATAGTTGTATAGGTGGTAATTATTTTAAATACTATTCACTCTTCTGTCTATATTATAGTATAATTGATAATTATTTATTACATATATATATATACATGGTGTAAACTATTGATTGAATTTTTCCTTAAGCATTTACACTATAAATTATTAGAAGGCTAAGATTTATATATCACGGTAATTAAATAATAATAAAAATAAAAATACTATTCTATTCTATTTCATATTTGTATCTAAATAAAAAGTAAATTTATTATTTTTTTATTAATTCCATTTTAAGTGATTTTCGCGTAATTAACGTGACATTAATCCATATAACCGTTAGTTAATATGTTAGATGTTGTGAGGATAATAAACTTTCCTGCAGTTTACCCTATCATTCATTCATGGCAATAGGATTTGAGCTTATTTTATTTATAATATTATATAATGGTATTTGAATTAATAAAATATATAAAAAGTGGGGCCGTGCCTGTGAAGGTGGATGGATAACATAAACCCTAGTTCGGTGAAGCGGTGGGCTGTCGAAACAACCTGTGCAGGGCCAAAATTGTAATTTAATTGAATTTTGAGCTTTTGACCGATTGACCATGAGCTGAGCACTGAGCCAAAGCAACTACCTGGGGTTTCACTAATTTTATGGGCTCATTGCCCAACGTATTTCGTAGGAGAGTGGATTGAAAATAAGCCCACTTAATTGGCAAGTGGTCATGGCTCATTAACATGATTAATTTTATTTGACCCAGCTAACAAGGTTAGGCTTTGAATATGTTGGACTAAAGATGATGATTTGGGCCATGCCTTTTGTTCATATTTATTGAGTCAATGGATATTAACCATCCCTGAATTGGGCCTGACCCACACCAAATAATTGGGTCTTTGATTCCTTGTTTTGTTCAAACTTCGAAGTTCGAGTGCAGGTTTAAGCCAAGCTGTCATGATGGCCTGATGGTTGTCTTGCATGTCCGTCTAATTTTATAAAAGATAGATGTCAGTTTGTTCAGAAGTCGTGAAATGGTTTTAGGACATGGAAGCAACACATGTAACATGCAAACATGCAAACATCGGACTTACTTGGTTGTCTAAAATCCAGTACCGTGTTATAAGATGGCCAACCATGTTTTACTTACTTGATTAATCGGGTTGACCCTTAACAATATATCTAGGTAATTGAATTTAACTGTTTGGATAGCGGGTTTGGTTTTATAATAGTTTCGTTTTCAAATTGAACCAATACATATATGATATCAATGAAAAACTAACAGTTTTACTCATAAACTGATCAAACTGAATTGATATTGATCTAATAATGATATGTTGCTGACATAAATAAAAATCCGATCATCCAAAAATGTTATTTTAATTAACTCTAAATTAATTAAACACTTAATACCTTAAAGAAAGCTAAAGAACTAATCAAAGCAAACATATATAGGAACAAATCACTGAAATTAATTTTAATAATAAATGAACTATAGGACTATATTGGCGGATAAAGATTGAGTTACTAAAACTTATAGTAAGACTAGGTGAGTAATTATTCCATCTGTTTCATCTATTTACTAACTAGATGCCTTTGTTAGATTGAGTTATTTAAGCCAAAAGCTATTCGACAAATAAATAATTACTAGGTGATGCTTTTTTCTTTGACATTGAGGCCAAAGAACAGATAGACAAGTAATTTATTGGGTGTTCCTCACCTATTAAGGATCAAATATTTCGGATGATGTGGTTAGTAATTTTGCATTCAGGTTTACTATGCGAAGAACCAGATAATCCGTGTGGTGGAATTATGGCTAATATGTACTATCGACGCTAATATAAGTTAAAATCTAGTATGAAATGGTTAAGACTATTGGACTATCGATGTTGATACATATTTTAAAATGACACTGGAGTTTAATCCATATTTGTTTATGAAATTAAATAAGAAAAATACAGTTGTCTTTTCTTCTCATTGTTAATTGTTATATTTAGTAATTAAGTCATATGCATTAGGGTTAATGCCACAAATGGTATCCAAACTTTGATAAAGTATGCAATTAGATACTTGATCTTTAAAATTGATTAATTTAATACTTGAACTTTGAAATAGATCGATTTAATACATGAAAGAACTTTTAGTACACACCAACAGTATCTTTATCAAGTTTATTCAAGTAATTAAGGTACTAAATTGATCAATTTTGAAGTTTTTAAGGTACAAAATTAATCAATTTTAAAGTTTAAATGTTTAATTGTATATTTTGTCAAAGTTTAGGTACTATGCATTATCTTATGTTTGCATATATAAATAGATTTTGCCTATTCTTGGACTTTGCTCTTCGAGGTTATTAAAACAATTAATTAGAATAGAAGATTAGAGAATGTTGGGTCAAAGACTTATGTGCTCTTATCATAGGGACACAGACCACGCCATTTTGGTTCATTGCACGAGAATTTATACATTTACTAACTTAAAATATTTCCAAACATTGTGGCTTCCTTATCATGTAATTAGTGACTTCATCAGCCCCTTAATAATAGTAACAAAAACAACTATCATAATTACATATAATGGTTACACTTTTGCAAAGTCATATGATTAGTGTTTTTTCTTTTCACAAACTCATTAGGTTACTTCATTATTATGAGTTAATGTTAGTAAAGTGACACGTCTAAGCATATGATTAGTCTATTATAGTTAATTGGGTAAACGACAAATGAATTCCATTTATTTTGGGCTAATGTCATGAATAGTAGTTGGATTTTGATAAAATATGTAATTAGGTACTTGAACTTTGAAAGTTAATTAATTTAGTACTTTCATTTTGAAATTAATCAATTTAGTACTTGAAAAACTTTGAGATTGATCAATTTAGTACTAAATTGATCAATTTCAAAGTTTAGGTACTAAATTGTCCAATTTCAAAGTTTAGATATCTAATTGTATATTTTACCAAAGTTTAGGAATCATTTGTGACATCAACCGTTTATTTTTTCTGTACTTAATCTTCTTATCTTTGAAATTGAGCATCTACAACTCTAATTTTCAAAAAATAATTAATTTCTTATATGACAAATTTACCTTGATTATATATATTTTTTCTAATTTTAATATTTTTTTACTATTTAAACTAGGATAAAATAGTAATAATAGGCTTAAAAACATGTCTTTCCAAAATTATGGGTTTATGAATGCTAAATCTCAAAGATAATGAGATTAAGTGTATGTGAAACAAATATAAATGGGTATATTATTAATAAACCCCAATTAATTCAATGCAGTAATATCACTAAATAAATATACTTTAATAATTACAAACACATTAATAAAAAATTAGGTAATTACAGAAAAGGAGATGATGCCAAAAAAAAAAAAAAAAAAGAATCAATTAAAACCCCTAAGTCACGGGGACGGCTACCTCATGGCCAGCGAGTAGCTAGTCATCACACTTTTTCTTTTTTTCTCCCAATATAATGAAATATAGGTCATGTGTAAAGTACAACTCATGAATTTGAGATTTCTTATCATGTTTTGCTGGCATCAATCCATAATAATAATATACGTTATTGTTAATGACATGCAAAGGGAACTAGGGATTATGATTTGAGATTTCATATCATGCATGTAAATTCTGTTTCAAACGATAAATTATGTTCCGATCATAGAATAAATCAAATCAAACTAAAATTTTATGACATGAAAAATTCTTGAGTTAAACCATATATTTGGTTCAAATGATAAGAGATCAAATCTTGTTTTATGATTAATTAGCAATTGAGATCGAATCAACTCGGTATAAAAAAATTGAGATTTAGGGATAAATTTTTTGTATTTAAACGTAAATTTTTACTGCAAAAATCATCTTTCTTGATTCTATCTATAGAATTATAACTTATTTTGCTAGTTTTCTATTGTAAAATTTCTATTTTTAAAAATTATTTTTTTTTTGTAGCGACTTCTATAAATCACTACATAATTTAACAAGAGAAACACGATTATAACATAATAATTGAGGTTGTTATGATAATTCTAGTTGTCTTACATGTAGGATCCTTCTTCACAAATTGAAGTTTCAATGTTTTGAAAAGATACTGGGTAATTGTAGTATCTTTCTTTCCATGACACGATCAAACATATCTTTTGCTAATAATAAGCTTTCTCAATTGATGCTCCAGCCAAGAGAACCCGATTGACAAGCATCCAAAGGTATAATTCACTTTGGACTTTCTTAATCACCATTAATTATTGGATTTACTCATTGACTTAGATTGGGGAGTAAATTTTAATGATGGTAGCTCAACTTCTGCCTACATTGTATATCTTGGTGGCAATGTTATTTGTTGAAACTTATGAGGCAAAAGTATGCTTGCAAATCTTCTATA
This sequence comes from Combretum micranthum, assembly GCA_024138025.1. Taxonomy (NCBI): domain Eukaryota; kingdom Viridiplantae; phylum Streptophyta; class Magnoliopsida; order Myrtales; family Combretaceae; genus Combretum; species Combretum micranthum. The sequence goes on from JAMXBD010000706.1 coordinate 674,537, forward strand.
GAGGCCAAAACAAGGCTCATTAATGTTGCATTTAAAATGTTGTAGTTACATAATTTACTTATTGAACTTGGTTTTTTTCCCCCACAACAATAACATCGAAGCAAGATAATTATGTTTTGATTCAGTCTTTTATAGTCACGTGAAACACATTGATCTTGATCACCATTTTGTTTACAAGCAAATTTAAGAAGGAAAACTTTGTGTTAAACATGTTCTTCACACCTCAAATCAGTTAGCCGGGCATTGTCTCGTTAGCAGTTTCTTTGTCTTTGTTCCAAATCAAGAGGTAACTGATGGTGCATTGATCTTGTATGGGTTTATTGAAGATGTTCCTACATATGCAATTTTTATCAATTACTCCCCAAGATAAACATGAATCTACTTAAGTGTATCTAATTTTCTATAATAGTCTTTTTTTTTTATGTATTTTATATGCTGCAACATCTTTTTGAATTCATTTCTTATATATAAATATCATTATTGAAAATTAACACATTAGTTTCCCAGTAATTCCCCATGCATCTACCCTTGTCGTTAACCATGTCTGGTCTTAATTATATGAACTTGATGTCTCAAACTAAAATGATTAGTGTAAAGCCAAATTTGGTACCTAAACTTTGCATTAAAATTAAAATTTGATACTTAGTCGTCAATTAATATCCAATTAATTTTTTATAGCTATATTACTACTTTCGTAACACCATTTGTTCTATTTTTTTTTTTTTTAATGTAGAAGAATAGCTTATTATTGAATTTTTACTTCTTTCCTTGATGTTATCTAACACCAATAAGTTGTTTCTTTCATGTCAGCAAAAAAAGAAAACAATATTAAAGAAATAATAAAAGTATCCAAAAAAAATTTGGTTGAATATTAAAAATTGAGTATTTAAAAATTCAACTATTGAATTGAATTTTCATATCAAATTTAAATATCAAATTTGACATTTTCTCATATGATTATAAACTCATATATACGATATACCTTCATGTAAAATGTAACTAAGTTGACTGGAAAATGGACAAATATACCTTGAGGAGGTGATTGTGATCGTGAGCGTGTGCTTGAAGGATTAATAAGCCTTAATGAGGACAACAGAGTATAAATATATAAGATCTAGCTCATTTTTTAGCATAGCATTAAATTCATACATACATACATACATACATACATATATACATATATATAGCATATACATTCCCCTTAAACTCTACATCGCTTTAAATATACCACTAATACATAAAATTTAAACTTTCAATCTCACTTTTTATTTATTTATTTATTTCAGTTTTCAAGTCAACCCTTTTATATCACTTGTTCACTTGGATGGTTAGAAAGGCCATTAGTGTTCTAGCTAGAGTACAGTAATGTTTCATCACCTAACTTACATTAAAACATTTTCTTTTAATATGCTAATATTGTTACCATCTCTTATCATACTATTCATATTTTAATTTTTCAATCACATGAAATAGTCCCATTACTCTGGATCCCTATATTTTTTAAGATTTAGAAAAAAATATCCTTGTATTATATGTTGGATCCTTAATCCAACGTTGGTCTTATATGTGAAATAATTATGTGTTATGGGCTGTCACATTAAATTAAGTTCAATTAAAAGTGATCAATAAGGTTTTGGATATTTGGGCTTTAATGTATCTAATAGGTATGACCCTTTTATGTATAGAGACTTTATGGGTAATTTCTATTTTTATAATGGGCTAAAATAGGAATACCAAAAGATAACAACACGTTATCTCTATAAATAGTGGTTATGGTCCCTAGATCACACGTACAATATTTTTTAGTATCTTCTAAATCCCATCATTAGATAGTGTAGAGAGAAAACTAAAGGGATCTCTAAGAGAAAATGTGTTGATCTGGAAGGCCAACCGCACCGCTCTAAAGTCACTGCTTGCTATGAACTCAGGTATGCTTCCGCTTAATTCTGTTTAATTCTTAATGAATAAACATGATCGATTTAGGGTTTTAATATGTGGTAATTTTCATATAAGGTTAATATGGATTTAACAAGTGGTATCAGAGCATACATGTTTGATTATTAGGAATTACTTTCGTAATTTATACATAGGGTTCTTTTCCCTATTTTTAAGAATTAAGGTTTCAAAGAGTAAAATTAAGAGGATTCATTTATGAACAAGAATTTTTGAATTCTTAAAAATATAAATATTCATGAATCTATTATTGAATACTCAAATATATATATATATATATATATTTGATCTGATGGTTGCCTTTTACTTTTGGATTTCTTAATCGTCCATCTTTTATGGAATTCCCAAAACTTGTAATATAATTTTTTTTGACAACTTTAACAGTCGTGAACGTTTTGGTTAATTTTTTGAAATGGTTTTTATTATTTTATTAAAGTCATGATTTCAATGATTTGATAATCCATTGGATGGGAACATGAAAAACTCTCAGTTTGTATATATATATATGTATGGTGTTTATTCATTTCGTTTTTTGACGAATTGTATGATTGGAGTGTTTGAAATCGTGCGAATTATATCTGTGGTTAGTCTCTTTGTTTCGTCTGCTTTATATTTGAAATCATGTGAATTAAATAGTCGCGAATTTATACCTGTTTGTGACATCATTTCTTTTGGTGGGCATTCCGAGAACAGTCGCGACTGTTTCTAGATTTTTTTTATACAATTTGTGGTATTTGTCAGTTTCCGTTATCAGGAAGATATACATGAATGTGATATATATATATATATATTTATATAAAGAACATTTATTATCAAAACCGTTTTGGATTTTAATGTTAATGGTTATTGAATATTATATAAATTCTGTTTTCTTCGTGATATTTGTCGAATTCCATCTATGGAAGTTCCACTGAGATTTGCTTATGGCATCCATGTTTCTGATGACGTAGGTCATCAATCCGATATTGGATTGTATATTCCGTTTATTTATTTTATAATCCTACATTGAATAAGTGGATGCTGATATGATATTGACCCAAAATTTAATATAATTTTAAATTTGAATATTGGTATATGTTTATATATATTTTGAGATAAATTAATTGAAACAACATACCGTCAAAGTGGTCCTCTTGTGGAAATTAATTTGTTTTAAAATATAAAAGGTTGTGTGCTTGTAACTTATATGAATATTTGACCAGCCCAAAGGAAGGTCAATGTTTAATAGAATTGTAAGTGCACTCGTAGTAATAAATGCGTGACGATTATTTGGTTTGACATGTGAATAATTAATCGACCCAAAGGCAGGTTTATTATTTGATATGTTCTTATTATCAGTGTTTGATTACTACACCAAGATACCACTTAGTAGTTAATGTTTTATCCAAAGATGAAATATTAATGGGTTGCCTGGTATCTTGAGATGTGGTTTGCCTTTATTTGAATTTATTATCATTGTTTTGAGACTTATGTGAACTTGTTTATTTTTTGTTTTGTTCTCATTCAGCTATGAATAATTTTACTAATATTGCTGCCAACATTAATTCCATTCCTATGCTTAATGGCACTAACTTCAAGTCAATCTCTTGATAGTACTTAGAGTAATGGATCTCGACCTTACGTTAAGGAATGATTCTCCTTCACCTCTTACTGATAAAAGTACCTCTGATGACAAGAGGGAGATGGAAAAGTGGGAGAAATCAAACCACATGTGTATGATGATCATGAAAAAGGCCATTCTAGAAGCATTCAGAGGCACAACATCTGAAAAGATAACTAATGCTAAGGAGTTCCTTGATGAAATTAAGAAAAGGTTTGGTAAGAATGAAAAGGTAGAAATAAGTACATTCTTGACAAACCTGATCTCAGTGAAGTATAAGGGTAAGGGTAGCATTACGGAGTACATCATGGAGATGTCTCATCTTGCTTCCAAATTAAGAGCACTTAAACTAGACCTCACAGAGGACTTGTTAGTGCATTTGGTTTTAATATCTCTTCCGATGCAATTTAGCCAGTTTAAAGTGAGTTATAATTGTCAGAAAGAGACCTGGTCTCTGAATGAGCTCATTTCACACTATGTTCAAGAAGAGGAAAGGCTGAAGCAAGATAAGATTGAGAGTGCTCACCTAACCTTGACCCCTAAGAATAGGAACAAGGATAACAAAAGAAAAAGGGATAAAGAAGCTGCAAATACAGTGCTTCAGAAGAAACAACCAAAGAAGTCAGATGCACCGAATGGTAATGGTTGTCACTTCTCTGGAGCTATGGGGCATTATAAGAAGCAATGCACCAATTATCATGCTTGGCGTGCAAAGAAAGGTGTGCTTCTTAATTTGGTTTGTTCTGAGGTTAATTTAACTTCAGTACCTGTACACACTTGGTGGATAGATTCTGGTGCAACAACTCACATCAGTGTGTCTATGCAGGGTTGCCTCCATTGCCGAAAACCAAGTGATGGTGAAAGATACATCCATGTAGGTGACGGCAAGACAATTGAAGTTGAAGCAATTGGAAAATTTAAGTTATTATTAAAGACTGGATTTTATTTGGATCTTGATGAAACATTTATTGTACCGTCATTCAGAGAATTTAATTTCTATTTCTGCTTTGGACAAATCTGGTTACTCTTGTTCATTTGGAAATAAGAAATTTAGTTTGTTTCATGATTCAAAATTAGTTGGATCTGGTTCTTTATCTGTTTATGATCATCTTTACTTGATTGATAATATTGCTTCATTTAATGAATCCTTGCAAGTAAGTACACGAGGTAAAGAGAAAATTAACCAATGAGAATTCAGCTACATTATGGCCAAGAGATTAGGTCATATCTCCAGACGGAGAATGGAGAGACTTGTGTCAGATGAAATTCTAAACCCTTTAGATTTTAAGATTTTGATGATTGCATTAACTGTATAAAGGGGAAACAAACCAATAAAAGGAGATTTGAAGCCAACAGGACTTCAGACGTCTTAGAACTTATACATAGATATTTTGGACCGTTCCCTACAGTTGCTTGGAATGGTCAACATACTTTATAACGTTCATAGACTCGCGATATGGCTATCTATATCTCATTCATGAAAAGTCACAGTCTTTGGACATGTTAAAAAATTATAAGGCTGAAGTTGAGAACCAACTCAACAAAAGGATTAAAAGCATCAGATCTGATCGTGGTGGTGAATACTATGGCAGATATGATGGTTCAGTGAACAACGTCCAGGACCTTTTGCTAACTCTTAGAGGAATGCGGTATCGTCCCACAGTACACCATGCCGGGTTCACCCACTATGAATGGTGTTGCTGAAAGACGAAACAGACGCTTAAAGACATGGTGAGGAGTATGATTTGTCATTCCACCTTACCAGAATCACTCTGGGGAGAAGCACTTAAGACTGCAGCATATATCCTTAATAGGGTTCCAACTAAAGCAACTAACAAAACCCCATATGAGCTTTGGACGGGTAGGAAGCCTAGTTTAAAGCATTTGCATGTGTGGGGATGTCCAGCTGAGGCAAGGCCTTATAGGCCTAATGAAAAGAAACTGGACTCAAGAACAGTGAGTTGCTATTTTGTTGGGTACTCTGAAAGATCGAGGGGTTACAAGTTTTATGATCCCACAACTAAGTCGATATTTGAGTCAGGAAATGCTCGGTTCTTTGAGGATGTCGAGTTTGTGGGGAGATATGGTTAGAGACATTGTCTTTGAAGAGGAATACGTTGATATTCCCACAGGTGCTCTTGAATTTGGTCAAGATTTTGTTCCTGATCTTATTCAAAACACTTAGACAATGGTGGAGATCCCAAAGAGACTGTCTGGAAGAACAAACTCTACCACCTCAAGAACCTATGCCATTAAGGAGATCTACTAGACCAAAAAGAAGTGCGGTGCCAAATGATTACATCGTATTTCTTCAAGAACATGAGGTTGACATTGGAATGATGGAAGATGATCCGATTAATTTCCGTCAAGCCATTGAAAGTTCTAACTCTCAAAAGTGGATTGATGCCATGAATGAAGAGATAAAGTCTATGAAGGACAATGACGTTTGGGATCTTGTCCCATTGCCAGAAGGTACGAAGCCCATTGGTTGCAAATGGATATTTAAGACCAAGAGGGATTCGAAAGGTAATGTGGAAAGGTACAAGGCTCGTCTTGTTGCAAAGGGCTTTACACAGAAAGAAGGCATCGACTATAAAGAGACTTTCTCACCAGTTTCTTCGAAAGACTCTTTTAGGATTATAATGGCATTAGTGGCACATTTCAATCTTGAGTTACATCAGATGGATGTAAAGACCGCTTTTCTCAATGGTAACATTGATGAGACGATCTATATGGTACAACCAGAAAACTTTGTGTTGGGAGATCCAAAGAATATGGTTTGTAAACTTAAGAAATCCATCTATGGACTTAAGCAAGCATCTCGACAATGGTATTTCAAATTTCATCAAGTGATCATCTCGTTTGGTTTTGAGATGAATTTGGTTGATGATTGTATATACCATAAGTTCTGTGGGAGTAAGCACATTTTCTTGGTCTTATATGTTGACGATATTTTGCTTGCCAGCAACGATATAGGCTTATTGCATAAAACCAAGAGATTTCTAGCTAAGAATTTTGAGATGAAAGATCTTGGTGATGCTTCTTTTGTGTTAGGAATACAAATACACCGATCGCTCTCATGGTGTTCGGATTATCTCAAAAGAGCTATATCGAAAAGGTACTCAAAAGGTATGGCATGCAAGATTGTAGACCGAGTGATACCCAGTGGCTAAAGGAGACAAATTTAGTCTCAGTCAGTGCCCTAAGAATAATTTTGAGGAAAAAGAAATGCAAAAGATTCCTTATGCATCAGTAGTAGGAGTCTAATGTATGCTCAGGTTTGTACGCGTCCAGATATTGCGTACATCACAGGAATGTTGGGCAGATACTTAAGTAATCCAGGATTAGACCATTGGAAAGCAGCCAAACGGGTCTTGCGGTACTTACAGAGAACAAAAGATTACATGCTCACTTATCGGAAGTCAGATCAGATTGAGATCGTTGGGTATATGATTCTGATTTTGCTGGATGCCAAGATAGTATGAAATCTACATCAGGCTACATCTATCTGCTAGCTGGAGGAGCTATCTCTTGGAAGAGTGTAAAACAATCTCTTGTTGCCTCTTCTACTATGGAAGCAGAGTTTGTAGCATGTTATGAGGCGTCTAATCATGGAATATGGTTGCGAAATTTTGTCACAGGGCTCGCATAGTGGATACTATTGATAGACCACTTAAGTTATTTTGTGACAATAAGTCAGCAGTTCTATATTCCAACAACAACAGGAGCTCGACAAAGTCAAAACATATAGACATCAAGTTCCTAGTTGTAAAAGAAAGAGTTCAGAGTGGACAGTTGTCTATAGAGCATATAGGAACAAACTCCATGATTGCGGATCCGCTTACTAAAGGAGTGCAACCCAAGGTGTTTCATGAGCACACTGCTCTTATGGGTGTCATGTCCTTAAGTGATGTTCAGTTTTAGTGGGAGTTTGTTGCTTTGAATGCTTTTATGTCATAGACAAACTTTAATTAGTTGTTTTTGGTTTATTATGTTTTAAGGATATTTTCTGCAGAAATAAATTTTTTGTTTGCTTATACTCTGATTTTGGTTTATGGTTTGATCTCACTAAGGTTTATGGTGGACCAGTAGGAAATAGACATGTTAAGATCACATTGCATGAAATTTCCTTGCTACACATCCATATCATGATCCATGTCATTCAGTTGTGTCGATATTGTGACCATTGATGGGTTGAGTTACAATAAATGTAATGAATACCGCTTTGATCCTATGTTGATATAGTTGATGGACCGGATTGGTTATAGATACATATTGGTCGTGGCGGCAAATTTGAGCTCATATGGTTGTCTTTTGGCAAAACATAATTATAAGGTTACACATATAGTCCAAGTGGGAGATTGTTGGATCCTTAATCCAACGTTGGCCTTATATGTGAAATAATTATGTGTTACGGGCTGTCACATTAAATTAAGTTCAATTAAAAGTGATCAATAAGGTTTTGGGTATTTGGGCTTTAATGTATCTAATAGGGTATGACCCTTTTATGTGTAGAGACTTTATGGGTAATTTCTATTTTTATGATGGGCTAAAATAGGAATACCAAAAGATAACAACACGTTATCTCTATAAATAGTGGTTATGGTCCCCAGATCACACGTACAATATTTTTTAGTCTCTTCTAAATCCCATCATTAGAGAGTGCAGAGAGAAAACTAAAGGGATCTCTAAGAGAAAACGTGTTGATCTGGAAGGCCAACCGCACCGCTCTAAAGTCATTGCTTGCTATGGACTCATGTATGCTTCTACTTAATTCTGTTTAATTCTTAATAAACAAACATGATCGATTTAGGATTTTAATATGTGGTAGTTTTCATAGAAAGTTAATCTGGATTTAACGTTATAGTATATAAAACATTATCAAAGCATGCCAATGTGAAGCGTCAATGTACGACACTATGATCAGTGACCTTTTTTAAAACCATGATATAATATATATTTCCACAGTAAGACTGTGGGATAAAATATTTATTGAGGCCAAAAAAGGAGGATGCATGAAGACAACAATAATTGAAAATAGGTTGTGTGAATTCATGGTTTTTCAAGGTTGAATTTTTAATAGTAAGAGGTGTTTCATTACTTCTTTGACACGATTGTTCCTCCAAATATTTTATACATGGAACATGACGGTATAAGTTTGTTTTATCCCGCCTAAAAGAAATGAATGTTTAAGGAACGGCTTAATAAAGGATCCTTTCTTTACAAATTGTTGGCTTCCAAGCCCGGGATAAATTAAAGTAGGGACCCCAAACTTAAGAATTTCCTCCTCTCAAAACGAATTTTGGATTTAAGCTTTTCATTAGGATGAGTACCTCCTAATACGACCTGAATTGGATATGATTAAAAATACGATTATGAATATAAGATGCAAAATTTTTATAAGATATGATATGGTATCATTGTAACATAAATAAATACGATTTTTTAGTAGAAAATAATTAATAATTTATGATATTTATTCCATTTTATATAAATTTTAAAAACTAATTCAAACGTGTATGAATTATCACCACTAATTTGAATATTACATATTCACTATTCACTAATATTAAATAATATGTGCTATAAAATGAAAAATACATTCTATATTGATCCAAGTGGCAGTTATATAGCACGTCCATCGATCAACTTGACAGACACACTTTGAAAGTTGAAACTATTGAACTTGGATCGAGAACTATTAATATTGTTATAAATTCCAACCTCCAAGCAATTGTCGACGCCGTAAAATTTACGTTTTCACATACCAATGTAGTCACTAACTAGCTCTATATATATATATATATATATATATATTGTAATATTATGTTTGGAGGTCCATATACTATAATAATAATGACTAAAATATTTATATGTAAATTAAAGAAGTCGAATTATCATCTGACACCAACATGCCACGTGATATATCGTCGACATTGTTTACTTTATTTTGATCTTCTGAATGCAGAGACATGGTATTATGGTAAACTTGGATTTTCTTATTGTCTAGAAATGGACTTTAACCGATCGAAAATTAATGCTAAACTCTACAAATTGTTTCCGAAAGTTGGCACCGAAATAAACTTATGCTTGTTCATATCTATCTTTGGAACCTTGTATATATAAAATTTTCACGCATATAGTATAGTTAAATGGTCAATTTCTAGGACAACTGTCATTGGTTTCTTGCATATTATATTATACACAGCCACAATGTTATAAATATATGAATTTTAATAAAATATGTATTAGATAATAATTTTAAAATTAATCAAAATAGTGAATGGAAAATTTCGACATTAATCAATTTAGTTTCCTAAAAAAACTTGACGGAAGTACTGTTAACATGCATAATCATATATTAAATTGATTAATTTTAAAGTTTAGATACCTTGTAATTATATATTTTATCAACATTTAGATACTATTTGTTACATTAACCTATATATATTATATATATATATATATATATATATGAATCTGTGTGCGTATTTGTGTTCCAAACTTCATTTTGAAAAGGAAAGGAAAAGCAATACGAGGACTGAAGAGCTGGTCCAAAATTTACCATCTGAGCAAACTATTAATTTCTAAAATTGAACCCTCTTCATTTAATTTCCATCTAATCTTTTTGTATACACATTTTATCAACCAGGAAGAGTTCGATTTACATTTCGAAAACTCTTAAATATTTTCCTTGGAAGAATAATCTCATCAGCCACATGTACAAGCAAGGGAAAAAATATCGACAGCATATTATATTATTATTATTATTATGCCTTTTTAGATATAAAACCACACCAACAATTAAGATGGCCGGAGTAATTTAACTTGGCTTTTAATTTAGGCCATCCATGTATAAATACACACACACATACTATGTAGTAAGGGAATGATAACTATATAAAAATTATTTCATCCTTTTTGGCTTTTATTCTTTAAGGGTATTGATTCTCCTCTCCTTTTGGCCTTTGAGATGATCCATTTATCTGATCATTAGTTCATTTATCTGCGGTTTTTAGAATCGATTCTAGCTATAGACAAAGAAATAATGAATTATTTTTGGTTAACATATAAATATACCACTAACTACTATTTATTACTATTATTTTCTTATAAAAAGAAATAAAACTGATATTCATGCCATTTGGTTATAAGGTTTTAACAGAACACTTCCTTATGAAATCTTAAAAAGTTTGAAGGGTTAACTTTATTACATAAATCGTTTTAAAAGATGGTCAAAGCAAAGATCTAATTTAGAGAAGAGACTTAGATATTGGTTAGTGCCTACCTATGACTTTTGAGGCTATGATCAGAGAGATTCCAGAATAATTATTACCTAATGTACATTAAACTAAGGAAAACTAAGGCACACAACTATTGAGTTTACTATAAAAAATGAAGAAGGTTTACACATTCTGGGCATATATCTTATTATTTGGTTTACTCGTTTAGTGCCAAAGAGACATAAGAAATCTGACTAATGCGGCTATTAGATCAACCCCAATATACTAAACAATCGGGGTAGATGGGAATGTCTTGACTTTGCCAAAAACACACACATGCACGGTCTTGAACAATTCAATATATAGACATTGCAAGGAAGTCAAATCATCATTATGTGTGTGTGTGTGTGTGTCCCGGGCAGAATATCAGAGACAGCTATCGACTTTGGCTAGATTATTACATTTTTCTTAACTTAATCGAAAACAAGCCACGAGTCGATTTAATTTACTTCAAACTCTTGGACTTTGAAGAGATTTGTTGGAAAAATGCATGAAAGAACCCATCTTACTTGCTTATATGCACGAGGACCAATCTTTTAGAAGTAATGGGTGAGATTCAAGTTTGGTATAGTCATGTATTCCTAATAAAACAAACCAATCTAATGAATAAGAATAGATATTTGAGAATTGAAGATATCGAATTACAGGCAAATTAGGTTATGCATAAACTTTTTCCTAGTTTGTAATCGTACTCCATATTTAGAAGACTTGGTGATAAAATTATTGTCCAAATTACTCAGCGAAGACTCATGATATTCTAAGTTAGGGCTTTGAGTTCTCACCTTCTCTTACTAGGATAGTGGCAGATTCTATATTTGTTTAGAATATTTATTTTAATCTGTTTTTGTATTGGTATGTATATGTTCCGATTTGGATTTAATCATATCAGCATTTAAGTCATGGACTAAGACGAACCAAAATCACCGAATAAACCCTAAAAAATTGATTATTCTAAACTATAGGGTGATTCACGATAACTAAGCATATCAAATTATCCAAGATAAACTACACAATAACAGAAATTAGCCTTGTCGTTGTATAATGAGAGGATTGAGCTAATGCCACTAGGACAATGTACGGATAAGCTTTTTATACCACATATATATATATATATATATATCAAATGCTTGAATACCTTGAAAGGTATAGCTATTATTCTTCTTAGATGAATATTCGATATATAATCAAATTTCTAAAGCCCTAGAAGACTGAATAGGTCATGATCACTTGCTCCTATAGCATGTTTACATTATGTGCAATGCTATTTATGCACCTGTTTTTTGGACTAGATAGAGAATGAAAGTTTTATGGATAGCTTTTCCATATTAGTGACTCCTTTGACGGTGAAAAATATAATTAAATAATGTTGTTGAACAATTCGAGGAGGTAAACTCGTGTGACTAAGTGGAAATTATAGGGTTAATTTCACTCCTAGTATCTGGACTTTTTCAATCTCAACACAAGTATATTTAAATAAATTTTCTTAAAAGAAAATACATAAATTATTTAAATCTTTTATTCATGATAATTTTACACAGATTTTGTCCATTTTTCTATCTAACTATTGGCATAACGAGCAAAACCTATTAAAATATTATTTCTCTATCCTACTTGGCATTTTTATTATTTTTTAATATTTTTTTACTTTCCTCACTTTTCTCTCTCTTGAAAATCCTACCTCTCAAGGTCTATGCTTCAAATATACCGAGACTTTAATGCTTACGAGACTGTTTCATCATGCTTCGGAACTAAACGTTTAACTAACTTTAAAATAATTTTAAGATGGCAAACTTACTTGAACTTCACAAGGTCACATACATTACAATCAAGACATATAGAGCTTCTAAAGTAAAAAGTCATTGCGCACTTGTTATTTTTGTGTCACTTGCTTTACTACTCTACACCTTATGTAACATGTAAGAATATATTTTCAATATCTTAGAATATGTTTTCCATAAATAGAATAACTTTTAGTAGAAGATTTTGGTTTTTATGCTGCTTGTGGTATTTTTCTTATCTTTTTATTTATTTTAAGTCAATGAGGTTTTAAGAAGTTTCCTTCTTTTTGTTTGGAAAAATTAGGTTTTCAGTATAAATTATAAGCTTTAGGTGAATGGAAGAAGTTTTAGTTAATTAATATTATAATTTGAGTTGCTTTATTGCACTTTTTCTTCAAAATTTTTCATGTGTATAGAAGATTGCTATTTGGGTATTCTTAGATCAACAGGTATATAAAAGATTGTTATTTGGGTATTTGTAGAATCAATGGATCATGATATTTATCTTTACATTTGTGCAAATTCCATTGCGTCATCTACCAATAAACTCTGTCTAGTCACATGTATTATCATTTCAACCATAATCTGAAGGTCAACCACTACTCTCACTTTAGTTATGGTACTCATCACATAGGCAGATGCATGTGCAAAAATAATATTACATCACGACTATTAGTAAAGAATTTATAATGAAACAAATTTGGAGAATAACAATGATTTAGAGGCACGAATGATATCGTTTTCCTTAAAGAATTTACGCCTCTCACGCAAAGTTTACCATGAGAGTTATGTTGCGAAATTCCCCTAGGATACAACTAAGTCTTGATACTTGAATAGCAAATTTTCAAGTATCAAACCACACTTAAATATATTTGAGATATATGTGTATAATATTGTTAACAAAAGAGAGAAATAAAGAGAAGAATTCTGATCATACAAGCATTATCAATTGCAACACATTATATTTATAATGATTAGATATTCTAACCATTACAACTTTCTCTAAGAGTCATATTGTTTGGACATGAGTTGCATTGTTTGGATTTCAAGTTAGTTAGTTATTAATTAACATGAACCATTATCATGAAGCAATGCAACCTAAATACATAAAACTCTTTAAGAAATTAATCAAAAGTTGCAACTATTAAAAAATTAACCGTTGAAACAAAATTATCATAATGACAATAGAGATCCAACCCGTGATTGTGGTGAATACCAAAATTTTGTTTCATTTTAATCTTCTTCCTTATTTTAAGTACGATATCCATATTATGGATTATATAATTGACAATCTATATCTACAATGACACATATGTAATTATATATACTCAAATAACAGAGCAGATGTGCAATTTAAAGCATACTTGATTCTCACACCTCCTCCACACACTAAGAGTGATCGATAGTTGACTCTTAGTATGCTTTGCTTATAGTTTCATTTCATTCAACAAAGCAACCATAAAGCAACGACACATTAATTAGCTAACCTTTAGCTCAACATTTCAACGAAGAAACCTTCTATCAAGAAGCCCTCTATGGTATGCATAGTAAAGGAATTCTCGTAATTAAGCAACAAATGACTGTTTAAACTCTATTCTGACCACTAAACATACTATTGAGCGATTTAACAAAATTATTAAATCACCCTTTTTACAAAACCATTTTACTTGTAGTATCTAATTTTGTGTCTACTCCAAATTACGCTTAATATTCTATAAATTACCATAATTGTAATATAATTTAAAACTAATCATCATGTCACATATATCGAATTATCATTTCGGAGTCAGTAACTTATCATGAATATTACTAAATCAATATCAAATTATCAATAAGGAAATTACATAGCTAATTATTAGTTATTTATGTAGTAATCATCATACGAATTCTAATAATTTCACAAAAATTACTCTAAGTCCACAAAATTATAATTTTTAATATCAAATTGGTTCATCATTACCATTTGCTAAAGTTACAGTTTAGTCCCTCATTTATGATTGATTACAATTTACCTACATTGTCAAGTTTACAAGCAAGGTCACGTTAATAAACTTCTTAAAATTTATAATAAACTCCAAAAAATCATAAAAATATAAATTCATCGATAATTTCTTCAAAATTAATTAATATGAAAAACTAGCTATATGATTGTTTTTCTCTCTCTCTATATATACTGAAAGTGGTCTAGTGAGTGATGAATTATTAATAGACTCAATATTTTTTGTTCACTAAAATGATAATACTAAAAGAGAATGATAATTCATTTTTCCATGGACATGAACTTTAAAATACTACAATCTTAACTTAGAGACCAAAGATGTCAAATTATGCAGTTCAACAGAATGATAAATCTTATTATTATTGTTTTTTTCCATCTTTATGTGTGCTACACCAACCATCTAAACGTCCTCATGAGCTGAGTTTGAACCAAGTTTTATGAGGACTACATATGACAGGTCACTAATGAGACTGCGAATGAGTTGAATTGTGCTGAGCTTTTAAAGGTTCGAGTTTTATTTAAAATTTATTGACCTCGAGTTCAAGCTAAGTTTTTTATTGAGCCTTGAATTTAAGCTCGAGCTTGGTTTGTTTAGTTAAACAAGATTTAGTTTTAGCTTGAGCTTTTTATTAAGCCTACCGAACTTTTATTGAGCTTACAAGTTAAATTTGATCTTGACTCTCTTATACAGTTTGATTTCCATTTTTTTGCACCTAAAACATAATATATAAGTATTATCATAAATATATATATATAAATATTTAATATAAATTAGTTTTTTTAATTATGTAATTATATATAATATATCATCCATAAAAAATTCATAAATGTGGTCATGAGTTTATTAACGAGTCCATTCAAGAGCTTGAACATTGGTTCGCGAGCCTAAATCAAAGCTCAAGTTCGATTAGTTTAAATAAAACGAACTTATTTTAGGTCTTAGCTAAGCCTAATGCAAGTTGAGTCGAGCTAAGCCTAATGTAAGTTGAGCTTGAGTAGCTTACGGTTAACTTGACTTGTTTACAGCTCTAGTCACTAACCTAGACTTAGCTAGTTGGGTAGGGTTTGACTTGTGAGTGGACCTCTACGGGTTTAAAAAAAAAAAGAAATATAAATACATATGTAAATTATTTATTATAAAATATGAATTAAAAAATATAAAAATACGAAGAAATAGAAAAATTGAAAAAAAAAACACTTGATGTTTAGGCAAATTTTCATGTGAATAGAAATAGTTTGTTATCTATTTACTGTATTTAATACATCGTTGATAACAACATACAAAATAAATACAATTGAAAAAACATGTTTGATTGCTTTATATATAGTTTTACCAAGTGAACAATCCCATTTTTAAATAATATGAGATTTCTTTTTCTTTTCTAGCATCTTTAAGAGTAATATTGCAGTCTCATATTGTTAATATTTCAACTCAAATCGGATGTGCTTATATATAAATAAATGCACCCTTAAAATTTTTATGTGAAAATGGACTAAAGTATTTAATTTTCTTATGCTCAAATTTTGTTGTAAGTTTCAATTTTTAATTTGTACAAAAAATTTTTGTTTTTAAATTTATTGTAAGAAAAAAAGGTTAGGCAGGACCTAAACCGAACTCAACCTAGATTTAGCGAGTTTATAGTTTAAGACCCACTCTACCCAAGATGGGGTGATTTTAAATCCTAAAATTAGGTTCGGACTCAATAGGTTTGGGTTTGAGCCTTGACCTACCCTGCTTATAGGGATGTTTACAACCATCTATAATTTTCATCAATGTAACATTACATTTTATGATGCGGAGCATGAAGCTTGGGTCATAACACATGATATGATAGTCTTAAATTAAGAGATTGGTTACACTGAAAGGAACATGGTGTCCTGAAAATGGGATGGTGAGAAATTCTATGTAACCTTTTGACACTCGCTTTCATGGAAATAGAATAACCACTCATAGTTCCTTATATTAGCTTATATGATTATCAATAATCAAACCAACCATCCTAAAGATTAGATATGTAAATCTCTAAAATCGATATGGCATAGGGGGAAACCTTAGATCCTAGAGTTTAAGCGTCAAATTGTTACATATTAGTTTCAAGCACTAATAAACCAATCTATGATAGTAACCATAGTAGCATCTCATAGCACTAGTTTGATCCAACTACAGAGGATGTGTGGCCTATATCAGATTAATTAGCTAAATCGATGATCCATGTACCCATATTTAGAAGTTCAATGCTTTATTTAATAGCTGTTTCATCCAAATTTGATTGATCAATCATCAATCTAGCTAGTTTAATTGGCATTGTGGTTGATCATTTCTCAACTTGATTAGCCACGTTCACCCTTGTACTTGCATAATAACTTTTTTTGTTGAAGGGTCTAATTAGGGCATTCCATTCAAATTTCTATTATAAACTCCTTTTTCTAACTACTATTGATCCTAAAATCATCATAAGTGCAAGAATTATATAATTCTAATAATGCTTCCCAATAATACTATCATTACCTAATATTAGTTACAAGTTTTAAAAACATCCGGGAAATCTTTCATTAAATTTTTGAGTCCATCTATATTATGATCCAAATTTTCGTTTTAAAATCCTATTTTCTCTATTTACAATTATAAGTCCAAGAAAGGGTGTGATTTAAATTCCTAAGAAATGTCAATCGAATATAATTTGAGATTTCTTATAGCATTCATGTTAGATTGTGGAATCCTCCTAATTGCAAATTCTCACCCGCAGGATTCACCTAAACTTACATTTCTCCCTCGTTAATTTCCCTAAATGGAAGACCAAATACAATTGAATGGGATCCTTCCACCATTAAGAATCTATTTACAATCGAAATTCCTTTATTATTGAATCCCTCCACAAACCTTGTTGCCATTTTCTATTGCGCACGACTTTACTAATGTATCAATCTATTTGCAGAAAAACTCACATGATAGCGGTTAAATAGGAAGCTGGTGACACTAAGAAAGAGAGAGGACTTGGCTTGTTTTAGTAATAATTTGTTCGGCATGATAGACTAATTAAGATAAAGATTATGGAATTTTCCAAAGACAAAATAAGATATAATTGTGAGTTACTTATATACCCTTAAAAGATAAAAAGTAATTTAAAAGAAGAGTATAAAAATAATTCTAAAAATTTTTCCCCTTCGCTCCTTATTCTCTCCATTTTAGGGGATAAAAGTATAGTGAGACCCAAAAAAAAAAATTTACATCTATTTTCCTTCACTTATTTTTTCCTTCCAAAATAAACAAAAGAATGAAATTTAAACCCTTCCATTTCCCCCATCTTAAGCATTCCATTCTATTTTCCTTATATCAAATTTGCAAGGATTTCAGTATTTATTTGAAAGAATCTAGTGGCAAATCTACTAGTATACCAATGATTATAGAATATTTTGGGTATCTCCAATATGATAATTCTAGAGTACCATTGAATATTGCAGCACTAAATACTTTTGCAACATATTTATGTTTGACAACTTTTGAGGATCCGTAAAAGAAACTGTTTGCTTCGTATGATTTTACCTCTATCTTCTCTTGTATTTGTTTGATATGCATTTAATCCTAGTCTTATATTATTTTCTGTAATTTTATATTTTCATCACCATTATTAGTCAACACTTGTTTGTATTTATCCCTGGGATGATACCTATTCGATAAAAAGACAAATGAGCCAAATAAATCCTAAATATCTATGACTTTGTGGCTAATGACATTTCTTTTAGTCCCTCATGTGAGAAGTCTACATTCGAATCCTCACTTCCCGTTGTAATTAGTAAAAAAAAAAAAAAACATATATATACTTAGAAGAAAAAATGTTTTCCCATGCAAGGATCCAAAGGAGGCCATGAGAAAAGAATTTCATGTGGCTTTTTTTTAATAGGTATCCAAAGGTATTTAAAATTTTTTTCAAAAGTGAATAAGAAATGCATTATATCATTTTATCACTAAGGTTGGTGCATTGAAAATTACTTTGATTGAAAAGTGCCTAGGATCATTTGTTTCACTTTTTAGCTTTGATTACAAACTTCACAAAAGAAATTTGTGAGAAAACTTTAAAGTTATTTTTTTTTCTTTTGATCGCACTACACGTAACATAAGAAAATTACACGTACAAAATGAAGAAGAGATAATTGTATAGGGAAGAGGAGTAGTGATTTTAGTATATTCAAACACACTTGTGCATGTGAGAGAGATCAATAATATCAAACCTCATGATGTACTACAAAATAGGTGGGCGTTCTTAATTAGATAAAGTTATTGATTTACAGAGATAAAATCCAACGACATGATGATGTTTCTCCAAGATTTCCAATATCTAAATCAAATGGGAAAGTGGTATTTATAATGAGTCTAACTATCCATGTCATGCATTAAATTAGGTGGAAGGCCAATGGTTAGGAAAAGTTTTCTTATAATGAATATTAAAGTTGATCGCTTTGGACCTTGCCCATTAAAGACTTTCTTTATAGTGCAAGAACTTGCTAAGAAGGTGAAACTGAGCAAACTAATTCCAATGGATCATACTATAACCACAATTACAGCACATTTATCATAACATTAGATTTGGAATAGAAAACAAATCATGTCAAATATGCGAAGAAAAGATGTCGACGTCCCGGCAAAATTCTTACGAACTCGAACATGTATGTGTCTAACGCCCCCCCCAGCAAAGTAAGAGCATTTTGTTATCTTGGTCGCTCTTCACGAAACAAATAGAACGCAGTCAAGCAAAAATTTTTCATCAGTTTTCATGACCTATATTTGGGAAAAGTGTAATACCGTAAGGTATCAAAACTTTTAGATCACGAAAGGTAAAACCCTAATAATGTTCCTCTATAAAATCAATGCATAATGTAGTACATTGTTTCTTTACTTAGATTTCTTCTTCTTGTTGTTGGTACTTCTAGATTTTTTTTTTTTGGGGTCCAAATCTACACAATTTATAGAAAGAGGAATTGAATCCGGATTAATCCATTGAGAGAATTGTACTTATGCTATCTGTCATAAGAGTATACGATTAATTTTAGTTATTACCCTACTTTATTATATAATATATTTTTTATCAAACAAGCCTAATTACTGTACTAGTCTAGTGTCCCAATACTAGGTTTTCCATCTCATCCCAATACACAAAACCCCAACCCCAATACACCCAAACGCTAAACCTAAACCTAAACCTAACCATAACCATAACCATAGCCTTACCCCAACCCTTCCATAGAGGGTTTATTATGTACAAATAAAAAACAAACGAAGGGTCCTAAAAATACATGTCTTTCCATATTCTCCTTATCGAGGCGACACGAGCACTTTCCCGGCGTTTCGTCCCACTCTGCCCTTGGAAACCCTCAATTTTCCATCTTGATTCTCGTGTCCTCCCCTTACCAGAAAAGCCCTTCTCTTTCGTTGAAATTCCAAAAAGAACCCTTTTGTTTAACCTTGTAGACCGTGGTCCACAAGAGTCTAGCTAGCTGAATTTTAGCCATAGCCATTAAAACACAACTAAACACTAGGAAACAGAAATGCAGAATAATAGGTGGTGTTGTTGGATCCAACTTCTTCTTCTTCTTCATGGTCTCAAATATCACGCATGCATGGTGATTGGTAACAAAAAATTTTAAAAGCGGGACAAGGATCATAAACATGCTTCCTAGAAAAGGTAAGATACATATACTTGGGATTATTGATCACAAAATCAAATGTCTGGAGTTAGTAAATATATCTGAAAAAAATCAGCTTTTTTCAGGGTATATGAAGTTAGCTCTCTAGTATTACGCAAATTATCACTTGAATAATAATGTTGTGACATTATTTTTAGAAAAACATCGTGCATGTACATGTTACTACGTCTTCGCCGAAGGACATAATTAATGACTGATTTTGCGAAATGGAAGTACTACAACGGAGAGTAAGAGGTAATGCCTCGGCAGCACTAGGGATATTTATTATATTGGGGGAGGTTATGAGTTATGACTATAAAACGAAAGAAAATGCTTATTGGGATGAAAATAATTAGTGAAAGTAATATTTTGAATAAAAAATGAGTCTTGAAAAATGGAAAAGGAAAAAGAGGTAAAGAAATTGAATTTGTTATGCTTTTGCATTAAATGTTTGGCTTACTTGTCACCGTTCTGGAAAGAAAAGTAAAAATACAAATATAAAAAATATTTAATATATAATTACTATATGCAATGTACTATAGTCATTATTATCATTATGGATTTATATCATGTTAGGTAAACTGGATTGCAGTAAGATTACCAAGGAATAACATCTTATTCAATGAAAAATAGTTGCTCTTTTGATGAAAGTAATGAATAAGAAAATCTATTTTACATTACTTGAATATGTAAATTTTGGCAAGCAAAAAAAGGAATATTTATTGCTTCTTCTTTTTTTTTTTTTTTTTTTTCCTAATAGGGAGGATAGAATCCAATCTGGTCCATTTTGTTAGGTTAGGAGATCGATAATATTTATTACTAGACTTAGTAGTTTTAATTATTGATTAAAACTTAAGATTTAACAAATAAATGGATAAAACAATGCTTAGCAATTGTTTGGCTTCTATATAATATTACGGGACCACTCATCCGCGATTTTCATGCCTCAAGATAACAGAAGTTGTAATTACATAAATACTAACACATTAAGTGAAAAAATGAAAAATCAATTATAAAAGCAATATAAAGAAAAAATACAAAAAAAAAAAAATTATGTAGAAAGGTTAGGTAGATGTGTACAAGGAAAGAGTAATCGTTTCATGACTGTTGGTAAACTTGGAAGGATAGTCCAGATGTATATATATATGGGAGACTCAAAGACTTCTTCCTACCGTTTTCAAGGGGTGAGGTGGTCAAAAGGGCCTTTCCACTTTATTATTTTAGATAAGATTATAATATTATATATTCTCTATCATTTCTAAATTCTTCACTACAATAAGATTGACCTTTAAAAATAAAATTTATGTTATGAAAAAACTGATAAGAAAAATTATATTTTCACATATAATAAGCGATAATAATTTTTATAATAAAAATTCAACTTTAAAAACAAAATTTGTGCTTTTAGGACTCAATTTTCTTGTAAAGTTAGGCTCCAATCCATCGTGCATTTTCCTACAAGCATGTATTGGTAGTAGCTATATGTAGACATGCGTAGGAGTATTAGCTTTCATTTTCTATAGACGCTTTTAATTTTGCTTAAAAAAATTCATGTAGAAATTGTCATTATCAATCTTAAGTCGTAAATATTTATGTTAATCTTTTAACAACTAAAGATAGCCATGATAAAATAAATCAAATTTTCAAATCAAATTTATAAATGTCTATTACAAGGCCCAACTTTTATTAATACTGTCTATGTTTACCAAACTCACTTCGCGTAGAAATTACAACATAATACTAGGGTTACCTTGGTACAATGTTACTTTTGTCACAAACCTTAACGCCGCCAACACAATTGATACAACATCCTTCTCTCCAAAAAGGGAAGTCTTCTTCGTCCTCAATAACTCTATGCAAGAATTACAAATAAGAATTATTTCTCAGCTCTAAATTCTTGTAAACTAATGATTCTTTAACAATGTGTATTTTGTTTGTAGGTTTACCTTTTCGAGCTAGGTAAAAAGCCCCTAAGAAGGAAGATGAGAAAGAAAGAGACTTCACAGATGATTTTTTTGATAATCCTCTTTTGCCTTCTTATTCTTATCTATACTTGTGGATGTCTTGTTATATTCTATTGTATTTGTATTATGTTATTGGTTGCATATTGTTGTATCAAAACCTATGTATCGGTAATATAATCCGATATCCAATTGGGTTTCCTTCTTGTCCTTTTTGGTTATAACAACGTCCTAGTGGAATTAGATTTTGGAAAGCCTTAAATGTTAAATCTCCACATATCATGTAAACCCCAGAAATTTTCACATGAGTACACGACTCTAAAATGAAAAGTATGAACTAGCTAGTAAACTTATAACTCAACCAAAACCCAAGAATAGATTAATGAGCCGAATTTAGCTAGAATATGATATAAAAGCCCAAATCAAGACTTCTTTGACCCTAATTGATACCAAAAACGAGATTTCGTATCTTGAGTTGATAACTCAATATCTAATTAAAGGTAACCCAAATTTTTAAATCCTGAAACTTGTCATACAAATAGGAATAGCTAGAAAAATATAAATATAGAGATTAAATGGCTACTATTGAACTTAATAAAGACTTGAGATTAGAACTATAAGTAATAATGAGCCTATACATGGATTTAAACCCTAAATCAAAGATTTCTAGACAGTATTAAACACTACTAATAAGATTTCATAATAGGTATCGAAAACCTAAGATATATAGATAATTTGGCTAAGATATCAAATGCGATAATGAGTAGATAACCAACTACGCTTATAGATGAGAAATGATAACTAAAAGATAAACCGTTAGGATTATAAATACACAATAAAAACATAAACAGATGTATAACTAATAATCTAGACTCCAAATAAATATTTGAATTGCACCATTGCTCTACTTAGGGTATTCTTAAGCTATTAGAGCCTAAAACAAAAATTGACCTAATAAGTTTAGAAAACCTTAATCGTGGGAGATTAAATTCTAAAAACAATTAATTGCATAAACTTAAAACTCAAAATTGTATCTTTTGATAATCTAAAAATTTTGTAGAATCCTATAAAAATACTTTTAGACAAAAACACTCAAATATCCGCTAAATTGTACTTGATTAACTTAATAAACTACCCTAAAATTTAGATAGTTATTATTATATATATACATGCAGGATCGGTTCCAATTTGTATCAAATGTAGGGTTTAGATTGCCTTGAAATATGAGAGCCAAAATGCATGAAGAATCATCCGTATTTTCTACAAAAGGTCAACAAATTCAACTCATAAACAAATCAATTGTTGCCACCTTAGCTTCCTCATTAAATGCAACCAATACAACTTGATAAAATAGAGCAAAATATGGAACAATCTAGAGCAAATCTCGGATGAAAACTGTCCTCTCCTCCTTCTCCTATATATGTGTTTATAACTCATAATGAACAAGCAAACACACTTAATTTATTCTCAAATTTTCCAGATCAACCAAACTCCCAACTAGCAACCATATCAACCTAAAAACATAACCCACTCATCCTACACACTTCAGCTCAGATCAAACAAAAAGCTCTACTAAAAATGTTCAAGTTGGTAACAAGGTAAGTTGATTTGTTTTGGTTTGTTGTTTGTTAAAAACAATGATTTAAACTGACTTCTGATGATCATATGATCATTACTAAACCAAAAACAAGCTTCGAATTTCACCGAACAAGCTCAAACGAGGAAAAATTCGAAAACCCTAGTTGCACTCCTTTTGATTTGAAAATCATGGAATATGTAAATAAAAATGTGCTATAAGTTGTTTAATTTCTATATATATCATACACAATCACTTAGGAATGATTTAGGAGTGTTTCTAACGTATTAAAAGCAAGAAAATGGGATCAAACCGAGGTTGAAGACGCATGAATAGTACTTAGGTTCTTATTCCCAGATGAGCACGGGCTGGTTTTTCCCCATGCACCAGCCGTGTTTTGCGTTTTTACATGAGCACGGGAGGAACACGGACGTGTTCTACCCCGTGTACCTTTCGGCAACATATTTTATAAAAAAATATATATATATTTTTAAACTGAATTATTTAAACTAAATAATATAATAACTAATATTACAAATATTATTAATGCTGTTATTATTTTTATTTATTTATTTTATGTATTATTAAGAATATACAATCATTATCACTAATTTAATTAAAGTCCATTAAGTTTTACAATTATAGTTGTTAATTTTACTAATACCATTAAAAGTATTTTAATTAATAATAATGCTGGAATTATCATTTTTAGATATTATTATACTTAACATTCATAATTAAAACCCAAAAGTTAAGCTTAAAGCTATTTTAATAATATTACCACTAGTATTAACTTTAATGGGTAGGATTTTTGAACTACTATTAATCTTAATTATTGATAAACCAAATTTATTCATATTTTGTGAATGCCAAAATGAACCTTTATTGATCATTTTATTAAGAATTTGGCACTTCAAAACATTAATGTATGCTTTCAGGTCTTTAAAGGAATATATTTTCAAGGAAAGCAAAGACGGGTCAAAAATGCAAATTTTGGATTAAGAAGAACTCAAAATGACAAGATCAAGCTATGTTTTTCAACCATTGCAAGGAGGAAGCAAAATTAAAGAATGAAAATCAAGCTTTTGAAAGACATTTGCAAGACATGACCTGTCTCTCACCATGTCAACCTGGAAATTGAACTTTGCAAAGGACATTTGTGAGACATGACCTGTCACTCGCCCTGTCGATTTAATAAAAAGTCATTCAATGAGAAAACGACTTTTTAACTACAGTAACCTCCATTTTAAGACAAAAAAACGTTTATTTCGGTTATGGAAGGAGCGTTACTTGAAGGGCCAAAAGACTCATAACCTCCAAAAACCTTTCATCTCTCCTCATCAAGCGCAATTAATTCCATTCAATTGAAGATGGTTATAAAAAGGAGATGGTGGAAGAGAAAGAGGACAGAGACAAGATTTTGATAACGAGAGTTTTCAAAGGAGAAGGAAGTTCTGGAGATTCCAATAACAAATCAAGATCATCAAGGATTGAAGATCCGACACTTTGAGCTATAATCCTTTCGGGTAGTATCATGAGTTCGAATTTCTATGTTGAATCTCATGTATTACTATTAATTACTATGCAGGAGTAGTTTTTCAGATCTGGGTTTTGTCGAATTTCATATTTATCATGTGTTGAGACTTTGTTCTTAATGAATTATTGAGGTTCTTTTGTTCAATTGCATGTTTGTTAACCGTTCTTAAGTTTGTATGTCCGGAAATACAGATTTATGCATGAATTTCATTTAAGTTAATTGAAAGATTACTTTTATGAATTGATCTATGTAATTGAAGAGAATTGTTTGTAATTCTAGACATAGAATAGCAAGAATCTTCTATTCTTAAGAGTTCATGTTATTAATGCAAATTTAGGTTGCTATTGATTGAGGAGACATCCTAATCGATTAATCTAGGTTTAGATAAATTGTTAGATTCGAAAGAATTGATAATTTGCTCAAGGAACTCTATAGCTTAAGAACTAATCTAAATTATCTAATAAAGATTGTCAATGATTCACATGATAAATTGAAAGTAAGACAAAACCTGGATTATTAGACCTTAATTGAATCTTGTTTGGTTATTGGAGTTGTGTTAATAGTATTTTAAAGTAAATTAGATAAAATAGTAATCATCAAAATTATCGGTTACATAGTAGAGAAACGGTAATACTAGTACTTGATATCCAGATCCTAGAGGACGACACCCGTATTAATTCTATTCTGCAATCGATAGGTACACTGCCTATTGCCTTTATAGTGAATTAAGAACGGGATTTTATAAATTTAAAACTACACTTGAAGGCAATCCATCAATTATATGATGAATATTACAAGTATTATTATTATTATTATTATTATTATAACGACAAAAAGATAATACTATTAATATTTTTCAAAATAATTTTTAAATTATCAAATCTTAATGTTACTAATTTTATTATCATTATAGATGAATTTAATATGTTTTACAAGAAAAATTAGAAGTATAGTAATTACCAAGTATATATTTAAATGCATACATATAGACATATGTATAACAATGGAAATTTAAATAATATAAATTTATGAATAATGAGATATCTTTATATTACGAGAAAATTATATCAAGTAAATCAAAAGAAAACAGATAGTTCTAAACAATAATAAATAAATACGAGTTATTATACTAAGTCAAACAAGGAACAATACAAACATAACAATAATAACTATAAAAATGAACTAACTAAATATCAAATTTTCGAGTACCCGATGAATATATATATATATGATGATGTTTTACGATCGTATTAATTTCTAAAATTTATAAACCCGATTAAATCTACGATCAAAGCTAGGCAAGCGCACCTATTCGATGTAGCATAGATTTTAGGGTGTCGTCCTCAGGGATTTTGAAGAACAAGTACTAGTATTACCGGTTCTCTACTATTTAGCCTAAATTTTGGAGAGAAATCTACAATTAACTACTAAGCAAAAATTAAGCAAGCTCTAAGATCAACTAATGTTTGCTTTCAAAGATGAATTCAATCACAAGACATACTCTCCACCTTGATCCACCCTAAACCTAAAGTTCTTATGATAAAAGATTGATTAATGAATCATTCATGCTTTGCACTGCGGGATCTCAACAAGTAAATCAATTCCTCCCTCGAGTTAATCAATTCCTAACCCTAAATGAGATAGTAGAGACCTCTCCCTTACTAACATCACATAGGATTGCATTAAAGATCATGATCCTTGAACAAGAATTAAATTCTTTATAGCAGAAAATCGTAATTTCCCTACCTCTAGGTGAAATAGCAATTCCTCTATTCATGAAGATCTATCTAATTGAATGAAACCTCTTTCAATCCAATAAGAATCAAGCATGCAATTAATTTGTGCACAAATCAATCACAAGACTATTGAATCACATGAATAGATACAAAGACATGAACATTCATTAATCAAAAGACATTTCAATTCGTATGGTTAGGGTTTCACAAGATGAAGAGTATAAGAATCTACTCCTCCATGAGATTTATAATAAGAACAAAAGATCTAGAGGAAATAGAAAGAATCATGATAGAAAGAATAAACCCTAATTGATGTCTTGAGATCTTCAATGGATGCCCTAGCAAAGTCCTTCGTAATTTCCTTCGTAATTTCTGTCTTAGAGCCTAAAAAATGATCTAAAAGTGTAAAACAAGAAAACAGAGCTCTATTTATACTTTTGGAAAAATCCCAGTTCATCCTCAGGCGTCAGCATGGCCAGGATCGGGCAAGGATGAAGGCAAAAATAACTAAAACTTGTTTAAAAGCATTCTGATGTCTTCCTTGACTGTCAGCCCTGGGTGAGGATGAATAAAAGGCTGAAAACTTTTCTTCATGTGTAGCTGCTGTTCGCATCCTTCGCGTCCTTCCTGGCTAAGGATGAAGGTAAGGATGAAGATTAAACTTCTCTTTTGCATTCTGACCTCTTCCTCCCAGTCCTTCCCTGCCAAGGATGAATAGAAGGATGAAAACATAAACTTCCTTCTTGAACAAAATTGATTCAAACTTGTTTAATTTGCTTTAATTTCCTTTGAACCATCATAAAAACTTCCAAATATGATCTTTAAGCCAAGAAATGAATTTTTCACAAAATAAATGTCCTTTTCTCCATGAAATCTCAAAAATTACATACCAAGAATGTTCAAATAGCACCAAAATTAAGGGTCTAATGACACTTATCAAACTTCCCCACACTTAATCGTTTGCTTGTCCTCAAGCAAACAAAACAAAACAAAAGAATCTATCATCAATTATACTCATCAGAAAATTTCACATCAAACATACATTCTTTAATTCCATCAAGCCAAAGTGACTCATTAGTGCCTATTGCTCAAACCTACCATATTTGTACTTGCACTTAGCATACTACAATCAAAATTTCAGAACTAATCCAAGTAAGTCAAATTGTTAATCTCGCCATTTAATAACCGATTCCAAAGTTATAAAGGAGATACAAATTCAAACAAAGCAAAAAGTGTCATGATCACATCTCACCACTTACTAGCAAGCATATAAACCGTTCAATCACCTCTCTAAACTCAAAAACCTTAAATGAAAGTATATGGCATCCATCATTCCCCTAGATTTTTTTCCTCTTTTTTTTAAATCTCTTAATATTTTTTTTTTTAGCCTTCAGAGGGGGAGGTTTTTGCCTCCATCTTTTCTTTACCTCTGGACGGGTTTTTGCCCGCTTCTTTTCAGCTTTTATTATATTATTTTTTCAAGCTCATGTAATGAACTTTTGCCTTTCCGCCCTTCTCGTTATAGTGAGTTCATCGAGTCGGCACATCCCGGGCTCATCACCCAAGTGACCAGGTTTTAAAGGGACCCCTAAGAACTCTCTACTCACTCTAACATTCAAGTTTGGATACTCATAACTCAAATTTTTGAGTCATTGGAGTATAGGCTTATTTTTTTTTTTTTTTTTTAGAGATTATTTAAGAAGAATCACTAAGTGATAGATTTCATATGCCCCTTTCACAAAAAGTTATAAGAGCTCTCAAAGTGATTGAAAAGCAAATATACTCCTAACAAGCTTAGAAGCACAACCATTAAACTTTTAAACTAAGGACTTTGACCTTTTTCATAACTCTAAATTCAATCATTAAATGGCAAGTAAGTTTACCTCACTTAGATTTTATTTCAAAATTTTGACTAAGTAAAACTAAGTTCAAAATAGGCGAGTAAGGCACACAAAGTCACTATTCTTCATTTTATTTATTATTATTTTTTTTTCATTTTCATCATTTTTTTTCATTTTTTTAATGCTATCTTTCTAAACAAAAATGAGTATAATTTCAAGATTCTAACATATTACATCATATCAACATTAAAAGCTCATTAGCAAACTCTTAAATGGGGAATTTTGATTAACAAGTGCATATGCAAATGAAACTCAAATTAAAGACCCAAACAATTTCTTTCTTCTATAAAATCCCTTCCCCACACTTAAAACAAGACTTTGTCCCCAAAGTCTTCCTAGCAAGCACAAGCAAGGAAAAAGGACAAGAAAGAAATTATTAGAAAAGGACATTAAATAACTTCCCTGGTTTAATGGTGATGTCATCATGAAATTGTAGAACCAGAAAAAGAAGGAAGAAAATGCAATAGAGTTGATCAACAACAGCAAATCAATTGTGATCCGACCAAGTTAGAAGTTAACACCTGCAAGAAAAACAAAAACAGAACAAAAACAGCAGGGTAAAGCAAGAAAAATTTATACTAAGTCCAAAAAGAGTAAACACATGGTTCCATCAACAAAATAAAAGTCTTCCCATAAAGCGGGAGCTCAAAAAGTACAGACTATAGAAAAACAGAATAAAGAAAAGGAAAGGCAAAATCATGCATCGCCATCATCATCTGCAGTAGCAGCATCATCAGAAGCCTCATCATCATCCTCGTCTTGATCAACACCACCATCATCATCTGCAGCAGCAGCATCATCAGAAGCCTTATCATCATCCTCGTCTTGGTCAACACCACCATCATCATCTGCAGCAGCATCATCATTAGAAGCCTCATCATCATCCTCGTCTTGGTCATCACCACCATCATCATCTAGATCCATAACAATGCGAATGCTATCTGGATCAATATCAGGATGAGTCAGAACCATATTCTGAAGAGGATTCATAATGAGGTATATTCGGGTGGTGGTGAGCAACAGGTAGCCAATGACTGTAAAAAACCCCAAACAGCTTTCCTAAAGCGCTTAGCCTTCTTGCGCTCGTCATGGAATTCTCTCCTCAGCGACGAAACTCATAATCCCGTAAGGAAGATAAAGTGGAAACACTAGCAGGACCAGAAGCGGGAGGAGATTTAGTACCAATTTTGCACATCCCATATCCATGAAATGGACCATCAGAGATCCTCTCAGATTGTACACATGGAGTACCAGGTGCTGGTGTTCGAAACAAATTCATACCCTTAAGCAATTTGGTAATGTACCCTCACAATAAAGCCCCTTTACTCGAGGATCAGTAGCTTGGCGTTTAAGGAACAATGCAACTTCCACACCTACATTGATGGGTAGTTCCTACGCATACTATACATATAAAACAGCTCAAAGGAACTAACAATCCCATGGCTACTACTACGTCCCCCTAGTGTATGAGCTAACAAATGATGGAACACCTTCAAAGTAAGCTCATTGATAGAGGAAATCTTGGATTTGGACGGAAGAAATTTAACAGGCTTATCAAAACATAAAAGCTGCCAAAAAGTATTCATACTTTGCTCAGGGGGCCAATCATTAGGCATAGAAAGATATTCAGGCGTTTCAATCTCAGCTGCAGAATATAAACCCAAAAAGAGTCCAAACTTGGATAAATGAAAGCTGTAAGACTTGCCATATACCTGAAAAGTGATTATACTATCGACCTTGTGAGTACGAGAGTGTTGCTCAATCTCCAAAGTAGATAAAAACTCGATGGTAATATCAGAATAAGCAGGCTCATTAATCTCAAACAATGAGCCCAAGGACCAATAGCAATAGTCTGACGAACACGGTCTTCTATACCAAATTCGCGAAGGAGCTGCCAATCCAAATACTTATTATTATGAAACTCTAACTTCTCTAGCCTAGCCTTTCTTGCCCACTCCATGTACGGGTTGAAATTGCACCACCACTGTAAGAAAAAGTTTCCACTCCAGCTGGTAATGGTGGTGAAGGCTCTCTAGTTCTTTGGCGAGATTTGGATGGTTGAGATTCTGGCGACCCGATAGGACGCTTGCCCTTCTTAATACATGCTCGCTTGGTACGCATATTTATCAAAGAAAATTGCACAGATATGAGAGTAAAGACTAGAGAAACAGCAAACAACTAAGATATTCATGCTTAAAATGATGCCAAAATTTACCATTGGATAAGATGAAGAAAACAGATAAGCAAAAAGAAAACATCAATTAGCATCAATTCAAAATGGGAAACACAAGGATTTCAAATTTGAGCACAAGCGTGGGAATTAAATCATGCTGAAAACAGGGGACAAACTTCGAATAACAAAGGGAAGTTCAAACAAAGTGTAGAACACCCTAAATGCTGCAAAAAATCAGCAAGCAACTCAAGTTCCCAAAATAGAACATAAATGGACCCTATTTCCATGATTTGAACAATGTAGCCAAGATTTTCCAAAACAAATTGCATTTTAAAGCTCGAGCAACATGTAATTGCACGAATAAAATAAAAGCTCTAAATTTTATGATCATCAAATTTTCGACAAGAACCTTAGGAACATAGCTTAAACACGAGAATGATTTTGTTGACAACTGAAATTAACAAAAATAAAGCCCAAACATGCAATATTTTTTATCATAAAAACTTCAATCCCTAAATGAACGAAGCATGTAACCACATCAAACTAACGCACATGTATTAAAAACAGTAAAATGCATCATAAAGAGAAACACAAATAGAAATACAATGCATGTAAACGAAGAACAACGAAGAGAGAAAGAGTAAGGAAGCTTAATTGTTGTTGACAATGGCGAGCGAATCCTCAAAATGCAAAGCGAACGAAATTATGATATGAAGATGAGAGAAAGTGAATGAGAGTAATTGGTATGAGAGGGAAAATGAAATGCAGAAAAGAATGAAAAAGTTTTATTCTATTGTTATTATTTATTTATTTTTTTAAATTCTGAATGTGTTTTAAATTTTCGTATCTTTATAAAAATTTTTTTAAAAAAATTGTTTTTTTTTAAATTGTTTTTTTTTATTATTTTTGTTTTTATTCTTATATATGTTTTTATTTTTATTTTATTTATTTATTTTAATTTTTTTTTATTTTTAAAGAGGCTGACTGAAGTCAGCCCGCCCTCCTTCCCAGCCAGGATCGGGGCCGGGATGCGAACAGTAGCTAAATAAAACACCAGGGCAACTTCATCCTCAGCGTCAACCTAGGGTAAGATTCAAGGGCAGGATGGGATCAGTAGCATGCTTGGAATCAGCCCGACCATCATCCTAGGGCAGGATAGAAGTGAGGATGCGAACAGAAGCTAAACGAGACATCAGAGCAGATTCATCCTCAGCGTCAACCTAGGGCAGGATCGGGACCGGGATGGAAACAGTAGCTACATTTTAACTCCTTGAAAAGTCTTCCCTATCGTCATTCTAGGGCAAGATGGATGGTGAGGATGAGATCAGTAGCTGCATTTAGTTGATCCCGATCTTCTCCATGGCCAAGGAAGGGTATGAGGATGAATACAGAAGCAAAATTCTCTGCATAAAACTTTATTCTAACAAGATTCAGTAAGTAAATGTCCAATTTATTCAAAATGCAGCAGAAAATTCAAAGTTTTCATCAAGAATTCAACATGAAATTAGCTCAAAACTCTTAAAAATGAGATGAAAACTTACCTCACTCTCTTTTAGAAATTAAATGCATACCAAATTGTTTTTCCCCACACTTAAAATTTACTCTCATCTTCTCTTGATTGTGCAAAACATCCACACCTGCAACTTTAACAAAACTTTGGACTTAGAATTGTTGAAAAACAAAGAAAAGCAAAAAGAACAAAACTCACCAAAGTTAGACATGGGTTGCCTCCCATGAAGCGCACTTGTTTAACGTCGTTGGCTCGACTTTATCTTACAAAATTGCAGCTTAAACATCTGGTGCTAGGAGTCTAAACTCCTCTCGGTTCTCATTCTCATTTTCACCTCCTAAGTAAAGCTTTAATCTCTGTCCATTGACCTTAAAATCATCATGCCCTGGATGTGTAAGCTCAACTGCTCCATGTGGAAAAATTCTTTTAACAGTGAAAGGTCCGGACCATCTAGATTTTAACTTTCCGGGAAAAAGTCTAAGTCTAGAATTGAATAGCAGCACCTTGTCACCTTCTTTGAACTTCTTAGGTGACGGATATGAGAATCATGATACTTTTTCATTCTTTCTTTGTAAATTCTCATATTCTCATAAGCCAACATCCTCCATTCCTCAAGTTCATTAAGCTGCAACTTTCTTTTGATCCCTGAGCTTGCTAAATCAAAATTCATCTGCCTTATTGCCCAATATGCTTTATGTTCGATTTCAACTGGCAAATGGCATGCTTTTCCATATACCAAACGATAAGGAGTAGTCCCAAGTGGTGTTTTAAAAGCAGTTCGATACGCCCACAAGGCATCATCCAATTTATCAGCCCAATTTTTACGATGATGATCAACTGTCTTTTCAAGAATGCGCTTTAGTTCCCGGTTTGATACTTCAACTTGACCGCTGGTTTGAGGATGGTAAGATGTTGCAACTCTATGTGTTACCCCATACTTCCTCAAAATCTTTTCTAACTGAGAATTACAAAAATGTGTTCCCTGTCACTGATAATAGCTTTGGGAGTTCCAAACCGGGAAAAGAGCTTCTTTAGGAACCTACATACTACTCTGGCATCATTGGTAGGCAAAGCTTGTGCCTCAACCCATTTAGATACATAATCAACTGCCACTAATATGTATTTGTTCCCAAAAGAATTAGGGAGTGGCCCAACAAAATCAATACCCCATAAATAAAAAATTTCACACTCCAAAATGTAATTTTGAGCCATTTCATCCCTCCTTGATATGTTACCTGTTCTTTGACAGTTGTCACATGAAGCTACAAAGTGTTGAGCATCCTTGAATATGGTAGGCCAATAAAAACCAGCTCCAACACTTTATGAGCAGTCCGGTTAGCATTGAAATGACCACCGGTTGGACCCGAATGACAGTCCTTCAAAATTTTCCAACCTTCATTGTGAGAAACACACCTCCTTATCATTTGATCTGCACAAACAAAAAGAAAAGGATCTTCCCAATAGTAATGCTTGAGTTCACTAAAGAACTTCTTCTTAGCATGAAAATTTAAATCATTTGGATAGATCCCTGCAGCAAGAAAATTTGCAAAATCAGCAAACCAAGGAGTTTCAACATTAAAAAGCTCATAAACTGCAAATAATTTTTCTTCAGGAAAAACATCATCAATATCATCTTCCTTGAGCTCCTCTAAGAATGGATTTTCCAACCGAGATAAATGATCGGCGGCTAAATTTTCAGCTCCTTTTTTGTCACGAATTTCCAGATCAAATTCTTGTAAAAGCAAAATCCATCGAATAAGTCTTGGCTTGGCATCAGTTTTGGACAACAAGAACTTGAGAGCTGAGTGATCTGTAAAAACAACAACTTTAGACAAAATAAGATAAGGTCTAAATTTCTCAAAAGCAAAAACTACCGCCAACAATTCTTTCTCTGTTGTTGTGTAATTTTCTTGAGCATTGTTGAGTGTTTTGCTGGCGTAGTAAATTGGTTGAAAATGTTTCTCTCTTCTCTGTCCAAGAACCGCTCCCACTGCAAAATCACTTGCATCGCACATGACTTCAAATGGAAGACTCCAATCCGGAGTAATCATGATAGGAGCATTTGTTAATTTTTCCTTCAAAAGTTCAAAAGCTTGTAAGCATTCTTGACTAAAATCAAAAGGCATATCCTTCTCCAACAACCTTGTCATAGGCCGGCAATTTTAGAAAAATCTTTTATGAAACGCCTATAAAAACCGGCATGCCCTAAGAAACTTCTGATGGCCTTGACAGAGGTTGGAGGTGGAAGCCTTGAAATGACATCTATCTTGGCCTTGTCTACTTCAATTCCCTTGTGAGAAACCTTATGTCCTAACACAATACCTTCCTTGCACATGAAGTGACATTTTTCCCAGTTAAGTGCTAGGTTTGTCTCTTCACAACGGATCAAAACTTGCTCTAAATTGGCCAAACAGTCATTGAATGAATCACCAAAAACTGAGAAGTCATCCATGAAGACTTCCATAATATTTTCAACCAAATCATCAAAAATTGCAAGCATACACCTTTGAAAAGTGGCAGGTGCATTGCAAAGCCCAAATGGCATCCTCCTATAAGCATAAGTGCCATAGGGACAATTAAATGTTGTTTTCTCTTGATCTTCCGGGGCTATAGGAATTTGAAAGTAACCAGACATTCCATCTAAATAACAATAAAACATGTGTCCAGCAAGTCTTTCAAGCATTTGGTCAACAAATGGCAAGGGAAAATGATCTTTTCTAGTTGCATCATTTAGTCTCCTATAATCAATACACACTCGCCATCCCGTGACAGTCCTCATTGGAATCAACTCATTTTTTCATTGGGAACCACAGTCATTCCCCCTTTCTTTGGGACTACTTGAGTTGGACTAACCCAAGAGCTATCCGAAATTGGATAAATTAACCCAGCATCTAACAATTTGATCACCTCTTTCTTGACAACCTCCTTCATATTTGGATTTAACCGTCTTTGAGGTTGCACAACAGATTTGAAACCTTCTTCAAGCAAAATCTTATGTGTACAAAAAGATGGATTTATTCCTTTTAAATCAGAAATTTTCCAAGCAATGGCTTGCTTATGTGCTTGAAGAACTTTCAAAAGCTGTTGTTTTTGTTCACAAGACAAATCCGAAGCAATGATAACCGGTAATTTGGAATTTTCTGCTAGAAAAGCATACTCTAGATAATCTGGAAGTTGTTTCAATTCCAAAACCGGAGGCTCTTCAATGGAAGTTTTAAGTCTTGCTTCACTCTCTTTTTTTTCATTCTTCAAATTCATTTTGAGGTGTAATTTCTTTTGTTGAATTAAGCTGTGATATCATTGAATTAACCTCTGAATTTATTACATCCTTTCCTTCTTTATGCACTAAGCTCAATTGTAACTCATCCTTACACAAAATTTCTTCAAGATGCTCCTCTACTGAAAAATCAACCACATCAATTGCATAGCATGAATCATCCATACTCATTGGATATTTCAAGGCTGGGGCAATCTTCACTTCTAAGTCTTCATCTCCTACCCTCAAAGTAAGCTTTCCTTTCTCTACATCAATTAATGCCCTGGCTGTTGCAAGGAAAGGTCTTCCTAAAATTAAAGGAACATCCCTATCCTCATCCATATCTAGGATCACAAAATCAACCGGATAGATGAAGTTTCCAACTTTACCAAAACATCCTCAATGATTCCCCTAGGAATTTTCAAAGATCTATCAGCAAGTTGTAAACTCATCCTAGTAGGTTTTGGTTCTGCAAGACCTAGCTTTTTAAAGAATGAAAAGGGCATCAAATTGATACTAGCTCCTAAGTCCGCTAAAGCCTTATCAACAGTGATATCACCAACCACACAAGGAATTGTGAAACTCCCCGGATCCTTAAGTTTTGGTGGAAGCTTATTTTGAATAATGGATGAACAATTAGCTCCTACTTCCACAGTAGCAACATCCTCCAATCTCCTCTTATTGGACAAGAGATCTTTTAAAAATTTAGCATACTTTGGCATTTGTGAAAGAGCTTCAACAAAAGGAATATTAATATGCAATTGCTTAAAAAGCTCAAGAAATTTACCAAATTGTTCTTTGTCCTTTGTTTGATTGAGGCGGGAAGGATAAGGAATCCGTGGTGCATACTCCTTCACAGGAAGATGGTGATTTCTTTGCTGGTTCCACTTCTTTTTGCTTCAATTCTTCTGATTTAGCCTTTGGAACTTCTTCTTTTTCTTGCTCCTGTGATTTTTCAGATTGCAACTCCTTTCCACTTCTTAAGGTGATGGCCTTTGCTTGCTCTCTTGGATTAGGCTCGGTGTTACTAGGAAGAGAACCCAATTGCCTTTCAGATAACAACTTAGCCATTTGACCAATTTGATTTTCAAGATTGTGGATGGAAGCTTCTTGGTTCCTATGCCTTGCTTCTGAGCCTTGAATGAATTTGGTCAACAATTCTTCCAGATTTGATTTCTTTTCTGGTTGAGGTGGGGCTGGAAGTTGCAGCAAAGGTTGAGGTGGAGATGGAAGTTGAAGTGAAGTGATTGATTTGATCTTTGAAATCCCGGAGGTGGATAATTCCTTTGAGGATTTGCATTACCATAGCTGAAATTGGGGTGATTGCGCCAACCCGGATTGTATGTGTTGCTATAAGGATTATTTTGTTGCCTATTTTGGTTTCCCAAATAATCAACATGCTCCTGATGATCAAAGAAGTTGCTATGATCTTCCGATGATTCTCCAAATTGGTTTATAGGATTTGATGTGTTCTTGATGCTAGCAACTTGCTTACTCAAAGCATCCATTTTAGCAACAATGGAGGTCATGAGATCTACCTCATACAATCCAGCTGTTCTTTGTTTGCCTCGGTTATTTCCCCATTGGTAATTATTTCTGCCATATCTTCAAAAAGCTTCAAGGACTCTTGGTGTCTTAGAATTCAAAGTACCTCCAGCTGAGGCATCCACTAGTTGCCTTGTAGTTGTGTTCAAACCATTATAAAAGGTTTGCACTTGCATCCATGATGGTAATTGATGATGTGGACATCGCCTTAACAATTCCTTCCACCTTTGCCATGCATCATACAAAGTTTCTGAATCATTTTGAACAAAAGAAGAGATATCATTCCTTAGCTTGGCTGTTTTACATGGAGGAAAGTAATTATCCAAAAATTGTTTAACCATATCCTCCCAACTAGTAATAGCTCCAGCTCCTAAGGAAGTCAACCAATTCTTAGCTTTCCCTCTCAATGAAAAGGGAAAAAGTCTAAGACGCACGGCATCATCAGCAACTCCATTGCTTTTAAAAGTTTCACAAATTTCTAAGAAACTTTGGATATGTGCATGTGGATCCTCATCCGGAAGTCCATCAAACTGACATATTGCTGCAAAAGTTGGATGACAACACCTTTAATTTCAAAGTTATTAGCCCCAATGGGAGGCTTCACAATAGTTGGACCGGTGCCATCAAGAGTAGGCCTTGAATACTCCAAATTGGTTTTAGGATATTCTCCAGCCATGACTTGTTCTTCCTCTTGCTTAAGCTGGATGATTGCTCAGAATGTTCAGCAACTGTTCTTCTATTTTACGGAGTGTTCTCTCGATTTCAGGGTCTAAATCGAGAAGATCTTCGGAAGGCTCCTTGTCATACATAACAACAACAAAAGAAAATCAGAATTATTAAAAGCAGGAAGAAGAAGAAAATAAAAAAAAATGACTAAAGTAGTAGATAATATGGCTTTTCCTAATATTGCTTTTCAAAATCCCCGGCAACGGCGCCAAGAAACTTGATGATGTTTTACCGATCGTATTAATTTCTAAAATTTATAAACCCGATTAAATCTACGATCAAAGCTAGGCAAGCGCACCTATTCGATGTAGCATAGATTTTAGGGTATCGTCCTCAGGGATTTTGAAGAACAAGTACTAGTATTACCGGTTCTCTACTATTTAGCCTAAATTTTGGAGAGAAATCTACAATTAACTACTAAGCAAAGATTAAGCAAGCTCTAAGATCAACTAATGTTTGCTTTCAAAGATGAATTCAATCACAAGACATACTCTCCACCTTGATCCACCCTAAACCTAAAGTTCTTATGATAAAAGATTGATTAATGAATCATTCATGCTTTGCACTGGGATCTCAACAAGTAAATCAATTCCTCCCTCGAGTTAATCAATTCCTAACCCTAAATGAGATAGTAGAGACCTCTCCCTTACTAACATCACATAGATTGCATTAAAGATCATGATCCTTGAACAAGAATTAAATTCTTTATAGCAGAAAATCGTAATTTCCCTACCTCTAGGTGAAATTAGCAATTCCTCTATTCATGAAGATCTATCTAATTGAATGAAACCTCTTTCAATCCAATAAGAATCAAGCATGCAATTAATTTGTGCACAAATCAATCACAAGACTATTGAATCACATGAATAGATACAAAGGCATGAACATTCATTAATCAAAAGACATTTCAATTCGTATGGTTAGGGTTTCACAAGATGAAGAGTATAAGAATCTACTCCTCCATGAGATTTATAATAAGAACAAAAGATCTAGAGGAAATAGAAAGAATCATGATAGAAAGAATAAACCCTAATTGATGTCTTGAGATCTTCAATGGATGCCCTAGCAAATCCTTCGTAATTTCCTTCGTAATTTCTGTTTTAGAGCCTAAAAAATGATCTAAAAGTTATAAAACAAGAAAACAGAGCTCTATTTATACTTTTGGAAAAATCCAGTTCATCCTCAGGCGTCACTGGCCAGGATCGGGGCAGGGATGAAGGCAAAAATAACTAAAACTTTTTAAAAGCATTCTGATGTCTTCCTCGACTGTCAGCCCTGGGTGAGGATGAATAAAAGGCTGAAATCTTTTCTTCATGTGTAGCTGCTGTTCGCATCCTTCGCGTCCTTCCTGGCTAAGGATGAAGGTAAGGATGAAGATTAAAATTCTCTTTTGCATTCTGACCTCTTCCTCCCAGTTCCCTGCCAAGGATGAAAAGGATGAAAACATAAACTTCCTTCTTGAACAAAATTGATTCAAACTTGTTTAATTTGCTTTAATTTCCTTTGAACCATCATAAAAACTTCCAAATATGATCTTTAAGCCAAGAAATGAATTTTTCACAAATAAATGTCCTTTTCTCATGAAATCTCAAAAATTATACCAAGAATGTTCAAATAGCACCAAAATTAAAGGTCTAATGACACTTATATATATAGTATCAAACGATATCAAGAAAAACAACATGAAAATAAATATGAACTAATACTTGATTATCATAGATTACTAAAGAACCAATATAGTAATAGAACGAAAACCAAATCAATATAGGACACTTAGACACTCATAAGAGTTTAATCATATAATTATGTGATATTAACTAATTATGAATCATCTCAACCGGTGATCTTGATACTTGTGAGGATTTTCCTGATGACTATTACGACCATTTAACATGAGCAGGTGAGTAACTCAGTTATTACATTGTATGTGGTTGCAACTTAGCGAACCTTAAATAAAAGATAATAACTTGAGTGTACTGTATGGGTTTATGGAAACTATTTGTTGTATGGAATATTGATTGCCAAGTCACTCTAATAAATAAAATAATAGAATTCTGTATGATTATATTGGTTTTGTAACTTGATTGATTGCCTATGCATTGATTGATCACCTTCAACTTGAATAAAACTACTGGTACCATAAATGAAATTAAACATGCATTGCATGTCTTGCATAAAGTAGCATTTGAGTAAGTGGTAGCCTACTACATGTTAGTGTTTCGTATCTCTGGTAATGCGTGGTTTATCTAGGTATAAGAAGCTATTACTTAATCGCAAGATTACTTTTGTTGTGTTAATACCATAGGAACTAAATGGTAATGAAGGATGCCGCTTATGGTATTGCTTGGAAATGATAACACTTAGTGGAGTTTCTAAAGCTAAACAGGAAATGAGTGTTTAAGACATAATAAATTCAAAGAGACAATTAAAGTAAGTATTGTGGTTTTTCTGAAAGCTTAGTCTCTTCTGGGTAGGTAGGCCATGGATTGTGATCCTTCAACCCTGATGAGGAGGGCGTAAAATCTTCATCCTGTTTAGATTTCGGGTTATCCAGGCTTGTATTTGTACATATGCTTGATTGATGCATTTCATATGATTGTTAATAAACATGATTGATATGTGGTAAGTTCTGGGTATTCACTGAGCTCGTGGGTTTAGCTTACACTCCAACAGTCCTTTCAGGCTCATTGCGACCGTGGCTCATTACTTTCAGGAGCATGGTCTCGGTAAGAATTTAGAAGCTGGAAGCTTAAGGAGTAGTGTGTGATAAGATTATATTTCTATTTTAGTCAAGTATTTAGCATTATAAACTTTAGTTATGTATTTAGAGGATTTTATAGAAATATTATGGTTGTAATATTATTATTACTCTCAAACTTCGGATGACAGTTATTTACTAATTTATGTCTTATATTACTTTCCCATCTTATCAAAGCAACTAAAGATCCTGTTTATTGAAATATGTCATTTTCAGAAGGTAAACTAGTAATAATATTCAAGTGCATCTTGTTTATTACTACTAGAGTACCCTGGGGGTGACATATCATCACAGTTATATGATCATAAAATAAGGGTTTCTTATTGACAATTGTAACAAAGATAGAACAATTCAATAGGTGTCATTGCTTGGCAAAAAAAAAAAAAAAAAAAAAAAAGGTTTTCATTGCTTTCTTTACTATGAGTGTCAAAATTTTATTAGTATTTTACAGTAGAATGTTATACGTATTATTATTATTGTTGATAAATTATATTGAAAATTACATGATTTGGATGTAAGTTCATTCAAGATCATAACATTTTGAGTAATTAAAAAGAGGTCATAAGGTTTAGGAGTAAATTATTTAGGTACAATATTTGAGTGGTTCAAAAAATGTTTGCAATGTTTAGAGAGCGAGTCAATTGAGGTCACATTAACACATGTCATAACATGTTAGATCTTTTAAGTTTTAATTTTAAATATTTCTTCTGTTGATAAGTGTCCATGGTGATCTCAATTGACCCATTTTTTAAAATTGTGACCTTTTTTTAATCACTTAAAATGTTATGACCTCAAAATGAATTTGCCCCAAATGTTGTGATATCCTGGTGTAATTTACCTTTATCATTATCCCTAGAACTTCCAAGGAAAACCTTATCATGCAATAATGGATTGCTTTAATTTGCATGCATAATATGTTGTAATGGAGTGATGTCATTTAAAGAAATTGAAAGAAATAGGAAATGGTGTAGATACTACAAGTGGAGAAGAGAATGTAAGTGAATAGAGAGAGTGATGGAAGCTTGATGACTTCTTTTTAAAAGCTGAGAGATAGGTGAAGAGTGAAGGTGAAGATGAAGAGGATTAGTAAGTAGTGTGTAAAAATTATAAAACACCATTGAAAACTTATTGGAAAGGAAAAATATGGGTTATTTTAATTTAACAAATATGTGGTGTATATCTGTTCATTATTTTTGGTTATGTCAACAAAAAAAAAAAAAAAAAAAACATTCATTGAATTACTACAAATCCAATAAAAATATAATATTTCCCTCTAAATTACTTTCTCAGTCATATAATACGATCTTAGAATAATCTTGGGAATATTTTCCATGTAATAGCCATGTTTACTCACCAATAGTTACTGTCTTTAGTTTGATGATAATATGTATTTTTACTAAATTTATTCACCAAATAGCTCAATGTTGTAATAAATTATAACTAGCTAAAATATAAATAAATAATATTGTTATCATTATGATAAAGTAAAAGATTATTTTAGTGGAAAATTGCAAATTATCTTCCAACTTTTTATCTAGGTGTGATTTATTTGAACTTTCAAAGAAGCTTTTTTACCTTTAACTTTAAAAATTGAACGGTTTAAGGACACTTAATATGTTCCAATAAAAGAAGATGAGGAGTTGCAAAATAAAAA